>SRSE01001123.1:0-1210000 GCA_005024645.1 Planiliza haematocheilus | reverse complement strand
TGTTTACACCTCAAACACACGGGAAGATCTCAGCTGTAACACAAAGAGATAATCTAATACATCACTAACCTGTAAAACCTTTTGGAACCTTTTTTTTTTCTCTTAGGTGTTTTCACTCTCGCCCCCACCATCACTGTGGCTATAACGCATTATATATAAGTGAATTTGACAGGCTGCTGTTTTCATCTGTGACCCCCATAACACCCAAGGCTAGAGGGTGGAACCAGCGGTTACCCCACTCAGGAGCCATGATGGCATCAATTTGAATTCAAATTGTAGTCCCTGGTCTCACAGATGTCACAAACAATAACCGGTGAACGGACAGACAGGCCTCTGGAAAGTTTGTTGCCCACGATCATAATAGGAAATGTGTAATATGTAAAAAGAAAATGGTACTACAAGGAAAAGAAAGATCCGTGTCTCAGTAGACAGCAGTACCCAAAGAGTCTGACTTTTTTCCTCTTTATTTTTATTATTTTTTTTTTTTCAGACTTGTGTGTTTACAGCAAATTAAACGCTCCAGGAAGTTAAACCCCAGAGCAACTGAAACGGAGTCAGTCTGATCAGTGATCAAGGTGATAGAAGTGTTGTTGAGAGCGAGAGGCCGAGGCGTCCTGGGGAGCATGTCCAGCAACATAAAAACAGCAGGTTTCAACTGCTATGAATAGTTGGAACAAAGACGCACCAAAGCAAAAAAAGCAGCACAACATGATAACGGATGAAAGGCACGGCCTCATTAAAATTCCATTTGTCATGCTGTCTGTTGATCATTTTATCTATAAGTCTATCCTTTACACCACTATCAAAGGGTGTAATTTCAAAAGCAATACTTCAGTGTTTAAAGAAAAAAGAAAAAAAAAAAACATTTCTCCCTAAGAAGGCCGTTCCTTAAAATTCAATTAACTCTGTTCATAAATAAATGTGGGAATTGTATCATCTGAAAGCAGATTTGCATGCTCCCATTTTTTTTTTCCACCACCATTTCTGAGGCAGCAAATAAACATCTGAAATGGGAGACTAACTCTTATGAATATTTCTAAGCGAGTGTTTCAAACCGATGTTGGAGTCTCCCTTACTGAGATTTAGCATAAAATTATACGTGGGATAAAAACAAGGACTTTGATATCACTGCTCTCTTTGTCCAAAGTCTTCTTTTTCTTACACATTTACTGTACTTAGCATACATCTGCAACTGAATTGTGCAGATATGCGCACGCGGTATAGGCCGGGAGTTTGTGGCTCGCCGCCCGTTGGCTCACTGGAGTTTGATTTATTATTCATGAAGAAGTTAAATACCAAGTAATGGAATTAGTTTGGGAATTGCCAAAATGGTTAATTAGCTTCTGCGGCCTCCGCTCTTTTGATCAAATGTGCGCCGACTTGCCCGACATTTGAGGATCTGAACGCAACAGGTTTTAAAGTAGTAGCAAGAGTTTGTGCTCAGTAAAGTAAATTAAATTATTATTAATATAAGTCAAGGGGCTGTGAAATATACTTTCTTCTCAAAACTCATAGTTGAAGTTGTCCTTGAGTTCTTGCGCCGCAAAGCTGTGTTTGCAGTTTTTGGATGTCCCATTAGAAAGAGAGAAAAAATGATATATTTCATGTAAAAATGCTTTCATGAGCTCTGTCATGTTAATCCTCTTAGGTCAGTAGAGCAATAAAACACTCAGCTCAGAGCAGTTAAAACCTTTTAAAGGCCAGTAAATGCTACATCCTCTTCTTCTCTCCTACTGCTGCATCCCTCTCTCTCTCTCTCTCTCTCTGTCTCCTTGGCTAGCTATAGCTATTCATTAGCTGCAGCCCCTATGGCAATGAGAGTCTTTAACCTCCATTAGATCTAATGTTGATATGTTTCCCCAGCAAAGAGCCAAAACAATTAACACCCCTTCTCACATTTCTTTCCCCTCGGCCCCTAACCACATCAAAATCAGGGCCCACCCGTTCATTACCCACCCCTGAGAATGCCCTTGGGAGGAAAGAAGTCAGATCCCTGGCTGTTGTCTTTTCTTTTTTTTCTCGTGGTATGCAGCTAAGAATCCACGATGAGTTAAAAAGAAACATGTCAGACAGTAATAAAGCACCGTGTATTTCCTGCTAACTTTGCCTCAGTGTGGTTGCGCCCGTTTTTTGTTTTTTTTTTAATTATTATTATTATTTGGAAGAGGTAGCACCTTATGTTCTCATAGTGTTCAGTCTTGTTTCTAGATATAAACTCGACTTTCCAGTTCATTAGGTGCACCGGTACAATGTTCAGTTTATGTTTTAACTGTAGGCTCAATTTGTGGTGTTGTCAAACTGGATTGAATCAGTGTGTTTCTGTTAGCTTAGCCCACTAGAATGACACATCACTACCGGTGTAATGTAATTCAGCAGTACTCAAAAATGAAAACGCAGTTAAATCAACAGCTCTTTTAGCTGTTTTTGGTTGTTGTTGTTGTTTTTAAAAAACAAATACTGAATACCACAACCTTCAAGAAGATATGATTTACTTTGGGACTGCTACGATGGAATGCACTGGTTTTCACCGGCGTACCTAATGAATTGGCAAGTGGATGTGTTCATTATACTTTCAGCAGCAGCGTTGTTGCCGGTTGCACGTTGTCGCTGAGCTAGCCGTAAGGATCAAGTTCTGAACGTGTGCTGGTTGAAAGGCACCTACGTGGACTTTGCTTTTTATCCCGATAAAGTACGAAGGTTTAGCATCTTGACACTTGACACATCAGTAAAACTTTCACTATAGAAGAGTTAGTAGTACGAAGATTTTATTTTATTTTTTGAAGTATTTTTGTAATAAAAAGTTGAAAGTCTGAACCGAATTAAGGCAAGATGTGCTTACTGCATGAATAATTAATATTTAATCAGGAGTGCAGAGTTTTTCTTTACCTTTGGCAAAGTTTCATTTTATAACTTAAAAGTATAAATGAAAAACTTCTTGGTCTCTGAGGTGTTCTTCACTTTTTTTATATTTATATATATATATATACTTTTTATTTATTTTTTTAATGACAAATTAGTACATGAATCTAATTTCTGGAAGTCAAACGCAATTGTGGATTAAAATGAGGGAACAAAATAACAAACAATACAATGCGCATTTAAGAAAAGTCCACAACAAATGATCTTATAAGGCACTAATAACTATTAGGACTCGTACAAATCTTTTTTGAAGAGATGGAAAGAGAGAGGTTGGACAACAAAAGCTGTGTAAGCCTGGAAAATTACAGGTGTGTTTTGTTGATCATAAATCAAGCTCGAGGACAAGCGCTGCAGCGATATAATACATAGGATATTAATGAAATCATGAATGCATGCCTATTTGAAGACCTCAATAAATAACAATTGTGTCCATGAATGAGCGTATTTGTCTAAACTTGTAGAAACTGTAATGAACAAATTTGGCAAGAATTCAAGCCCAGAAGCTCATTGTCCCCTCAAAACTGGGGAACGCCACTCCTCCAACCATTTAGCTGTCAAGTGCATAACGTCTTGACCTCCTAAGACCCAGAATAGACCTCTTTTATTATCCAGGAAATTCCTAGTTTCCTTACCTATAGGTGTGGTGCAGTTGTCTGTGTATCAAATGTCTCACAGTAACACCAGTGGTCCTCTGACTCTAAGCCACAGCTGAATAGCTCAGTCGCTGTGACGCAGTTCAGGGAGTGCACCGGGACCAATGCGTGAGTTTGTGTATACGCTTGTACGCAGCGTTGGAGGGAAGGCGTCCAACAGTTGCGACGACCCATTAATATCGCCCGATATTTGTCTAATCTCCCCTCTTCGGGGTGAAAGGGAGTTTGGGTTTCAGCGCCTAATTTGATAATCTGCGAGAAAAGCACAAAAGGAACATTCTGCAGATTCTTAACCTTTCCTCAACTTTGGCACTCCCAGAGGCAGGAAAGGAGTATCTTTCACCACAGTTATTAGTTCACAGAGACACCCTTGACCTCTGCGGTGGTAGCCGACTGTCAACATAACCGATGTTATTGTAATGCAGGTTCACTCTCTTTGACTTCTATCGGAGTCATTCAGGCCTACCTGACGGCCCAGACCCAGTTCAAGCGGACAGTATAGGCAGCAGATTTTAATTAAACTCCATTAGGTAAAATTACAAGACTGCACCGCCGTGACCCCAGACCGCCATCTTGCAGACTTCAACATGCAAGCCACTGTCATTTATAGTTTTTAAGACTGTCTGATGTTTTAAGGAAACAGTTTTGTTGGGAGAAATGTTGCAGCAGGAGCATGCTTGTGCTTTGTTTACATGTGACTGTCACGCATGCATGTGTATTTTTTAAAAAAAGCTTCAAGACGATGAATTACAGTCAATGCAAACTGCTTGTTTTCATACACACAACTTTATAAAACTGTGTTAGAAGATTTCGTTATTTATTTACTTATTTATTTTGTCCTTTCCCACTGATTATCGCTGTTTGAGTCGCCACTATCTGATAACAGGACTACCTGTGATCTTAAATATACACAGGCCATACTTTTTTTCCTATCTATTATTTTTAGCATGACTATGAATAATGACAGAGGTTTCTATCCTCCATCTGACTAACGGAGAGTAGCTCTGCTCATTTTAACAGCATTAGAGAGAGAGAGAGAGAGAGAGAGAGAGAGAGAGAGAGAGAGAGAGAGAGAGAGAGAGAGAGAGAGAGAGAATGCACCATCCCTTAATTTTCTTCTCCTTTTCCCATTTGCTTCCCAATCTGCATTTACATTAATACAAACATCAAAAACATGCGCATACAAACAGCGTATATTTCAATTTAAAACAATCATACAGGTTTATTTTGTAAAGAGGGTATCTAGAAAATAATATATATATATATTTAAAAAAAAAACAAAAAAACTACTGACAGGGAGCTTTAATATGTGGGGCACATGAGGCTGTTAAATAAAAGCCCTCACTGACTACCTGAGTGACTTATTAGAATGTGGCCATTAAGGCGTAGCAGCTTATGAAGAGCCTCCTGTAGATTTACATGATAAAACTATCCGATATAAGAAGCTCGAGGATTTTCTTTATTTTCTTCTCATTTTATTTATTTATTTGTCCCCCCCCCCCCCCTACAAAGACAAGGGAGCGTTCAATAATCTTTATGGAAGTGTGGGGGGCGCGTGCACGTGCGGGCGTGAATGCGCGCTCACGACAAAGCAGCGACACGGACGCGGACGCGGTGGACGCTCATCCCCTTCACGAGGCGCTGCGTTAGAAGTGAATGTGACGTGAAGGCGTGTTTTTGGGGGTTTTTTTTAAGGGCCGGACGGGGAGAGGATCTGGAACAAAGTTTTTTTTTTCGGTGCCTTCTCTCTATCTCCCTCTCTTCCCCGTTCTCTCTCGTCCTCTCTGGGCTGACAGTAAAGAGCTTGTGGTGGTAATGAGAGTTTAACAAGACTCAATAAATCAGTTAACGGTGGCGCTTTATTGCCCTCAACACGTGTCATTGTTTACCAAATTCAATTGGATTTTTCTTTTAGTTATTTAAACTGTAATTATTCGGAAATAAAGTAGTAAAAATAGAAGCGTAATTATTATAATATACTACAATTATATGAAATATTAAACAGTTATTTTTATTGCATTTCCTGTTTCTTTATCGTCAGTTCCATGTCTGTGTTTTCTCTCGTTTCATTTCTATTTATATTTTTATTTCCAGTCTCCTCGCTCCCTGCCACCCCCTCAACACCAGCCCACCGCGGCCATCATATTTAGCCCCCCCAGCCCCCCCCAACCCCGCACACATTTCCAGCGGGTTATCACAATTGCCATTCCTCCCCTCCTTTCTGATGTGTTACCCAGATTACCATCAGTGCCCCTCAGATATTTTTTAACAGATCCTCGGCGCTCGGCAATATCCACTCGGAGCCATCTGGTGCAGATCAAAATCTACTGACTTCTTGGGCTTCAGTCGTTAAGGCATTAAATCTAGATCTACAGAATACCCCCACCCCTTTTTTTTTTGACTCGGGAGGTGGGCGATATGAGGATCAAATCAAATAGAAATAGAACAGTTAAAATATGAACACTCTCCCTCCCAGTGAGCCACATGCCTGTGCCAGGAGTGGACAGCTATAAGCAGAGGTTAGTGTCCGACCTTTCTTTTTTTTATATATATATATATTTATATATTTTTTTTTCTTCTTTCTTTTTGTGAGCTGGAAATTGGATAAGCAGTTCAAGAGGAGGTGAGCAAAAGCATCGGATTATTTTTTCACTTCAATTTAGTGGATTTATATTTCTCCAAAGGCCATCTTATTAAAGGGAAAAAAATATTTGCATTTTCTTTTATTATTATTCTTAAAAGTCGCAGTTAAAATAAACAGCTCCTCAAACTATAATAATTTGAATCTTTATTTTTTTCCTTTTTAAAAAAATGTGTAATTTAAGTGTTGTAACTGTTGGCGCGTACTTCTAATTAAACCAGAGGCTAAAAGTAAATGGGTAACAGTCTGTGGTTGCGCACGGCGACCTGCAGACTTCACAGCCTGCCGTGTCTCGGTGTTTGGCTTGTCCCTGGCTTTTTCCTCATTCCTTTTCACTCAAAGCAAGGAAACGTGAAGTGGCTCTGTTGTTACAAAGGACAACAACAATCTGGTTTAAGTCCACACACACACACACACACACACAAGACAACACACACACTGACACACACACGCACGCACGCAGATGGAAAGTGGGAGAGAGGGAGAGAAAGGGGAAGGGGGAGAGAGGAGAGGGGAGGGGAAGGGAGGGTGTGCGGATTGGCTGATTAAACCTTTATGAACAAATCAAAGTAAGCCAAAACAGAAGTCAATAAAAACATACATAATTAATAAATGATATGGGAGACATTTGCATTTCATCTGTTTTTTGGGGCTGTTATTGGGGAAGGCTTCCGGAAATTGTTTCAGTGCAAGATTTGATGTATTTATTTGATGGTTTGATTAAAAACATTTCTTTGAAAACGGCTCTTCCTGATAAAGTATTTTGTCTTTTTTTTTAAAAAAAAGTACACGAGTTTTGAAAACATTAGATGAAGTCAACGAATAAATCCAACTTCGAGAGAGTTTTTTTCTTTTTTCTTTTTTTTTAGATATATATATATATATTGAGAAATTTGGTGAATGAAATAAGGCACCAACAGTCCGTGTTACTATCTCCTAATTCCTCTGCGGAGAGGCTTTTCCCTTTAATTACAATTTAAATCTATTCAAAGTAAGTTCCTTCTTCTGACGGGTTTACTTCCCCCTGTGTCGGACAGCTGTAAAATCGTGTAGACAGGTTGTCATACAACAATCAAAGCCTTCGGTGAATGGACTCTAATGCTTGAACATTTAACATACAATAAGTCCAAACACGGAGAGAGAGGGGGAGAGAGAGAGGGGGAGAGAGATAGAGAGACGTGGAGAGGGAGAGAGACGTGGAGAGGGAGAGAGAAAGAGAGCGAGAGAGCGAGAGAGAGAGAGCGAGAGAGACCCCAGCCAATGTGCTCACTCTATATTCACATTATCCACATTGCTCCAAACGAGGAGGAGCTTGCAGGCTCAAGTAGGGGATGCCAATCAAAGCATCAACTTCAAATTGTATCTGAGAGATCAGCCTGGAGACCTCAGGGCCAGGCGCGTCAGTCGGAGCGCAATTGTTGATCAGATCACATCCAGCGGACTTTGCGCGAGAAAAGAGAGGAAGCCGAGATTTAAGAGCGTTTTTGTTTTGACTGCACACCCCTGTATGCCTGTAGCAGCTGTGACTTTGGCTTAAACACTTTCCCCTTTCGCCGCTCCTGGTTCTTTTTTTCTTCTTCTTTTCCGATCGCTTACTTTTTTTTCTTTTTCCTTTTTTCTTTTTTTTTTTTTTAAACGCACAGTTTGTCGGACGATAGAGCTTGTGCGACAACTCGGCGGCGGAGATGTCTTTCCCCCAGCTAGGCTACCCGCAGTACTTAAGTGCCTCCCAGGCGGTGTACGGGAGCGACAGACCGGGAGTGCTTACGCCTTCGTCCCGGGGAGGGAGCACCGAAATCGGGGGAAGTCCGTCCGCCACCGCAGCAGCCGTCACATCGGTGCTGGGCATGTACGCCAACCCTTACGCACACAACTACAGCGCTTTCTTACCTTACACCAGCGCGGACTTGGCTCTTTTCTCGCAAATGGTAAGAATGCATAATGAGCTCTCCGGTTGTGTTTAAGGATCCTGTGTGCACAGGCAGATTGTCAGTGCTCCACCGCCGCTCTCTGAGCAGAGAAGCCAAGTCAGTAAACAATAGGCAGCACGAAGGAAAATAACAAATGCATGTGCACCTTGGCAAGTCAGATATGTAATGTTGATAAAGTAAAATTACTGGACGGATTTTTTTCACAGTGTACTTATTGTTTGGCTGCAAAGTGAACAACTTTAACCAGAGAAAAAAAAAATAGGGCCTGAAATACTTTATCTTGTCCATGAAGAAAATATGTCTAAAAAAAGTATAAAATTGTTAAATATTTAACTTAAAAAATCTACTAACTGATCTGCATGTTGGCATGCACCACGAAAAGAAAAAAGTTTCTTCTCAGTTTTCTACCCTGCAGAATATTATTTATCTTATCTCATCGTTAGAAATATTTTCTGTCATTACTAATGCGCAATAATGTCTTCTATATCTTTCTGCTATATATATAAATGTGGTTTGAATGCCACGTGGTTTATAACTTTGTCTATATGAAGAAAACCTGGTGATAATCATTAACTTGAAGTGTGTTAATGTGTTGGGCTGGTGGTGTATGCATCAGGCCCGTACGCAGTGAGAGTGTTCTGCCAAAGCTTCAAAAGCAAAAACCAAAAGCTATTATCCAAGAAAAAAAAAGGAAAAAAATAAATAAAAAATTAAGCTCCTTGAATTGATCGGCGCGCTTGAAGGCTGCATCAAGAGCAAATATAAACGACTCTGGGGGATTCAGTTCGGCACAAAAGTGTAACTGTGACGCTGCTGAGAGGGAGAAAAACTTAACTTCAGGCCTTCAAACTGCTCCTGTCGTTGCGCGGAGTGGAGTTTGGCACGTACGCACCAAAGCTGTCAGTTTGGACGCCATCTGCGCGTTCGGAACAAACTTTCTCTCGCCCCGCTCACTTATTGGAGAGGCGATTTGAACGTGTTTGCTAATGACAGGTCTCTGAGAGGGTTAGCTGCGGAGTCTCAGGTGCCGCAGGCCTGGCGTGTGGTATGTTGCAAGTTGAGAAGCTTTATTTGTGGAAAGCTCTGAGTCAGGTGCAACTGTGACGCTTGGATTTTTACATGTTTGGATTGCGACATGGGTGGATAGATGAAATAAATACATTAATAAATGGCCAAAATGCATTTGAGGTGCACTGTAAAAGCGTATTAAGTTTGGAATGTATGATGCAGCTATGAAACTAAGGCTTGAGGTTTAAAGTGACACAGTAGTAACATATTATTTTTTATATTTAAGGGGTCCCAGTATGAGCTGAAGGACAGTCCTGGGGTACATCCTGCCAGCTTCGCGGCCCACACATCTCCGGCCTTCTATCCATACGGCCAGTTTCAATACGGGGACCCGGCCAGGCCTAAGAACGCCACCCGGGAGAGCACCAGCACCCTGAAAGCCTGGCTCAACGAGCACAGGAAGAACCCGTACCCGACCAAAGGCGAGAAGATCATGCTGGCCATCATCACCAAGATGACGCTGACGCAGGTCTCCACATGGTTCGCAAACGCCAGGAGGAGGCTCAAGAAGGAGAACAAGGTGACCTGGGGGAGCAGGAGCAAAGAGGACGGGGAGGACGGGAACTTGTTCGGCAGCGGGGACGAGGCGGAGAAAAACGAAGACGAGGAGGAGATCGATTTGGAGAGCATAGATATAGACAAAATAGACGACAACGACGGGGATCAGAGCAACGAGGACGATGACGATAAATCAACGGAGGGGAGCAGGGACCACAGGGGCGGCGTCGGTGCGGCCGGAGAGTTGGACAGTTTGGAGAAAAGAAGGGCCTTCGCGTTACAGGCCCACGAGGCCTTTGAAAAATCTAAGAGCACAATTTCAGTTCACCCAGGGAGTAAGGAGAACTCGGACGGCAACAACAACAACACCACGAGAGTTTTGTCCCCGGACAGGCCTGGGAGCTTTCCTCTCCCTTCTAACAATAAGCCCAAAATCTGGTCTTTAGCAGAGACCGCCACGAGTCCCGACAGTTCATCTCAGAAACCCACGTCCCCTTGTGGCCCGGGGGCCACCACTCACCCCACAGCCCCCCACCACCAGATCCAAACCCACCCGGCCTTCCTCCCCAGTCACGGACTGTACACTTGCCAGATTGGAAAGTTCCACAACTGGACAAATGGGGCTTTCCTGGGCCAGAACTCCCTGCTCAATGTCAGATCGTTTCTGGGAGTAAACCAGCACCACCACCACCACAACCACCACTTGACGGCCCAGCAGCAGCAACAGCAGCAGCAGCAGCAGCAGCCGACATCAGTGGTGGTGTCGCCGGTAGCAGCTTCAGCAGCGCTCAGCAACGACAGCAAGGCCCCAGCAGAGACCCACAGTCCCAAGCACATAGGTAAGATGGCAGTCCTGTAGCGGGCACAAATATGAGCCATGTAAATAATGTTTAATGCAACAACTCTCGCCTGGCTGTGTTTAATTCTCATAAGCCCTAAAGTTATAGCATCGAAGGACTGCGCACACGCATGCGCGCACGAGAAACATATACGCACATAGATACACACTCGGTGTCTACATGCTACACACGCGAAACCAACTTATTTTCAGTTTCGTTTCCACACACAGTAGCGACAACAAATACAATACTAACCCACAATTTGTCAAGCATGGAGTACTAACTGTGTATTTGTTTGTTTCCCTTGACAGACCACGAAAACGGTGTAAGGTCTGATTCACCTCCAACACAGATCTTGAAGTCTTCCTTTCGACCCATTCATGACAGGTGAGACAAGTTTTGATTTAAAAAGAACAAACAAATAATAATAATAATAATAATAAAATGATATGAAACAAGTTGCTAAAAGAAAAATGACCTATAAGAGCAGGCTTAACATGAAATTATTCAATCTAAAATATAGGGTTATGGGCTTCATTAATTATACATTGCATTTTATTTTATTTATTTATTTTTAGATTATAAAATATAGATTTTAACCAATATGTGCAACGTAATTGGTTAAAATATTCTTAGCAATGAATATAAACTAGTAATTATTACGAACGATGTTGATGAAAAAGCAGCTTGTAATTATTTGAAGATTTCTATAATTCCCAGAGTTTCAGGATCAGTGCTCAACGAGCTCCGGTATAAACATCTGAAGCTTATGTCTGCTATTTTATGTCTTTGTTGTGTATATTTTAAATATATTTTTATATTTTATATATACATTTTTTTAATTTTAAAATAATTTCACCGTATATTAAAATAAGGAAAGATTAAAAAAAAATAAAAAATACAGTTTGCTTTGCGGGTGACAGGGGTCTTGACTCCCAGCCCACACCCCCTTTAATTCCTCCCCTCTGGGGAGAGTGTGGCTACTTATCAAGTCACCGAGTAAAACGGGCTCTGTCTGGGCTGTGTGCTTTCCCTAAAGACCCATGGGAGACCCGGAGCCCAGGGGAGCGCTCTTACACAAAGAAGAAGAGGAGGAAAAAAAAAAAGTTTACCTCTGTTTCAAGATTTAAAAAGTCCCTCTTCTCTGTGCAACAGCCCATACAACCACAGAAATAACGCAGATATTTGTTGAGAGTGGATGCGCAAAGAGGATCTTATTTCCACATTTTATAATACTGACAAATAGATATAATAATTACTCGCATTATTATTATTGTTATTATTATTATTAATCTAACGGAGGGCTGCAGTCTGTTTCTAATCTGTCCAGCCAGTCACTTGAGATGCATATTGAAACCCGCTGTCCAAACACGGCGGGGTATTTATCTACCTCTCTGTATTATTCTTCTTTATCCAGATCCTCTCTGCCTTCCAGCGCCAGGAGTCCACAAGACGCCACGCAACGAGTCCTCACTGCCCTCTCCTCGGCTTGATCAAGACACATTATTTTTTTTTTTTCGTGCTTGGAAAAAAGAAAAGAAAATGAAAATTGAAAAAAAAAACACAAAGACTTTACACTCCCTTAAAAAAGGACAATGAGAAATAATAATGCAGCGTAGCATTCAGTCGGTACAGAACAAATGGCGTAATTTGGTAATATCCTGTGGATGGATGGATTACTTCCTCTATTGTTGTGTAGCCTATAATCGCGCCTATAATGTTACTCCCTCTCTCTCTCTCGCTCTGTCTCTCCCTCTCTCTCTCCACTTTGCCCAGACAGGCTGGGACATTTTGGTAGACTTTTTACTTTATTATTATTATTATAATTATTATTATTATTATTATTATTTTGTCTCTATCTTGTGTTTTTGGTGTCCTTTCTTTAATGTAAATATCAAGTGATTTAAATTTGTAAATAGGAAACGTTGAAGGAATTTGTCCAGATCGTATATTTTGCCTAATAAACTAAATGAAATTATAGAGAAAACGCACGATCATCGGCCTATATTTATTACTATTATTATTAGTGAAACTCGTAAAGAAAACGTACAGGTCTGCGACCAATTTCATTTCAGAAATAAATTAAAAAAAAGGGTGGGAACGGAAAGGGGGTAGACAAAAAAAAAATATTGGCAGTCTGCATGCAACCGGGCTTAATTTTATTCAAGTTTGGGAGGAAAGCAGCGTGGATGCATTGAGGTGCTAATAAGTGTCCAGATGGTTGCTGGTGACAGAAAATGGACAGGAGCAGCTGGGAAGGTCATTAAGTAATAATATGGGAACGCCCAGTCCAAACAAAATCAAATGGTTAAAATCTAATCTGTCAGAGGGAGAAGTCGATTCGAAGATAAATTATTAATATTTTCCCTTTTTTTATTTTGAAAGGGGGGTGGGAGGAGACGGCTGACACTGTGGGCCCCGTGGAGAAGGGTCACTGTGTTTTTTTTTTTGTTTTTTTTTGGGGGGGAGGGCCATGTCTGCTCCGAGGCCGATAGTGATCAGCAGCTTATAAAAGCTGCTTCTTCTTGCTCCTCAATCGGTGAGCGAAAGCAAATATTGATTTACTACAACCGTCTAATGGGGTTTAAACATAATAAGAGGAAAGCGCATTAATTAGCTGCGACTGCAGCATGATGTGACCATTGCATTATTTCCCCCCAGATTTTTCTTTCCGAATTGCTGTGGCAACGAATAGTACAGGGGGAAAGCAGTAACATCTTTATTTAACCATGTGCTATGACATGAGGCTGCTGTTTTTTTTTTTAATCTCTGCAAGGCTTACACACAATTACCTTATTGTATATTTTGAAAACAGCCACACACGAGAGTGAGAAAGAAAAAAAGGTGCCCAAATAACCAGCTCTGACACTATATTTCGTGTTTTTTTATTTTTTGTAAATGACAGTGAGCTGCAAAGTGAGTTGTTGCACGGGGTGAATGATTTGAGCGCCCGAAACCTGTGGAGTGACTTATGCACATCTGTTTTGCAATATCACAGCGACCTCTATAGGCGAGGAACAGATCGCCTGAAACGGTTTTCAGAGCAGCGAGCACACTTTGAAGCACAGCACCCATTCTTGAAACTTAATGCACTTGACTTTATTTAAATATTCTGCTGGAACACGACAGTAAAAAAAAAAAAAAAAAAATCCACTTCTTTGATTTGTGGCACCCAGATCACGCGATGTTTTTAAAACAAATCTGTAATATCTTTAAATATTAATCTGCAATGAATCATGTTTGTTTGGAGTGGAGACTTTATTACATGCGGAAATCAGGTGCAATTAAGTCATTACAAATACTTAAACCGGTCAAAAGGTCAAAAGTGATTTATTATTATGCTTTTTATTTTATTTTAATGCTCGGTAAACTGGACCATATCTGAGCATGTGGCAGAGGCCGGAATGCGCATAAATTTGTGTCACTTAAACGGCCATTGACTGAACGGTCTCAGGCTGGAGGAGCGTGTTGAAAAATTAACAAAAAGGTCATTGAGGGTTTTGTTGAGCGGAGTGCCGGGTCATTGTGCTCTTTGCGGGGAACACAACTTCACCGACTGCGCAAATACATTATGGTTTAAAAGAGCGGAACGCGTCTGGAAACTTTACCACTTTACGCAATAACCAATTTGGCACAAAAAATAAAATAGAATAAAGAGCGCAAATTGTTCCAGCTCCATTCATGAGACGGCCTTTTTTTTTTTTTTTAAAAAAAAGGGGGGGAAGAAATTAATATTTATTCATGTAAAGCCCGAAGTGACTCTTGTCCATTTATGCTACCGCACGAGTTTGGCAATAATGATTAGAATATCGCGACGGAAAAAGGCAGGTGTGTAGATTTCATATTCCACCCCCCACCCTCCTCCTCACCCTTCCTTCCCTCCCCTCTCCCCCTCCCCACCCCTCCATGCGCGCCCTATTTGCACATGACATCCTCTCATGAGCTGGCTTTTGGGGGGCTAAAATTAAATAACCTCTCGGTGTCCCATTTATTCCTTTTGTACCCAAACAGCGTGGGGTGAGCGCAAAAGGCGTTAGCTGCGGGCCATAATATTGTGTTCCCGTAATATATACAAAATTATTCATTTAGTAAGTGGATGTACAGTGGATTGTCTAATGGGTAATGAGCGGGGCTGAAGCTGATAATTAGGCTGTCACTTCCAGCCATTCCTTCCTCCCGGATGCCCTGGGCCACGGTTCGGGGGAGGAAGGAGAAAACAAAGATCACGGAATTACAGATTTAAAGAAAAAAGAAAAAGGAAAGAAGGAAGAGAAATAAATTAAATGTAAATGGAGCTAAATAGCAGGGCTCTTTGGGATTACATAGGTAAATACATAATAGGCTAAAAAAGGCTGCAGCCACGCAGTGTTATTATTATTATGTTATTTAATTGGTCTACAATGGTTGGAGGCCTAATGTTATCACAGCACAAGTGAATAAGTACCACTTACTCTATTATGACGCCATTCACTAAATAAAAAAGTGCATTTTTTTGTTTGTTTGTTTCTTTTTAGCTCACTCCAAACTATTTTCTGTAACCTTTAAGAGGCTGGAGCTCTTCCAAAGGGTGGAAGAGGTTCTGCAAATTTTCATCCGAGGAGCGAGCTGTGAAACCTACCGGGAGATATGTAAATGGCGGCCCATGCAAAGACAATAAGTTGTTGACCCTAAAACAATTTAGCATTCTGTCACAGGGCTGTGCTCCCCATAATACCGCCGTCTTTTGTTGGCGAACAAGGACCATCTCCCCCTGCAACTGAGACGTGTCACGCTGTGGCAATCCATTCATTTTAGTGGTGAATTGTGCATTGTGACACTCCGTGTGTGTGTGTGTGTGTGTGTGTATGTGTGTGGGGGGGCGGGGGGGGTGCACGGGGAGGAAAGTTTATCACTGTCTTGTCTTTTTTGGCAGAAGCAGGCTATTCTCGCAGCAGACTCGACCCCTTGTTGTCCAACAGCACAAATGTCTTTGCCTCTTCCTCTCCCTCTCACCCTCCTCTCTTTCAACCCCCGGCTTCCCTTCAACATCTCCGTTGTCTTTTCCCGAAGATGCCCGCCCATATCTGTGCCCCTCTAATCCATTTATCTAGTTCCATGAGTGCGGCATTGGTCGAGGCACTGACACAAAAGCCGTCCCGGGGCCCCCCTCCCCACGTCCCCCTCGACGCCCGGCCCTTGAGCTGAGGGGAAACACACAACAACAAGCAACAACAAGTCACCGGAGCCCAGCAGCAGCAGCCACAGCAGGGCCACCACGGAACCCCTGCTACACCGTGTTTAGCTGACTGCCTCGGCCCCGCTCCTTGTTTCAGCGACACAATGGCAGTGAAAGGAGCGGACGCCTCGGTCGCAGGCTTTTCATTCCAGGAGCGATAGGCTGCTGTAAGACACGACTCTTGCCACGGGAAGAGGTTGGAGGAATCGGTTGGAAGAAGGGAGAAACGGAGGGAGGGAGGCAACTCGGCGCTGCTTCGCTCAAACACAAATAGCAACAAGGAGCTGGTACTTGCCTGACAACTGGCTGCCTGGCTGGCTGAGCGACTCGCTGCCGGTTAAGCAACAACTCACGACAACTCAACAGCCCATGCAGACCCCTGCTGACACACACACACACACACACACCAAAAAAAAAAAAAAAAAACCTGGGCCGGCTCGCAGATGCACTCGAAATAAACACGGCCTCTCGCTCATGTTTGCCTGGTTCTCTTTCATTTGGCCACTCAAAGCGACATTCTCACGTTTTGATCGGGCTAGAAAGGGAGAGGCAGATAACAAAGCGAGGCAGGGAGAGCGGCAGAGGAAAGTTTTCCTCTGTCTCAGCTGAACGTTCTCGGCCGGCTCCCGAGTGAAGAGCACAGAAAAGCTCTCGCGCTCCTCTTTCGACGAGGACAATATGCTTATTTGGATGGCAGTCAGAGGGCCGCGCCAAATATTGGGGCACTAATTAGCTGGCCTAATCTCGAGATATTATCCTCAAATCTGATATATCCCCGTTGAAATGGTCTATTTTAAGAGACCCCGGCTGAACATGGAGGTTCATTATTATCTTCTTGTTTGCTACATGTTTGTTGATCAAAGTTACTTCCATGTGTCTGTTGTTGTTTAAAGGCCACTGACAGGGTCCAATATACACACACACACACACACACTTAGCCCAGTTGTACTGGAGTTGTGTTTCTGCTCCATTAACGACTCCACAGTCCAATTAGAGCCGGCCTGTCTTGGGTTCTCCTGAAGTATCTGTACATAGCAGCTCTACCGCAACACGACTATATTTACGGAGAGAATGCCTTATTTTTGTTCCCCTCTCTCTCTCTCTCTCTCACACACACACACACACACCACACTCTGCCTCCCTATCTCCAACGCCCACAATCACACGCACGCACACATACACAGCGCACACATTCCTTGTACAGACTGTTGGAGGATCAGAAATATTTTCGCCTTAATTATCCTCCAGTATGGATCATGTTCTTCAGGAGGCACTAGTAATGATGGGGTTATTTATACTCATTCATTCTCTCCCTCTGTAATTATACACTCCTCAAAATTGGGGTTTTTACATTTGGCGTGTGCTTGAAAACGTAAATTAGACAGACAGCACTGTTGTTAAGATCTCTTTGAAGTGAATGCCTTCTCCAAACACAATTTGATGGAAAGTTTTTTTTTCTTATTTTATTTTATTCTCTGCAACCATGCTACTTCTTCTACTTCGTTAGCAAGTAGAAGAGTTTGTTTCCCCAGGACTAGCTGAACTCTGGTGTCGGTTCAACGGGGCGTTGTAGTGTTGCGCCGGCTTCTCTGCAGTGAATGCAACTGCACTGACATGTAATATTATTGTTTCTGCCGTCTGCAAAATTAGGAACGTAAATAAAGGGAGAATAAAGCGTTGTTTGGACTGTGCATAATGCATCCCTGAGCACAGGTATCAGAGCGGTGCGTAAGCCTATGTGAAGACAGTTATATGTGTGTGTGTGTGTGTGTTTGGTAATAAAACGCAGGTTGACATGGCAGGGAAGCCAAGGGCCTCGTGCCCCCTTTTCCTCCCTGCACAAATATTTCCACAGCGACAGATAATAAAGTCTGATTTTCCTGCCTTCTTTTCTGATGTGATGCCATTGTGGCTTGGGCTAATTCCAGGGGGCTGTACAAAGGGAAGCGCAGCCATCTGAAGTGTCATACTGCAGCTGTGGCTGAAGCACAGGAATTTCCATTTAGTAGAGGATGCTTCGCTCTCTCCCTTCTCTCCTTCTCTTTCTCTCTCTCTCTCTCTCTCCCTCTCGTACTCTGAACAGTCCCAGCACATGTGCGCCGCAGAAGGTGATATGAAATGCAACTCACCATTTTCCTCTCTGCTAATGCGAAATCTTTAACTCTCTCTCTCTCTCTCTCTCTTTCTGGCCGGCTGTCCCTCTCCTTTCCTCCACTGCACTGTGGTGAAAGCAGTCCACTTATCCACTTAAAGAGTATTTATCAAAGTCTTATTACGTTATTATAACTAAGTTATTATAACTACAATTATAAATCATTTCACATGCATTTCAACAAAATCTCAAAACTTAGATATGTGGGATTCAAGTTTGGTCAAATCATTAGTTTAAATTTTTAGATTTGCAAAGCTTCTAATTCTCCAAAGTATAATATATATATTATATAATATATATTAATATATATTTTTTTCTTTTCAGGAATATTTCAGATTAATGAAAAATAATTTCTATAATTGTTTTTGCCTTTTAAAAATAATTTAAATCTGCAGCATTGCACACATTTGAGGATCATATTTAGTTAAAGCCCCTTTTATATTTATAACAGACGCTTCCTATGATCCAAGATACCTTTTCAAAATTTGTAAACGCAAACGACCGCCACTGAGGACGACTTGCTCGGACCAGATTATCGGCGTCACCTCTCACCGGCGGTTATCAATAATTTCTACTGAAAGGAAACACAAGACGTATTACACCCTCCATCCCCCCTTTGCCCAAAGCAGACAATTACAATGTCAGAAGCTGTCACCTGGAGTACAGTAGCCAGTACATCCAATGCCGGGTCACCTGCCAACGCTGAAACAGAAGAAGAGCAGAACACGAACACAATGTGTTGGAACTATCACTTCGCACACACACGCAAACCTGAACTAAACGGAGCCGGACGGTCAGCAGCTAGACTATCCCGCAGTGATACCTTTCCCCTCTGCTTGAACCGGAGGCTATTTTCTTCACACCTGCTGTTCCTCTGTACGGCGGCCCGTATAATGTTAGCCAGGTCACAGGATGCCAGCAGAAGTTTGAACAGAAGCTTCCACTCATAGCTTCCACCGTAAAAGGCAGCGACATTAATGCGTGTTATGGAAATTCTGCTGGTGGTGATTTTTCTTTTCTTTCTTTTTCATGCAGAGATTTTTCAAATGTTAGAACCACAGCATTGTGTGTAGTAAAGGGAGGCATGGATCAAATGTAATGCATGTTGTCAGTCAAAGCAATATTAATTCAAATGACATGGTGCATATACAAACCCTTGTTCCGCAAATATAGCTAGGGTTTCTAGCTGGTATTTTAGTGACAAAAACATCTACTGTGTAAAGAAAACTTTTTTTTTTTTCTAAAGACAGTTCATATGAAGACAACACAGAAAGTAAAATGAGTATCAAGAGAAGCTATTACGGGACAGCGGTGCTGGCTGCAGACTAAAACCTCCATCTACACAATCTTAAGATGTTGCATGTGTACGACAGCCTTCAGATGTTTACATTTGTTTGATCGCATCTTATTAAATCACATCATGTCGTTTAACTGCTCGGCTAATGTATTCAGAGGGGAGCCAGCGCAAAGGACCTGTGGCCACGCGCGACCTCAAGACGAAGAATATCACATGGCGCCGCTGCGGCCGTGACACCGGCTGCCACTAACGCCCCTGTCGTCGAAGTTAGAAGCGACTGTGTGTGACTTTTACTTCTTTACCAGAAAAAAACTAATTCTGCATGCAACTAAATGTCCTGGGATCAACCTACACTATTACTAAGAGCAAAAAAGAAGAAGTAGCAGCTCTGGATAGGCATACAATATGTATGAGCCCTGTTATTGAGACCATGTGAACCACACGAACAAAGCGTTTTTTTCATGGCAAATCATGTTCACATCAAAGTTTAAAAATACACATGCACATCTTGAGGAAATGCCATCACGTTTGCTTTGTGATCTGCCTGGGCACATCTGCAGCCAATACCGTCTAGCATGTGGTCAGCGCAGTTTAAACCGTTTTATCTCTGCATTAAGTTCACAGGAAGAACGGCAGTGGACTCTGGGCGGCTGATGCACACACGCACATGGGCTAATGTATGCAGGAGGTGGGTATGAACACGGCGCGGATAGACACAGATGCGCGCTGTTCGGCTTCTGGTCCGCGTCTCTCCGCTGTCACAACAGCGGCGAACAGGGAGCACGCGGTGCCCGTAGCTTTATGCGTAGCTTGACATATGCGTAGTATACAGAGTATGCAAACAGTGTATGCGCGTAAAAAACTTGGATAAAACAGTAAAACTTCTGCGTTGATTCAGTACCAACATCACATGTATGCTGATTTCTGCACAGCTTGTGTGTGTCCGTACAAACTCGCAATTTAAATCATGAACTCTTGAGCCTCTATGCAAAAAAAAAATATGTATATATGCGGTGCAGAGGCTTTTAATTAAGATTAGTACAGTTTTGATGCACTGCAGCCTCTAAAATATGTATCAAAGCTGTTCAAATGCCAGCGGTTGGTATGCGGCAAGCAGGGGTGGCAGTGGCTCGGACGATTGGAGTTATCCCAACTTCCAAGTCCTCAGCAGGCTACCCCCTGCCTGGTGTTGGCTTGCCCAACTCTGCAATCACTGGTTTATCACATGGAGGAGGGAAAAAAAAAAGAAAAGGGAAGAGGGCAGTCAAGAACGGAGGGAGAGATGGATGGATGGATAAATAGAGGGACGGAGAAGGATGAAGTCAGGAAGCGTCGTGGCTCTGTCTTGTCTCTGAGCGAGGCCTTGCCCAGCTGCCTCCTCACTCGCCCTCCCTTTCTCTCCCTCTTTCCTTGGGAAAGAAAGCACTTGCTGGGAAAATCTTTATGAACTCCTGGGCCTGTCGGCGTTGCTGGGGCTGCTTAAAAACCTGCCACTTTAACAGCTGTGTGTGTGTGTGTGTGTACGGGCTCGGCCCCGGATAAAGCACTTGGAAGTGGCAGGGCTTACACCATAGGGTGAGTCTTTATGAGGGGCCCTCCTGTGTGGCGGCCGCTGCTGGGGCTGTTAATTGGCACACTCTGAAGTGCCGTATATCTGCCCTTCATAATCCAGACCCAGGCAGAGGCAGCAGGGAAAACCAAACGTTTATCCAGTGCTCAGGAACCTAAGCTCTCTCTCTCTCTCTGAACTCCTTCTACTACGTCGGTCTATTCATTGTGCAAACATTTTTAAAAAGAAAATACAAATTTGCCAAACTTCTCTTCATAAGTGCATCTTCATGTTGCATTGCAGTAATAATAGAGGTACTACTAAGCGCACAAGTACCTGAACAGCTGCAAACAGTTACTCACACACATATATACAGTACAGAGGGCAACACAAGTGTTAAGCAGCTTCAGCCTGGTGCACCATGGGAGAAAAATAAACACACCGGTCCAGCTAAAGACCCCAGGATGCCATTTCCTCCTCAGCTGTGTTTTCTCTTGTGTGTGCGTTTGTGTGTGTGTGTGTGTGTGTGTGTGTGTTAGGCAGTGCTGCTGTATTACCTGATGCTGGTGTTAGTGGTGTTTACCAATCCTGCAGTGAGCTCAAACAGTGCTTACAGTATGTCAGTGGGATTAGCATTTTCTTTTTACCTCTCTGGAACACAACTCAGAGGAGAGTCTCCATCAAAGGCACCTTTCTCGCGTCCGTCCGTTTAACAAGATCACCGCACCGGTTTGCTCCGGCGAAGGATCGAAATTATTTGCTTCTAATGTGCTTCTGCAGTTTAATATGAGGATGCGATGCACTGTTTCTACTGACTAGCAGCTAAATGCACTGGCTACCAATAGATTTGATGCATGTTGATATAACTGAAAAAAAAAAAATGATTTTTTTATATATTTTTTGCTGATTGAAAATAGATTCTAGTAAGATAATATAAAGTCAGTTAAAAAAATAAAGATCTTTGATGCTTAGTGTACACATGCAGCCATATTTGTTGCTCATCTGAACGTAGAAAACGTAGTCACTACTCCTTTTTCTTATTAAAAAAAACAAAAATCGCACAAATTAAGTTTACAGTAACGTTTCAACACACAACTTCCATTGAGATCCTGTTTCTTCGCAGTTTACTGGATTATGTGACAATAACACGGTGTAGACAAGATGCGGATTGCGGCAGGAGCAAAAAAACAAAAAAAAAACACCAAACTATTTCTTCAGCTCAGTCACAGTTCAGTTTAGGGTTACATTTCAAGAGAAGTAATTTTGGTTAACCCTAACCAAAAGTTTTCAGTTATGGCTAAATAAGAAAAACTACGAGCACGACTTTTATAAAAAAAAAAAAAGAAAAAAGGAAAAAAAAGAAAAGAATCTTTTTATAAGCTAAATCTGAATCCCAGTTCTGTGAAGTTGAAAACAGATGTAGATTCCTTCCCACTACTCTAACCGCTGCAGCCGTACTTTCCAGTTCACTCTTTCGCTGCATCTCTGCTTTTGTTTTCTTCACTTTGTCACAACGGATTTTTCAGTTTTCTTGCGTTCATGTGTATGTAATAAATACGTTTATATTTCACAGCTTTGTGTGGGACCGGGCTCTGGTTCAGGAAGCCTGCCTCTCTGCCGCACACATTTCAGATAACCATCTTACAGCACTTTCTGCTTATTGCACACAGTGCAGTGATGCCAGCAGTCATTCTGCATGAGTTGGTGTCGCTTTGTTTTGTTTTTTTCAAAAGGGAATGTTTCAATTTAGAATGAACGACTTAATATCGCTCCACTCGCGCATTTCTTCTGACATCAGTGCTGACTCAGACATTTACGTCAGTAAAGCATTACATTTGTTAGTGAGTCTGGCGTTAGCTTAACGGAGCAAACGGTGCAGACAATGCAATGGGCCTGGGACGGGAAAAAACAGGAAGCAATAAGTTTTTAAAACAGATGGACGGATGGATTAGCAATGCTTAAAATATCACTACTGGTAATATGTTTGCATTAAGAACATTGCAGGACTGGACCTTTGGGGCCATTTGGCACAAATTGAGACTGTGACAGGAGGGAAGACAGAAGATGAGCCACAAAACCTGCACATGAACCTATGCACTCAGCAGATTTTCCTGCTATGACAAATTGATTTATTTGAGCAACATCCCATTCCAGCCATTGCTACACATGAGGCACACATGAAAGGCCCACTAAAAGTCAGCCATCAGCACATACCAGCAGATGACATGTATGACTAGAGACAGCTGATACGACGAGCGTCTTCACAAAAACAGAAAAGACGAGCCGAGAGCGCGGAACGAGTGGGAGACGAGCGGGAAAAGAAACCGAGCAGTATTTAAGATATGAGAAACTGTAACATAATCAGGAGATAACAGGGAGGACACACAAAAAAAAAAAGAGAAGTGAGAAAAAGAAGACATGAGAGGAAGGAGCGACAAGAGCTTTAGAGTGGATGAGCAGCCCATAAGGTTGCCAGATGAGCTTCAGCTTAACCACAATCCTCAAAACGGAGACAAACATACGCCAGTGTCTCCTGTATGCCTTCCACAGACGCCCCTAAACGATTGTAAACATTAGTTCTCGAGAAAAGGGAGGGCTCCCCGGGGCCACTTCTGTGCACTGGATCACACCACCTCAGCAGTGGTGCGACATAATCACCGACAGATAATGTTTGGCTAGTCCAGACATTTCTGAGGACTGATTTCACTGCTGATCGCGAAGGCGGCGCGCGCTTCGGGGTGGCTAACTGGAAACGCTGCTGCAAAGCTGGAACTCACGCCATCCGAGTCAGGCTCTGCACCTCGTGTCTCCGGTGGAGCCGGGTCAGTCGGTGCTCAGTCATCACGGAGGACAAGAGCCTAACACTAACACGAATCAAAGCAACTGTGATGAACATCTGCGAGGCTTGAAAATGGGCCACGCTATGAGGTCAGATTGCATGGGTACACTCTGACAATGAGAAGTGATATATGAGTCAATGTTAGTCCCTTTGGACATAATTATTTAAAGTTGCTGATGTCTTCCTTAGTGTAAATCGTATAAGTCATAAATAAAAGTTAGAGATATATTGTGTTCCTGTCAAACAAGAGTATTTCAAATTGATTGCATACTTTATACAAATGAGCCAAAGGAGACCAAAAATAAAAATAAAAAAAATGTGTGTCCCCTGTCATTTGAAATAAAAAAAAAAAAAAAAAAACTTTATTTGCTAGCTTTGCCAATAGGGGGATTTTTAGTTTGTAGTGTAGGAACCTGACCCCAGCTTGAGTGTTCTGGACGCCAGCGTCATAGGTGTTTATATTTTTTATGCCGTCGTAGGCTTGGGGTTAGGTCTGTGAAGAACTCCACATTGCTCTGAATCAGCTAATTATTTACCAGATCCAAAACCAAACATATCCAACCTCTCCGAGTTTACATTAAACAGGCCACGGCTCTCCGGCACTTTTCACAGATGAAACATTGCGAGTGTCACACAAAGTGCGTCTCCCTTTGTGCCTTGTTTTCATCCCTCGAGGACGACTTCACTTTGTTTGAAGTCTCATTTATTTTACCTCCATATCAGCTTCAGAATTGATTAGGCTTCCCCTACGTATACCTACCACGCGGTGTTAGTTTTACACGGACGTTTGGAGGTAAGCTCCTCCTCGCCTGAGCCATTAAAGACGTAGCACGTCTTGACATTATTACCATTTCCAAACCTCCCCAAAGGAATACAAAAGGAAGCAAAATGTAAACAAACTAGACATCTGAAAGGAGACATTTGATTCAAACTCTCGCAGCCTCTTTTCTAAGGTTGCCTGGAAATGGAAACCTGGCGTCTGTTTAGTTTTGGGTCCCCTGAGGTTGGTAACACTTGGCCTCTAAGTATTAATTGGTGAACTGGCAGAACGTCCACAGCTGCTTAAGGTCTTGAAAGACATTTAACAATACCATAAAGTAAACAAAAATGTAATGAACACTGTGGAAAGTCTCGTTTTAAGACTGGACCTGACTATGGTCTGCACTTAAAGGATCTCCATGAGGGACTGAAAAGCGGCCAGGCCAAGGAATGACCTTCTGACTCACATTGTGATTAAAATCCACCCCCCCCCGTAGACAAGACCTGATACTTGAATTAAACAACCATCTAATTAGATTACACCCTTTATGTGTGACGCTGAGCAGAATCTCTCATGTATTATTCTTGTTCCCATTTATGTTATTTGGGGCTCTGATTTATTGTGCTAGGCGAAACGCTCATGGGGGAGCGGGATCAAGTTTTACGGTAGAATTTGTCACATACATTTGCAAAAATAAGGGCACTTGTTATTAGGTCGCGTTAAGTAACCTTGGGGGAGAGAATTAATATCATAAAGTATGCAAGAACGTCAACAAGTCAAGATTCAGAGCGTCTGGAACGGCGGACTGTCTAAACAATGAGAACATTGTTATTTTCGTAAACCTGTTGACACAAGTCGTCGAGGACCGTATTATATGCCAGACAGCTGTTTCGACATGAACTCGGGGGTAAAGACGGAAAAGGGGGTGAAAAAAAAAAAAAAAGAGAGAAAGATATTAATGTGCAAAACCCTGAATGAAGTATGATTACATTATCCGGTGTCGAAGGCAGTATATTGTAATCAAACAATTACAGGGGGAGCAATTTACTGGTTGACTACTGCTGCACCCAGTCAGGGCTGGCTCTCTATGCGCAGAACAATTACCATTATTAGAAGATGTGATCAAGTTTCATGGTTTGACCCATAAACGTGAAGAGAGGAGGACATTTTCGAGTAGTGCTCCTAAAAAAGAAAGATTCCCAAGGGCTTGGAAGGTAAGAGGTGGAGTGTGTAATGCGTGTGTGTGTGTGTGAAACCATGTGGCAAATGTGTATTTTTGCATGTATGTAATTATAATGTAGGGGAAGGAGGTGCGGACGCATCACATCGGTTTTCAGGCTTCGCTTTGTTCGTCTTTAAAAGGGACAAAAAAAAAGAAGAAGAAGAGACAAGAAAAGGAAGAGAAGTAGAACAAGAAAAGGAGAAAGTGGCCCTCTCTTGGCAGCTCACCGCTGTCCAGCAGACATGCTGTAGGGGTTGCATTGGTGGCATTCTGGTAGAGAATCGGGGCAGCATTCATCCGAGCATGCCACACAGAGCCTCTGTGGCCAATCCACGCTGGAGGCCCTAGGACAGGGAGTTTGTGCCGCTGAAAGCTCGGGACAACATAGCTCGACAGCATCTCTCGCACACACACGCACGCACGCACACAAACACAACACACAGCGAGAGAAAAGACAGGCTGGTTTCCCACAGGGCAGGGCTGAAAGCTACACCATGTTCAGCTGGTACAACATGATGAAAGTGAACTGGAACACATTGTGCTGGACTGCCACCGAAGGGACATCGCCTCGCTGGTGATCTTTTTTAAGCATGAAGCGGTGTGTGTGTTGTTTTCTAGCGTGTGCGTGTGTGTGTGTGTAAACCCTGTAATGTCAGCCGGAGTTGTTGGAAATACTGCTACCATGTAGCCGTCAATCGATTAAGTGACTTAAACTTGTGAAGCAACTCTCGGACAGTGAATGATCGCTGTAAGTCTGCTGTAAGCAAGTGCTCGTCCATCCCTAAGCGTTCGAGGGAAGCCATTTTGGTTCCACAGCACTTTCATTTGCTTAGCATTGAAGTCACTTAATAAATATGTAAAAAAAAAAAACATCACTTATTTTTTTTTTTATTTACTTATTGTATTATACCATTTGAAATGTTTAAGGGTCTTTAAACATCTACTAATCTTTTAGTGATTAGCGAAATAAATATTAACCACAAACGGAAGCTCAACTAATTTTTTTTTTTCTTTTCTGCATATTTTGTTGAATCCTGTAGAGGAAGGGATGGTTTTAATCTGCTTTTTCAGTGCCGGGTGCTTGAACAGACAGCAGCGCACATCCCTCACCCGCACGGATACACTTTGTGTCAGCCATGTTTTGCGCAAGATTTCGTGTGTTGGGGTCAAAGGCGACCTCTTGACACAGGGAGTTTATACATGCTAATGAGGGCTGCACTCTAACCTCGCCGCTAAGTGCATATGGCGAGCACAGCCTCGGCCCTCGCGCTCACGTGGGATCAGCGGGTCGATCATTGAACAGGATGAGTCTCACATTTAGACGCCGGGTTTGAAAAAGTAGTAAACTGAACATCTTCAGATGCACCTCATACTAGTTTACGTTCCACAAAAAAATTGCAGATATTCTCGCAATTTAACTCACAGATCTACACCTTGTGTGCAACTTTAAAATTATATTTAGTTCACTCAAAGAGGTGAACTTCATTTATCTCTTTTGAGGACACACACACAGATTATTTAAAAAAAAATCATATGCTTTGAAAAAGTTGCAGCTTTGAAAACTCACTTCTCTCAGCCAAACTTCTTATACATATTTGCAAGGAAATCAAAGCGTCTTTGTGGGGCTGGCCCTAATCCTTTCTCCGGCACATAAAGGATGTACCTTTAAACTGGCTTTCAGTCCTCTGACAACCATGCAAATTGGTGAGAGGTAGGATGCCATCTCATTGACATTGTTTGTTAGAATAACACAGCGCAGGGGGAAAGGTCCCGCTCTCAGGCATTCCACCGAAGCCCTCCCCTCTGTGAAGTTGCCTGATGAATTGTCACAAGCTTGTTATTTGCCATTAGTTTCTAGCATTTCTTTCCGTCTGTTGGGCAAACTGATTCAATCTTTTTTTTCCTCTCTTTTCTTTTTTTTTATAATCTCATTGAATCCCCTCTGTGAAGAAAAAAAACTGAACTGAACTGGAGGGGAAAAGGGGAGAAAAGTTCCTCCAAACCTCACAGTGTTATACCTGACCCAGTTTATTTCGATGCAGCTTTTATGTTATTATCTAAATGCTGTTTTTAAGGGCATTTTATAATTGTTATATAATCAGAGTATTAACATGTATCAAACAGCTCCCTTAGTGTTACCTTGCAGGGTTTGTATTGTAGTAAATGACACAAATTATCAAGAACACGAATGTTTGTTCAAGGTAACTTGGTTTCAACACGTAACCCGGCCATATCTGTTCTGTGACAGTCATAAAACTGGAATAATTTCACAACCCTACTGTGACAGTCAGGCCAAAAGGGACAGGAATATGCATGTTTACTGACAATGATCCACCCTAAAGGCCATCAATCAAAAGAAAAAAAAAAAGAGGAGAGATCCAGAAATGTGTTCAGATCAGAGCAGGGAACTGCTAACAACCATATCCTTTTGATAGCAGTGTGACTAAGGGTTTAATTTGGGAGCAGCCATCACTTCAAAGGGAGATGTGAGTATTTTCCTGCTTATTTGCACCCCCAATGGGGCCTATACATTATAGTATAACCATGCCCCGGCCCTCCGCTCATGCACTAATGCCATCCTGATTGCCTAATTTCTCATGTCAGCAACTTCTTCTGGCGAGAGAGAAGAAGAGGACAATTAGGGGACAATTGAACATGATTGTGATGGGAATGTTCTGTGCAGCGGCAGCAGGCAGCCCGCAAGCCGCCTCAGTGTGGGCTGGTTTTGGTTAGGAAGAAGATGCATTTTTTTTTTTTCTTTTTTTTTTTCTTTTTTTCCAGTCCATGTTTTTCTCAAAGTTCATCCTCAGGACACATCAGGAAGTGAGTGTGACGGGCAGGCTGTAAGCAGTCACAAAAGGGAACACAGCGGCTTCTTGCTAATTAAAAACATTTAGACACTCGAGAGCGAACGGGTGGGATCGCGGGTGGTTTGGTTTTGTGTGGCGCTGCATGTGGCTTTCTTGTTCGTGTGTGTCACACCTTATATTTGACTTTTTTTTTTCTTTTTTAATTTACTGCAGTTAGCTTACTATGCATTTTCACAACGGATATAGATCAACTTCCGCGTCGTTACCGTTAGCATTCACCGCTGCGGCCGCTTCACCAGTACGACTGAACTGCGGCGTTAAAACAATACATATTTACAAAGTGTGTGACAAAAAGAGTAATCGAGACGACCGCTGGCATAAAGACTCACTTGTCTAAATTGTTATGAGACAAATGCGACCCACAAAGGTTGCACTTATCTAATGTGGTTGTGCTCCAGCGTACCACATGCTATGGTTACTTAAGTTTATTCATGTGGCAGAGGAAAGAGGTCTCTTATAAAGAGACTTCCAAGTGCCGTTAGAACCAAAGCCAAAAGCTGGCACACGGGTTCAGAACATGTGGCTTCCTATAGTGGAGCTGCATCGAAATAAACTGAGTCAGGCAAATTTAAATTTACGAAGTTAAGAATGCAAAACATGCACGCGTGATGAACGGGAACCCTTTTTAGACACGGCTTGTGTAATGGAAAGCTTAAGTGCTAGGTACTATCTGAGTACTATCTTGTTTTTTTGTGTGTTTTTTTTGGCCCCAAAATGTCAGAGCTTTCAAATATTTTCCAGACAACAAAAGTCACTCATGTTGCGATCTCGAGTTTCACTGATACAGTACGTCCAGTGATAAACGCCCCGTTGCGCATGCCAAAAAACACAACATCAAAGCGCACCTTAACAAAAAGAAAGAAAGTGCGGGGCTAATAAGTTTAAGTCACGGCTCGACAGTGGCATTGTCTGGTTGCGAGGCCATGTATGCATTATCTTCTGTTATTGGACTATTTGTCATAAGAGAACGCTTCCCTTTGTTCAAACAAACCAGTCAGTGTTGCAGGTCCAGAGCAGGGGGAGCTGAGAGCACTCTGGTTTATCTTACCTCTGGACAAATAAACTATAATTCTGACTAATAACTGGCCTGGAATGTGAGGAGAGCTTAACTCTCAACGCGGTGTGTTGTTAAGCATAATGAATATTACAGGCCCCTCTGTATACAATGCCAAGGCTTAGTTTACTTTACTACACATGGCTGAGGCCTTTAACTGAACATTGACCCCTGGCAAGAGACAAGAGAATCCACTTACGCATAAATAACTGACTCGAATTAGCATAACGATAAAGGTGAAGGCTCGTCTTTTCAAAGTAAAGGTTGTGAGAAATGTCACGTTGAGGAAAAGAAAATATAAATTGAGATAAGCACATTTAGAGTGTAAAAAAATGTCCAGCATACGTATGATTTACAAATATAGCCATAATTCAGAGCTGTGATTACATATTTCCCGTCGTGTTGTACAAAATGATGGAGAACAGTATCTTAAACAATCGCAACACAAAGTCTTCACACAAGCTGTAACAAGCTGCGGTGAGCCAAATGCTTTATTCCTGCTAAAAATGTTTTATTTTTTTCTTCTTTCTTGGTTGCCACGGTCATAAACATATCAAGGTTATTTAATTTCAGTTAAACACAGAGAGAGAGAAAAAAAGAATTATGTCTACAAATAAGTAGGCAAGAGGTTCATGCCACTCTGTGTTACAGGGGAAAGAATAGCAGAGTAGCACGGCTGTCCCGCCTGTCTATCGTTAACAGCGGAAGACACAGCAAGGCCACTCGGTGCCTCGGCGGGCTGTAGCTGTCAGGCTTTCCAGTCGAGTCGACAGCCCCGATGATAAGACCACTTTAAAAAAAAAAAGGAGGGAGAAATGCCCGCCTCTCCTCCCCTTTAAGAGGAAATCTCCTTAAAATACCATGACTGTCTTGTATTTGGCTTACGGAGGCTGCGATCGCTGGTGGCAGCTTTAGGAGTAATAAACTCAACGCGCCGACCGTCTTGCTTTGTTCGCGGCCCGGTGACTGGCGCAGGCCATCAGAAACAGAGGGCTTGTCACGGTTTTCTCCCCCACTGTAGCCCGCGTATCTGCCTTGATGCAATCCACGGTCGAAACAGGAGGATACGCCTCGCGCCGAGATATCCGCGGCAATGGCGGCGAGTGAGCAATCAGTACATCGGATGAATATTTTTAGCCGCACAGCCGTGTTTCCTTGCGGAGTGATAATGTCCTTCACGGACTGAGCTCCATACATATTTGTACAAGGAAAAAAAAGAGAATTTATGAAGAACGAGGGCTTAAAGTGACAATAAGATCAAGGTTGAGAGGATCAAAAGGATGTCAGAGGTGAAGTATGAAGGACACTAGATAGGTAACAGTTTTGACAGAGCATTTCAGTCCTTTGAATGTATGCTATTGTGGCAGCGTACAGTTTGAGTTATAGAACCGCTGCTCGACTCCCCTGAGCCCTCTGTCTCTCTCCCATCCCTCCGTGACCTAATTCCCCTGGGGTTCCCAACTGCCTGTCAAAGTTTCACGCAAACTATCGCGACGGGAAGGGATTTTCTGCGACGCGGGCACCCTTTACGATCAACCCAGTTGTAGGTATCTGTTTTGCTTGGAGTTGCAGAACTGAGGCAACATTCTGATGAGGACGCGTGGAGGTCAACACCTCGCCGAAAACAATGACAGATGCAGTAGCACAATATAAATTCACCATGGCATCCAGCCTCAACTGTCAGCAACATCAGAGGGCATCAGGGGAGCCCTCTGCAAATAAAAAAAAAAAAAAATGAGGCGGAGGGGGGTGCGAGCGCAGGAGAAAAGGCAGTGGAGTTTGTAACAGTGTCTGTTACGCTGCAGAAGAATTTGCCTGGGAGCTCGGCTTGACAGATTAGCCCAGCGCTCAGATGGGGCAGTGCATTGGTGAAACAAGAGCTACTTTTATGAGGTACGTAACACAAGCCTGGGGTAGCCACGGCAAGGCCAGGTAAGCGATCTCTTGATGAAAGTGAGGGCAGTGCTCCACCTTTCATGTTTCCATAGGTTTTATTTGGAGCACGCACAGACGGGGCTGCAGACAGAAATGACAGACAATTAAGATTGCACAAAGGCAAGGGAAATTCGGTATCGGGCTACATGACCCCTGCTTGCCGGCAGTATTTCAATGCATATGGCTGCCTTTTGTAATGAAATTCTTAGGGAAAACCTGTGTGTGTGTGTGTCAGCGAGAGACACAGAGAAAGAGAGAGAAGGGGGAGAAAAGAGGGCCCGAAGCTCAAGCGATGGGTAAAACATGCAGTTATATATACCTGGCAGATTCCAGTTTCTAAACCCACCTTCATGCATCAAAGAGCCAAAGCAATAGACGGGTGTGGGGATTAATGTGGAAATAAACCTTGGGCTTTCTACATATCAAAGACCAGATAAGCTTATGAAGTTTAATTCATATGTTTTATTCCGGTGAAAAACGGCCATTTGTGATGATGGCTGGGCTGTCCCGGCGGAATGATAGCACGCCGATAACGATCCGGCGCCAACACTTCAACTGAATCCATTTCTAAGGAGAAAGGAACAGGTCTGAAAAATATAAATTAACCTCACCTCGCTGAGAGTGAGAGAAGGAGGCGTTTGGGGAGGGGCGGCAGAGGGGGGGGGGGATTCTCCCATGAATGTCCACTGACAGGGATTTCTTCATCCCAATAACTAAGACATCCAGTTTGAGCCAATAAGGGACGATGCCGCAGACAGGCAGTCTGTGGCTCCAGACAGAATAGAACATTTTTTGGTGGCGAGAGATGTCTAAATCTGGGAATGGATTTTATATTTCCAGCGTAATATCAAGGGCGAGCAGGTGAGCTTCCTGGGTTTTCATTCTGCAGACACCTAATCTTGATCTCCCTGCACATGTGGATGAGGGAATGAAGTCAGACAGCATTGAAAATATGCCCACATTGGGGGAGAATTAGAATGAACTTGGCACTTTTATTTTTTTTTTACCCCCTCCCTCTCTCTTTCTCTCTCTCTCAAAGTTCTCAGATGAACATCCCCAAACTAATGAAAAAAATGTGTGTTACCTGCAGATAAGTGAGTGAAATGAGTAATGTTTTAAATGCACGCCCTTTGTGCACACATTACGTCTGCTCGGCGAAACCAAACCTTGTCAGTTGCCATAGCAATTCAGCTGAATTCCTCAGTTTCACTTGTGTGTGAGGCTGAATTTTTCCACAGTCATCAGTTTCACTTTCAATGTATGCATCGCTTCAAAGTGCTCTTATGTAATACAGTACTCCAGACCAATGTCCTATTCATTGCATTTATAGAATATAACATATATACATATACTATATTTGTACCAGGGGATCACTTACGCTATGGTCTCCTTCATATCTCACTGATGTTATGTTTTCTGGCTTAATAATGTGGGGAAACACTTCAAGCAAAATGGACTGAATACATAAATCCCTTACGGATTATCACAATTTATTTGTTTAGTTTTTTTGAAGACTGAGAATAGAGAAACTAATTTGAACAAGGAGTTCAACAAGCAAGTTTTGAGCCATAAAAGTAATACTGGGGGATCAGGTAGAAGAAGCGTTTTTTTGTTTTTTTCCTCATTGAGCATGCAAATTATTACAAAATGTTCCCTCTGCAAGCACTTTTCGACAGTATACTGAAACTCTGAACATTTTTCTCCCCTTTTTGTTTTATTCCGAGAGCGTCTTCGCAGCGGAATTTCACCCAGGAGGTTTTTACTGGATTGTTCGCTTTAATGAGGCCCTGAAAAAAGCTTATTTTCCCATCTGTGGCCTCTCTCGTTCCCATTCAGTTAATCAAATTACACGGCATCTTTAATCTTGCCTTATGAGCCAGTTTATTAACTTAAATTCTTCAAACCCCGCAGCAATGAGTGGGTGCGATTCAAAGGAGATCTATAAGCGGCGCCGGGAAACGGTGCGTTTCCGTCTCCCTGACAGCCAGGCGTAGTGATGATGACACCTCTGATGAATTTTTCACCGCAAAACAGAGCTCAATTGATATTTACTCTCAAATGGAAGAGTAAACACATTTCAAAATGACAATCTACAAATCATAAAACCAGCTTTATTAATTTTTTTTCCCTCCCCCCCATCCCGAAAGAAAAGGAGATGCAAGTGCAGTTACAGCATGCAACCGGGGACTGCTCGAGCCCTGTAGGGTGGAGTTATTAATGAATGCAACTGTTCTGCCAATCCGTTAATCGCAACCACAGTGAACCACATCATATATCACACAACCTCACTCAGACAGCCAGCCAGGGAACCAATCAGTCAACCAGCCAGGCACTGAGGCAGCAAGCCAACCAGCTAATAAAACAACTGATCAGGCTGTAAGGCAGTTACTTAGTCGGCCGCTCAGATGGCCGTTCAACTAGCTACATGGCCAGGTTATCAAAGGCAACAGAGTCAACGCGACAAGGCTAGCACCGAGCCTATCTGTGGAGTCAGTCAGCCAGTCTGTCTGCCAGCCAAGGCAGCCTGTCTTGGCCCAAGCCTTGGAGAAAACAAGCAATATGCAATCTGTACGCCATAAACACAATGTGACACTTTGCACCGGGTTGAGCAAGATTTATCGCACACATTCTTGGCACTTCAGTTAATATACGGCGCTCCGCTGTGACCCAACTTTCACTTCTAGCTTTCAGGCAATGATTTTGTGACACCCCCTGCCCCTTACCGTTAACATCTCTCCGTTTCACTTATCCAAATATTTTCCATATATCCTACAAGTAGTAAATCTGTTTTTGGGGATTAATACTGAGCAGCATGGCATTTGAGCCCTTCTTGTTAAAGCCAAACTAAACCTCTGCAAAGCACGACCCAGTTATGGATTTAAGCTTTTGATATATGAAATCGCACAATGGCATTAACAGGGTTCAACAAACAGGTTAGCGGCCGGCGTCCACCGTGGAGGTAGGCGGATTTATGTTTCCTTGTTGTTACGGAGCTGCAGATTATTTTTAGGTGCGCATGTTAAAACATTTTTGTTTCACTCAGGTTTCATTGCCCCAAAATGACAGCATATCCCTACACCGCTGCACATCTGTAGGCCAAATGACACACGCTGGAGACCGTCTTTTAAAACTTTTCACACCACCAGATTCAAACATGATCCAGAAAAATATAAATTACCAAATGTCAAATTTCAGGAGACTCAAGCGGATGGCATGTTATCCTGGTCGTCCTGGGGTCAATGGATTTGTTGATAGCTTGCCTTCGGGGATGTGCAACCTTTGAACAAGTTTATTTCATGCATGCATTGTAAGAAAACATCTGCTGGAATTATACAAAGTATGTCCTGTATCTGTCTCAAATTTAAAATAAAAACAACGTCAAAAACTGGCCACGGCCGAGGCAGCAGTTGTGCGACAGGTTGGTGTCACATAGCTGAGAAACATATTGCGAACACATGTCTGGGCCGACTGCGTTCGGGAATTTGTCTTACAGTGGAATTCAGATGCTATATATTCACTTATTTGGGAGGCTTTCCAAAGTAAAGACAGATTTCATTGCAAATGCGCCGTCCCTTTCATTTTGTCATTTGCATATATTTGATCTGTGATAGCCGCATGCTTTAGCTGCCTCCGCTAGAATAATGTCAGTGTCCTGGAGAGACTTGGCATTTTTAAAGTGTCAGCTGGTCTACGCAAACCGTGGAAGGCAGAGGAGGAAGGCAGCTGCATTTGTTTCCTAAACTGTGCTGAAAACCATACCGGATTACAGCGCAAATGTGATCATCACATTTCAAACAGCAACTGATATGTTTAGAACAAGGTTTGGTTTGAGGTTTTACACAAGGGAAGGAGCAACCAATGAACTGCTTGACGGAAACGTCCGCCAGATTATTTACTCCTAATGGGTATTATTAAACTTCCATTTACACGCAATGACTTTAATGGACTAGACAGTACAAAGCAGGTAATTCTAAGAATTTTTGAAGAACCCTTTTTTTCCGAGGAACAACTCTACTCTTTTAATAAACTCCTGCAAGAGGTCCCAAACTGAAGTTGGACAGTGTGGAGCTTATTCTTCCTGCATGCAGTTAGTTTGGGAATTGGGAATTTGATATAAAGAAAAAAAAAAAAAAAACTATTAAAACAAAAAATGATAAATCTCCTTGTGAATTTTAAGAAACCATACAGCCGGATGTGTCAGAAATGAAGCCGGGAGAGAGTTTTATTACTGTCAGAATGTCATTATGGTTTTGTAATGTGAAGCTTATGTTTTTCTGTTTAGCGATGATCGTTAGAGTGACACCAGACGGACACCCCAGGGAGCTCTACATTAAATGCTCCGAAGCATAGCAGTAATAGCGGGGCCACGGGGATTAAAGCCTGTGATGTGCAACAGTTTCACGAAGAAGACACGAATATGTCTCTTTTGGGGTGAAATGGAGAACACGGAGTATTTATATAACTATAAAAATCACTGGATTGGATTGAGGTTGAAAATTATAGTGCGTAATCGTAGATGTGTAATAAAAATCACAGGCCATAATTGTAATTTTGCAGTTTCTATTTGTTCTTTTTTTTAATTACAGCACTTTACAGCCACTGAACTCTCCTTAACCCTTCCCACCACCAGTTTTTACCAAAGAGGGAATTGACTTCCTGTTCTAAACCTGGGTACATCTGTCAGTTTGTCAGTATGGGATAGTGATGGTAGTGACTAAGCCTTTTGCTGACTCCAGTTGTTCAACAAGCTCCGTACTGAGTGGGTGTGAATACACCAGTGAGATTTAGTCACTGTTACTTGGTTGAGTCACTGCATGTTGGTAATATTTCTGTAAAGGAAGTAATAAGAAAAACTAACAAGAGGATTAAGGTGGGCTAGTTTGCACTTCTTACAACACAGAATAGAGAAAAGTAAAGGCCTTAATGTAATTTCTAATCCAAACCTACTGCAGAACACCCATCTGTGCATCAGTCTGCACCTCTGTGTCCAAAATATACCTTAACTCCAGTGTTGACCTAAGATTTGTTTCCCACAATGTCATTTGAGAGCAGCATGGAAAGAGTATCGCTCTGCTGTTGATATGACAAATATAGAGTTGAGCCTTGAGAACGTAGCATAAAGGTCAGCCAGAATACAGCCGATAAGACTGTGTGCATCAAAGCGCTGTAAAGATGCCAGATGTATGGTAACGTGTTACCAAAGCTGCTGCTTATACACTTAACTTAATGCCGGGCCATTCTCCGCGGAGAACGGTGACTTCTGAGAAAACAAACAGTTGTAACGCGATACTTTATTAGAGAGTCGCCTGTTTACTCAACAGTTTTCGAGGGTCAGCGGGTCAGTTCTTGTTTGAATGACCTTTGCGGATCTCATCCTCACAGTGAAAGAATATCGGTGCAGCCTCCGTTTGAGAGCAAATGATTTAAACTGCTATTCTTAAAACTTACCACAGCCGCCATGTGGCGGTTATATCTGGACATGTTTATCTGTTTCCCCATAATCACCATCACGATCGATTTCACCTATTTTTAATTCAGTGGGAAAGCGAATCTTCTCAAAATGTCTTTTAAAATCTCCAATAACACAACGCAAATAAATAAAGAGACAATAAATAGGTAATTATTTCATGCAATTTATATGCGGAAGGAAAAAAAATAAAGATTTTATTCTCTCTACTGAAGATGGAGCAAAGCAAACAAAATCTTCCAACGGCAGACACATGGCACAAGAACGCCAGCATGGAAATTAGGCCAAAATTATAATATTATTCGTGGCCAGAAGCCTGCCGAGGACATTTGGTGCAAAGCTGGTAAATAAATGCACTTCCCAGGTAGGAAGGCACTCGGGTATTATTTCACTGAAATGGGCCAGCATACAGTTGCAGGCTCTTGTCTCATTTGTTCGTCCTACAGTATGTTTGTACACATGCTGAGCTGGTCACCTGCCCCACAGGATTAGAATGCTAACCAGTTTACATTCTGCCCACAGCTTTAGAAATGATTCAATTTTCCTAATCTTGTTTAGCTTTAGAGTATGTGGCTTTGAGGCAATATGGCATCCCTTTTCAATCGTGCATCCTTTGAGTGCATTTGCATATCTAAATTTCGTACTGAAATCCAGGACAGGCTCTGCTTTGCGGGCCCCGAAACGGAGAAGCAACGGCGGGTCAACCTGGAGGCTCAGCATATGTTTGATAGGTAGAGATAGCCACCTGCTTTCTTTTTCTTACTCAAGTTTCTGAGAAATGCCGAACCTCTTATTTATGTTTTCTTTTTTTTTTATTGAAGTCAAATCCTTCTCCATCCTCCCGAACGGCTAACATGAATTGTGTATTTTTTTTTAATGCAGGGAAAATGCATCAATGTGTTAGTTTCCAAATATATTTACATATTATTTTGCTCGTTTGCTTTCTTCCTCCTTATTGGAGGAAGATTTCAAGTAAAGGTATTAAAATGTTAGACGATGCCATGTAATCTACTAAATGATCTGAATCTACAGGCAGATTAAAATGCATTTGAATTAATTCAAAGTGCCAGGATTGATGCAAAAAAATAACAAATAAATGTATCTCACTGGTTTATATTCACAGACCCGGGCTTGTGGCAATTACCTGCAAGAGTTAATGTGCACTGATCTGTAAAATAATTGAGAAGTGCTGAGAGGTTTTCCACTGAAAGTGGTCCCCGATGAATTGAGTGTTAAGTCCTCATGGCACGACGATGCACAAGACATTTGCTCCTCAGACTGAGCCAGCAGGGAAGCTGCAGACTAAATGAAACCAGATTTCCTCCTCTACATTTGCACAACTGCTTGGTTTATGAAGGTGACTATGCACGGTATCTGAAGAGATGGGTTCCTAGGTGATCAAGAAGATGCTGTTAACGTTGAATTTTATGAATTATTTTCTGATTCAGTGTCTTTTTTTTTATTATAGGAATATAAAGCAAGAATAAAAATGTATTTCCCATAGCTATGGAACAGTAAAATACGCAGTATGCACAGAACAAACCATTACAGGCGGAAACTTTTATTCATTTATTTATTTCTTTTTTCCAGGTGAAGAGTTACCGTACACAATTTGTTTTAGAGATGAATGGCGATATTCTAAAATGCTACTTGTACAAAGAGCATAAACAAGTTTTTATCAGTGGAACTGTAGAGCGCTTTCTTGTTTAAAGGATGAACGTCGCGGAATATGAATATTGTTTCAGGGGCTTTAAAATACGACATGAAAAAAAAGATTCATCTCTCTAATCCCAAAAGACCATCTTGATCTCGGTGCTTGGATGCTCGCTGTGAATCGGGTGGAGGAAGAAAAAAAAATAAAAAAATAAAAAAAGGGGAAAGTATTAAAAAGGGACAAATATCGCTTCTCCATTCGCCGCGAGATGTATGTGATAAAGCGAAATGTCAGCAAAAATACTAAAGCGGCATGTCAGCAGAGCCAGCTGACAGACGGGAGGGAAGAGGTAAAATGTTCTATCATGTCCGACAAGGTGTTCTTTTTGAGATTTAAAGATCACTGCACAACTTTAAACATGTTTGTCACTTTTTACTCTGACGACGCGGAGAACTATCACGGGCTTCACAAGAACTTTATCTGCTCAGGCTCAAGGTAAGGGAGAGGGGGGGAGAAAAAGTCCATTCCCATTTATCTTAGCCAGGTTCCCTTCAAAGGCAACAAATAAATTACAGTGTACATTTGATACAAATTGATTTCTTAACTCAAATAACAATGTTGTCCCCCCGGTCAGGGCCATGTGTCACTCAGTCGCCAGTCTGAGTGAAAGCCTCAATCTGTCTCTGTGATAGAAATAGGGCTGACACATCTCCACCAAGGAATGCTAATCACGCGGGCCTGGCCTGGCCCTTTGTGGGCAGGCCATGATAAGGAAAATCAGTTTCCCCTCCTGTCAGACAGTGGGGCCTGCGCCCTGATCGCTGTCTGGGAGGAAACAAGCCATGGGCCTGGAAGTTACTGTCCTAGTTGTTTTGTTGTCTCGGTGTAGCTACATGACGGCGGATAGAGCAGGGGAGAGAAAGGAGGTGGAGACGGCGGAAGAGGTGTAGCGGGTGTGGGAAAAAATAAATAAAAAAATAGCGAGGTAAACGGAACGAAGACAGAGGTGACATGTAGATGGAGGAGCCGGAGGAAAAAGACAGGATGAAAGACGGAGACTGTGAGCAAGAAAAAGAAGGCGAGATCGAGGGAGAGAGAGAGACAGAGAGATCAGGACAGATGCTATGGTTTTAAAGCCTCTGTGGCAGCTGTAGCATCAGAGATGGAGCTGGAGTGAACCCCACTGAATATCTTGAGCCGATCTTATCAACGGCCGGGAGAAATGAGATATTGGCAGGAGCTGTTGAGTGCTCTCACAGCTGAGCAGGTTAATAGGGTTGGAAGGCAGGCCACAGGCTAATTGGATTTGCCGTGGCTTGATAAACAGTGGCAAGCCTTTTTTTTGCCAGCCAAACATACAGGTCGACTTCAGCACCCCACTTCAGAAAGCCTCTCCACCACCACCCCCCCACCTCACACGCACACACACAAACAGCACACTGCTCCTCCAAATCCCCGTCGTAACCACAACAAGGGAAGGGGAGAGCAGAATGAAGGCTATTTTCTACTCCTTATTCCCAGCGGGGCTCGACTACTAGGAGGGTCTGTTTGTGTATCTGTGCGTGAGTGCATGTGTGTCTCCGTATGTGTACACGTGTGAAAGAGAGAGACAGGGGGAGAGGGAGAGAGAGAGAGAGAGAGAGAAAGAGGGAGAGAGACTTGGCCATCTACTGATTTTAATCAAATACCATTTAACCTGCATGACCTCCAAGAGTCATCACACATGGTCAGATCAAGCCGGGCTGTTCTTCTCTCTTGCTCGGCATTAGAGCGGCGGGTGTAAAGAGGTTGTCTGGGCGGACTGTTATTTCAACACCTTTCCCTTTAAAAGAAATGCTGCTTTCCACTTCGTCACCTTTTTTTTTTTATCTGGGATCAAAACGAGTATTATTTATTTGATAAGATTTGATGGTTTGTGGCTGCAGAAAAGATCAGCCTTTAGTGGAGGGAAACAAAACAACAAAAAAAGTTTGAATTAACAAGGATCAGGCATAACATTATGACCACCTTCCTAATATTGTGCAGATCTCCCTTGTGTTTTAACTCATCAGAGAATGGACATGGGCTTTCTGAGGGTGTCCTGTGGTGTCTGGCAACAGGATGTTGTTAGTGTTGGGCTCTTCAGGTTCTATGGGTGGAGGGGAGGGGCCTCTGTGGATCATCCCACAGCTACTTGATCAGTTTGGGATCATTTGGAGGCCAGGCGAACACCTTGTTCTAAATGTTTCCCAGCAGAATATCGTATTGTCACAATATGGTCAACGTTATTTACTTCTCCTGTCTGTGGTTTTAATGTTGTGGCTGATAGGGGGTATGAAGGAAAATATTATAAATTAAAAACGGCCCTTCCTCCCATTGCCACGTTTTACGACAAAACTGCTACTGTAAATTTTCCTTTGCCTGAACAACCCTGAGCAAACATATGAATGCCACCCTACAAACGATACAGCCGGCTTGTTTACGTGCACAAACCTCATGCCCAGCGGGAAGCTCACTTCAAAGACTACACTTCCCACTCTTCTGGTTAAAGGTCATCCAATCAGCAATACGAAATCCATACATCTTTGTTTGAGCGCATAAAGGCAGGGACTCCTCTGACTAACTTGTGTTCCCACACTTGTTTTGATTGCATTCTAGTCGGTGGCCAGTGTTTGATTCTTTATGTCGCGCTGTATACACTCGCACTTAAGTGGGTAGTGGATCTTATGTGGTAGAGTTATTTGTACTTGGAGTGTGAGGGCACGGAGGAAAGCGTATCCATCAAAATCTATTTACAAGGCGAGGGACTTTGAGGAGCATGCGACACAGAGAGATTCATTTTTTTTTTCCCTTTTCTTCTTTTTTTTGAAGGGATAGTACCCAATGTGAAACACCCTGGGGTGTCACACTGTCCTCATTTATACAAACAGCCCCAACCGGTGGATAACTCCTCTGCATGCTCGGGTGTAGCCAGATTGGCTTAGTTAGTGAGCACCCCACACAAGACAACCCAAGGAAATGGTGTTTTCAAACGGGAGGGGGGGGGGAAGAGAGGACAGTACACCAGGCTGCCTCTGGATATCCATTTGCAAAAGGGGAAGAAGAAGAAAAAAAAACAACAACATCAAGGCCTGAAACGGCTTTGAAAGGAGAAACTAAAATGGTGATTGATGTGGAAAAGGATGCTGGACGTCAACCGTTGGACAGACCACATTTGGTAAAAGTTCACAAATTTGCAGATAAGCCCCAATGTAAACGCAGAGAGAACCGGCCAAAAGAATGATAATGGGCTTCAGGGACAGAGGGGCTACTATCTGTCCGTGAAGTCTACTGCGGGATAGGTTTGTAACATTAGACAAACAAGGCCAATCCTTTAGAGCATGTTCGTTCTATAAGTAAATCTCTATCAGGAACCTCGGAGAGGATACAAGCAACGAAAACAAATCCCAGTTTGCTCCTGGGGATCCCGCTAAATGGACATAGTCTTTACATTAGAAGAGGAGCAGATGAAGGGAACGTATGGAGATGAGGAAATGAAAAAGAGAAAGGGGACAGAGGCTAAGAAAAGAGGCACCTTCCTTCATCTTTTTATCTCAGCCGTTGTGGGTGATGGTGGGGTTCAGGGAGGAGGGCGTTTGGCATGAGCCATCTCACAGACTGAATTCATCAGCCCCTATAACTTCAACTCGGCCATAAAGAATTTATGAATCCTCCGATAGTCATCGGCTGCATCCATTTCCTGAAGAAGAAAGGACAACTGATGTCTGCTAAACAGCCCAAAGGGACTGACCTCCACTTCTGGGTACAGACGGAGGGACTCACATACACACATGCAGGCATGTATGCTGATACTCTATGTTCAGACTGTGTGCACACATACACACACACAGACATACTCCAAAGGCAGATAAAAACGTTAGCACATAATAACAGTTTTACACTATGGAGGCCCTCTGTTAAACGCTAACTACTGGGACCATTACTTTTCTGTGTGCATTAACACAAACTGGCTGCACAGTATACACAGATCAGACATAACATTATGACCACCTTCCTAATGTTGTGTAGGTCTCCTTTTTGCCTCCAAAACAGTTGTAACTCAGAGAATGGATATGGGTCTTCTGAGTTTGTCCTGAGTTTGTCCTGGGGGGCCCTTGGGTCATTTGGGTTGAGGGGAGGGGCCTCTGTGGATCAGGCTTGTTCTAGTACATCTCACAGGTACTTGATCAGTTTGCAAGGTGGTGAATTTGGAGGCCAGGTCAACACGTTGTGCTGTTCTTCATGTTTTTTGAGTTGTTCCAAACCGTTTTTGTGTGTGTGTCAGGCTGCATCCTGCTTGGGATGACCACTATGGGGTGGGGGTGCCTGGTCTGGTATAGGTGGGTGGGATCATGTCTAAGTAACATCCACACGAATGGCAGGTCCAAAATCAGAAAAGAAGTTTCCCAGAAATCTCTGCAAATGTAACAGTCCTGTTATTTATACTTAAATAGTATCTATCATATTCTATTTATGGACACAATCACAAAAATAAATCAATTTATACATAAAGTACAATGTGTTACTATTCATCGATTAGTTTTACAACCTTCTGCATGAAGACATCCAAACAAATCATTAAACCGCACACTGCTACCCACCCCTTTTGCTGCATTGACAGTGGCAGACATTTAAATACGTTTTGCGGATATACTGGACTCAACAAAAATGACTTGATTAAATCAGTACCTTTGGATTGTCATTTCTAGCAATCTTTAGCGATGAAGAACCCAATAATCACCCCTCCCCTCAACCCATAGGACCCAAAGGCCCCCACTAACAACTTTGTCAGGCAACAGCAGATCCATGTATCTTAACAGATCATCAGTGCATGCTTTCTGAGGAGCAGTACTTTTAACCACAGCGTGTTTCATCTCATCCTGATCTAAACACGTTTGAACTAGGATTAAAATTTAGATGATTTATTCTGTACTTTCACAGAAGCAAAGAGAGAAGCCAGTCGACAAGAACGCAGAATGGCAGACTGTGTTGTCAAGCAGCATTCTAGCTTGTGAAGCTAACATTAGCTAGCATGCTAATGCTGACAACTCTTCTCTCTGAAGAAAAGACATCCCATGGCGACTCAGTGAGAAAACTCCCGCAGTCTGAGTGCTACACTTGTGTTATTGTGAAAACTACCCACAATATTAGGTTTATTGAAACTGTTAAGGCCCCATTGTGTGGGATGGGATAAGGCCACTACAGTGTGTAAAATTAATTTTCAGCATTCATTGACAATATGGCAAAAGGAGTTGAGTCGACAAACTACATGTAAATGTATTTTATATAAACCCAGACTTCTAAAATGTACCAACTCAACACAAATATGTTCAGATGTGCTCTGTTTTTCTGTTTCGCCCCTCTGTCTGCAACAGTAGGTAGCTGAACGTCAAACCTCTGAGTTGTTTTTGGGCCGTAAACTCATCCAGGTTTTGGATCGGGCTCCGTATGAAGCGAACAGAACACAAGCGCCTTATCTGGTGCTGCCTGTGTTTTCACAGCTGACCATTCCCTTCTTTTCTCCCCGACTATCATCTTTCCGACTGCGCTCAGATTCCATTCCTCACACATCAGAACGGAGACATTCATCTTAGGGATGACATCTGTGGTGAATTTCTCAATAACCTAATAGTCATTCGGCACAGGAGGGGCAAGGGAGAGGGTTTTTGAAAGTGAGGAACAGGGGATTATGACATATAAAATGCTAAAACCCTGCTAGGTGGGCGTGGGGCGGTTGCGCATAAAGTTCAAATTTGGTAATTCAAGTTAATGTGGTTTGTGGTCCTCCAGAGGCTGGACCATAATCCATGGCATGATACATTCAAGCCCAGATATGTAATACGTTTTACCAAGGCCATAGGTTCCATATAACATCATTAGCTCGCAGTTAACACAAGAATTTGTTGGAGAAGCAAATGTTTGTTTGCTTTCCTCTCAAGAAAAGACGGTTGAAGCCAAGACTAACACCACATTTTACATTGTAGGAACACGTGTCATACACCGAAACGCTTATGTTGGTCTTACTGCCATGGTTACACAGCGGATTGAATTTCTTTTCTATCCTCTCACCAGACATAGAGCACATCAGGATTTTTTAGCAGTTTTAAATCCAGCATTGCCAAATTGTACAAACAAATTACAAATCCTCAGTTTATAAGGCCCTTAATGCCGTAAAGGGCCGCACCCCGACACACTGTCAGACAATAGTGTTTTATGAGGACTATCTTCTGCCCCAACACCTATATATGTGATTTGTATCTGCCGTGATCCATATGGTGTGGATGATGTGCTTTGAAGAGGCCCATCAGTCAGTTAATCTAAAAGAAAATAGTAGCAGCAGATATCTCCCTCTCTTCAAGACAAACCAAAGAGAGAGAGAGAGACAGAGAGAGGGAGCGAGGGGGATTCAAAGCGGAGCGAAAATCAGCTCCTCTCAGAGATGGAGAGGGTGGTTTAGAGGGGGGATTAAGGCACTCCCTCACTGTGGAGCCAGCTTTTATAAGGTACATCATATTACTTCAGCTTCACACTTTCATAGATATATCATCATCTGCCTCCCACCAAAGCCTGGCTGTTATGCCTGCGTATTCTGTCTCAAACAAGATTAATACTTACACACTTGGTGTGTAAGGAAACACAGTGACAGTAAGCTGACAGTACCTACTGTATGTAAAGCCGTCTCTCAATTCGATATCTTGTTTAATGTGTAACCCTGCGGAGATCAGACCCTAATGCACCTCGACTCCCGATCAGTACTTAAATAAAACCATATATAAACATGTAATTAAACTATTGCTTGTAATCTTCCTCTTATTCCTTTGGTATTTTCATGAGCGTAACTCAGCAACGCCCATTCAGACGTGTTGTATTAAAGGACTAAGACAGAGATCAAACTATATACTATATACTACTACCTGTACTATATACTATTAACTGGAGAGATTAATTGCTTCCCATTAACCTCGAACACCACCCTGATATGCCAATTCATTAGATACACTTGCATCAGAAAGGTGGTAATTCAACTGCATGGTAATTTTGGATGGAATTAAATGCTCCTGTTATTTGTCCGAGCTCACTGACTAAAATAGGGTTGACAAAATAATAGAAACATGTCGCTAGAGCACAATACAACTGAATATTGCAACAAACCACAGCCTCCACAATGAGAACTTAGCGATTATAAACAAATGCTCAACACTGTAACGTTTGTGGAGCAAAGATTTAGTGCTGGACTGTTACATTAGCATGCATTTGTTTTCACTAGTGTACCTAATTAACTGGCAGCAAGGGTATTTACAGCAAGGTGAGCAAAGAGGATTCAATGCACAGGCAGTATCCTGGGGTTCTCTCATACCAACTCTCCCAAATAATTGTGAAAGCCCGCTTTTTATTTTGCACCAATTTAGAAAAAAAAAAAGAAAGAAAGAAAGAAAGAAACGTGTGACAAAGACAATATGAGGGGAAAAATATATATAGATATACGGTCTTTCATGTCAAGTCAGTGTCCTGGAGTAAGATTAGGGCCGCTGTGAACATGTTAGACCCGTCAGTTCGTTGCCTGGGGAGAGTCCCCGGGCAAAATCCATACGCTGAGTGCAGAGCTGCCTTTAGAAGCAAGCCACGGAAATGATTACTGCTGCTCAACCGAAAGGCACAAAGGGGCCCGTTGGCTGGCCCTGAAAGTTTCAAAGTGAAACCAGTACACCTTGCGTCTGTGTTAATTGATCACAGGCACATTATCTCGCCTGTTCAAGGCTTAATTTGCCCTCCGAATCAACACCTTTTGTCGACTACTGCAGTCATTTGTTGGAAGAGGAAAAAAAAGAATAGCTACAGCTTAATCATTCCAAGCAGGTGAGAGTCCCGGCCAATTTTCTGCTCCCTTTTGTCATTTAGCCTCTTCACACGGGTTGCGTTTCATTGCGGGGAGTGGAATTTGGCGGCCTCGTTTAATAAAAGGAGTGAATATTATAGAAAACTAAACAGGCGTGGAGCATTCCTGTGGGTGGCTGTGCTTGTGTTTTGCTATAAATGAAACCGTTTTTGAGGTGGGGAGAAAAATAGATTAGCCCTGGAAGAATACCATTTCTGTGAGTGTAAAAAGTCAAACAACATTTAGGTCCAGGATTTCAGTAACTTTATAGAGAATACGCGGGCTTATGTCTTTAAATATATTACAGGCACAAATAAGATAAAAGAATATTTTATGCACAAAAAAATGCGGCACAAAACAATCAGGCTTTTGACAATTCATGCACCGGCGCTTCAGAAGATCAGGAATCCATGAATACATAAAGGCAGGAAAATAATATGAAAAAGAGAAGCCGTAACTTAAGAAGAAATCTCTCATGTAGCTCACTGACAACTATAATACATTTATACATTATTTGCAGCGATACATCCCTAACCTGTTTTACTTCCAGGCCGTAAACAGTGTTGAATGCTGGTACAAGGTGCATGTTTTCCAAGGCTTCGTCAGACGGACAGGGCTTGTTTTTATTCAAATTGAAATAATATCGTCACCTCGGCGGAATATTGATGGGAGCCGGTGAGCCGGTTCCTCCGAGAGGAAAAGATTTCAGACACTTGAGTGATAAACGACTATCTTGTTTGAGATTGCGAGTTGACTTTCTTTAAGGCATCCGTTTATGTGACACGGTGGGGAAAATTGTGCAGAAATTATTACGTTATTGCATAAAGAAAAAAGAGTTTTCTGAAATAACTTTGCAATGAATTAAACAACAAAAGATAAAAAGAAGTCCAGAGTCGGCAGTGATGGATGCAAAGATACACTGGAATGACAAGATTAAACGTTTTGGGGGAATTCTGGTTGGTGGAGTCAGCGCTCAGTTTCCAGTTTTGGAGCTTAAATTCAGTTCATCTCCAAACATCTGCTCCTTTATCCTCCCGACGTACGATTCCATCTTCCCTGCATGTCTTTATTGTTAATAAAGCAGAATTCCCTTTCAAATAAATCTTATTTTATTAAGCACACATGTTTTCCCCCTAAGACCCTGTAGGCCTTTGACAAGGTGTTAAATGCCGTTTGAAAAAGTGACTCGCAGCCTGATTCTATATGACACGGTTGGCTTACTAGAGTCGACAACTTGCCATGCATTTGCTTTGAGATAAGAGCGTTATCAACACCCTGGTGTCTGTGCAATGAGGGTGATTAGAAGACATATAGTACAAACACTTCCATTTTGACTTCAGAAATCTTACCTCCACCCATTTGTAGCTGCACAAATCTATCACAGGAGGGGATCAGCTGAGGGAAATGTGTATTTCATTTCAGTTGCTGTCCCCATTCTTAATGGGTAGCCATCCAGAGAGAATGAAATGATTGATTTTTGTCATCCTGAATGAGGATAAATGAATGGAAGCTAAATCTTCCATGAGGAGGAGGTGGAAGAGGAGTCGCAGGAGATGATGGGGAGGAAGGGGCAGGGGGGGCTTAGCTTTCTTTGCACGTCTGGCTAGACGGAAACTCAGCAAACCTGTGCGGCTGTAACAGGGGAAAAAGAATGTTGTGTGTGTGCGGCTGCGAGTTGCAGCTCGTGTGTGCGTGCGCGGCCACTCATGCACGTGCGTGTTCGCTTACACTTTGCTTCTAAGGTTACCTAATGAAATATTGATGGGAGATGTGGGAAGTGCGGGGGCTGGGTTGGCTGGGGGTTGGTGGTGTTGGAACTGTAACTGCTGCTTCCTGTAGCTTGGGACATCTCTGTCACTCTGGATCTCAGCAAGACAGCCCTGCCCTAATTTAATCTGACTTTGAATGAGTCTGTATCACAAGAGGTAAAAAAGAAAAAAAAGAAAAAAGGCGAACTTACCACGCTGCAAAAAGTATTAGAGAGAGAGAATAAGGGAGAGTGAAATGGAGTATGACAGAGAAAAGGTGGCGTTAAAATGTGCAGCCAAAACATTTCAAACGCATCATAATCAATATTTAACATTGCCTGTCAGAGATGTCTCATATAGACTCTTTATACGTGACAAAACAAAGGGCTCACTATATATATATATACGACACAGCACTGCTCGGGCTATTATAATGTTTGACTGATGTTATACTGCAAGTGTGACTCCGCTAATGGACCGAGATACATCTTGGGGATTCATTTCATGATTAGATGCAGCTTAGTAGGTTCTCGGGGAAAAAAAGATAGCAAACTGTGAACTGTGTGACAGCGAGGAGCTGCTCCACAGAGCGCCTGCTACATAATTACCTGCCTCCGACACCGTTTACTGTGTCCATCTCACCGCAAAACCTGAGGCAGAGGTCTTTCGTATCTATCACGAGTCACATTGTTTGAATCAGGTTTGTCTTTTTTCTTTTTTCTTTTTTTTTTTCTTTTCGCAGATGTTTCTTTGCTCTTTAATAGAAGACTATAAAGCCAGTACATTTTCTTCCTAATGAAATCTCCAAACAGCTGCGTCTATAAAGATAAACGATGGCCAAAGTGGACGTCATGAATGGCCTATTTATTTCAGGTAAAATATGCATCTAAAGACAAACCACTGAATTTAAAAGGACGTTAAATTGAACTGAATATATTATATCACTACTTCTCCAAACTGACTTTAATTGGCGAGCCAGTTTTCTACATTTTAAGGCGACGTGTTTTATCCAGGTTTTTGATTCCTCTGTATAACAGCCATATAAATGAGAGCACATGCATCAGTAGTTTAGGAATCCACAACTCAGGTTGGGAGTTTGAGGATACTAGAACTTTTAATTATTAATTTATTTATTTTTAATATCGTAAAAATACAGCAAATGCGATGGATACACCACTGGAATTACTCAGATTACTGACCCGCCAAAAAGTGTTCTGATGACATCCACAATAATTGCACAGCGAGTCACATGCAACTGCCAAACTAAATGGGAGACACACTTGCAAAATCTGAACATGGTGTTTTGATTTGTTTGGCACTCACAAATGCCAAAAAAAGTCATCTCGGTGCTCATCTTTGCGGTTAAGATAGCTACAAGTGCCAACCTGAGCAAAATTAGGTCTGTAGGGAGTAGCTTTTTTATTTTATTTTTTTAAATGTTTTATTCTAATTCCATCCATCCATCATGTTGTGTGGAAAGCATTTTCAGTAATCTGCTAAAAATCTACCAGTAAAACAGATTATTCATGTTCCATTCTCAAGCGCCACTCTCCACTCTAAAGCCTTCTAAGCTACTTCCACTTGGAATAAACATCTAACTTATCCATTTTCACTCACATATTTGTGCCCGGTGAAGCCATACACAGGAAAAATAGAATTAATAGGTTATATTTTTATCGACGCTCTTATCAGAGTGGCAAAAATGTATTCAACAACAGTAAACACTATGTTTTCTCCTCGCTATCTCTGCTAACATGATGACGGCTAGCATGCACTAATCTTGTAAAGTCAACCTTTTAAAAGGGAAGAGGCGGCAGATGGATGCTGGGAGAAAAAGGGCTGGACGGACAGTTGTGTACAGGATTGTATCCGCACTAGGAGCTGCCCCTGTCCATATCCAATGTAAGGTTATAGGAATATCATAATCCCTCCTCTGAGCTCCTTTGCGCGGAAGATGATGACTAAATTTCCAGTGTCTTATCACACACTCCCAGACTGGAACTAGTACAAGGGGTTCTGAGGGAGGAACCCAGCATGAAAAGTGCTGGGGATGAGATGATCAGATTAGCGGTGGCTATTGGATTTGTTTGTGGTGGTTGCAATCGGAGCGAAGCAGGCGTTGTTCAAAATGCCCATGGAGATGCAAAGCCTCCACCGATCCTTTTACCCATAAAAAAAAAAATATATATTCTTCTTGGGGGTTTTCAGGAGTGTAATGTGGGGTGCTCCTGCAGGGGAAGGTGGGGGTTGAATTGGGGGGAAACAAATTTAACACTTCAGGGGCTTGGAGAGGGAAAGGGGGGGTTTGTGTATTTTATCAGGTGGGTGGATGCTGGACTGCTTCACGCAGTGAGACAAGTGGGATTGACTGGCGGTATTCAGCCGAACGCAGGCTGGCTAAGTGTCGATGGCTGCCTGCAAGGCGGAGGCTGTGGCGGTAGGCTCTTCAGAAACCTCACCTGAGGCACAGCGAGGCATTGTGGATTCAGGAGCCTCTTCCTATACCGTGCACGCCATGTGCGGGGCCGGATTGGGGAGGAGACAACAGGCAGCTCTGCAGATGCCTCTGGGGGAAGGCAGAAAAGTAGGGAGGTTAAAGAAGTGGAAGCTGGAGAGAGAGAGAAAAAAAAGAGAGTTGGCTGATGTAGGAATAAGCTTCCCAAGATAAGAGGACCCAAGAAAGTGTGTCATTGTTCAATTAGACAGGAAAGAGATCCAAGTAAAGGGATATTACATATAGAAAATGTGTCTTTAAGGTTTCAATGGCAGTATCAATCACTGTAATGACTGTGGGGTAGATTCTTAATGATGATGAAGTAAATACTAGACACTGTACTGAGGAATGGAGGCTATTTCAAAGGGAATCATTGAGGGACTCTGGGGAAAAAAGGCTCCTTTAGAGGACTTTGCCGTGGAGAGCAAAAAGATATATATTATTTGGTGAATATATGACTTCATTTTCATCTGCATATCTTGCTTTTCTGTAATACTTAAATATAAATATATCTTGCTTGTATCATATAACCAAAAACCTGTATCCCCACAGTATAAAACCAAGCTGTTAAGCACTCAGCGTCAAATCACGGGTCTGAATGCATGGCTCCCGTATGAATTCCAGTCCTGCAAGCCATTTTCCCACATGTTTAATTTCGTTAAGTGATGCAAAAGGATGTCAATACTGGTCTGTACCACTTACCTTGAATACCTCGCGCAGACGGCAGACAAAGACATGGCTTTGCTTATATGACATAATACAGCGGTGCACTTTGTACCCCTAAGCCAGGTCATTTCAATAGAGAAAAAGCCACTGAGTCAGCTCGGCGAGACAATGTCGATAAGGTAATGGCACGGATCAATACCAAAGATTTGAGCCAGATCTTAATTAAAGAAACAGCTGCTGATACAAATGATGTTTTCAATGTATTGATATCGCGGGGGGCAAAGGGTGGGTTGGCCGTGGCGGAGCACCTGATCAATGTACTTAACATTAGCATTCCTTTTCATCATGTACCAAGATCACTTAATTCTCCCTCTCTTCTTCTTGTTCCATCACTCTATCAGCCTCCCTCTCTTACCGAGTGCCTTCCTCGGGATCATCCGAGGCGTCCCCCTCCCCCACCTCACAAGGTGAACTTGAAGGTCTGCAAGGTTGTGCTTTTATGTGTCTCAAACTTCCTGTGGTCACCGTGCGCTACGCCAGAGCAAAATCAAAGACACTGTTAAGACCAACAACCAGATCCTAGAATCAAGTGTATGAAAATCAATTGTCTTTCATGCTGAAAAATACACGTTCAATCACACAGTGCTAATCTTTGGAAGGAGCTTTCTCGCTCTCCCTCTCTTGTCTTCGCACAGGTTAATGATGTCAAATAATTAAAAGGGGATTTCTGGATTACTCACGTGGAATTGTATCTTTTCTTTGTGATGCTCCCTCGTGTATTGTTCTTTGAAAGAGCATACTGAAAAGGAGGAGCTTGTCAAGTCTTGGAAAAATGAACGAAACGCAAACCCCACGCTGTAAATTCCTTATGCAGGAACAAGACAAGAGTTTCTGTTGTCTCCAGGCAACAGTAAAAAAAAAAAAAAAAAACAACAAAAGGAAAAAAAAAACCAAGACGCCGTAGCCTCTTGTGAATGGTAAAACAATAATTATTAAAAGGGAAGCTGAATTGATGGATCCCATTAAAGCTAACACACGGTCTCCAGGGGGCTAGCCGCACAAACAGTCCAAAGTCAATAGTGCGATTCCCCAGGTATCCCTGACCAGGACCCAGTTTAAAGAGACATCAATCTGGCATGTCAGTTCCCAGCTAATGAAGCTACAGCCGATCAATATTCAGGATACTACTACTACCTTAAATGAAGTACTAATGCTTGTAGAGATTACACCGTACGGGTTCACACACTTAGAAGTTTAGTCGGAACTAGGTCGAGACATCACACAAATTGACAGTCAAATTTTAAGAGATTCAAATCACACGAATTTAGAAATAAAACTGACATGCAGTTGGGTGAAAAATACACAAGCACTCTGAATAAAAAAAATACAAGATACTAAAACTAAAAATAGCTAAATCTTACTTTTCAAGCAAAGTTAAGTGTTAGTTTTGCTGCATTTTGTAATGTTATCTATAAACTCACTGATGTAGTACAGTACCTATATGCTACCAACACAATAACTGACCAAACGTGATAAGCAAATAAATAATATATACCCGGCAGCCTAGATATTCCACCCAAAAGCTCCATTTCTTTTTTAATTCAACAGTCTTATTTGAACCTTTTTTGCCCGATTCTTTTATTTTATGCATCACATGTTAATGCTACTGAAAGTTTCATCATTCCCTTCCATTATCCTAATGCATGTGATACGCGAAAGCTCTTTAAATCATGTATTAGGGCATTGTGCTATGTAAAACAGACAGTGAATTAGACTGTATGGTGGTGGTGGGGGGGCGGGTCACAATGACATTTGGCTTTGAACTCAGAGCATTCTAAAATAAAGAGAGGAAAAAGTATTGGTACTTGGCTTTTCGTTGTCTCGTATATGCAATTCTCGTCCTGGCATGTTGATATGTGGTTTACAGACAGTACCAACAGAAAAATTACAGCGAGGAAAGAAACAACAGCGCATTCACATCGTCCCCGCAAAGAGAATATTCTGCACCTGGTAACCAAACAATGAGATTAAAGCATCCACAACCTTTTTGAAATCAAACGTATTGCACACTAAAGCACTGAAGGCGGCGTAGTGGATGTAGCGGCTCAATCATTACCAGTTAATAAGGGGGCTAGGTGTGGTAGAGGATTGACTGACATCCTAATACTGAAATAATTTCCACTTTCCCACCACCTCCCCTCTCACGGGCAGGGAATTATTATTATCACATCAAAGGCTTCCTTTAAAATGGGTATAAAAATCATTTAAACAGAGAGCGGCGGTGATTATTCAAACTGGGTTATTTGCCGGGGAGTGTATGTAATATGGCATCGTCGTCAAGACAACTTCATTTCCCACTAAATTGCTGTCTGTCACCAGAATAAGTAAATTTGCCACTGTTTTATCAGCCACACTGTGTCAAGTTAGGGGAATACATCAAACAGTCAATCTGATCAACAGGAAATGAACACACAGTGAATAATGCAATGACTGAAAGGAGAGCGGATTGGTCTATTGATGTGGCGAATGTAAATTTCCCCTCCGCGTTTCTTTTTTATTCAAAGGCGTAAAAAAAAAAAAAAAAAAAAAAAACTCCCATCATCCACTGAAACGTTGGCTTATCATAGTGACTCTAGGACTGTATTTATTACCAGTTACCACGGCGAGCTGACATACAGATTTAAAACATATAAAGATTCTGAACGTAAATGCTCACAAACGTTTAGGTGAAGACACCTATGAATATACTGGGGAGCCGTTATTTAGCAGCATATTAATACAGCGTTTTCACTATACTTCTGATTATAGTCGATTTCAGACGAAATATCTAGCGAAATTACGACTGTTCTCCGTTGAATCTGTGCGTTCAAAAAGTAAATATGACCTCAGCGGGATCATTTAACCGCAAGATTCCAACGCGGTGAAATTACCTTTTCTTTAACTCAAGAGGGAGAATTGTGATACTCTCCGAAAGATTGGACGAGAGAGAGGAGGGAGAAAGAGGCAGAGATAGGGGCAGAGAAGAGAAAAAAAAGAAAAAACATAATGGAGTTTGGAGGTCTTTTGTGGAGCTGATATTGTCTCTTAGTTTGATGTTTGCCTTCAGGATAAAAAGAGCTCCTTTGGAGTAACAATATACACCAAAATAAAGAATTGAGCTTGAAAGAAAAAGGGACAACAGCAATAACGGAACAATGGTGCACAATGGCAGGTATTTAACTGCCCTAGGTGAAGAGGGATGGGTTTACGGTCATGTCTCCCAGAATAACGCCTCACAACTAAGGTCACAAGAAATGTTTCCTGGCTTTTCAAAACCTGCCCGGATTCATTATATTTTGAGGGGATCAGGCCGGAGATTCATGAACAGCGGTTTAACCCCCCCAATTAGTCAAAGTCCCTCTGAGGCATTCTCTATCTCGTGTTGATACATGAGGCTACGGTGACAAACCCACCCCGGGGTTGGGTGATTCAACTCCAAAGTGAGTTCAAAGCACTCTTGTTAAACTTGGAACACAATACCGTGCTGCCGAGGGTATAGGTACACCCCCGAACAGGCAACAATGACGAGACGCCGTATTAGAACACCTGAAAACTAGAGGGACAAGGACGATGGCCTCACGTCATCGCCGTCCTCAGTGTTGATTTGACGACAATGATTAGAGAAGGGAGGCTACATCCCAAGCTAAAATAAGACATTATCAGGAGAGCAAAGAAAAGCAATCATTCTAGTTTCACCCTTTTGGCAGGTTAAGGATTAAAAAGCAAAGGGATTAAGCCATTTGTTATCTGCATCTTACAATGTTGTCAGACTAATTTTGACAATGCAGAAGTAAGAGTAGACGTATTGCTTACTACGGTGCAATAATATTCCATAAAAGACCCTAATTACAAAGCCTAAGCCGTATATCGACTGGATTCTTGCGGTTTATTAATACACACAGTATACAGGCATATACAACACTGCATACAAACATGACCCAATACAGGGCTCAGCTGTAACACGCACAGAGCCGATAGAGTCACCGATCTTGTTTCCACCTCGGCCCCACAAGTCGACCATAACATTTGTTCCATTAAAACACAAGCAGTAATTCAAGATGGTAGCGTGTCATTACGGCGGCACTCCGAGACAATAACATGAAACACAATCAGCACTTCAAACTACAGAATCAATCAGTTAAATTTGGCAGGTAAGCTTTAGCACATGGCAGCCGTTTGATAAATACGCGGCGGCTGTTTCACCTGGATAACCCTAACGCTGGGCGGATCAATTATTCATAATATCCAATAGATAGACCGACAGATGGATGGAGAACAACATCTTTAAACATCGAAAAGAAAACTTGAAGCAAAGTGAAAAGTGTAACTTTAACCAGGACCATGCTTGTACTACAAAAAACAATTTGTCGCCTATATTTAACTGTATTTTACCTTTGGGAGTAGTAAATCCAAAATTCTTATCGTCGCTTTGACTGAGAAATGACCCCATTTCCTCATTTACGTCACGTTTAAGTCATTTCAGGTAACACGTGGCTATTTTCCTCTCTCATCTCTTCTTACCGGAAAGATTAAACAATTTCTCAGTACTAGAGGAAATGGCCCAAGTCCAGTCTCATTTCTTCTTCCTTCCTCGTGATTCTGTAATAAGGTTGTTGTCAGGAGAATGGAGTTTTTTTTTTTTGCCATTCAAAAGGTGCTTTTTTTATTTATTTTTTTGGTTATCTGTATCTCAAAAGCTTTCTACTCATCAGCGAGTAATTTCAAACTGTTCCAAGATGATAGGTGAGTGAATAAGAAACACAGCCTGCAGCAAATAAAGAAAGTGGTGGAAAGAGAAAATAGAAAAAAATATATATATATATTTATATATAAGAGGGTGCAGTGAAGAATGCAAGGAAGATAAATAAGACAGATACTTTGTTTCATTGTCAGTGGCACTCCGGGGTTATTTGAAGCACTTATTTATGCACTGTAAGCAGAACAATACCGGCGAGCAGAAATGATTAAATACAGACTCTTCAAGCAATAGACATCTCATTGTGGTGGGCCCTGGCTTGCCACTGGGCCAGCTTGATAAAAGCACTATGAGCTGATAGCTGATACAATTTGCCGGCGATTTGAATGGGAGAGGCTGGGAGGAAGGGGCTGCGGCTCAGTTGGTCTGTCGCTGACAGCCTGTATAAGCTATAATAAAATCATTAGAATGTAAATGCTTTATTGCAAAATAAGAGCCTCAAGCTAGGGTGACATTATCTGCCGCCACCCGAATGAAAGCGCCGATTAGCATTCCCTGATTCAATGATAGAAGCAACTTATCTTTATTAAAATTTTTCAAATCGAGTCTTCATTTTTCATGATTGAGTTTTAAGCAAATGTAATATCCAGTTCGGTTTGTGTATGGAACGGGCGGCGGGAGGGGAGCAAGATGCCCCAGAAATAATTAGTGTACACATTTCTTCCCTACATGTGTTTCATAACCAACAAATTGGATTTCATATTTGACGTGTCACTATCTAATACATTTGCATGAAAATATGGGGCCGAGTTTACAGAATAATTACTGAAAGTGTACACCTCTTTAACATGTGTCTCATAAGAATGAAATTTGATTTGTTTGAATGCGACTATCGCGGCGTTGCCAAATAATTGTCGCGGAATATGAGGGTTAGGCTGCGACTTGATTTAGACGCTCGTCTTCATGACGTGCACACATTTTCAGCTGAGTCTTTAAGCAGGCCATTGCTTAGTAGGCAGACAGTCAATTCTTATGCAAATAGCCCGCTACTGAGGATGGGATATAATATGCTGTAGATCAAATGTCACACTGGGAGTAAGAGTCTGTGTGATATAAAAATGGCTGACTTACATATTGTTCTGTAATGTATGCTTCCTAATTTGATATTCCTATTTTATCTTTTAGATGTAATTCCCCCGGCTGCATAGGGAAACTGGTGACACGCGAGATATCTTCTGAGTTGTTTGTGACACCTTTGAACAGCTAAGAGCCGATGAAAGTGATTATGATCAAACATGTCAGCGCCCAGTGCAACTGGCGTACGCATTTGGCGCCAGTCTGGCCGCCGTCCCGTTATCGCTGGTTTATCTTGTTGTCCATTAAGAGATCTTACTTAAAATAATTGTTGTTTTTTTTATACATGAAGTTTAATTTTTAATGACGTAAAGGAGCAACCAATTTATGGAAAAAGAAGGAGGCCGACAATCCAGTTTAAATTCTGACAGGAGACTAAATTGAAACTGTAGCCTTCAAAGTATTTAATTTCCACTACAGGTCCTCATAAAGGCAAATTTACTTTATTTTTATCCCTTTAAACGTCTCTGGGGTAGCTCTCTGCTCACCTGGAGATCTTAAACCATCAGCATTGTTCTGAGGAGCACCAGTGCAGCCCGCCGCTAACAGAGCCAACAGGATGTCTTTCACGCTGACAAGACAACGCACTGCTTTCAGTTGCAGTCAGTGTCAAGGTTTTCCACACAGAACATCCACGATGAGCGCTCGGCAGCGGCATTGTTAAGAGCTCAGGGTAGTCCCACACAATGCAGTTGTTATGGTGCACCCAGAGGATTTGGAGTGGAGTTCATGTGCGCCCTCTTATAGCAATCACTAGGTCATACATCTTGTGGAGTAAATTCAAAATCCCAGACCTCTGCCCCATTCATTGAAGACAAAAGGGGGGACACAAATTGGTCCGAAAACACAGTGTAAAAAGAAAAGCTTACATTAAGCTCAAGGGGACTCAAGGGACCCGGGCCAATCGTTGCATGCGAAGAAGAATGGTGGTGGAGTTAGGGACCGGGCACCAGTAGATAAATCACTGCCATCATGCAGATTTACTGTGTTGGAGTGAAAAGATAAATGTGTAAAAGGGGTGTGTGTCAGAACCCGCGGTGCAGGGCCACACGGTAATGCTGTGTCAGTAATTGAACTTTGCTATAATTATCCTGAGGAGATAATATTAACTTATAGTCTTTGCGTGAGAAAGAAGCCGGCCCATAATTCATTTGCCGGATAGGGTGATGCTGCTGGATGGCACTCTCTCACTGTCCCTCTCTCTCTCTCTCCCCTTTTCCTTTCGCCTGCATTGTGTTACTGAAATATGACGGCTCCATTTTTATCCTGTCACAATGACAACTGATGGGCTTATTTTCCTGTGGCCCCGGGGGATGATGAAATAGTAAGCAAACATTCTTTCTCAGGAGGAGAAGGGTGCTCCATCATAGTGGCTGGGGCCGCCACCGCCGCTTGTGTTGTGTGGCAATAACAGGAGGTTATGGGATACAATACACTTGGCCTCCTCCTCTCAATACAGAGGGCCTAGGCACTGTCGCGCCTTCGCACTCTCTTTAGTGCCGCCTTTCGCAGTTCACAACAACACCGCCTTCACTTCCCAAACTGCTCTCTTTTGGGTGAGTTTAAAGTCTTTTCTTGAATTTTAGCAATCTGGATTTTGATATATATATAAATATATATGTTTCTTTTTTTATTAATGGATTGTCATCGTTTACCATCTGTACAGTGAGCGGCGTAATCGCTTCCACTGGCGGTGGCCTTGTTGCTTTACAAGATGCATGATATTCACCGCATTTGTTTTTACAGATCTACACGAGTCTTTTATCACTTTTCTATTTCGCAAACTCCTTGTAAATTAGCCGGGTGTCAATTTCCCCCGTGCTAAAATGGCTGTCACGGTATGGCTGGGCTGATTTATAAAGAGGCATCTAGTATTAAAAAAACAAAAAACAAAAAAACAAGTGACACCCAAGGGCCCATTATTTACAGCGAGCAGCACTCGCTCAGCCTAAGCAGCTATAAGCAAAAGGTACCAGGGCAAGGTTGCGACATCTACAATAGGTCAAAATAACACTGCCACTTGGCTCTCGCTGCCTGACAATATCCCATTCATCTCATTTGAATAATGAGGGGTATTGATGGACATTAGCTGAGGGAATGAGGCTGCAGACGCCCGGCGGGGCGGGTGGGGGCTGAACACTGTCAGCTCTCATTTTCCCATCCAGTTTGTTAACCAAGTGTGCGAAGCAGCGGCAATAAAAGCGATAAGAGCATTCCTCCAGCCGCACCGCCGCTACCCCAGAGTAAACACCGTCAGACCCCAGTTTATCACCATGCTAACTGGATTCAGACAAAGAGCTACAACGGGCAGCTCCAGCAGATATCCAGTGACAACAATCAAACGTTAGAACGGCTCTCATTGCGCGTGCAGTCATTTCCATTATTGATATTCATAAGATGTTGTTTCTGAATTAGAAATACACAGCCGTAATCCTCATTACTCCCGTCTTTCTGCTGGCGCAATATAACCGCCTAGCAGGAACACCCACCTTGGTGTCTTGTCAAGTCACAGCCAGCGGGGGCTTTTGTCTCCTTGGTGTAAAGAGAAATGACAGTGTAATGTGATTTACAGGCGATCGCTTCGGCTCAATTAAATTAAGTCCCCAATAATCCATGATGAATGCACACCTACGCCAGTCATTAGGATTCAAAACAAAATATGGGCTTATCGTATCAGCGCCACCGCGGAGGGAACACACCCTTTAATAGATGCGCTGATTCATTTAGTCATTTATGTCACAGCGCGTAATGCATCCACTGTCTGTCGGCTGCTAATGACTAGTAAGCCTCTCAAGATGCCCGTTTTTTTTTTTTCCCCCAAATCCAGGGAAAGAGAAAAATAAATAAAATACGACTGGGAGGCAAACCACCAAACCGAGGAACACACAGCGCAGACAAAAGCAATATTAATTAACAGGATTAAGAATTCAATTTCACACCATTTCTGAGAATATTTCGCCAGTTTAAACATACACTGTGGTATTCTGAAGTAAAATGAATCAGAAAAATGAATCGACTATTGTAGCAAGCAGAGAATTTGGCGTTCTGGCTGATCTGTGGGCGAGCTGATTTTAAAGGAAAAAAGAGGAGGAGGAGGAGGAGGAGGCCGGGTCAGTCAGACACTGCTTGGCCACTACGTTTTGATTGACAGTGTCATATTTGTAAGAGGGTTATGAACCACAAAACAAGGGTTAAAGGGAAATTGACCCAGCAGTTGACGGGTGACTGATACACTGAACTGGAGGTCTTTAATCTTGCTGCTGAGCTTACATGAAGCTTATATAACAAATTACAATGCCTACAGGGTAATACATCACCTGATGGACTCCTTCTGCTTTTCTGTCTTCTGCCCTTCTCCCGCCCTGCCTACGAGAGACCTGGCAGATTCCCTTGAATAACGTGGGAGTGTTTTCTCTGACTATGACTAAGATTAGATCGGTTAACGGAGAATAAAGTGTAAAGCAGAGTTTAGTGATCTAATGGTTATTTAATTGAGATATGCAGCCATCACATCACATATTTATTAACACACTGCTTACTCCACTCTACTTTTACTGAATTTACTTTTCAAGTTTGTACTTTCTGATGCCAATTTATTAGGTACACTAGTGGAAAAACTAAAGCATTCTAATATGTACTAAACTGCACTATATTCCTTTTCATAGCTGTTATAAAGTTCTCTTTATGGTGCTAAACTAGCTGGTTAATGTATTTTCTGTAGCTGTTTTTCTCTTTGTCGCTGCTCAGATTTATTTGTACTATTTACTGTATTTCATTACACAGACATGAACCTGTCTCTATCTATGTTCTGACTAAACTGCCGAGCACATTGCGACTTTGTTCCAAAACAACAGACTGTACATGATCCATCGCACCGGGTCCCAACGCCGTCACTTCCTCTCTGAATCCCTGGCATCAGACACAGAGATATATTCTCTCGATAACACAGAGAGAGAGAGAGACTGTCTGCCTCAAACCATGTCCTGGCTGCACCTGGTGAATGATAAAACGTATGACTTCTCAGATAAGCCCGCAAAGTAGAACAACACTGTCCAGGTGCAGATTATTGGCGAAGCGTAAGCCCCGTCTTGGTATGCAGAAGGAGGCAGATCCTTCCGATAGCTCCGCGAAAGAGACTCGACTCCAGCACCCCGGCTTTAGAAGTATTCCGCTGTTCTGATCTCCTCAGACTAGTGTAAGGTCAGAGGTCGTCATAAGTGCTCGTCGCGGCACGGTCTGAGATACACTGTCGGGATGTCCAGTTTTGATCACTGTTAATGCAAGTTTCCTCAAATATCGCAAATGTCTGCACTCTCTAAAAGTCTGTAATTACAAAGAGAAAGGAACTCGTTCAGGCTGCAGAGTACAAGCTTTAAAACCACCTTAACACAATGTACCAGGCACAAGTTTAACTCTACTCACGGCTCAACAAAGGTTAGAAAGTTACCTGTGGATGTGGAGACCTTAACTGTCACAATCCGTACTCCTAAAGCATCTTTAAACAGAGCTACTGATCTCAGATCATAACCTCTCATACAGTAATTGGTGGTCCTGGTTCAGGGGCACGCAGTCAGCACTTCTACCCCAGAATAAAGCTGTCTGAAGCTGTTCTGGCAGGCTGACTAATCAGGCGTTACCCACAGCCAGTTGAGGCGCATCTTAAAGTAGATGACAGAGGCATCTTAAGTTTCTGTAACCTGGGGACGCAAGCAATCACCTTAAAGCAGCGGTTCTGGCTGGTGGATCAGTGGCTGCGTGTTAGCTTTAAAAATGTGGCAAATGCAGCGTTTTTTTTGGGCTCATTACGTGAACACGCAGCTTGTGTTACAGTTAGTGCTTTAGTGACGTCTATGAAAGCCTAATTGTCTGTGTTAAAGCGTTTATGAATTTATATGTAGGTGCACTACTACACCTGGCTATTTAGAAAACTATCAAAGACAAGTTGTGAAATATAAAAGACAGAAATCAACCTCTCCTCAGGGCACAGAGGACATCAGAGAGTGTAATATTTGTAATTTATAACACCGATATCACAAGATGCTAATTTAGTTTTGTGCTACTGTGCAATTGCCTCTGACCAGACATTTTAGGTTTGTTGTATCGTGTTCAAGAATTGTGTGTCACTCTCAGTTGTATCTGCTCAGTAATCAAATGACATTATATTTGAGATATATGTAAAGAAAACTTTGGATCCGTTATCCATCTGCAGAGCGTTTATGGTTAAGTCCTGATAACGACACTAAAATGTTTCCATCTGAGGTATATGTAACACCGTTCTCAAACTGTTTAGAGTATATGGTCCAGAACTAATGAGCAAACTCACAGTTGTTGTTCAACCTGAGCTGCAGATTCATGCACCGTGGCTCACGTCCGAATTCCCCTCTATTCAAAAGCGATCGGATTTATTTAAACAGTCGGTGAAAACAGCAGAATGAAAATCAGCAGCGTTTAAAACCTTAATAAAACATGACAAGTGTTGCTTTAATTCCTTTAATACGGCGGTATGCTGTGCAACAATATTATTCTGGTCTGCAGACAAAGCCCCACATCTCTTGAAACCAAATCCCCCTCCCACCCAAGCACACAGATGCCCGGGACTATCTCCCTTGCCCCCGTCTCTCAACAGCTTTTGAGAGGTCTAAGTATAAAATAGCGAGGTGCACTAACAGTATCTGTCCATTGCAGGATACACACAGAGGGTACGTGGGGAGGCTCAGGTAAGAACTTGCATCAATCTGTCACTCGCTTCCCTCCGGGTGATAAGAGAAATTCCAACAGAGAGATAACGCTGGACATTCAACTTAATTCCGAAGGAAGAACTTTTCATCAGTGGGTCACATATTAGCTTTCAGAAAAACTGAGTGCCGTGAGTTTTTTCTTCCCTCCCCTTCCTGCTTTTGCTCACATTGCACAGTCCAAGTACGAGGATGACATTGTGAACCCGCGCGCTTACAATTCCAAAGCAGACATGCAGTTTTGAAAACTGCTTATTTTTTTTCCCCACTGTTTTCTATCACCATGTTTCCTCACTTGAAAATAAACTTGTTAGATAACACAGTGACGAGACCCTTGGTTGTATCTGCTGCGCGTCGGTCCAAAACCTTACAAAACATTGTAAGAAATTTCGAGGTCAACCAAATTCTGCTGCAGGCTGTGCTTGTTTTGTTTTTTTTTGTTGTTTTTTTCTTCCAAGCAAGGATTTTCTGCATCTGTTCGATGATCTGAAATGACACGTTGCAGAACAGAAGGTGCTTTGATTGTCACTTTTGCAGGCAAAAAAAATAAAAAAAATTGATTTAATTAGCTGAAGTAAATCCGAGTCATTTTGCAAGCTGTGGGAGCTAAGGCGTGGTATTTTTTTATTTTTTTTGTGTGTGTGCAAAACCCAAACCCAGATTCCTGAAGAAACAAAATGAAATGTAGCATGCAGAAGAGAGAGAAAGAGAGAGAGAGAGAAAAAAAAAAGTTGGGGGAGGATTGGATCGCTAATTTGAGCGTACATGGCTTTGGTTAAAGTTCAAAATGTCAACTAAATTGATTTCATGAGGCGCAGCTGGCAGCAAATTAAGTGCTAATCATTCACAAATCCCTCTCAGTCGTACATATTACAACAGAAACATGGGAGGGCTCACAGTTGAACAAAACTACACAACTCTTGTTATGTTGTTTTTTTTTTCACTTTTAAAAACAAAAGTTGAAGCACAAAATCCTGGAAAAGGAATGCAGGCAGGGGTACACGCGTGCACATCATGAGGACGCTTTCTGACAAAACGGTTTGGACTCAAAGCGACTGGCCTCGAGATGCATTGAGCCACTGAGCTAAGGTGAGATTCCACATAGGGAAATAAGGCGGGAGGGGTACGCAGACGCTGAAGTCATTCCATGCATTGCTCCGTACAGACAACTGATTAGCTTCGTGGTGCAGCAATAGCCCTTACTCAGCTGGGGTGGTGTGTAAGTGCTGGTTTGGCTTTTTTTTTTTTTTTTTGAAGAAGGATCATGCGGATCAATACGACACGGCACATTTAGGAGACCCCTACACCATACCCTGGGACACGAACGGAGCCCCTCGCTGCACCATCACCCTTTTTTTTTTGCTGATTGGAAGGGGGTTGCAGGGGGGCGGTGGCGACAATAATAGCTAGCCCAACACTCGTACCCTCGTACCCTTGTCCGTGACCAGCGGCGGGGATTTTTGATTGTGAAATTTTTATTTGGTGCTTTTTTATATATTTCACAGGGGATGTTTACTGCAGGCGAAACAAAATATGAACGCTGACCTGGGGTTTAACGGCGTTTTTTGTTAGCTCCAATCAAGATGTCCCCCTGCAAACAAAGACTTTGGCAGGTGGGTGGGTGAGATAAGCAATTAAAAGTGAGCACAGAAATATAGCGCTATATAGTTCAAGCTCAATCACTCAGTGTTAGTCTGGAGAGTTTATTTTATTACACAGCGGTCGAAGGATTTTCTCCAGGAAGCCGATGCAAAATCCTACGCATTGTTGAGTCTAAACAGAGTAATAATTAACGGTGACATGATTAAAACTAATAGTTTGCTTTATATTTGTTTAAGAAGAACCCACCAAAATTGATTCACTCTTGAATTTTGCATCACAATAACACAGTTATAGCACAACGCGTTAAACGGCCACTCTGCTGCACACGCTGGGTCATTTAAATAGGACGAATGAATCACTTGAGCACAAAACACAAAGGGGGGACCACAATTAGAAACCCATAGTACTAGTAAAAGCTGCTGGGGGCTGAAATTAGAGGTGGCACAAGGGTAATACATTTTCATTGGGGTCACCACAGCTACACAGGCCCCCACTAATATATTGCTTTATCTTTTCAGCTGTGTTAAAAACAGCTGTTTGGGGCTGTAGTAGATAATTCAAGTTTTTTTTTTTTTTGTCTATGTGGGCTCGCGAGGAGACAATGGAGACCCATCGATTGGAAGGGAGCTCGACATCCCGGCTTCTTGTCAGCTGAATAAAAAGACCATTACCCCCTTCAGCTCTGGTTTGAAATACACCCCGAGGAAGAAAGAATTAGGAGTTTTACTCCAGTCCCATCAACCCATATCTTCCCTTTCTTTCCCTTTTTTTTGTCTCTTTTTCTTCAGTTTGTCCTATAATCATTGCAATCTTTTCTACATTACGGGGGGGCTGAGTTCCTGAAACAATAGAGGGAGGCTAATAACTTTTCCTGGAGCGGCGTTTTTTTTTTTTTTTTCCTTTGCCAAGGGGAAGAAAAGGGGACGGGCCGAGATGATAAAAGGACGACGGCCTTGGTCAAAGGTCAGCCGCTGTGATCTTATTGTCGTTCCTTTTGGCCCTTTCAAGAAGAGACTTCTGTATTTCATTACCTTGGGATGGAATTTAACCCATTTCTCCGAATGGTTTGAAAGAAATAAATAATAATAATGGGATGTCTAAACACTCCAACTTTTTCTTTACGTCACGTGCGTCTTGTTGACAATAAATCTAGGGATAAAACACGCACTGAATCCACATGCATTTTCCTACAGCGCCCCTACTGGATGAATTAACTCTCTTTGCATGGCTGTGATAAATGCTTATGTTTGCAGATTAATTTGCAGATTTTAGCTTATTATCAAGCTGTAGATATATTCCCAAACTGTGTGATATTCAGTCTTATTTTATCGCTGTTTTTACTTTGTGGATTATTAACTATATATCACTGACTTTGTTTATTTGTTCCATTTCCCACAGTGCCGACGTATTTACACAGAGGAGTCAAGTAATATTACGTCTGCAATTAGATGATCGCCTAGCCGCATGCTAAACACGTCACATGAGAGGCTGTAATACCCTCTATGTTAATTTTATTGCACCGAGCACCTCAGTCATGTTGCAGGTGAACTTTAGCCACACTGCAAATTACAGAAAAGAGGCTAATATGCAGTAAAATTGCCACTGAGAAAGGTTGTGTAAATCAACGGCGTGCTCTGTCTTGGTTCGAGGGACATAGCCCCTGTGCCTTGTAATGCCATTTGAGGATGCAGTTGTGCATCAAAACCCAGCTTGAGACCCTTACTTGGATATGGATCACGGCGCAGGTTTAAGTTTATACGCCGCGCCCCCTCTTCCTCCTCCTCCTCCCCCATTCATCGCCAATTTGATTAATACACTCCAATTTTCTGAGAGATAGTTTTCTTACAAAGAAGAGATCCATTTCGCCCGCAAGATCGAAAGTTAGAAGCCGCGGCATAATTGATGACCTCCCGGGACAAACGCTCTCATATTTATCACCACCTGACCTTTCCTCCAATCTCATCCATCATAAATTAAAGTTGTACAGCGGTGGCGTGGCCCTCTCTCCTCTCTCAGCACAACCTTTTGTCCAGAGGTCCCCTCCTTTGCTTCATTTGGAGCTGTTGGAAGGAGCAGCTTTAAAACCTGCAGTTCAGCACCTCTGCTGTTCGGGGCAGATGGTCATCACCGAAAGCATCTGTCAAACTCAGGCCCCCCTCACTAGCGGCCAACCGGCATCTTCTCCTCTCCTTCTCCTTTCTTCAGCCCCTTTTCTCTTCGCCGTCTCATTATTTACCACGTGAGATTTTCTTTCCTCCCGTCACAGCTTGGCCACCGCCGATGCTCCTTTCCCCTGTCATTATGCTCAGGTTCATGTTCGTGTTAGTTGTACACGGGATTGCGCACTGCTGGTTTACATCTGTCACAGTCGGTAATTAATGGCTCCTGCTTGGAGAACTAATACACAGAATGAAAGGAAAGAAAAGCTACAGATTAAGTTTTAAATCTTAAAGGCTGATTGATCGACCGTATTGTAACTTAAGCGCTCAGCTGTCTTCTAAGCCTGTTTGCTGCCATGCACCTCAAGTATCAGTCTGAATCATACGCCTTTCTCACTTCTACCCTCCCTCTCTCTAAAGAACTCACCCACCCACCCACACCGCCCCCTTACTAAAGTCTCCTTTTAATATTGATGAGAGGTACGGCATTAATGTTAAAACTGAGCTTTGGGGCCGAGCCCTTATGACTCCACTGTAGTGATTAACACAAAGCAATGGAATAATTTATCATTCGTGCCATATTAACTGGGCATATTTTCAAAATCCCCATTGAGAGGAGGTCAGTAATTACGGGCTAATATCTCTGCCAATTATGGATTTTATGTGTCCGGCTTAATGATGGGTAAAATCTGTATTGTATTGATACAGAAAACATTCATTTTAACCATCTTGTCAGATCACCAGGTCACATCAATAATTAGTCTTGCAGTATTGTTACTCTCGCGTGAATCTATTACCGCTTGACGATCCAGACGAGATATCTTGGAAGGAAAAAAAGCCAGCATGCCACCACAGGAATAGATCTTTTATTTTCTTACGGTTACAGATGTAAAGTTTCCATTTTAAGTGTCCGTCTTTAAACCAAACTTGATTATCTCTTACATCAGAGCACGCGCTCTCTGTAAATTAAGATAAACCCTGCGATCCCGCAAAGCGGCTCTTCAGCAGCTATTGAGAGGGAGCCACTGAGGGAGAGAGGGATTCATATGTTTATACATTGTCATTCAGTGCATGACTACCCCGCACTCCCACCAGAGGCAGCCTACAAGTGACCCCTGAAAAGAGGGGGTCAGGGAGTAGGTCGTGCGGAATGGCCCGGCTGTTGGCTCTGACACTCTCTGACAGCTTTAAGTAGATCTCTTTTTAGCCATTTATTTGGAGCGTCTGGGGGGGAAGAAAGAGAGGGAGCGGGATGAACAGGAGCAGAGCATGACTTCCTCCTTGAAGGCAAACTGAGAGCGTGATGCTGGGGTGAACTTTCCCTGCGTGGCGGAATAGATTCTCTGATAAACGCCTCGGGTTTTTGTTTGTTTCCCTTTTCTTGCTTTGTTTGATATAATACGTAATTCCTCAGTAAACGTCATACTTCGTGCTTATCATTTTGTTTTAACGGCTATGTAACATGCTACCAATGTCTCAAGCATGCCACAGCTAAAGCTATTGTTTGTTAGAAGAGTAGACTCCTTGTTGATGTTCCTGGGCCTAAAATTTCTGGTCCACAGCATGAATTTGAAGTTACACAAAAATTACACACATAGAAGACTGCAATTTTTCAGTGAAAATAACTGCTCATCCCTAATCTGTCCACTGTTTTGGTAAAAGAAGTGGACAGAACACAACACAGAGACCCAGGAATAAACAACAGACAGCAATGAGCCCAAACTGCAATTATTTTTGCAATTAATTTCTCCAGAAAAAGTCTGCAGCTGTTGTTACTTAAAGGTTATTACTCTGTTGTGTTACTTGTCCGGCCGTGCCTGAGATCAAATCGAGCTGTATGTGGCCCTAGAGCTAAAATGAGTTTGAAACCCCTGGCATACAATATATTGCGCATACTGCAGCCTCATTGAATTTATACTAAAACTTAAGTATATCACAACAGGACAAGCTGAATATGGCACACAGGTTAAATGTCAAACACCAGTCGGCTCCAGCCTGTTCTGTGCAGTGACCCGTGCGTTGTGTCCTCTACAGGTGTTTCTGCAGTGTTTGCAACAATCTGTGCGTTCATACTTCCACAATCCCGACCCCCACTTTAGACACCGTTAATCTCCAAAACTACAGTTCCCACAGTTGATCGCTCAACAGCAAGTGTATTGAAAAGCTCTCATCAAAGCAGTATACAGGTATTAAAGTTTTTATTGCAGCACATGTGCCGTTTTCTGCTTCTTTTTTAGCCATTCTCGTCTTAATAAATCAATGGGTTACGTGATTACCTTTGTATTTTGCAAGTGGGCGGACAAAGGAGCGATACAGTCACGAGTCTTTGAAGACCAACTTGCCAATCATCAACCAGAAGCCATGCACAGTTCGCACGGTAGCCAGCCTTGCTGTTTCACATTTCAAGAGGCAGCACGCTCCGGCTCTGTGTGCGAGTCACAATTACCTAATTGCAGAGAATGCCTGTTGTGTTGTGCCTTTTTCTTTTTGTGCTCTGACCTACGACTGATAGGCATTAATCAGTTTCTAATGGTGTCCGACGACTTCCAACAAATCTTAGGAGAAAAAAACAAAAAACTTTCTTTATCAGCTGTGTTTGAAACATAGAAAAGTAGAAAACAATGAAATCGTATGATGACCTATAATGCTAGAGGAAGGGAAAGGTAACAGGAAGTTCCACTTGCACTGCCACTGTGATAAACTAAAGGACAGACAGAGAAAACTTGGAGCATTACAGGATAGTAGCAACACATAACACTTATAAGACCGATACTATTGTAGTGGCTTGCAAATAGTGCACTGGTGCCATAAATCGCACAGTCTGCAGGCTGTGTATACTTTTAAAAGGCATTAGAATTTATACCAAAGGCTACACTTGTACATTTGCACACTACTAGCACTGGTGCTCAGAAGAGTCCATTCCACTATTCGCCGTCTTGTGGTGCATAATGCATTTTTTATCTCTACCGAACCAACAGGCCATAGATTAGCATTATAGATTCTAATTTGAAGTCTTGTCACTGCTTCCCTTGTCTGGAATTGTAAGTGCAAGGGGCTGCCATCTGCTTGCAATAATGAGCCTGACAACCCTGGTAAATGTGCTTTTTACAATCATAATGGCCGGCGTATTGATCTTAATGGACGTAGCGTTGGCTTGTTCTATCAGTCAGGGGGAAACAGTGGGACACGGTGAGCAACACCACTCCGCATCTAACAGATTAGCCGCTCGTCGCGCAGCCCTCACGGCCACTTCATTGATATCATTAAGTCGCCATATGTTTTGCTAATTCGCCCCAGTTTTCAGATAGCAAGCATAATAAGACACGCTCACCGTAAACTTGCTTCTGACACTGTGACAGGCCGGAAAGAATTTGACTCTCCCCTCTTTCCTCCCCTCTGAGTGTGTGTGTGTGTTTCTGAGCGTGTGTTGGAGTGTTTTTATTTTTTCATAGGTAAAGCAGAAGTGGCATGTTTCGTAATGAAAGGATATTTTTTGGATGACTAACTGAGGCTGTGTTTTATTATTTTTATTTATCACAGCAGCTTATAAATTTTTCTACATTTTGTCAAACTAAAAAAAATCCAAGTTTGGAAATACTTTTCAAAAAGTATGGTCCACCAGTGACTACCCAGTATCCAGTCAAACAGGGCAGCTACAATTGTACATCTTTAACATACACCCATTCGTATGGCTCAGTCTGTTTGAAGCGGTGGGAAAAGATTCATCACAAAGTCTCATTTGTAACGTCATTGACACGGCAATAATGATCCTTTGGCAGTACAGAGTAATGGGTGGCGCTGCCCTTTAACCCCGACCAATGAACACATTTAGTTTAGGCCGGCGTTCAGTGATTTATTTCTGACAATATTACAGCTTCTGAAGTCGTAGAGCTGGACACATAGCGCATTGAACGGGACAATCATTAACTAGGCAGGCCATGGTTCACTTTTACTCTCATTCCGCTCTGTGAAGGTATTTAGAATTCACTCACCTTTCAGATTGCTACTGGTTTATGGAGAGAAACTAATGGGGACCGTGCTCCGGGTAATGCGCTTTCAGGCCGAGGCTGAATGTTAAGAGATTTTTAAAATTTATTAACAGAACACAAAGCTGTCACATGAGAAATCTGCTTATCCCAAATAAGTTTTTGTCCTAACTAACACTCAATAAGCTAGCTATGCTTCTTGACTAACACATTTGCTCATTTATTTTCACAAATGCAACAGATTTAAAATGTTTTTATCGATGTGATTTTGCGATGCATGTTGAGACAGACACATTACTGTTCAGGCAGTGATGAGTCTGGGTGGTGCATTTAATTGATTCTACATGGCTGCAAAGCTAAGAAGGAGGAAGATGTCAAAGCCTATTAATGGGTTTTATGCATTGGCTGCATTTTTCAGGTAACATGGAAACCATTTTAGCACGGAGAGGAGTTAAAGGTGCGGGGAAGACGACTAAATGCAGAGAGGAAGAAAATGGAGAGATGGCGAGTGACAAAAAACAGAGAGGAGGAACAGAGAATGGGCTTTTCGGCCCCTATAAACAAATCAACACATCTATCACCCTGGGCCTCCTGTAAGGGCCATCGGGTCACTGGTGTGTTTGCACCGATCCCATCACTCACTCAGAGTCGACAGGCCGGCCATTCCCAACCAACCACGGTCTGCTTTTCCAATCCAGTCAACAAAGCCCGGGCCCTGGCACTGTCTGTTTAGCTAGAGGGGAAAACTGTCAGGAAAAGTAAGACGAATGAGCTGCCCTGATTGACTATTTCCTTAGATACTGAATCAATGGGCTTATTATCACCAGCAATTACAGTACTAATACAAACAGATGCTCGGGGAAAGACATCTGCTTAGAGAGATGAGACAACTAGATTCCCAGTCAATAGAGTGAAGAAAGCTCTCCTCTCACTGACCCTCAGCAGAGGTATTTGTATTCATGTGCAACCCACAGGCAAATACACAGCAGTGTGCATGAAACACACACACAAACAGTAAAGATTGTGGATATTTATTGGCGCTAGAAGAGCTATTAATTTGGAATAATGGCACTTAATGTACATTACAAAAGGCAGCACAGTCATTCATTTTCAAATTCAGCTGTAAAGGGAAACTGATATAGTACTTTGTTTTAAATAGCTGTTTATTGCGGGAAAACTAGTGAAACGAAATAGTTTAAAAGAGACCATATAGTATTCAGCTTTAAAAGATTCATTGCTTTTTAAATTACAGGATAAAATTGTGGTCTTAAACAATTTGATTTGTCTATTTTTTCAATCTCAGAATCAAATTTTTAGGGCCTTTTTACAACTCTCTCTTTGCTTTACCTTGAATTTTTCATGGGAATTCTTTTTTTCCCCCATTCCTCACTGATTTATTGGCTTTACTTCCTCAGATGAGCTCTTTGTTTCAAACATATTTGACCAGGAGACCAAAACATGGCCGCCACGTTATGCCTTGTTGGAGGAGAATAAAAAAAAAGGACCTGCTCCGCTTCACTTCCTTATTATGATGTGATTCAGTCCACAGATCTCTACACTGAGCCCCAACAGAGACACAATCATTTTTAACACTTTCCCTCTCTCTCCTATTATCTGTCTCCAACAATAGCCGCGACTCAACACCTCTCCTCCCATTGCTCTGACATAAAAACCAGTCTATGGAGTTTCGGGAGGGACTGAGGCATATCATTGGAGCTCAGGCCATGCAAACAGCAAGAGGGCCCATTCAGAACGGGCTCTGATGGACGTGGTGCCACTTGAAGAGGATATGCCTGACTTGCCGGTCCCTGACAACCGTCTGTGTTTGCCAGGTGGAGCATTGAGGGGCTGTGCAGTCGTTTTTGTCACGGTCTGCTCCGTTACCGTTTCCCCGCTGCAGGGCCCTTGCTATATACCACCATGGCTAGCTCGCTCGCTAGCTCCACGCCTGAGCAGGTAGCCTCAGGAAGGTAGCCGTGCATAAAGGTCCGTCCCCTTTTCCTCTTTGTACGCCGTTTCTCACATTTAATTATCTGATTTCGTCTCCTCCCGTTGCTGAGAGGAGACAGGAATTGCTCCTCACGCCTCCTTGCTGCGGGAGAACTGTTGATTGTTCTCACGAAAGGCTGCAGTGGAGTGAATGAAAGGACACCTTCTTGTTTCACATCACATATTAGACCTCTGCACGCAGGCCCAAGTGTTCAGGAGCAGTGGACCTGCATTTGGAGTCAATGAGGAGAGCATTTGAGCCGTGTCACTGCAGAATTTCCGAGAGAGGGGGAAATCTTTATTTGAGATTTGTTGCTCTGGAAACCAGGCTTCACCCCGTCCTTTCTCTCTATTGATTGAGGCTGATGTTGAACCAGGATACGGTCCTCTATGATATTGGATATCCAGTCTGTCCAGTTTCTCTCTACGCTCTGATTGCTGACAACTATGCCGAGTTTTATTGGCAGTTTACACTAAGGGTGTTTGAGTGACTGGTGTTCCTGTGGCCAACAATACAGACCACGAGAATCATCTGCAGACTTGAGACTAAGAATTATCTTAGGAAAAAGTGTCTCTTAGCACCACAAGTTGAAAAATCAGGAACTAATAATCGACCAACTATGAAAACAAAGTTTGTGCAAGTTTTCAACATGAACATCACTTTCCAAACGTTGAAGCAGTTTAAATCACTTGATCAAGTAAACTGAGAACAGTTTGCGGTCTGTGTTTTCAGCGCATGGCGCAGTTTAGGGGGAAATGATCCGTCACTGACAACTTTTGTTCTCTATATGACAACATTTTCTTCTTGTCAAAAAACCACATCATAGTACAGTGACTTGAGCCGGCCAGTCAAGGAGTTGGCAGGAGTTAAGAGCATCTATGGCAAATCTTCTTCAGCATCTGACTGGATGCTTTAGTCAAACATCATTATCTTTATCTAGTGGTCAAATTCTTGCATGTGCTTACCTAGCCTGAAGGCCAGACCCATTTTCTAACCTAGAATATTTGTGTGATGGGGAGGTTGGTCTGGAAGCCTTCTGTTGGGACATAAACATGCTCTGGCAAAGATCTGCCGAGCCTAAAACCTTTGGGTGGGCTTTATGCAGTGATGGACGTAAAAGTGATCTAGTCCTACTACTCTGCAGCTGAAAAAAAAAAAAAAAAAAGGCTGTCGTTGGGGAGACGGGCCACTAAGAGTTTGCTTTCACGTTTGTTGTAAAAGACACTGGCACTGAAAAGGACTTTAAAGGACTAACCATTAACAAGGTTTCAAGGCATTATTTGTCAAGAACGTTGCTCTGATTGGTTGTCGGTCTATCCAATCATGTGCCCAGATATTTCTTTCTCTGTGGTTGTGGTTTTGCCTCATAATGAAATCCCAATGGGGTGTTACTAGACTCGTATTCTGAGGCTAGTGCTTGTCCATAACAAACAAAAACTACACATTCACTCATGTTGTTTTGTCTACTGGTGTGCAAATGTACAAAAACACAACAGAGGCAGCTGTTTGTATAGTAAGTAGAATATATTGGCTTTGAGGAATTGTCAGTACAGATGCACCAATACAGGATGATGTAGTTTTTATTTTCATTTTAGTAAATGTACTATTATGCAGTTATTTTGTTTTACATTGAGAGCTTAAAAAAGAAAAGCTGCATATGAAAGACTTAAATGTTATTTATATTAACGGTTCACAGTCATTTACAATCTACTGGGATGCATTTCTACAGCAGCCTATTGCTATATTACATATAGTATTTATGTGGTGTCCAACAATGAAGTCATGATGTTTTACTGTGAAAAGCACAGTAAATAAACACTATAACTTAAAAGTCATATTTATCAGTTCTCACATTCTCTGACCCGTAATCCTGTCACTGTGTACTAAGTTTATGTTTTTCATCGTTTTTCTGTCAATTCCTGCGTTGTCTTCATCAAGCAACCACCTATAGGCTCCCTCTGAACTGACACTGTAGGAACTAGTGACCTAAAACGCCAGCAAATCAGATGAATGGACCAGGAGGAAAATTAACCCCCTACTTATGTGGCGATTCCATTTGAAAATCACCTCATTACGTGATTATGTCATTAGGAATGGGGCATGTAGGGTGGGGGGTTGGGGGCATTTCAAAAGCCCCCAGTGAATCCGTCTGTGAAATAAAAGACGCAAAAGGACCTTAAAGGTAATTAATCCATTTAACTCCCCAGCTCAAGCTCCACATGCCACAGCAGACAACACAGCGGTCCCACAGAACAGGCCGAGGAGGGGAAGAATGCTAGTGGATTGCTTTACAGGAGTAGCCCTTTGAAATATATACATAAATGACAAACGTACCATTCTTCTGAAGCATGAGGCACAATGGGAAAGTCCATTTCCCCCATCTCCCTCTCTCTGTTGTGAGAGTAGCTATGTGGCGGCAATTATAGGTTTATGTACTGTACAGGGAATATGGCAAAACAAGTGACCGTACAATGGTTAATGAAGGCATGCTGATTGCAGCGCAGAGCAGTTACCGTATCGAGTCTTGGGAACTGGACTTTCTGGCATTTAGAGCTGACTGTGAGCTGACAAAATATTGAATAATTGACTTAAATAAAGATTTTTAAATAGCAAGATTTAATATTTCTATAATGTTTGAAATAAAGACGTTTGAAAAAGGTGTACCTGAGATTGTCTCAAACTTTAGTCAATACATGTGGCACACACCTACTATTTTGTTAGAGCCCCAACAGCTGTGCAACCTGTTTTAATGTAATCATTAACGCAGTGTGAATTATTATATAGTTTAATATATTTTAATTAGGTTCAATTACTCAACGCCTGCTTGCCGTCATCCGTATACATCTTACCGAGCGCTGTGCCGCCTCGCTCCACTACGGACAAGTGGAACGTGTTTCCTGGACCTGGAATTTCAATACCCGTGCATAGATATTCAATATTTAATTCTCTAAATGCAACTGGTAGCCTGGTAATTAAGGAGGGCTGATTTATAGAAGGTCAGACGGAAGAATTGTGCCCTGTAAGGAAAAATAACGATATAAGGTTCATAATAAACTACAAACAGTTATATATTGCCACCATCGATAGGATTTATGATACAGGTTGCAATAAAACGGTGGCTGATAAATTTTAATGGCGCTTGTTACTAATAAGGCCTTGAGGGAGGAGGGGCAGTGGGTACAGTTGGATAACGGAGTCAGAGAGTGTTTCAAGAAAGTGGAGTGGCTTCGAAGCATAAAGAGGGAGTGTGTGACTAAGAATTTAAGGATTTTTTTTAATTTATTTGGGCTACTTTTACAGTATATGTTGTTGTTTTGTATATATTATTCTGAACTATAAGGTTTTCTGTGATATAATCCCGATGCCACACTAAAACACACACACACCATTGTCCTGCCAGAGTCGTGGCTATTTGGCTGTAGTGTACAGTAGCAGTGCACTGCAACAATACACAGTGAAGCCAAGTTTCCACTGAAGCCCCCATCCTGTGCACTGTAATAACTCACTGTGCCTGTCCTTGTCAAACCACCTAGCCTGAAGATAAATATGTCATTCTTTATGGCCCCCATCAGAGTCCTGAACAGATTCATTTGAGAATAAAAACAGGATTCCCCCTCCTAGTAAATCCATCAGGGTGATGAAGAGTCATTTAAAGCGAGTGCACAACTCCTGACATTTGACTTTATGTGTTCAGTAATTCTATTTGAGACGGCCCTCGGTGTAAGACCCGTACTTGTTTGTAGAGTGGAGAAAAAGTGGACTGGACACACCGGTTCATTCAGTGGGGGCAGACAGTAGGTAGTTTTCATGTGTCTACACACACACACACATATAGACAGAGGAGTTCATAAAATTAGTTTTGGGTCAGAGAAATGGAAGGAGGATGGGAAAGTTTGAAAGCCATTGGTGTGCAATGATAAAACACCCCACCACAGGCCTCAGGATGTCCGCAGGTGCGTTTCAGAGCCAAACTCCAACAGATTGGCAGAACAGTGTGGTGTAGGCCATTTGGCACAGAATTCACTCCACTTGCTGCTCCACAGGGAGAAACTCCCTCCTCACACACACATGTGTGGATCCCACAGTACACATCCAAATGTTTTGTGCTTTTAAGTCGTTTCTAAAAAGTTTGTTTGCAAGATTAAATCAGAAGTTGACTGATTTATTTTTTAACATTAAAAGGTAACATGCTAGCCATATTACCTCTAGCAACGTATGCATTTCATGATAAATTACACATTATTAATCAGAATTTCTATGCATTATTGTGCATTTCCAACCACATTTTCTCAGGAAAGCATAAAATAGTACTGGGACACACGAAATTATGACTATTTTGAAATGGGTACTTTGGAAAATAAATATAAATGCACTACTTCACCACAAAACGATGAAACTATCAACTTTACATAATAAGAAAACTTTTTTTTAAGTCACCCACAGGGGATTCTAAAATTATACACCAAGAGAATAAAGATGTGAAACTGCATAACCGGATGGCCACAGGAAGGAAGGACCTCCTGCGATGCAACGTTCTTAGTTTCTGCAAGAATGTGCTCCATTGGCTATCCAGATTTTTTTGTTATTTATTTTTTAAATGGAGGGTAGGCAACTTCATCCATGGGGGAGAGAAGTTCAACAGTCAAACATCCTCCTCTCCACAACAGCATGCAGACGGTCCAGCTCCGCCCCCAAGACTGAGCCGGCCTCTTGAACCCGTTTATAAAGCTACTGACAGTGAGTGCTGGACATAATGGGATGGGGTGGGATGTACTGGTGAAGAACAAGGTTGATTTATATGTCCTCGTCCATGTAAGAAGGAGAGGTGAACACTTTTCAAGAAAGGCTAGATTAGGGATGTCTGCACTTTGACTTGTGAGCTGACTAAGTCCAAATGATCTACGTACATACTATATATGTGGCTTTCACATTGCTCTTCATGGACTCAGCCAGTTTGCTAGTTGCTTGCTGGTTTTGTAGCAGCTCCTGTGTTTGATGCACAGGGAGATCTCAGACTGGCTGTCCGTCAAACCGTCACTGTGATTTACTTTACACTCCGGTCGATCACAATCAACATTTTGGGCATTCATGGGCTTCATCAACTTTCAAGTAATTTAAGTTAAACAGTCAAAGAGTGTTGTGTTTTAAATAGAATAAATGCTGGTTTAAGGTTTAAAAGGCTAACAGTTCTGCTTACTTCTATGAAAGGATATGTTATACAGTAAATTCTGGGCAACATCAATAAATCCCGTTGATGTTTGCATGAAAACCTGTCTAGTTGCTAGCAAGCAACCACCGTAGCTTCCTACTGTACTGGGGTTTGTTGTTGTTAGCAAAGAACTAATGAAAGGGCCTTCCTGGTGTCAGACTGTCAGAAAACAACTCAAGCCTGCAAAGGCCATGGCATGACCTTCCTACCTTTTTTTTTAAATTACCTCGTTCATTCTCTTTACTACTTGCAGTTTAGCACCACATTCACATTCGACGGCGTATAAATCCCTAAAAAGTGGTCAAACAGCAGCTAAAGAGATGAAGAGTGCGGAGTCTGGTGCGTCTGCAGTGAGTTATAAAGGTAGAGAAGAGATTTCTGCTCTCCCGTCCCTGCTGTGCTTACCTATCCCTCTCACCTTGCAGTCTCTCTTTATCACTAAATCATTCTCTATCTCTTTCTAACTCTCTCTTTAACTCCTTTTCACTCACGTTCACCCTCCTGTCAATTCTGGTCCCCTTTCAATCTCCTCAGCCGCTCTCCCTCTCTAATACTCTGAAAACTACTCACTCTGCACCTCATTCTCTCCCTGAACACTTTCTCTAGCATTTACCAGGCAACCCTAGTGACTGCTGGGCTGTAAAATGGCCATATGAGGGAGAAAGAGCAGCAGAGAAAGAGTCAGAGAGAGAGAGAGAAAAAGAGGTGTTAGATTCTTGACAGCAGGGTCTCCCATTATCTCTGTAATCTGGTGATAATTAGAATTAGTGCTTCGGCACCCCCAGGGTGAGCCTTTCAATGCCTCACAATGTCTCAAAAAAGGACCTGAAGGTACACTCCCTCCCAAAGCACACACACACACACACGTATGTATGCAAAATCCTTGACCTAACCTCACACTGGCCCTCAAACCCTTTCTTTCTCAGTGCCAACTATTAAAACAATATCAAAACCCCTCACATACCATGTTCACCTTTCAACCTCTGAACGCACACGGTCACTGCCTCGGTCCACGCACACACACACACCACTCCCAGTCTACAACCCCCACTTCACCCCTCTTCCTCGCCCCTGGGCGGTGCACAGCTGAAGGTAACAGTGGGTCGCTGGTGTCGGCGGCGTGGAGCTCAGCCCTCGCTGCCCATTAATCTGCTGCTAATTAGAATGCTCAATAGACTCCTAAAATAGATGTTAGCTGTCTAATTATGCTATCAGCCAGCTAGCTCTCTATTAAAGGGAATTGATAAGAAGCAATGAAAACTTGAGGCTGAAGGGAGCCTGAGCGGAGCGGGGTTGTACTTTTGTCTGTTTTACAGTCCTGCCAATAGTTGAGATTATTTTCTTTTTTGAAAATGGCACACATTGTGTTTCACTGAGGCTGTAATAAATTCTCAGTGTCAGCTCACGGGCAAAAGTAGATCACTGATTTCTGCGGCACTTTCCAAAAGACTGTTTAACAGTGAGTTAGGTAAACACAATGACACAATGCCTGCAAATGCTCTGAAATGTCCTCCTCTACCAGTCAAAACACGTGTCCTGTTTTCAGTTTAGGTTTCCTCGGTCGTTCAGTTTTGTCCTGGGAAGGTGTCGACTGCTGCATAAAGGATGCAGGACAGATTCAAAGCAGTAGTCATGTGCATTTGTTTAAATGTTGAGCTATTTTTGTAACAGATTAACTCAGATTAACACCGACCGCAACATTTGGATTGTGCTCACATAGGTAAACTACATTTTGGTCCAAGCAAAAAAAAAAAGTATACAAAAAAGAAAAGCAAAGGCCGGTCACGCAGAAGAAGAAATGGCTGTTCATACTCAAGGTGTGGTCGGCGGGTAGAGGCCCGGCCACGGCCTTTAACCAGTGTCGTCTGCCATGAAATGTTGTTTTGGTGTCAGTCACAGCCACTGTGACCCCTGCTGCCTCGACACAATACCTCCAGTACCCCCCAGCCCAGTGTGCGGCTCATTCACCGAGCCTCGACGTGCATTCCAACCATTCACTTCCCCTGGAGACTCTCTTTCTTTTTTTTTTCTTTCCTCCTCTCTCCCCCTCGTCTCTCCTTCTCCCTCTCGCCCCGTCACTCGCTCTCCTCTCCCTTTCTTTGGCTCCGTGTCTCTCGTCCCGTCTCCATCTCAGAGAGTGAATTAGAACGGAGCGGCGCACAAGTCGGCGGCGAGGACCCAGTGCGAGCCAGGGAGCAGACGGTGATGGTCTTGAATCTAACTTTTAAATTCTGTGTGTGTTTAAAATTCCAGGAGTAATTTATGAAAGGAATGTAGATTTTTTTTTTCCAAAACCTTCAGATATGCAAAAAGAAAAAAAAATCCTGACTTAAACTAAAACTACTTTGTACAAGGAAAAAAAGTTTATGAAAGTAGACAATTATTAAAAAAAGACTTTAACCCTCAGTGATTTGACAAACTGAGTAAACTGGTGTAAAAAAACAAACAAAAAAACTCCAGGCAGTAGATTTGACTTTAAAGACTGGCTCTAACTTTATAAACAGGTGTTAACAAGCTGTCACTCTGTTTAATTCACTCTTTTTACCTATATTAATACACAATCCAACATGAAAGTGCACACAGCTGGTCAGCAGATTCCCAGCAATAATCTGTGGCTTCCAGAGAAGGAGGAGAAGGAAGAAAAAAAAAAAGCCAAAGCACGCAGGGGTGCAATTCAAAATCTAATGCAATCAATACAAACAACATTTGTAAAGAGGGCCATTAAAGCAATTTTCAATGTCCGACAGACAATCAATTTACATGTTTGAAGAACCAAGTGCTGACCTAAACTAAAGTACGTCCAGGGAAGAGCAGGTTACTATTGATTTGCTCCAAGATGAGCATGATGGCTTGTGTTTTTTTTGTTGTTGTGTATAATGTGGACTCAAATTGACGAAATAGCCGTTTAGCCTGGGAGGACAGGGCTTTCTTTACGTTGACTGTGCATTAAACTCAATAAAACATTAAGTGACAGGTAAAGCACGCGACGAGCAGAAGCAGCATCCATCCTGTCTGTCTAGCTAGAGTTTCAGAAACATGTTTTTTAGGCGGCGTGCCTCACGGGCCGCAGAAGAAATACAAAGGAAGCACGTGAATGAAATTATAAATTAAGATGATGGCGTGTTTTGGACTGGCAGAACGCCCCCTGCACCGGTAACCATTCTTGCCGACACTTGCAAGGCTAAGAAAAAGGTGTTTCATTCCATTTAACGACAACGAGGAACAGAAAACAAACAAAAAAACCTTAAACCGTCGGCTGTCATTTAGAAACATACTTTCACAGTCTCTCCCTCTTCCTGCGCCTCCCTCTCCTTCTCTCTCGCCGTTGTTTGGAGATCGATAGAGTCACCTTGGTTAGCTATTTGTAGCCTCACGGTTGGTGGGGTTATATGTGTGTGGGAGAGAGAGGGCTCCTGTGCGAGGGATGGGGCGGGTTACATGTGTGTGTGTGTGTGTGAGTGTGAGTGTGTGTGCGCCCGTGTGCATGGATGTACAGGAGCGAGAGCGCACCGGGTGTGAAGAAAGCCATGGGGATCAGCATTAGCTACAGAGCCCTTTTTGCTCCTCTTTAAACTTGATCAAAGGCAATAGAAGTTGAAGCCTATTAAGCACGTTCCTCTCAAGTGCAGGATAAGAACACCGCATATTCAGAGGGGGCCCATATTTTAAAACCACAGCCACTGAAACCTAAATGTATAGTTTTTTTTTTTTTTTTTTTTTTTGTGGAAAATGCCTAATAGTAGAAAAGTGAATTGGAAATACAAAGAAGAAAGTTTTCTGAAAAAGGGGGTTAAAGGCCCGGATTCAAAAGCACACCTTTGAAATCTTAAAACGGCTTGATCCACACTTGCTAACTGGTTTATCAAAATCACCACAGCTATTTGCTGTGGTTGTCTGAGCTTATAAAAATACAATTTCAACTTCAGGGAAATGTTTTTGATGGATCCTCTGGCACATTTTTAGAGCGCCCACCAGACGCAGGCAGCTTTCTTTTGAGAGTTTATTTTCCGTCCTCTACACCTTACATTGTTGAAACCTAATCACATTTTTCATGTTGTATATCTATATATATATATATATTTATTTTATTTTTCTGCCTGATTTTAATATACTATTTTTTTTCCAAATATAAGAACTCACAGGTAATTATAGAAGGAATAAATAGTTTATTTTAATTTGATCTCTTAACAGATGTCTATAAAGCGAAAACATGTTCAGATTAGTGTCAATAGTGCCTTATATTAAATGCACATCAAATTCATATCTTGCAAATTCATATATTACATCAAAATTTGAGTTTATTCAGCGTTTAATATTTGCATACCGCGCTAAAACGCACCTTCAACTTCGCCCACGGTCAAACAATCTGGTAATATTATAGTGGAAGTGGCCAGCGGATGAAACAGATCCACGTATTGTGACTTAAATGACAGATTATGAATGGGCCGGGCGGATGTTGTGCGGAGAACTCAGCAGCGAGCGGAGAGGTGAGGGGAGTTCCTCGTGCCACTCCTAGCTGGTGTGTCTGGTGCCTGGTTTCTCTGTGTTTCGTGCAGTCCTCTAGAGGGAAGAATTAGAATAAACATATATAATCAGATAATTAGGCATTCACCACAGATCCCCCTCCCCACCCACACGCACACACACACACACTCACACACACCAGCACACATTCAGCTGCATGCCTCGGGCTTGGAAAGCCAATGAAAGCAGATTAGCAGCTGTTTAAAGACATTAGCGAGTGTTGGGGCCTTTTGTGTTTATTTTTGTGTAATGACCAATTTAAGGTTTGATTTTTCATTTCTTTTGTCATTTATTTAAAACTGACTTGAGTTTTTTTTCCCCTTTCTTTAACAACGGGCTGTATTTTTATGTATTAATTGCGTCCATTTTCAACAGAGGAAAAAAAGAAAACGTGAATTCAGCTGGTGGGCTTCAAAGCAAGCCGAAGATTGACTTGTTTTAGCGCGCCGCAAATTATGAATGTCAGCTACTTGTTCATTTTGAGAGGAACTCTAATCGAGACAGAGGCCATCCTTTCATCAGCGGCGGGCGATGTTGCCCTTGCTCATCCCACCCTGTCAAATTAATTAGTACCCATCATTAATTTGGTACCGAAACTGGCTGTGACCTGCTAATCCAGCTCCACACTGGTATCAAATCAGCCGTGTATACCTGTCAGATAAATTCTCATATCCTGTCCCATTTCTTATTCAGGAAATCTGTCAAAGTTACCTCCTAGCCTTACCCCCTTTCTCCCCACAATGAAAACAATCAACCAGGAAGGATTTGCATGTGACAGTTATGGCAAAGCGGGGGGGCGTTCTGTTTCAAGGTGGAATGACTGCACCCCCTAAAGGTCTTGGGAGGAATTTCACGCCGGCTCGATTCTACCTCAAACCCCATCCACCCCACCTCCACCGCCGAGCTACCAGACAGCCACAGAGAAAGGGAGAGGGAGCGTGAGGATGAGGGAGAAGACAGAGGGGTGTTCGTGCCACCGACATCATCCTCTCCTCTTCTCTCCGCCAGCCTGCTCTCGTCTGCCGGGGTGCTTATGATCCATTTTCCCCCAGATATGAGAAAGTTGCTCGCTCAGAGGAAGAAAGCAGTCAATCAATGCTACTGAAATAGCCCCACTCCATTAGCAGGCGGTAACAGGAGCTGTGCCCTTGCTTAGGGGACTTTGGTTCAGGCGGCTCCAGTCCCCGAGTCTCTCTCTCCTGTCTTTGACTTACTGACTCTCTCCCTCCGCCTAGCCCCCCCCATCCCCCATCCCCGTCCTCTCTCCCCACCCGCCCAAACTAAAACCAGATCCAGATAGTTTTACAGATATTATGGCATATCTTCCAACAGCTCTCTCATATCCGCCCTCTTTATTTCCTCTTACCTCAACACCTGCCACGACACTGCACTCTGTGTCATTTTAAAAGCCTGTTTGTGCCCGTCTAAACATCCTCGCCTTTGTCTTGCCAAGTCAGCACCGGCAGTCGGTCGGCTGGTCGGTCAGTCAGTCATTCAGTCAGTCAGTCAGTCAGTCACTGGCCTGTTTGCCTCCTCAGCCCTGCTGCCCGTCTCTAAAGACCTCTAATTGTATTAAAAGTACTCCCCTCCGCGGGCCCTTACACCCCGATCTTTGTGTCGCAGAAAGCCGATACCTCAAAGCTCCTTTTGTTTTATACGGGGAAAATCGTTTGGGAGTGGACCCCGGGATCTCCACCTGGCGTGCATGCCTCTCTCAACTGCAGATTATTACAAGGAACATCTGCTCGGGGGTCACCAACAGTGTCAGTTGGCATGGAAAGATGGGCGGCGTGGGTCATCTTCACTTAAGCCCCGCACCCTCCCCTGTTTGAAGTGCACGAGACAAATGGTTTCAGCCCGAGAGGAAATAAGAGAAAGTTTGTATATGTTATAAAAGTTATACAGGATGAGATTAATTATTTGGGTTGGCGTTGGGGTTTAGGGGCGGATTAGAGTTAATCCTCTAATGTAGATTTGTTGCAAGAGTGAAGGACACATGCACACACTTGAATTAAAGAACTGAAGCTGTATAAACACTATAATGTTGCCCAAATGTGGCAAAAAGCCGTCGTGTTGCAGATATTTTATTCTTATTTCCTTTGTGCGCCCTCCTGTAATCAAATAAAACTGGCGAGGATCAGCGCAACTGCATTAATCTCACAGATGCGCGCACTCCTTGACATCTACTAGCCTCAGATTTGATGCCGTCTTTCCCCAGGCGTGCACACACACACCACACCACACCACCCCACCCCACCCCACCCAAACCCCTGTCTTCTTCATCCCCCGCCTCGCCTGTCCTACCCTAACCCAAACTCAGCTGGGCGGCACAGAGATTGTAGCTGTGTGTAACGCTGTGTCAGGTGCTATTAGAGGCTGTTAGGTGGCAGCCTCCATCACTCTCTGCCTCTCCATGTCCACTCCAGGGGTGAGGCAGTGCAATTGCCTTACATACACGCGCACCACAGTGCAGTGACAGGAAGGCCTGATTGGCAGTGACATGACCATGTTGCAGAGGGATGGTGCAGGGGGAGAGAAAGAGAGAGGGAGAGAGAGGAGGGGGCCCAGGTGGTATTGGAGCAGCTCCACAGGGTGTTATTCTATCCAACAGGACCCGAAGAGCTGGTGGGGGAATCTGTGTGTGACTGTGTGTGTGCGCGCGTCCCAGGTGTTAGCATGGCCTGTTCCCCAGGTGCTCTGTTGGGACATATTACATATACTGTACAATGACAAGCGATGGCCCTGGATGAGACCGGATGGACTGGTCAGGGAGAAGGTGGTGTAAAACATGTGACAGAGTGAAGGATGTACTTGTCGGCTCGAGTAGAAATCTCCAGACGGCGCGAAGATTATGAATTATTGTTAGAAGGGTTATCGCTGTGAGTATACGGCCGACTGTTGATCCTGCACCCTGCAGCAAACATAGGGGAGAAATGTCTGAGTATGCTGATCGCACATTATAATAATGAAATAAGCAAATATGCAAAAAATAAGTTTACTTGGCTGTTCATTAAAAACAACAAACATGAAAGTCCTGCAGTTAATCTTACTGGGGACTATGGTATTCGACACTTGAAATGTGTTATACTGACACATGTTTCTATTATTATGGAGATCAACAGCACCACAAACTACACCCTCCTAAATGACCACCTTTCTTACACATTTCTTACACATCACAAAGATTATCCTAAAATGCATTCGTTTTCACCGGTGTGCCTAATAAACTGGCCAGTGAGTGTCGTTCAGATCGCTCAGTAGAGTTTGCTAACTGCTATGGAGCACACTACAGTGGGATCAACAGCCATCTGCATGACAGAAACCAGCGCTCCCCGCTTTGTGATGAAGAGAAATGAAAGGTTCAAGAGAAGAGTGAGCGTTAGGCCCCCTCCCACCCCCCTCATCCTCCTCCTCCTCCTCCTCCTCCTACGCCTCCCCGTGCGGCTGCCCTTGTCTCGCCTGATCCAACGTGCTGAAAAGTGACGGCGGCCCTCCCCGGCAACACATCTCTGGTCGGTTTCAGCCGCCGCTCGGCATTTCTTATTACCTCCATCTGCTCCGCGTCTCCACCTTGAACTTCCTAAAATGTGATTCGACAAAAAAAAAAAAAAAAATGTGCCTACTGATTTCGCAGGTCGTTTGGTATATTCGCCATAACATGGATCGTGTTCCATGCTTCCCTTGTGATTATTTAAACGCCCAAAATGCTACTTTTAATTATCAACTCGCGTGCTTGCCATACTTCGATCCTGCGCAATTAAATGTGGGTCATATTTTGGATAAAGTAAGTCATTTTCATATTGAAATATTACAAGCATTATCTCAACACTGGGTATATTTTTCAGAATCTACTGTCTTTTCTTATTCCCAAGGAATTCCACGCTACACGTTTATGTCTGAAAACTGAAAACTCATTCCATTGTGACACTGTGTCTGCCTCCTTCACATTGTAGATCATTGCTTCTTCATTTTTTTTCTTCCCCCGAAACCGCACTATTACATAAAATTCACACAAAAAGCACTCCTTCACCAGTATATCCACTAGCTTCCACAGACATGGTATATTGTACTCCATGTTTCTCGGGTCACCAACAAATAGGATCCATCACACAATAATACCTACACAAGTAATTGCCTTTCTTCAGGCTATAAGGCCCCGAGGTCCTCTTGTCCAGCAAAAGCTTTCCTCATAAACTCCTGATTCTAAAATTTGATATTGTGGAGGCCCTGCTATTGTTGCTCTTACCAAAGCCCCGGCTGATACTGTGTTAGCGCCGGGGCTAAATCTCATGTTCTTCACATTGTATCTCGTAACCCGGTTAGCTTTTCAAAAACACAAGATGTTTTCACAACGCTCAAAGCGAGATGACTAACACATCTACACATGACATGAGAAAAAGTAAAATTATGACGTTTACAGCTTGTGAATAATTTCTCCCGCACAATCATTTCTGAGCACCAACATTTCCTTCTTCTGCTTCAAATTACCAACAAGAACTAAAATGCTTTGGGCCATCGACAACACTTATCTATGGCAGAAGAATAAAAAATAAAAAAAAATGTCCCAACAACAAAGAAGGAACTCCAACACACAATAAAGACAATTTAACAGTAATGTTCAGTGTAATTTTTAGAATCGGACAGTGCGGTTTGTCATTTCTTATTTGATCGAGTCTCAGTAAACAACATTACAACCTTTGCTTATGTCGCCGCGTTGCCTTTGGCTATCGGCCAAACGCAGCCAGCGAATCAGGGCTTATTCCATAAACGCGTTTTCCGAGCTTATTGCATCGGACACAGGGAGATCAGATTTATTTAGGTATATGTGTGTATCACTCACTGGCCGCCCACCGTCCCACAATATCAACTTACGCCACTTGTCAAAACACGTGATTTTCACTTGAAACCGTTTCGATGCTAACGAAAGCGTGTTTACGGAGAAGATGGAAGGAAATAATTAGGCATATTTCTTTTCTTAATATATACGATGCAATATCACCGAATGGCCTTTACACCTAGTAGGGAGCTGCGGCATGTGTTTACATGGCGAGTTCTCTTTGAAAGGGACAGACCTTATTAGCGTTTGTTTGTCCCCTGCCTTGAAAAAAAATTCCCGCAAATGACAAGGGAGTTCATTTCCTAACATCTTTGAGCCGAACATGAAAGAAGGCTCCTGGTAATTAGTATATAGTGATTAATGATTGTCAGTATCATAGCTTCCCCTGCTTTAATCAAATAAACACACACATGAAAACATACCCCCGCGTGCACGCAGGGTGCTATTCCCACTTAGGCATGGTTTTGTAGGTTTTGAAAATTACCATGTGGACGGAAATCTGCGCCACAACAAGGTTTTGCTAAATTAATGAGTACATGGCGCATATTTGCCCTTTATCTAAAGCAAGGATATGCAACTGTGAAGAATTCTGCGAGGAGATTTGAAATAATGAAAAGGAACGCTGAAGTTGGCGTCAATACACGTGACAAATAAAATACGGCAGTACAAGGCATCCCTATACACTCTCAAATTAAAATTCCCATTAACAATGTTATCCGGCTACTAGTGCCTCATAACTTACACGTATCTTCAAAGGCTTTGATATCAAACACAATCTGGCAAATAAGACGGAGTAAACACATCTAGATGCTAGCTGGAGAAAATGCTACAAACACACATGCACACGCAAACACACAATGCGCGCATCCCACAAAAAAAAATCATTGCTAATTATTTCAAGCGACACACGCTGATCAATCCTTCATAACGTAACATCATTCCGCATGTAGGTCCCGGGCTACAATCTGATTCTGGTAATGTTTTTAAGGCTCTCGTGGCTTTAGCTTTTCTATTGGCTTTATGGATTTTTACGGCAGTGAAAAAGAATAGAAGACCAATTCTGCTCTAAAGGAGTTTATCATAACCCACGTGATTAGATTGACAAAATATTCAATAAAACGCTTGTTAACAGTAATCTAATAAGAAGCCATGTGATGTCCACCCAAATGGGGCTTATTGTTGAGTCTGCATACTGTATATTGTTTGATGTTGCGTCATTTTATTTATTTTTTTAAATTACGAAAAGAAAACTCAAATCCTTCCTTTATATTTTGATGATATTTTCCTGACAAGAGCAGGTAGTAGAGGTATTAACACCTCTTGAAAATGTGCACTTGCGCACATTTATGAACCCCAGAGCTTCCCTCAGCCTGGATTTCTCAGAGGTGAAAGGTTCCAAATCCCTCTTTAGATGGGTTGATCTTCTCAGGCCCATTATGCCCCTTCACTGTGACAGACTGGAAGCCGAGAGGCAGTCCGGGGAAGAACAAAGATAAAGGAGGAATTAAAGACGAAAACCCGAACTCGGCTTCAGCATTTGTATAACTTACCCTTATCTTACACCTGAGCATTAGCACAATTCAGTTTGTATTCCTTCCCTAATGCCTTGTTTCCCATCGTCCTACAAACTGCTGTGCTAAAGCTCCTCTCTGAAATTTCCGTAAATCATTCTAAGATGGAACCGAAACAGAACAGAAAGTTTTTGTGGAGAAGTGAACAAGTCTCCTCCATTATGAAATTAAACACGGGGGAACGTGAAGATAAATTGCGACTTGTGAGAAGCCAAGTACTTGATATTTTAAACTATTTAAACATACATGTTTGATCCCGCTGGGAAAGCTGGTAAGCCAAATTTTGGTTTGGGGTTTATGGAAACATCCAAAGCGAATATACACAAGCCAGTATTGTATTAAACCGAAATTGTGATCCCTTTTTATTTGGTAACAAGGTGACAGTGCTAATGTTTTCATAGTCTTATATACAACCACCAGAGTTGGGTTGTTGGGTTGATTTGTTTGAAAGAACATCAAAGAATCTACTCATGCGGAGCCAATTTCATGAGACGACACCAACTTAAAGGTAAAGACAAATATATCTATTATTTAATTTTCCATTCTAACTGGATTACAGTTGCACTGCCCCGTCCACTTCACTGGTAGGACAAAGAGTATCTCATCACAGCAAGCTGACCGAGTTGAGGGCAACCGCCGAGTCCCCAAAGAGAAAACTGAGATTGGCTGTTGGGAAACCCGGGACACATCTCATCCCCTGAAGCAGTTGATCATAGCACAAATGACAAATAATTGACTGGATGATGGATGATGAGATTAGATTTATGGGTTTAAACAAGGTCAAACATCTCACTCCCACCTGCTAAACCACAGCACTGCTCCCAACGATGGAATCAGAATTATGGTTATGTGCATGATAATTTTCCTCTCGCAGCCTTGGGAAGGTTGTTAAGGACTTGTGTGATATCCAATAGGTGTTGGGTTGAACAGCTGAGACGACTGGGTCAACACACAAGGTCAGACAGACAAGGAGAGAGATCCACTTACTGCTACTAGGGTTGGAGGGATGTTTTTTTTTTCCCCCTATTCCTAAACATTTTTCAAATGCACACTGATGTTCAAAGATATCCTCAAATGTCCCACACCACTGACTGATTTGTTAACTTCACAACAATGCTCCAACTCCTCTACTGCTGGACTGTTAAATGATCAAAAGAGCAAAATTGCATGAGCAATAGGTGGTTTAGGCCAATGCTACGACGACAACCAAGACCCTACGCAGACCCTAACGCCATAGCCTGAAGAGTGGTGATTGGTCAGATACAAACATTTGTATGACTCGTCTTCGACAAAAGTTTCAGTCGCCATTGTTCCAATGAAAGTGAATCAGCAAGTGGAAACAAAAATTAAGCCAACTAGCAAAAAAAAAAAAAAAAAAAAAAAAAAAAGACAGCGCCAACTAGCGTCTAGGCGAGCCAGACTGATGAGCACACAAGTATACATGGGTGGCGCCAGCCTCGGCCAACATGCGTAGGTCATGGCACCTATGTCCCGTAATACCTTAAATGAGCCTTAAACCTGCATGAAAAACTAAAGACTTTAAATTAAAAAAATATTCAGAACACTCATAAATCTAAAAATTTACTTACGGTTATTTAAAGTTTTTGGACATTAATGTAGAAGAGCTGTAGATTCCGATCAAGTTCATATACATCAGACTGTGACCATCCATTTATACTAAATAAAATCACTCCTTACTAGTTTTTACTACAAAGGTGCTTTCAGTTTTTAATTCAAAAACACGTCAAGTAAACATTTTGTGGGCAATGCACGCCACGACTCCAGGTGTGATGTTCTGGGCTTTTTAAAGCGAGAAGGGATATCTCCATTTCATTTATTTATAAAGGCAATTTTCGCTGCTGATTTAAAACCCTCGCTTAAACTCTGCAATGTTTGCCATAAATCCCCTTTCTCTGATTAGATCAATCACTTTGGTCATGAACCCTACACTTGAGTCACATAATGAAGGCCATCCACTGCTATATGGGGGTATTTTTTCAGGACAAAATGGAGCTCGCAGTGCTGTTTACTTTGCCGTTAACTCATGAAGAATAAATTACCCACTTTAAAGGTTTATAACTTCACTACCGGTGCGAGAAACGGCGGGAGAAGTTTACTATTTATAGAAGGTAAGTGGTTAACTTTTATATGCACTTTGGTAGTTTTTGCACAGTTCGTCTCCTTCATCCTCCATGGCTCGAGGACAAGGGAGCTGTTAACTGTTGAGCCAATAAAACTGTTATTGCTGCTATCTTTAACATGCTGTGAATGAGGTGAGCCTTAAACTACATTCTGCAGTGGAAGAATGATTAACTCTTGTATTTATAATGCTCACTCTGTAAGGCAGCCAACCGTATTTTTCCAAATGGTTGAATTTTATTTATAAGACATAAATTTCCTGAATCCTCACCAATACATCCACTGTCAGCTACAGGATGAGCTATATAAATGGGATCTTTCCTTTTCTAGAATAACTGATTTCATGGGAAACGCTCATTTATCACGAAGTGGAATTAAGTAAAGAACCACTTTTGTTTAGTGACTAAACAGAGCTTTGACGTCATATTAAGGGAGGACACAATCTTTACCATCTTTGCAGTGCTTATGGATCAAAGTAGAGGTTATCAAATCAGAGCCAAGTACTGCTTTAACGTATTTAATGCTCACTTGTAGCTGATCGCACTCACTTTCAATCCCAGGTGGATATAAGTCTCTCATTTAATGTCTAAAACGAAAACTAGTAGTGAAGATCATAAACTCTGTGGCTGGAAACCACACGCAGGCCGACCTTTTTATTATTTTTCCCCAGTTGCACTAATTGTAATCATACATATAGTAGCACACGTGTTATGGCTGATATGATAAATGTCCCTTAGCAAACCATCCTGTATTGCTGGAGCAAGCAAAACAAACGCAATGCATCTAATAGAGTTACAGCAATCCATCCATATGTATCACTATATGTTATGTTTATGAGTACCGAGTGAGTGAATACTTTGCTGAAGGCAGGTCATTACTTAAGTAGCCATGGCACACACTTTGCTTTTTTATTTATTTTTTCTTAACAATAATTTATCTGAGACCAAAATAAATCAATGCATATTTACAGAACATATGTTACTAGATTTGGACAAGCTGCAAAGCCCAGCTCCATTAATAAATTGAGAACGTGAGGATTCATTACCGTATGGGTTTTGAGAGCGTATCCATGCAAATGGCAAAGAAATGCAAATGCGTAGGCATCATCAAGCAGAGTGCTCTAAATAGATTGCAGCTAGGTAATCACGGGGCCCACCACAAACATTTCCACTGGCTTATGCTGGTCTATCAATTCAAAAATCGCAATGTCCAATGTCTTAAACATGGGCATACATTATGTCATGGAATATCTATTTGATTTACTTGTTGATCCAGAGCTAGAGAGGTAAAGACTACGCGCTTTCTCTGACAAATGGCGTTTTAACTTCTAAGTGAAGATGTGAAATTGCTCTCCTTAATTGCCCCTTAAGACTGCAGCACCAATTATTAATCAATGGGTGTCAAGGGAGCCGGGCCCTCCTTGTATTTAAAGCAATAAATTGCTGAATTATATTCATATTTATTCTAAGTAGGTCTTCATTGTAATTGGCATGTTATTAGGCTGAGGGCTTTTAGTCTGTATCAAAGTAATTCAATTAAAAAAAGTGAAATATAGATCTGTCTGGGATAAACAAACAAGCCAGCTGTAATATGACAGAAATGCGGTGAATGGTCTGGTTAAGTAGCTCATTATTTTTGCCCTTCCTTGAGGAAAATAGCTGCTTCAGGAGTGTAGAGCCCGTTTCCATTGTAGCAGCCGGGGACTATGGAAGCACCTCATCAATCCACTTATCCCTGTTCCGTTGGTTGGATAATCTGAGTGTCTGACACTAATGGTGAGGTTGCCTCAAGACTGAGAAAATATACAGAGGAGCCAGCTGAGGAGCCAGCTGAACCCCCTCCCTCCCCAGTTTTCTTCTTCTCTCACACTCTCCTTCCTTCCTTCATACGCACACACAAACACATATGGACAAACACGGAGTGCCTACTCCATCTCTGGCTCTCTTTTCCAATGTTCAGTCAAGAGGGTAATCCTAAGCTCCTTTACTTATCTCAGGGAGGAATTTCCAGCATTAGTCATGATAAGACACGGGTCCTCACTGATAAAGCAAAGGAAAAGCTCTCCAAAGCTAACTAAGGTGGAGATACTTATGGAATGCAGTTTCTGCAAGAAACCTACTGGACGTGGATCAAAAGCTATTGTCTTTGTTGCTTTAAAGAACACCATAAACTCATTTTAGCAGGCTTTCAAGACAATGATCAGTGTGTTTACAGACAGATAAAAAAATGATTTTCAGAAGAAAGTTTTTTTTCTTTATAGTACATCATGTCCTAAGTAGGCCAAAAAATCATCACATATCTGTTGCTAAGCCGTTATTTAATAATGGAAGAGAATATTTGGCTTGGCTTTACAGCTTGGCTGTATAACTTCAGTAACACGGACAACTCAGACATCATGATTCAAAGTTATTAGGCAGAGATCAGCCTCCTGTCTGCAGAAACAGTGGCGTTTACTTTGGTAAGAAATCGCAATATGTTATGTTTTGCTACATGTTGTTGAGGGGTTTTGCAGGTCAAAGTGATTTACGCCACCGGCTCATGCGAGGGTAAAGTGGAGCTATGGGAGGAGGGGTTGTGGGATGTAAAGATTTATCATTTCTATGAACTTTTTACAAGCGTCATGCCTTATCCAGAAACAACAACACAGGTATTTAACCTGTTCCTTGTCAAGCCCTGCCTGGAAAACCTCCATTCTTCTTCAGGGAGTCGGTGGACATTTGTTTATTTTCAACTTTGGCTAATTGACCAAACTATCTGTGCAATTTTCCAGTTGCAGCGCTATACGAGTACACGAGTGAAATGTACATTCTGCCTCACAGAAACAGCTTCTGACGGATGGTGCGGGTTCAAGTGAAGGTTAGGGCCTACGAGCGTGGAGAAACTAAAACAGCCCCCCTCCTGCACCCTGGATCCTGCGTTAAAGAAAGCAGCTCTGTCACATTCATCTTAGAGGCAAACTTGCGAGGCAATTTGTTGAAGGTCAGCAGAATATGTGATAAAAGTGTAGTCTTGTTAAGCATCCATCAAAGGCTGATTCGGATTTTGAGCAAAGATGTAGTGACAAAAATACACAATGGGTTCAGGGTAATGGGTTTAGGCAGGGATATTGGTTTGGGTAATACAGTTAATAGGTCCTTGGATCTGGGGGCTCTTTTAGGCAGATATGAGAAGCATCACCGGCTGTCATATCCTCCGATGAGAGTATGCATTAGAGCAAACTCTATTTAGTAAAAGACAATTCAATTAGGGACTATTCAGAGACCCCGGATTATTTCCCTACGGGCATCCGCTCATTCGAGGCAATATTCAGATTTCATTGTGTTTTCAAAGTGGAGAAATGTCAACGGCTGGCTCATGCAGTGGTCGGGGGGCGGGGGAGGCTGTATGGACATTTATATTTCGACGGTCAAACAAATGAAGACAAAATTTTCTCAATACGGCCCTAATGTACAGTAGCAATATTTTACAGATAGAGTGGCTGCATTTATCTTATGACACAGAGGTTTTTATGGCCCGCTTTGTGTTTATATGAAAAGAGAGAGCCTGACGTTTTCATGCATTATCCTTCAAGAAAAAAAGAAGGCGGCCAAGCCTGAACTGGAGTTTCATTCTATATGTGCTTTTCATCAAATGAAACATAAGCATATTAATGTTTGATTTACGCAGGTTACTAATAATTTAGTGTAACATTTAGCCAAACACAAACTTCACCACATCAAGAATTTGAGTACGCTCCAAGTAATATCTGTAAAAGAAGGAAGACCTGAACAATTGATTACGTTCAAGTGTTCGTTGGAGAATTTATACCTCATGACATGTTGGGATTTAATGCACATCAAACACATATGCCGCACGTATCAGGTGTGACCGTATAAAGTGATATATCTTCCATCGTCAAGCATGAAAGTATATTTCTATGTCATACGCACATATGTTGCACGTATCGCGTATGTCAGCGCGGGGGCTATATACTCTAACATTCTACTATGTCAGTGCATTAAGGCATATGTCCACATTGTACACACATATGTTCCACATATCACCAGACGTTCAGGCTACACCTGTCTCTACATGAAACCAGAGACCCGTGCCTGCATCCAGGGGCTATGCAGCGCAGTGACAATGCAACTGGGTCACAGATAGTCATAAATCCAACCTCCTAAGGTTATTACACAAGAAAGTGAGATGCCAGCAAATCAATTCACAGTTTGGCAGTGGGCTCATAAAGCGTCTTTACTAGCTCATCTAAATCCAATCAGCATGTTTCCTATGTAAACAGAGACGTACAGTATTTCATGCAAAGGGACTTCCTGAGGATGACATTGCAGTAAGGATGTGTCACATAAACAAGCAGGCCATTGTTAAACATTAGCAAATGTTAATCTAATCATTTCATTGTGCTCTGCGATGCTGGTAGGCAAGTCTGCTGTTTTGACAGTTGCTAACTTTACTTTTTTTTTTTTTTAACCAAACACTGACAGATCTGGGGGAGCGCTGGAGACCCTGCAAGTTCTTGGAAAACATAAAACTTCACAGTGTCGGCGCAATTAATGAAGCGCTTAAAGTGTTCTTCTCTGCGAGCGGGGAAAAGGTAGACAATCTTACCAGCGGAAAGAAAACAAGGGAGATGTCTCGGTAGATTAATTCGTCGTAGTCGCAACTGTGTTATTACCGGGAACAGCTCCAGGATTTCTATTTCACCGTGAGGCCGTGTTGATAAAGTGCTCACAGCTCGGAACATGAATCTACCCATGCAACACAAGTTGGGCAGATTTTGACTGTGTACATTAGACATCTCCTGCGCAGACATATTGAATGACGAAAGACATGACATGATAGTGGCAGGCTACTAAGATTTATCCTGAAATCCAACCATATCGCATAACTGCTTTGGGAACAGTAAACTTCGTTCCCGACTCCAGCTGACATTCATTTTAATCCGCCCTGAATCATGTCCTTCCTGCAGCTCCGTCTCATGGACACTACAAAAATGCAATGAATGCATTTTAACATCAGGTCAAATAACATTCTGTAGTTGTTTTTTTAATTATTATTCTTTTTTTTCTTTTTTTTTTAAATATTACTCAAATGCGAGTTTAATCATTATCAGCACACTGCCCGTCTGTGAGGTGTGTGATGTTAAAATGTGCTGGCACTTCTATTCTTAAACTCACAATGACAGAAGGGACCTTGGTAATGAAGAGCAAATGTCCGTATTCGCATGTAGAACAAAGGAGCTTGATATCAGCACAATGCTTAGCCCAGTATTTCCACCAGCGACGCTCGTCCCAGAGGGGTTAGCATTTCACCTCAGAGTGATAGGCCGGTCACTGCCCTTCTCACTGATTATATGGACAATGACTTGTCAGAGGGAAAGGGGAACAACTTTGACGACGTCCTTTCTCTTTTGCACTCGCCACACAGATCTTTGCTCTGCTGAGGCGAAGTTTGACTGAACCTTTTGTCTGGGGGAGTTGGGAGAGAAAGAGAGGGAGAGAGAAGGAGAGAAGAAGGGGGGAAAGGGGACACAACAGCGACCATATGTTCAATGTGACCCTCATTATTCTCAATTAGGGCAGCCATCCATGGAATGGTCTTGCTGATAACAGCCCATAACACCTTCAGTGGAATGGTGCACAATCTTCCAGTGGCACGATGGACAAGCAGGGTGGCAAGAAGAAGGCGTGCGCGTCTACGTGAAAAAAAAAGTGTGCAGGGACGTCTCCTGTGGTCTAAGTTTTCATGCATGCGCTCATTGTCGTGTATGAACACGCACATCCATGCCCATGCGTGCACACTCTGAATGTGCTTTTGGTTCTCTGTGTGTGTTTGAGGGACCTATGGCGAGGTGGGGCGGGCAAGCAGGCAGACTTTGCCAGCTTCTGGAAGGCTTACAAGGGGGTGTGCAGGGACACGGCCCAGGTCCCCAGGATGTCTGGGTGGATAAGTTGATGGAGAGTAATGGGGTCACATTGAGCATATGATGTAAAGCCTAACCTTATGCCTAACCGTTAATAGCATTATGAATCTGGCAGCGCGATTCCTCTTTGCCACTTAACGTATAACAAGAACAATATTTATTCTGGGGTGGGGGGAGGATGAAGAGGGAGATACATATTGGTGTAATCTCTTTGTTCCTCAGCCCTAACACTTTGTTCTTCTCTGAAGTCATTTATAGTGCAGTGCTGAGCTGAAGGTGACCCGTGAAAGCAAGTGAGCAAGTGCAGCCAGTAAGAAGTTAGTGTCCTTTCCAGCTCATAGATTTATTTCAGTCTCCAAATTAAAAAGAATTGATGCCCTTGTCAAAGTTGCGTTTATTTATTCATAACCAGAAGTCTGCAATATAAATAATACAAATGTCTTTTTTAGTTTACACTCAAAGTAAATGAACTTCTTGCTGAGGCAAATGAATGAGGCTCCTACTAGTCATCTGTGACTATTTCCCCTGGCCGCCTTCCCAAGCTCTTACTGTAACCCAAGGAAGCAGTGACATCACCCTCATTCCTCCTTCCACTGAATTCAAAATGGACCAGGTGATTAAGTTCCCGATACAGAGATGGGAGTCGGTGCGAGGCTGCGGCATTGAGCAGGCTCATTGATTAAAACCAAACGAGAGCCCTCAGCGCTCCGCAGCGGCAGTGGCAACAGCACTACTCGCAGTAACTGGTACACATCATTTGTCTTTCATCCCTTCCTCCTTTGACTATTGTCTCCGCCGGCCCACTTTTCTGCGACAGCTGCAGTCCATACACGGTAATCCCCACCTTATGATAGTATCATGACTCCAAAGTAGGGGTCTAATAATGTCGCATGATGGGGGAAGTTTCATCATTGTGAAGCAAAAAATAAATAAATAAAAATGTACTGCTGCCAATTCACTGCAAGACAAATTTTTAATAGTTAGATTTCTTATGAATAAAATATGCTACACATGCATCATATAATTAAAAAAAAACTATGTAAGTGGGTTGTTTCTGTCTGTAGCAAATTTCAAAAGTCCAAGACAATACAAAAAATTTGAGATTTTTAAAAAAATATATTTAAATTTCTTTTTTATTTTCAGTCAAGTTTCACAAAATGTACTTAGCCATAGAGGTCGCTAGCCTTAATTAAAGTTCTGTTATTGTCAGAAAACATAAATATAACACATAATCCAAATCTCAGGGAAGAAACCTAGTCATTGTACAAGCCTGTGTTTATTTCCCACAATTCCCTGGGTGTGTATTGTATGGTGGTATACAGTATATATATATATATATATATATATACTGTATATATATGAGGACTGCAGAATGAAATGAAAGCCCCGTACACACAAATATAATCAAGCCTCAGCCGTCTCCTCCGGTGTATCTAAAACAGAACAAGCCCATACAAGTTCGAAATTGATGAGTGCGCCACTACAAGTTCATGACTTTGACCTCCAGGGTATTTGATCCCTTGACACGGAGTTTATTTTTCCAAAGCTACAGCTTGATATTCCAGCACTTAATTTAAGAGTGCAGTTAAATCACAGAAGCCATAATATGTCAGGCGATCCCACTACTGGGGGTAAAAAGAGAGTGAAAACGTGGAGGGGGGAGGGAGGGAAAACAGTAAGTAATGAAAAAGCTATGATTGCTTTTCTGTCCCTCCAAATGACAGTTAGCACCTCAATGACCTGCTCGGGGCAGGGCCATCTAGAAATGACACGCTAAGGCACAACGTCATCTAACAGGGTAGTTACAAAAATCAATACAAAACCCATTTCAAAGATGCTCGGTGAGCGTGTGTGTGTGAGGCAGACTGCGAGTGTGTGACAGAGAGGGAGAGAGAAGGACCTGCTGTTATGTTCATTTATTGAGTAGGCCTGAGGGGCTGAAAACAAACTTTTCTGATATACACATTACCTCGTAAGCAAAGGAATTCTGAAGGCTAAGCAATAACTGCGTTCCCAGTCTATTACTTAAGTCATGAAGAGCCCTCTCTACAGAAGGGGCTCTTTCACCGCATGTCAAGTACGGCTTAATTCTAAACTCACCGCCCCCAGCTCTCTTCATTGTCACACTTTTAACTAAACTAGGTATTGGCCACTAGAAGAAGAATGACTCTTTGTCCGCTGGGGAATCGATATTCAGTCTCTCTGATATTCACAGAGAACACATGTAAACCAGCCGAGCCGGCCGTACGACTATCTTGTCTTGTTGGGATACCGGCAAACATCACCATATATTATCCCCTTTGATTTGTTGTCAATACCCAATCACGGCGAAGAGGTGCAGGTCTAGCGGACCACAAAGACACTAAGGAGTGTAAAACAGACAAATGGGCAAGGGGAACATCAATCCGAAGGGCACGTCAGCCTGGCCCCTGATGAAATAGGGCGCCATGTCGACGGCTGAAATTTATAGACAGTAACATGTGCAAGTGCTCACTCCTCACAGCCTCGAGAGAGGTCAATAGCCTGATGCCTCTGTCCAAATGGGCTTCTCATTAAGTCAGTTCATTCAGGGTTTTTTTCTTTCCCCCTTTTTTCTTACGTGCAGTAGGTAAAGAATACCTGGTTGTTTGTTTCTTCAAACCAAATTAACTGCGCAACTAAAATTGATGCCCATACCTTGAACCGTTTTTTTCCTTCTTTTTGTTTAACAAACTCCTTTCTCTTTAATTATACTGCCCGCCTCACTATATATCTTAATTAGGTCATGTCAAGATATCGCTGCAGACTATGCGGTGCGAAAACAAAGCTGAAAACTACGGGATTTATTGGCTACACTTGAAAGAAACTTGGTTCAGCTCCGTGTGGAAATCCTGCTCGTCTTAAATTTGGAAGAGACGCTCGCTACGGGCAGGTGATTGAGAGGTAGGATTTCCAGTCAGCGGTGTGCTGGATTCAACAAGGATATTCCTTCAGAAACACAATCAAATAGAGCTTTTACTTTGTGTCAGCTACATTTCCTGTGAGAAGCAACGGCGCTCCGCAGATCTGATCAGTGTTTCAGCCGCCCCGCCGTTGCTATATGTGGTTTCGGTAAATTGCATACAATATGAAAGGACTTGGCTCTCGCCCGTGGACCTCAAACAATCTAAGGGGAGACACCGGTACATCGTCCGGCGGCACACACCCGCACGCACACATATGCGCGCGGAAAATAAATTTAATGTTGTCACTTCCTTCAAAGCCGTCAATGTCAAGAGAGACTACTGGCAATTCGAAGTAATCGGGAGGCCACGAAACAAAAATAAATTTGGGGCTTGACACGCTGTTGGCAAAGAATAGCAATCAGCAAATTTAATGCATTTCTGATGTATATTTAAGGCTCTGACACTAGGCCACAGATGTACATGTGTTGGGTTTCTATTTTGCAAAAGATATGGTTGGTGATAACCTATTATGGGACATCGTCAGCTTCCCCACTGCCTCGGCCCCGGATGGGAAAAATTCCATCACTTGCTCTATCCAGGAGATGTAATATCGAAACAAATTATGGCTGGAATTGAAAAGTCACAAGCTTATTCTGTCTTGATCAAACCACTGCCAAGAGGCTAAGTGCAGAAGTGGAGATACCCCCAAAGTGCTTTTTATTGCATTATCATCAATGACATCTACGGCGCTACCAGTTCCCGGCTTTAGTTGTGGATATAAATATATATTTTTCATGCTGTAGTCCAACACGTAGGAAGCCTTAGAAGTACCAACAGTGGGATCACGAGTGATTAGGTTGTGCTTTAGTTTAACGAAGAAATCCAGTCCAATTATTGAAAATTACATGTAAAAAAAATATGATTTCAGTGTGTAGACCATTTGCTAAATTAAAAGACAATTTGGAGAGTATTCAAAGACTTAAAGCGCACACTGCAACCGCCACCTCAGCTATCAGTCAGTGTTAGTGTGTCTGGAGTCAGGCCCAACAAGAAAACAAGCCGTTAATGTGACCCCGCCGCACAGACAAATCTTATTTGGCGGGATGTCGTTTGTAAGACGTAATGATCGCATCTTAAAGTACATAACACTTGATTGGTTGGCAGGAGTTTGTTCCGGCGGCAGCAATAATAAAAGAAAGTCTCATCTCGGTTTTATGGTGTAGCATATTGAACCATCTGAGCGCCGCCTCGCTCTACGGTGGCCTGGAGGCGCTTAGTCATTTCAGCAGTGATCAGTCCTGACACACAAGCGGTCTGCCGAGACCTAGTTAAAGATTTCTATTATCATATCAAATCGCACACCAGTGCTCTCATTATAATTGACACATCTTGAACAGTGAATAAAGGCTGCTCTACATAATGCATAATTAGAAAGTTTTTTGACATTTTTTATTTATTTTTTTGCGGGGGGAATATGGTAATGTATGATAAGATGTTAGAGAGAGTAGCCTTGGCGGGACATTAAAAGATCTCATAGAAGTTAGAAGATTACGGTCGGGTACAGTGACCTCCTGACCTGGCTGGATCCCTCTAGATGGCTGAGGCTGCCGCGAAGCTGTGGCCAGAAAAACCGAGGGGCCGCTTCCCCCGTCCTTGCCGAGACCTCGTTAACGACTTAGAAGGCCCATCAATATTTAACAACGCCATGATTGAAATTTCAAATTCATCTCCTCAATGGTAAATCACAAAGGAGAGGGAGATGGGAGCGAGAAGGAAGGAGGGAGGGGAGGGGGAGGACGGGGAGGGGAGGGGGAGAGAATGAGAGCGACTCATTTTTATCAGAGCTATTTTAAATAAAGACTATGATTTAGCGGGGCCACACCAAGTCAATTAGGGGCAGAATATCTGAGCTCTGTTTAAGTAGTTACTGAATCACCATATTGGATCTGACTGTCTAACAATCACTCCGATATGAAAACATACTATTCCCGCAGTGGGGGATTGAGGAGTGTGTGAGATACAAGAGTGATTTCCTCCCCTCGCCTCTCAACAGCTCCTCATTCCTCTCTCTCTCTCTCTCCCTCCCTCCATCCCTCCCTCCCTACCTCCCTCCACCTCCACGCTCCTCTTCCTTGATTCCTTTTCTTTTATGCATTTCTCAACCCTCGTGCCCTCTCCTGTTCACTCGACAGACTCGAGTCAGAGAGCAAGAGATAGTTTTTACGATTTTATGAAGGGGGCTGAGGTTTCTTGGCAGTGCCAGAGTTTTCCGTGTCCAACAAAGTCCACTCGCTCCTGAGAATGAACGGTGAGTCATGTGTTTTAAACAAGAAAAAAAATAGAGCCGCTACATACCCGGTGTAGTACATGCGAGCGTTTATAGGAGAAAATATATTTTACTCTCTTTCTAAATACAATCCACAATAACCCGTTTAATTTGTATGTTGTATGTACACTTGTAATAGTTCCCTATATTTTAGTACAAATCGACCGCTAAAAGGAGAAGCAGAGGATACAGAGTATGCGTCCTTGTCTTCCCTCTCTTCTGTGCTTCACTCATGTGGTTTCCCCCGAGTTAAAACAGAGCAACAGTAAAACCCAAACGAAATCACTTCCCGATGCAGCCCAGCCATCGCCCCTCTGTGTATCAAAGACTATTTTTGTGGGAGTACCCCTGCCTACACATCCCATCCCTCCCCAGCCGTGTGTGGCTTTTGGTTCACTGGAGGTCAGGACGATCATTCACCCCCAAGGCCCGAGGGCGCCCATATACTCTCCCCTTTATGACCACATAAAGAAAGCCAAGTGCTCAGGCGTGCCTGATTAGCTGCCCTAATATGCTATTTGTGACTAATTTCAGAGGCGCTAAGTCACAGGTGATGGGCCCGGGCTGTAAATCTAACTCGGCCAAAGCTTTGACGGCGCACGTGTGTGTGTGTGTGTGTGTGTGCTCTTGTGTGCGTGCCCTCTCCCCCCTCCAGGACGCACTAGTAGGTCCCGTGGTGAATATGCAGAGGCCATTTAGGTGAAAGGCAGGACATAAAAGTAATGGATGGTGGATGAAGCCATCACAAGCCTGACAGGTCAACTTATGCGGAGAGGAAGTGCGTGCGTTCCTCGGTGTGTTAAAACGCACGAGACTAAAGCAGCTTTGTTTCAGCACAATCATTACTCTTTGCCTCCAGCACTGCTACACCTCTACTGCTGAAATTTGGTGGTGTTACATTTGTACATTTTATGTGCTGTACTGATTGACTAGTTCACACGATGCAAATCAGAATAGTTAAAAAATAGTTAATGAGTGTCTCTTGGCAGTATTGGAGTGGAACAGACTGTTTTACACAAAGAGCAAATGATTTTTGACCTTGTCCAACAATAGGCTTTTGTCGGTTGCTTGACGCTACAAAGAAATTATATTTCAAAAAACACAAACTGCAATTTGTGCATGTAAAACAATAACATGAATTTAATCTGAAATACTTTAACAATGACATTTGTGACGTATTCCTCTCATCTGTTATGAGAATGAATGTACCTTTGAAGAAGACTGGAGCTAGTTAACAGACCTTCACTCTCTCTTCCTGTCTCTAACCTTTACTTCCTCATAATGTGTCAACAGTTCCCTGTTTGAGCTGTTTTCCTATTATCCCTCTGACCGCTGCTTTCCTGACCCCACGGTGGAGTTTTGACAGGATAAGGGAGGGGATGAGCAAAGCAAAGCTGCCCAAGTGCTCACCGTGTCTGTGTGTGTCGGTGTGAGTGAAATAGAGAGGGGCGACGGAAAAACTGTGTCTATGTGAAGAGAGGGACAGTGGCGGTGTGTATGGTTCCATTTTTGTGTGTGTGTGTGTATGCACAGTGTGTGTGTGCGCGCTCCGGTGACCTCTGTGCTGGCTGTGCTGTGTCCTCCAAGCTGACAGAGTCCTCTCCTCCAGCTTCTCAGTGTTAAACACCCAGAGTCTGTTCCCAGATGGGCAGCCTTAAACACCCCCTGCTTGATATACACACACACACACACACACATTTTTTCAGCAGTGTGAGGGCTCCCACTCTGCACCCTAACACCGCTCCAGCTCCGGAGAGGTGAAAGCCACGGGTGGGGGTTGGGGGACTGAGACGACACTCACCTCAAAGCCACACAACCAAAAGGTTAACAGTTTTGCCAGATGTGAGGTCACCACCAGTAAAGAATCACATTATTTCTATATGAATGACAATGTACAGCCTTGAGACATTTAGACTTGTATTTATTCAGCAGAGCTGACAGAATATGGCACCCAAGACATTTCCCGGTGAATTGGTGAGATATGCAGCAACAGGGCTGAGACATTTTTTATCCATTTGCATTTATGGGAAATGAATGACAATGTATTGTGAGCCATTTTGGGTAAGGACAATTACAGCACACGGGCCTGTCAGTAGGACTTCATCCATGTTTCCTTTGAAAGTGCACATATTCAGTTATATTTTCCAGAGCTTAAAATATTTTGGGGGATTTTCTTTTTCCTGACCAGCAGAGCGGAGAAAGTTGAGGGGCGTAATGGTACAAACTCTAATGATAATAATAATCTGAATGTTTGAAATTAAATAAAACATTCAAATTGTTTTTAATTTCCAAGTGTTACGTGCAATTCCTTTCAAATAACCCGTCCTCCCGCCCCTCACACCCATGGGAAACCTCACCCACACAGGTCACAAACAACACCCAGTCTCACGCAATTGAACAGCCGAGGTTAAAGAATAGTCCGAATAATAAGATGCAAGCCTCGGAGCCTGGTAAATCAGTGTAAAAAAACCTCTTCCCTGCAGCCAAAATACTTCAACCTCCCTGTCCCTGTTTTGAAATCATAAACAGCCCACCATCCCTCACCGATGGTAATGAAATGCAAAACAGCGTGTAAGAAAATATCAAAACCTGCCTCGGCTTCGCGCCCCTTCATCGGCAAACACTTCAGAATGAGAGAGGGAGAAAAAAAATAAATAAAAAAATAGCGGGCAGTATCGCGCGGCATAAACACGGATTCTGTCAGAGCCAAATTAGGAACATTAAAAATCACAGGCTGAGAAGTTGCTAATTATTACACCCCCTTACAAACGGAGACAGTCGAGCTAAACGACGAGCCACTGGCTTGACTCCCAATGTCACTCTGTCCAGGTAACAAATATCCGAAAGGTCAAAGTGTGTTTCTGGGGAATAGGGGAAAGCTCAGCGGGGCTAAGTGGTGTGCGCCTGTGCTTGTATGCGTATCTTTGAAGTGATCTAGCCTCTTATGTCCTTTAAGACTATGCTGCCACCTGCAGCTCTGGGTACGAACAAAGACAACGGGGCTGCTGAAGAGAATAACAGGCAGGGCAGTAAGTCACACACTGTCATGCACAATTACCATTTAAATATGAACCCAGTTTTAGCAATGCAAATGGCAGCTTCACATGCGAGGTAAATTAGTTGAGTATTCCGGGTTGTGTATAAAATGAAGACTTCCTCATCCTACATTAATTGGCTGTTACTAGACAGTTACTATTTTCAAAGAATTAACTGAAGAATTTTGCAATACTCGATTTAAAGATGACCACTTTGTAGCTCTCGACCAGAAAACACTCTCACAAGTACGAAATTATTAACACGTATTCCTACCTGGGAGGATTCAGGCAGCGTGTCTTGGGTCTATTGCGGTCCTTATGGGTGAACTCGCAAGCAGCGAATTATCCCATCCCAAACACCTGCTTATTGTTTCACAAGCCATTTATTGTTGCAAAGGACGGCAAGACGTATGACCCCGCAGCAATTAAAATATTAGATATCAAAGTGTCGATGCCAGGGAGACCGTAGGAGAAATGTGATAGGGAGCGTGAGTAATGACAGCACACATGACTTGTCATAAACAGACAAAAAAAAAAAAAAAAGAAGGGTAGGGGGTGGGTGACCTCAAATGCAAGGATTCTGTATAACAATATTCCGTTGCCTAACAATGAGGACAATATATATGTGTTTTATTTATTTATTTCTTTTTTTTGAGGAAGCCTCTTCCACAAAGAGCGGTGAACTTTGGACTGACACTTGTACAGATGCGGTAAGGCTAGAAGCCGCGCTGTAATTAAAGTACTCACCCTGGGAAAAAAGGTGCGATCTTCTGTCATCTTTTGACAAGGCTCCGAGCACCGGGCAAAGCAATATAGTTACATGCTTGGTAGCAGCTGGAAAGAAGAATGACTGTGTGTTTGATTGCCTGATAGAGACTGTATCTCCGAGCTATTGTTTTTGGTGATAGCAATCAAAGTTGTGTGTGTGTGCGTTTGTGTGTGTGCGCACGCTTCCAGATTATGTGAACATTTATCAGTAGCGAGCTTTAAAATATATTGTTTAGTTTGTGTTTGTGAAGTACCGATTAAAAACGGTACTGCGTGATGGGATGCTTTGCAAATGTGGCATGATCATATACTTATTTGATATTGTAACCAAATCCGTTTTTAAGTCGATGAGCATTTCTGTAAATACATTTTGACTTCACTTCACTGCCTTGTAGAAACCTGAGACAGACACCGTATACGCTCTGTCAGAATCATTAAGTCAACATGCCGTCAGGTTCAACTCCGAGTCTCTCCTCAGAATTTGAGAATGATACAGCCTGACGCAGCTTGAACTTTGCGTCTGCCAGGAGGGGCTATTCTCTGTCGGCTTCGCCATTCTCCCATGGCTTTAAATATTGTAGGCATCTTGGGGATGTGGAGACGCATTTGTCATCCTTGTTTGACAGCCTTGATGAAGGGGTTGTCTGTCAGTGTTTCACAAATCCGACCAGACCGCAAACCCGCTGGTGGCACATAGGCAGTCACGAGCAGCGGGGAGTTCCCTCCCCTCCTGGCTCACAGGGTAATTGTGATAATACGGAGATGGAAAATTATAGAGGGGTGAGTAAAGGAGATGCTTGAGTTAAATGCAGAGGCTTGACACAGCCAGGAGAGTGTGGGTGGTCTGAGACGGTAAGGGCAAGTTGTTGCAGTTCACTCTTAAACGCTGTGATAGTTGTAGCACATGTACTATGGTATTAAATCTAATAAGCCAAACTTTTTTTTTTTTCAGTCTGCGCACAGAACTACAGAGGTGTTGAAAACTTAAATTAACTCAAATTAAGTTCTGCACCTTTTGTATTGTTAAACCTGTCACCTATTTTGTAATGACTTTAAACGCCAACCGTCTCAAATCTTCCGGTTATACCCTTATGCATTTGGAGTCAAAAAAAATAGCGCAACCTTTCGCATTAAAATACTGAGATGATCTATCCCAGTCAGAAAAGAGAGTAACAGGCCTATAAACTAACTTTCAGCTGGAAAGACACAACAAACATTTTCTTTTTCTCCCCAGCACTCCCTCCCCACGTCTCTGACATCAGGGTCAACCTAGCATATAATAGACAAACTTGGCAGTAATCTGGGGACTCTGAGAGAGGTCCGGGAGATTTATCAATCAACTGGCCACATTAAACGGATTTCCTAATGAAGTGAAGTCTTTACAGGGATTAATCCTCTACCACCTGCGAGGAGCCACCTGCTCGCCTGCCATAATTGGCATGGATGGCACCGCCACCATCAGCAGAAAGAGGAGAGGCGCAGAGAGAGGAAAAAAGAGGGAGGGAGAGAGAGAGAGAGAGGGAGAGAGAAAACGGGGAGAGAGAGACGCCTGAGATGAACAGAGGGGGGGAGAGAGAGGGAGAAGGAGACGGACAGAGAGGAAACAAGTTGGAGAGAGGACAAAGAAGCTAGACATTGGGGTGTCAAACTCATGCAAATGATGACACTCAGTGTGTTGCAACGACACAACGAGGGAGGAAAATAAATAAAATATTTTAAAAAAAGGAGACGAGACAGCACCGGGTCTCTTATGACATGGCGATGAGCATCCAGCCCTTAGTTTGTGCCAGTCTTGCAGCAATCCAAGACCTTGACAGCAGCTCCTCGCTACATCTTCCAGCTGTGTCAAATCTGCCTATGTGCTAATGAACGTGTCAGCACCCCAATCGTGCCATTGCTGTGTGTGTTTCTATTCACCTCTGAGCAGTGAAATTCTACCTGAGGTGTACCAGCTTACACAGTACATTTACCCGCAAGTATTTCGGCATGAATAATTGCATAGTCCCGACCGTGAACTTAGAATGCAGACTGGTGTCCTGATTATTCTGCCAAACCAATCTCTGCTGATTGCTCTAACCTGACTGAAATGGCGATGCGCCTATTTATGAAGTCTCTTTCATGAGACTGATCAGCCTAATAGTTTGAGTATCCTGTCTCGCGCACACTTGATTGATTGCACTAAGATTAAAGAGACACTGTCGTTGGCACAAAAGAAACATGGTTATGATGTTAAAAGATTACAAATCAATGAATTAACTTAAGTAATGTGTACATGGATGACGCAAGCATACTTGGGTGTTACCAACAGATGGCCAAAAATAAATAAATAACAGACTTGTTATATATTAATATCAGCTGTGGCCACTCAAATTTATCTCCTTTTATGCAGTACACACTTATTATTTGCAGCTTTTCTTCTCTTTCAAGAGCTCTCCACATATGAACATAATGTACCTAAAAAACAAACAGTATAAAATCATTAAGCACTACTTTAATTACTTATTTGAAGGATGAAGGCAACATCTTCTGTCACCAAACACTTTGACCTTTGCTAGTCTATGATCACATGTTGGTTTTAAAGGATTGTAACAGCAAAAATAGGTCACCTGGAGCACTGCTGTCAACTGTTGAAAATCTCTCCCAGGTTTTGTTTGAGGGTGGTAGACCGCATTAAACAGGAGATATGATACTTATAATTTAATAGTACAAAAATATTTATCCATGTGTAAAAATGGGATGGGGCGGGATCAGGGTGAGGCTCCAAAGTTGCCAAACAAGAAGTCAACCACGCCCCACTGTAAAAAGTTTGAAATATTTGCATATAAATAATTGCATCTCAATACTACCTCTTACATTTAGGAACACAAAGCTACTACATGTAAATTTTACCTGTAAATGTTCATATTTGCAGCCTATTTTCAAGTACCAAAATGAGTTCTTAGAGCATGCTCTGGGGTTTTAGTGTAATACATAGTATATATTTTATTTTTTTTTCAAATTGGATTTGATGATTTTTGTGTAATTTTGGGCCCGATATGTTGATAAAGTAATAAAATAATAATCAGATCATATTGGTGAAGTTGTGCTGAAAAAATAAATAAATAAAGATACCAAACAGGGGTATGGTAAACACTTTTTATGGAATATATAAAGAAAAAAGTATTAAAAAACAGACAGCCAAAATAGGCTAAGATCCCTACGGGTTAACCAGAACAGCCAGAACCAAGATATACAGCTGCACCACAACGAGTTGTTTACTCCATTCTGTTCAAATGCTCAGGTATTACTGGAGGGAAAGTGTTGACTCGAGGATACTGATGCAACCGTGAGGTGTTCTCTAGGATTTAAGCGCTATGGAGTGACTTTTTGTTGCGTTTTTAGGTTTTTCCGGCGCTGTGTGGCATCATTGGTCGCTCCGTGTGTCACCATCCACATTGATGCACCCTGGACTTAGAAAGATTCCCTTACCATTGTAGAGGCAGTTAGAGTTTGTGCACCAGCCTGTTACTTTTATCCAATATATGACTTCAGCATCCTAGATGGAAGAGGCCACATAGACTGAGGTGGCAGATCAGCCCAAAGGAAATGCCGTCATGAATCGTTCAGGCCGACCGCATGTGACCGATAGTAGCAGCAACTGTCCATTTAAAAAGGTTAATATTAAAATATACTCATTTGGAGTGCATTTCTTTGTTTGTAATTTATGCAAGGTAAAACTATTAAATTATGAAACTGGCAGCAACTAATATGGGAGAATTTGGCTCAGCGATTCAGCACTCTCTGCTGTTGTCACACTATGTAGCATTAAATACAAAATGTGCCTGCACTAATCTAAAGCCAAAGAATAAACAGCTCCTGTGCCAGTGATCTGTCAACACATCCAAATGTGCTCCACTTCTTATCTGAGAACAGTTTTATGGCAAGACATGAAGTCACCACATTATGCCAAACAAAATAATAAAATATGATAGGTTAGTCTATACTGACGCTGGAGGGGACACGTAGCTGTAGCAGCAGGTGAGGACCCCCTCGAAAACGAGATGGTCCATCTCAAGGGGTTATCCTCCTAATACTAATAAAAATTGTCAAAAACAGGGCAAGACAGCGCAAAAAAAAATAGTTTGATTAAAAAAAAATGTGTAATAAGGTAAGAAAACATTTAAAAGAGTAACTATATTAAGTGTGTTGAGCTTAAGTAACTAGCAAACTTGCACTTTGCCAAGAAACCAACCAAAGTTAATTAAATAAGTAGAGCAGAACAAAAGGCTTAAAGTGGTGGAGGCTCCCTAGACATATGGACATTCATTTTTAAGTTTGCTTAACTCAAACTGACAAACTAAGGTTTGTAAAACTCCAAGAAAAAATGTAAAATACGCGATTTAATGTAAGACTAATGTATTGACAGGGTGACCTTTCTAAAAAGTTGACTTCACTGAGCTTTTCAGCAGCGGTGACTTGTTGTCCGAGGTCACCTCTGCCACGTTCATCCCAACCTGAGTCCTACTTGATGAGCGCGTGCCCGTGTTTCTGCGATTCCTGACTAATGACCAACCCTCCAGAGGCACAACTCCTGCGAAGAAAAGATGATTTTGCGGAGTCTGCCAAGGGACCGACGGTACTGGCACAGCTAGGGCGTCCCTCATTTGTTATGGAGCCATGTTGCCGTCTTGCCAAAAAAGGTGCCAGGCCAAGGACAAACTGTGTGAGTGTGGCTGCGTGTGTCTGTGTCCACGTGTGTTTCTGTGTGTGGTTTGACCCGCATCCCGGACTAAAACCTTGGTGACAAGCCATACTGGCATCTAAAAATATTCTAATGAATTGGAACTAGGAAATGCACTTATTTTTTTTGTCTCAAAGACAGACAGAACTCCACTTATTTTACTATAATTGGGCAATGCATAAGAATAGAATGAGTCCTTTTCAATGTGTTTGTATCCATTTTACTAGCCTGTTCAAAACGACAGGCCAAATTAACATAATGGTCATGTCCAACTTCTCTGTATTCGGGAGAAGTTAAAGGATGTTTAACCTACTTAGGAGTGTATCCTGCATGCAAGGCCTGAAAGTTTTCCAATGCACAGTCACGTTTGTCAGGTTACATAGTTTCCATCACAGTCGGAGAGCCTCCGAATCGTTCGGCCAGTTAAGAAAATGTCCACAATCTGCAAGGTAAACATATCTGTAAGAGTGGTATAAGGGCTCTCCTCTCAGACACACGCAGAGCTTCACCCACCTCCTCATCCAGCTCCTCAAGCTGTGTTGTTTTGAGTGAAAGAAGAACCATCCCTAATCCACTTCACGGATCAGTTTCACAGAGACGGTAAAGCCATTCTCCCTCCGAGCTAAAGCAATTCAGATCAGACACCTTGATGTCTCAAAGAGCACACAGTGAGCTCTTGTTTTCTGTTTTGACTGCTGGGAATCCATGCCAGACAGCACCCCTTGATTCCAGCTCAAAGATAAAAACTAATGAGGTTTTCATTCAAGTCCATTTTATAACAATAACTGAGTCATCGGCAGACGCGGCTGTTTTCACCAGCGCCTGAGATTCTGTGATCCACTAATCTAGGATTTGGTGGGAGTTGGATTTCCGAACCTGAAGGTGTAATGCTGTACAGCATCTCAAATGGACGCGTAGCTTCCTTTTTACTTTCATCATCACTTATAAATTTTTATGACAAATCGTCCTGCAACAAGAAGTCAAAGCAAGATCAGTTCCTTTTTCTTTTTTTAAGATGCTGCAAATGAATCATTAAATTTCACACTGTGCAGGCTTCTAATTCCATTATTCATGGGAAAGGTCTCGTTTAATGCATTACCTCACTGACGCACCAACAGTTTAATTTGTACCCGACACCTGAAGGAACTTCTGTCACAATATACCCTTGCCAACGCTGTTCAGCACCAAGTGTCAGTGGCATTAATGAGTTCATTTGCAGCTAATTGCGCGGTAATAGGTGGGTAATTATAGGGATCAGCTACCTGACGTATGTCTTGATACCTTCCCGACACCTGAGAGACCTGCAGACACGCCCGGTGCAGCAATCCGTCCCGAATATTCCCACAACCCCTCGCTGTTACGTTGCACCAGGAGGTGACACCGGCATTAGCAGCTGACTTAAACATCAAAGTGGAGGCCTTAATCCTCTAACAATCACCGTGGACGTCCCTACAAAGATATTGTTTATGTAGACATCTCAGGTCTGACACCTCGTCTAAACTTCCGCTGGATGCCTCGAGGTGACTGCCTTGTCAGAAGAATTCCCGAGACGTGAGCTTCTTCCTTTCTTGCTGAAGGCATTTATCTACGAGCAGCACGGGCACGTCTCATCTCGATAATGGCTCTGCCTGTGTTTTCAAACCCTCGAAACCTGGGAACAGCAATTCAATAAAATTACTGCGAGCTCTGATGAGTCCACGCGACGTCCCAGCTCCGATCACGTAACGGAGTCTGGCTGATGTCTAAACTTGTTTGGGGCAATGAAACAATTGTACAGGTTTTGCTCAGACTCTCACCCCCTCTCAGCAGCTGCACTTTGTTTTTTTCTCTCAATGACATCATGATATCAGGTGAAAGAAAAGAAACCGCCTCCGAGACGTAACAAATGTGAGCGAACTTTTATCCATAAAAAAAGCTGATTACACCATTTAGAAAAGAAATGTGTTTTGCTCCTACCTTTCTTCCATCCCGAGGCCTAATAACTTGTGTGAACGGAGAGCGCGCCTCCTGGCCACGGGGTCACCAGTAAACATAAATAACAGATTGTAGAGGCACTCTCAAGCGTTGGCAGGGGCTTAGATGGGCTAGATAGAGGGAAAATATGGTTTATAAAACACACCTGGCAAAACAAAAACGGGCACAGCCTCCTCCTAATAGGATAATCAGCCATGTACTCTTTTACAGGTACTGTGACAGAGTCCATCATTTTCCACTAATGTGTTTTCTCAGGAGGTGCGGATGCCCGAATACACCTTCCACCGTGCACATTTGTGAAACCGCAGCCGATATTGTGGGCACTCAGCTTTTTCTAGCGTTTGTTTTTACCTCTCGCTCTTCCCCAGGGTGTGCAACAACTTCCACAGAGTTGTGGTTGCATCAGCAAGTTGCCAGTAACATTGTCTCCCCCCCACACACACACACCGCTGTAAGTAAATAGAGCTGGTGTGCACAAGTTTGAAAATCAGACCTCCGTCGTGACGGCCCTTTCCTGCAGTGATGTTGTCTCGTCAATCCCTAAGAAGTCAATTCAGCTGTCACTTTTTTTTTGTCACAAACAAGACACTCGTCTGTCGGGTTTTAAAGGATATACTGATGCTAAGTTATTCATTCCATGGCTCTGTGTCAATCAAAAGTCATGACAATGTCACTTTGGAGGAGTGCAAGTAATTATCAAAGCAAATCTTTGTTCTTCGCAGTCAGTTTGTGTGGTATGCACCCTCGGTGTCTTTCCGCCGGGCTTTCGTAACGTTTCAAAGTAAGAATTCACCCCGTGCCCCAAATCAGAGGCTCAGTTAGCACCGACTTAAATCTTATGTAACTCTGGGCTTTTGACAGGCAGACACCTCTGCTGACTACAGATAGGTAATTTGTTTTGATCTCTGATTATACCCCTTGTGTTCAGGGAAAGATGTAAACCCTCTTGTGAAGCTGTTAGGCAAATCCTCACAATGTGGGGAGAAGTGCCCCCGGGGGTCTCAAGTTTTCACCCTCCTTCCTCGTCTCCTCCTTTTCTCTCCATCTTTCTTTTCTTTTCTTTTTTTTTTTTGCCCCCCTCATCTCGTATGAGAGACAAAGCCTCCTGCCAAACACTGAAGCCCCCCAGGAGCTCATCATACAGAAAACTAGGGCTCCTCCGAGAACAAGAAGAACGAGTGAGAGGGGAGGGAGGAGGAGGGGAGATGGAGTGAAGGCAAGGGCTCGTGTTAAGGTGGTAAGGGGGTGTTTGCGTGCGTGTGTGCATTCTGTCTACACTGCTAATGATTGCTAAGAGTCTATCAGAGCCACCGGGCATTTCGCACATCCCACAAGCCGCCGTCGTTTGACGCCCTCCCTGCTTCTTCTTTTTTTTTTTTTTTCTTAACACTGCCTTTTGTGGCTTGTGCCAGACATACCTGCAAAATTATCTACTAATTACCTGCTAAATATGTTTGTTCATGTGGGTTGAACAGCTTACTTAATTGAAGGGGCGCTCTAGCTTCCCTCTGTTCCCCTCCTCCGTGCCCTCCAAGTATGGGAGGTGGATGGGTGGGTGGGTGGGTGGGGGCCGGTGTTGGCTTAGGAGAGTGGCTTATCTCCAAGAGCTCGTTATATTAATGCCAGTAATTATGTGTTTTGCTTACTTTTGATGTGCCTCTGTTCAAACGGGAAGAGTTAATAAGAGGATGATGGCAAATATCATGTCAGAGGGCCCTCTGTGTTGTCTTTGGGCTCTGGAAATTCCTGTGTGTACCCTTGGGTGTTTTATTTTTTTTCTGCGGGTGTGTGTTTGAGGGGCGTTGCATAAAGGGGTGGCACCTGACTCACAAGAATGTCAGTACACAGGTAATGACAGGCGCTTATGATCTAATCTTGACTTCATTTACTTTATTTTTTTTTTCCCCCCAGACACACACAGACATAGCCACCACCTTTCTTTGGAACCCAAAAAAGGGTGGGGATGGAAGTGGGAAGGGGTTTTGTACAGAGGGGATTGTTTCAACTTAAGAGGGCTTGAAAGGAAGCCGCTCTTGCCAAGAAGAGCACAGGTCTCTCTGGTCTCCCTGAGGAAAAAGCTGGCACCGGGGAGACGCTCTCTAATGGAAAGAAGCAATCGCTAATGAGGGGAAATAAACAAGAGGCTCATAAAACTCAGAAGGAGGAGGAGGAGGAGGAGGAGGAGGAGGAGGAGGAGTGTAGCGGAAATGGGGAGAACAATGGGAAGTATGAATAGTGAGAAGTTAAATTTGAACGACGGTCATATGAGCACGGGTGAGTACAGTAGAGACAGACACATACGTGCTCTCGTGATGTTTAGCCGTCACTGCTAATAAGGGTGCCTGTGATGTAAAGACAGCAACGGAGCTTGCTGATGGAGATTCAAACAGACAGTTGAATAACATTATCTCGTCTTTCATCGAGAATCGTTTGCGTTTCTTTTTTCCTCCTCGCCGTGTTTGCGCAATGATTAATATGCTAAAACAACAGGACTGGTCTATTTTCCACCTTTTCCCCGTGTTCCATAAAAACATTTGTAATGAACAATATAAGAAAGTTGAACTAAGAATATAAGGGAATATATAAATAAGTAACTTATATACATTTTATTCGTTCTCTTTTTGAAGTGTGTAACATAAAAGTAGCTCCGTGTTTATTGCCCGCCACGTTCTCCGTGTCAGAAGAGCAAATGTCATTTTCACAATGAGCAACAGGGACGTCTCAGTGCATGTACACAAACAACAACAAGTCCCTTCGCTGTGAGAAAGTCAGATTTTCCTGAAATCATCTCAAAACCAAAGCTTTCAGTGACTCTGCTTTTAATAGTCATCACAGTGTGGCTGTGTACCAGTTCGCTCGGAGGCACACTTTCTATTTTTTGCGAGTAAATCTGGTTTTCATGACACTTTCAATTAGCGGCGGTTGAATTTTCCTTCTGTGACGGTTAAATTAAAAGCATGTTTTTGGTCTGCTTCGGTTTAGTTTCCACAAAATTGAAAGGCCTGGAATGGAGAAATCTTCATCTCCCCGTGCAACGTCTCTTTTCCATCACTGCAGGTCTTTTCTTTTTTTCATCTCTTTGTATCTGTCTGTGCACCCCCTCCCCACCCCCACCCCTCTTTCCACGTGTCTCTGCGAGGCTTTTCGCGAATTCGCTCTCTGGGACTGTAAAGGCGGAGACGGAGACCGGTTGAAACACACTGCGGTTTCAACATTCACATTCCACCTGTGTTTTGACAACACATCTCACAAGAGGGATCTGAAGTGGTTTTAGAGTTTCTCTCTTTGCCATTTGATATCAAAGAATGATCCCTGCGATGGCAGAACACGCAGGACTCTGTGGGAGGGATTAACCCAACATTAAAAGTAATCCCCGGAGTCAGACGCCGCTTCCCAGGCAAAGGAAAGAAGCGGAGAGAACACGGCGCGGGATGTCTTTATCGGAGCGCCGGGTTCCCATGAGTATCAGGAATGTCTTCCTGCATGAATTGTTTACACTGCTAATGTGAAATAAGTTGACACCTAGTGACAAGAGTAGTAATTATTATTATACGCAAGACTGCCAGCTACCTCAAAGCTGAACAAGAGATTAAGGCAGATTAGCGTCTATTTCGCAGTGATGTGCCCCTTGCAGCATTTTCTGTTAGTTTAACACCTCAAATAAGAAACAGCCACTTCAAATAAAGCTGAGTCAGGAAGCCGACGCTAGTTCATCAATTTCATTTGGCAAAGCCTATGATGATGCATTTGTTTTAAAAAGGTATATAGAGCATGCATCTAGCTAATGACTCCCAAATGCTAAAGCAAATAATCTTAGGAATTGTGCTTATATATTATGCAAAGTCTCCAATGATAATCATTACACATGAAGATTGAAATACATTACAAATATCCCAACCATACAGGGCACCAAAGCCTTGTACAGGAAGAAAAGAGCTGCAAGTAACTTAACAAAGGCCTACACCAAGTACCGGCATGCTCTGATCAAGGAAACTACTTTAACACAAGTTCCTAGCCCGAGATACAGCATTTGAGTTCTGCTGATTAGCATATAATTCAGGATTATTTCACTGTATGCTGATGATGGAGTGCTCTCTTCAATACCCATTGCCCTCTTCTCTGTTAACCTCTCCCCGATACCAACCTGACTTTTAACACCGCCCCGTTCAACACCGGCTAATGATGTAACGGTCTCCTTAAATATGTAAAGTATAAGACTTAATAAAACCCAGCAGTGTGATTATGTCTTAAGTCTAAAACCCTCACTCCTGGATTCGCAGTTCTACAAGGTGATCCATTTTTAAATCAGCCTCTTATCCGCTGGAACAAGGGGAAGAAAGTTCACGTGTAAATTACTGAAGTCGGCGCCGTGGAAGTTTTCCAATAAAAAGAGTGCGCTCCCTCGCAGTTTCTCAAATTTTATGTTGAGATATCAAACGCTCATTAAAATAAAAGGTGAAAGAGGGAAATGTCACAGGTGTCAAAAGGCAATTAGTCTCAAGGCGGTATCACAGTGTTAATCAGAGTGATGAGGATGATGATATGAAGCCCATTATCATGTTTTCAGTGGTAGATATTGCTTTCATGAAAGATGAGACACGAGCGGAATAATGTGAAAACCTGAGACTGACTCACGGCGGAGGAACTTTGTTTAACATTTGACGATTTTGGATGAGATGAAATCCAGAGATATGTTCCAGGAGGTCTGCTTTAAAAGAGGTAAGTTTTAATTGCTGGGTAAACCCCGGTTTCTTTAAAGTCAGTCAGTTCTAAATAGGAAAATAAACAAGCGAGCTCCCAAAAATAATAATAATCTCACTTTTTGGCTGTGATTCGGTCACAACAAAAGAAGACAGATCTCATTATCTCTGTTTGGGGAAGTGAAAAAAAAAAAAGTGAAATGTTATCTTGAAACAACAGACAAACTGAGATGAGCCACTCTTTAAATTTGAGTGCTTTTATGCCAAAACACAAACAAGGGGGAGAGACGAGGAGGGAGAGAGAGAGACAGATAGTCAGAAAGATGGAACACAACAGACTAAGAATAAGAGGAAGCGTGAGGGGAAAAGCATAGCTAATGGCATTGGTATCAGATTTATTCCAAAGAGGCGGCAGCAGAAGGAGGCAGGAAGGAAGGCTGGATGATTTCTTCGCCCCGTCTTCCCCTTTCCCTGATTATGAAAGGAGACATGGCGCGAGGTCGAGGGTCAAGCCAAAAGGAGACAGCATTGTGTAGAAACTGTCACGCACCGCCACCTATTTTGACATGCACAGGCCCGTTTGTTGTCTGTCGAACATGCAAATTGGCGAGCCCAGGCTGTCATATAAAGGCAGGCAGATATGTGCCGGTCGGGAAAATGAGAGACCACCTGTAACCAAGAGAATGGGGAGTGATGGACAAGCATTCAGTCAGCCTGCTCGTCATTTCCAGGCCCGCCATTCACCCATCAGTGGAGTATCCCCCAGCGCCCTCCTCCTCCTCCTTCTCAATCCTATCCCCAGCGCACACATATACATGTAAAAATCTATTCTTAATATTCAGAAGCAGGAAGTGAAGGGAAATAAATATATACGACGGAAGGGGATTGGAGGGGGTCGGTGGTGGTGATTTCAACCTGCTGGCTGCCTAATAGGATCCTGCATGGAGACAGCTGAGGGTCAGGCCCAGATAATTAGTTGTCCACAGAGGAAACATCACTCTTCCGCAGAGAGTGGACAGGAGGGGGACCCTGAAAGGTGGCCTTAATGTTGTGAATCCCAAAGAAAGTCCAGAATGTGTCAGGTAATCAACATTACATTGTTTTGTCCGAGCACGGCTAAAAGCTAGATAGTGTTGATCCTCTAATGTTTAGGTTAACAGGGACGGGTCACCGAGGCCGGACTTGGCATTTTATTCGCTTAATTATACAGGCAGATGACAGTGTGTCATGTAAACTTGATACCCTTATGTAAACTATCCAGTCTGTAAAGTTGACCAGATAATTAGCTGTCCAGTAGATACATCACCCTTCCTGAGAGGCTAGACAGGGAACAACGGAAGAAGTGGACAAAAATTTAAGTGCAAATGTAGACATACCTTGGCTGAATTTTTCTTTTGCATAAGCCCATTTGTAAAAAAAGACTGTGTCAATCTAGAGAATACCTCATGATACCTTCCTTCCATTTGTTTCTTCCTATAATTAGATCCTGGTATGACACTGCGTGCGATCTTGACACAAGCTACAGGGTTTACATAAAATGACCAAGCTGATTGCGAATGAAAATGCAAGAGGACACATTCTACTTCTTGGAGAACCAAAGTTGGTGCTGGACGTTGACAGAGACGCATCCAAAGGGAAATGTGTGTGTTGTATAACTGGTAAAGTGTGAACATGATCACATTATAGGGTTTCCACGTCATGTAAATCATTAACTTTTAGTCTGAAGACGAGGTTTAGGGGTTAGGAGCAGGCAAGAAGAGCCAGAGTAAGCGAACGTGAGTCAATAATCCTCCGCAGTGATGGAAATACAACACAATGTGCAGACACATTAAAAAGGTAGCATATGACAAAGATCTAGGCTAAGACGGAAACCGCGACTTCTTGCTACTTTCATTTTTTCTTTTTTTCAGGTTCCTAATTAATGATCACAAGCAACCACCTCCGATACCCACTTATGCATTTATGATTTCAAACTTATGCACCCCTTATGCACCCCAATATGCCCCATTTCTGAACTGAGCAACCAAAACAAAGGGGTCACAGGCACGACTTCATTCCCTCTCAGTCGGCTGAAGACATAAATCGTCACCATGTAGATTTAAGCTAATCACTGCTGTCCGTTGTTGTCAGTTCACCAGGCAAAACATCTTTTCTTTAGCCAAATGATCCATTAATATTGAGGGATTAAGGGTCCCTTTTCTGTTATGATATAGGGCAGAAACTGTCCTCATTATATGATTTAGTCCAGTCAAATGTATTCAAATGCCACCTTTATTACCCTGGAGGTGCTTTGCATAAATTGAATAAATCCAACGGATACTCTGCGAGAATCAAACATATCAAAGGTTTCCTGTCTTTGAAGTGGGGGTAGTCTCTAATTCCAAAAACAGATTTTCATGATAAATAAATACATTATTTATGAAATATGGGGTAGTGGCGGTATAAGAGGACCAAGAAGAAGACCAAGAAGAACAGGGAAGGGGGAAAAAAATGAAAACAACGATAAAAATGCATAAAACATTCTACGCCGCGGAAATGTCAAGAGACGTAAAATGACACACGGAGTGGCGCGTGCCGACCAACTGCCTGACTGATAAACAAACTCATTAGCATATGCACATTGGAGCATATGTTGTGCTCATTTGCTTACACAAAGTCTCAATCAGAATAATACACCGCAGTCGGCGCGTGTCATAAAAGTCTAGAAATATGTTGATGGAAATGATGAAGATGGAAACGTTTCAATTATTTCATTTCTGACAATTACACTGACGATGTGACAACCTCCAACAACCGGCATGCAGCATGGTGCCTAATTGCCCTCCGGAAATTTATGGAAATGGGAAATAAATAAAAATAAACCAACATGTTGACCAACTGCAGCGCGAGTTCTCGCATTTCTGAATGCTGACACGTTGTCATAATAACGTTCCCACATAATTTAACGTCTTTTAACAGGGAATGGAATTTGCGGTCGTGCGAACATAAGATGCCGGCTGCACAGTAGGCCCAGAATGAAGGTGATTTTGTAGCCATATGCTGCGCACATGTAAGTTTGTGCAGTCGTTGTTGCAATTTCTTTCAGCAGAGAAGCGGAAGTGCACCGAGAATTTGACAACGGACTTTGAGGAGGCGTCAGAGGTGAACGTAACAGCGGATCGAGGTTTGAGGTGGGACTGGGGGTGTGGAAGCTGGTCAGGCTGCGTCACTAACCTGACTTAGGAAAGAGTAAGCTTTTAAAAGTTGGCAGGGCTGCACGATGCCTGGATTTGCCTTTGAAGTTCTGAAAGACTCATGGAGGCAAGTGGAGATACAATGGAGTCTTTGAATAATGACACATAGGCTTATATTAATCAGACTGTTGGGTGTGCCTTTGCACAATAGACAGTTGTTAGAGTAGGTTTTCCAAGTACACCATAGCATTGATGTCCAACCTAAACTTTATATTAGTTGTGAAGATTTTTGTTAAGGACAGTCATGCACTATATTACCTTTTGTGCAATTACTTCACATTTGTATGGACGTTTGAAACAATTTTCTCAATATGCGATTGTTCCTAGAGTAAGCCCCAGGTGATACAGAAGCTGCACAAGACATATTACCGTCTCTGTGCTACAAGCTCATGCAGCAGCTTTGGCCATCATTTAAAATGCCTTTTTTTATTCCATATACCCCAAGGACCACAGCAAACATACATTAGAAATATTGCACAAAATATATATTGAATGGGGAGCAGGGATTAATCAATTAAACCTTTGAGTAAATAACCACAAAGGGGAGCCCATTGGGGGTAAATAATGAAGGTGCTGCACCTACGCAAACGTTCATTTAACCTGTGAACCACAAGGTTATTTCTGTTAGAAATGACGTTAACGCACACTCGCGCACACACCAGCCTGGAGGAGGGATGATTTATGTGGAAAGATCCATCTTCATCATCTTGCCTCTCACCTTGGTCTCCATCAGTGTTAATTAAAGGAAGGTCAGTGTCACCCCTCCTCGCCCACCCCCCTAAACCAGCCCTCTTTTACATAATAAATCACTCCAGACACACAAAGGGGCTGTTGACACAAACAGAATGCTTGTAGCTAACTAGCTAACTGCAGTTCGTCGGGCTGAGGAGTCAATTCAGTGCCTGCCATAAATAATACTGAATGTCACAGTGTTGTGTCTTTGTCTCGGAACAAAAGGAGAGGAGACAAAGACAGGTTGTTCTGGGACAAAATTAATCCATGATGTTTATATACACACACACACACACACACACACACACACACACACACAAGAAGCATGTGTATGTGCAAGCCTATAAAACACAGGAATCCAACAATTGTAAGCAAAGACAGAAACGACAAAGTGTGTCTCTGGTTTGAAAAATTGTACATAACAATTAATTTTAATCCATGTCTTTTAGATGAGACTTTTTTGTGATTAGCTGGCCACATCTCAAGGCGGTGGCGAGAGAGTCTGTCGGAAACTTAGCGGTGGGTTGTGACATTATGTCAACAAGTTTATCTGAAATCATCCATGACTGAAAACAGTAAAACCGCAGGGTGGTTATTATGTGAGTGACTTACTGCGTGTGCCTCCTTTCTTTATCCTCCCAGAACAGAATGCGAGTGTGCAGCTGACTAAAGGAGAAATATCCATTGGCATGCATGCGCCACCCAGCCCCAAAACAGTACATCAGCTTGTGTCAGAGCTTTGGTCAGCCTCACATTGTCTACATCATTACTTTCTTGGAATCAATTTCCCTCCCCAAAAGAAACAAGAAACATATGCTTTGTATTGTGTACAATTTCCTAGGTTTTCTAGGTTACTGTCAGACTTGCATAATGAGGGCCACGGCGCTGCAGAGTTCCCCTCTTATCACAAACTAGCATGCATGGCCCCGCTGCTCTCTCCTCAGTCATCAAGCAATTGATGTAATTGAACCAGCCCTTTGCTGTCAAGCAAGCAGCGCAGCTCAATAGCATATGCTCCGAACACTCTGGACAATGAGAGCCACGCAGCCGGGCAGGAAGGCAGACCGGCTCGTTGCTGTTCTGTCAATAAATTTCAATTCCACTAATTGTCCGGAATTCATTAACCGAGCCTTTGAGACAATGTGGTCCCACGGAAAACGGCGCAACGAGAGGGGAAAAAAGGCAAAAGAAGGTTTTTTTTTTTTTTTTTATGATATGCGGGTACGTGCGCATTGTGAACTGTTGTTTTGCATTCTGTGGGTGGAAATGATGAGGGTACGCCGGGACCGCACGGCCCTTTTGAATAAATTTATTGAGTTAATCAGTGAGTGACAGCGGAATATCTCTGCAGAAGACATTTTGCTGTAGTTGAGTGCAGTAATTAATGACAAATTCAGTGTTAAAACAGATCTATTAATTGGAGTAAATTTGACATTTGGATGATTAATTGTTCTGTTTCTGTAAATGTGTGAACAAATTATATTAATTATTCAATTTTAGGAATTAATTACATGCATTTTTTTTAGCTCAGATTGTATGTTCATGATTTCTATATATTAATTATTAAAAGAAATAACGGTGCCCTTTGTATTCTCACCCTGTGGTCTAGTGTTCTTGATATCATGCAGTGGTCTTCTTACCCTTTACAGCATCTTTCTTCTTCAATATTACTTCAGTACAATTTCTAATATTAAAACATCTGTTTGTCATAAGGTAAAAAATGTGACTTGACTGAACAGTTTGTTAGTCTAAGACTGCTGTCGACGCTTGACTTCAGGTTTGTATTATCACAGACCGTCATTAAAGAGGAGGGGAGTTATCTTAGCCCCTCTCCCCCGCCATCACAAGTCACAATAACAAACAATAACTTCTTTCTCCTCTATTTCCCTCCTTCATCTGATTAGGACCTGGCCTTGCTTCTCTCCGAGTCCTTGTCGTCCTCCGAGAAAGCCCTCAACGTCCCACGTATCTGCTTAAGTGACCGGCCAGGGTTCAAGGGTCACCGGGAGCTGCCACTTCCCCTGTCACAGGAAACAAGCAGCAGGAGGAAGGCGAAAGGAGAACGAGTGGAGGGAGGGAGGGAGGGAGGGAGGCGGGCAGTGGAGTCGAAGGAGGGAGGTGTTATTAAAAGCAGAACAATGACAAGGAGGTGCCTGGAATTAGTGTCTCTCTTTCTGTCTCTTGCACACACGTGCACACACACACACACAGTTTGTAGGGCAGAAGTTTAAGGTGGATAATAGCAGCGACAGGAAAAAAAAAACGGTTGAATAGGCGTTCACCGTGTCGTTTTAAATTTAAGGGTCTTAGGAAAAATTACAGTTTTTTACTCATTTTCGGGCTGTATAAGGTGTAGCCACATTTCCACAAAATGCAATAATATAAACAAGCACCTCTCATGCACACGCACACTTCTTCACACACATGTAGGAGGGCCCCGGTGAGAGCAGGGTTATGGTTGAGTAAGCATGGAGCCATTGCTGCTGTTGAGCCCTGCGCTACTACTCAGGAGGGATCACGAGATCACATTATCAATCATGCAGTGCTGCACAATCAAACCTGCGATATATACTGTATACTTTATGTGTGTGTGTGTGTGTGTGTGTGTGTGTGTTGCAGTGGGTTCTTTCTTTCAATTTGTGTTTTCATGTGGTACAGTGGATCTTCCAGTAAATGTCATATACACTGCATGGACGGTAAAACAATTACAGTGTGTACGTTATTGCGATAACATTGTTGCATGCATTTAAATTCAATGATGAAACTGTAACTGCTGTGAAAACTGTAAACTACTGTTCTGTCCTTCTTCCACAGAGTCAACATGAGACTAAAACCACCGAGCGCTGTGATGCAACAGTGCAGCAGCAGGGCAGTTATCATGTAAGAAACCTTAAAATTGGTGCAGCGGCTGCATCCACAGAACCACAGATTCTCTCGGCGGGTACCAAAACACCACTTAGAGTGGCGACACTGTCATCTCTTTATTCGAAAAAGAGCATAAGCGCGGTTCCGTGAAAGGAAAATAACTATTATCAAGAAGCTTCCGCATGTGCAGGTTGCCACAGCGAAAAGAAAAAAAGAAAAAAAGGGGTCTTTTGTGAGACTATAAGCTGACACATACATATGTGAGCGCGGTTATAGAAGTTCCTTAAAATGCTGTGCACCTAGTTATTTTGAAGGCCGGCCTGTCATTATGTTTGATGTCGGTGCATGCTCCTCTCTCTCCCTCCTTCACCCGTCAAGCTTATTTGCCTTTTGTTTTACTCGGAGCGAACCGGGGAGTCGGCGAGTGCTGAGGCCAGAGGAATATGGAGATGAAGAGACGGAAAGAAAGAGCGCACGGGTGCGCGGGTTTAAGAGTCAAAAGGTTTGCCGTGAGTTTTTGTAGAATGTAAAGCGAAGAAACCTCTGGCAGAGATGACATAACCGCTGTCCAAATGTGAGCGCAATAAACCAATAAATTACAGCTTTTGGAATCTGTTTGAGAAAACCAGAAACGGTGTTGAATATAGCAGCCAAGAATAATATTAGTTGTGCAATATAACATTTCGTTCAAGCTTTATGCAAAAATCATTAATTAAAAAAAATGTTTTGCATTTAATTTAGTTTTTATTTCTAATAATTATTATAATAATTTTATTTTCTCAACATTATAAGGTTCAGAAAGATTTCTGTACTGCGTCAGAAAATCAGGAGCACATGTTGACTTCAAGTTTTGGATGGCACTGCATTTATTATTTCTGCTAACAAGACTTAAACGTCACTCTTTAGTAAAGTATGAACATTGTGCAAATGAAAAAAGAATTCATATTTTATTTTATATTGCAATGAAAACCTCAAGTTGTTCGTTTTGTAGTATTAAATCAAATTTTATGTTGAATCTGACGTGAAAACGGCACCGTAAACAGCACCTTTATCAAGTGTGGTTGATGTGGCAACCCCCACTATCAGTCTATCTGTTTACATTATACACACGTAGCGCTCATAAGTTACACTTTTGAAAGAATTCAAATTAGGGCACTCTTGTTAAGTAGCAAAGATAGCACAGCGCATAGATTAAGCTTTTCATACAACTCATTTAAACCTTTGTTCACACACAGGCTGAGGAAGAACATCAGCCGTCACGTCATTAAGAATCGCGCCGTCCTCTTTTCAACTATAGATTCTAAAAAGGTAAGGCAAAACTTTTACATCATCCTCTTTGTTAAACCCCGAGCCAACACAAGCACCGGGCCTGCGTGTTTACCCAAAACCCTGAGACTGCACTGCCCTCAAATGGCACAACGAGGTCAATGCATACGACTCTCTTCATCCCGTCCCTCTCTCTCTCTCTCTCTCCCTCTCCCCCTCTCCCTGTAACTGCTCCAGGACAAAGAAGCATTAATTAAGAAGCAACCATGAGCAGCCAAGGAGTCTAATGCACACACATTGATACACACATGCACACACACACACACACACACACACTGCAGCAACTCACAGCTATTCTGTTCTCCACAGCTTCTGATAACTGTGAAATTCACTCCCTATGCACAAAGACCAGGGAGGAAAATAATTTCAGTAATAGAGCTAATGGGTTTAAGTGAGACTGAAGAGCAGCCAAGAGCAGCTAAAGAGGAGAGGAGAGGAGGGAGGGGAGGAGGAAGGGGACAGAAGAAGAAGACACGGATGTGCATGCAGGCTTGAAGAAAGAGAAGACAGTGAGTGGAAGAAAGAAAAAGAAACACACACACAGTGTCTTTTTGCATTGTTTCATGATTAGATTGCAGGGGAGAGACGCTCATTTTCTCCCCACTGCCATGATACAGTGGCTGATAAGAGTCACTCTGCGTGCACAATGGGAGGATTTGGAATGGTGGTTAATTTAATTGATAAAGCCAAACAATGGCACAATGCGTGCGGACCGATTACATTTCTTTCTGTGTAATCGCCGCAGAGGGAGTTAAACAAAGAAAAGTGAGGCTTCCAGGCAATCTGCGACAGTTCGGAGCGCAGCGCATCGCTCTCTTGTGAATAAACACGCACGCACACACAAACAAACACAGATTTGTACAACGAGGCTCACTTAGTACTTGACTGGAAACGCAGGAGGTATCTCCTTTTGCCTCCTTTCTCTCACACAGATTCCTTCAAACCACCAACAGCATGTTAAGTTGTTTTTGTTAATGATTGTTGGGCAAAGAGTCGGTCCATTTTATGGCTTAAAACAACATTTTCTGTCTATAATAGCAACGAAAATGGCTTTTATTGACAACTACAAGTATCTGCACCTAATGTAGGTATGATTTAGCCTATATCTATTTGTTTTAGTAACAATATGTGACATAATGAACACTTTATGACTGACACTACAGAGTTATGGGGCATTAAATAATGCACACTGGAAATGACTTGACTGATATATGTGTTCACTTTGCAAAGGTTTAGAGTTCCCAGTGGCAGATATGACTAACCAAGCACAATGAAAAAGAACACAAAAATCCTGCATTCTCGTTCGACAATTTCCTCTTTCTGTGCTGATGAAGAAAATGTTAAAGCAGAAAGAAAGAGAATAAAACCCATAAAGCAACTTGAAAAGTCAGCAATCTCGGCATCAGTCGCGGTCGCAGTTGACCACCTATCCCATGAAAAACACCCACAAACAGCAGCACTTGCCGGTGTGTATTTCACAACAGAAGCTAAAGACTAATTGGTTCTACAATCTCAAAAGTGCATTTGAACATTTATGTTTCAACAGCGTCCATACAGATGATTTTTTCTTTTCTTTGTTGCAGGAAAGCTGCAAAGAATATAGTTTCTGACTCTTAAACAGCTGAATCAGCTGAAGAAGCAAAAGAAAGCACCACAGTAACAAAAAAAAAAAAATCCAATTGTGATGATGGATGTGATAATTAAGCTAACTACTGTGAAAAATAGCTATATCATCCCAGTTCCTGACTTAAGCTGGTCTTAATGTAATTGCATTTGGTGGGATGCTTTCATTATATAAAGAGCCCGTGTAGAAAGGAGTTAGCCAGCAGCTGCTGACTGCTACATCAGGAATTAACTGTCACGTCCTCAGCAGAGGCTGAGAGAGAAAGAGGGCCAAATGAGCCCCCTTTCCTCCCAGTTCCTCTCCTCTCCTTTCCATCCACCCAGCCAACCGGCCCAGTATTAAGTGAGGCGAGCGACAGAGATATGAATGTGATATTCCCTCTGGTATTTTTAACCGCCGTATTGAATTCGTATAAAACACTTAAGGCTCCTCAGCTTCTGCCTGATGGGAGGCCCTCGCAGGGCTATCTTTGAGTCTCTAGAGAGAGCTTCTCTCCTGCCATGAAAAATTTCTGTTTTCTCTCCAACACATCTATCCCTCCCTACCTCCGTCCTGGCCCTTCCTCGCTTTACTCTTTGATGCATATGGGGATTTCACGAGGAGCCTCCCCACCCGCCCTCACTCATAAAAACCTAATGAAGTTAGAGGGAAAAGTCCATAAAAATCTCATTAGGGGTTCACCTCCTGATATTGGATACAAATCAAACTTAGAGGCCCTCCCGAGGATCGGCATAATGAGTAGCGATAAGTGCGATGTCTTTGGAAGAACCCTGCCATTTCGAGACATGTGCTAACAGGATGTTTGGTCCGTGTCATGTTAACAGCACAGTAAGACAACGAGTCCCAGCACTGCATAAAACAGCAACACATGATGAGCTAACTAGAGGGAGGAGGTGGAGGGATGGGATATCCAAAATATAGCAAACTAAACTAATATATTCACTATATTAGCTCACAATGTGGTTTTGAACTTCACATTACTCATATTACAACCTTAAGAGAGGAGACCATTAATGACTCAGTCAGAAAGAGGAGGTACGCAGCATATTAGGCTATTTTATGAATAATAGAGAACCCTGAGAGACGCGTACACTGATCGAACACAACCTTATGAATTATACCATGATGGGTTTTCATATTTATTCCTGGGCCCCGGCCATTTCTCATGCTTGAGCGAGGCTTATCACTTAACAATCAATTATTAACATGTGTCAGAGTAAGGAGTGCTATTACAGGGATTGAGATGCGTGTTGTACTGTACCCCGGCCCGAACTGACAACACTTCTTGTACTCTCGCTCTTCCCTGTCTGTTTGGGAGGCTGGATTTTTAAGGCGGAAACTGAAATTTCTGGCTCTTAATTTGTGAATAATGCATCAACCAAGAATATGCATGATACCAAAAGTGGGGTGGTACATTAAAAAGGTTTCTCACACTACACTTTTTTTTTTTTTTGCAATCACTTGCCGGAATATAATTAGATTTGATAGATATAGGCAGCAATTATTCTGTTCTTCAACGGCGGAAAGTCAAAAGTTCTCCGTCTGTCATGATGATTAAATGCTGAAAAGGATGTAAATGCTATTCTGAAGAGTAAACAACATAAAACTGTTCAAAGATCGAAGTTCGGCAATATGCGCATTATAGTTTGAAATTCTGCGATTACGTGAATGCAACACTCAGACGTAAAATATTCGACCCCTTCCCCTGATTAAGGTTAACGCTGGATGCCCCCTGCAGGAATATTAATAAGGCATGCAAGCCAGTCAAGAATATCATCATCACATCCTCTTGTCCATCAACATTGGTACAGATGTAAGCAGTGGTAAACCTGATGACCGTTAAACAAAGACCACATTCATTATGCAGACAGATCATCGCTCCATATTCTGCTCATTTGCATGTATCACAATCTCATCTATTTGTATGATAATCTGATGGTTGATGAAAAGTGCATGCGTTTTGATTGGGGCTGAAAAAGGAATGGTGAAGGGGAAGCAGGGTGTGGGTGTGTTTGTGAAGGAGTGGGTGGGAGAGGGGGGTCTTAATGTAGGTTTTGAATATGCAATGTGTGTCTGACCTCACTGGGTACGGAGGAGCAGGCATGTAAGATTTATAAGTCGTCTGCAGCCCCCTGATTGACTAAAACACAGGGGATCATTTAGATAATGTTCCCCACTCCCAACAACTGCTTAGGCTCAGGGTCAAAAAGTAAAGGAAGTCTGCATCGACAGCTGCAGCTAATATAAATGTCCCAATTGTATATATAAACATATCTAAAAGATATACTACAATGGAAGTTATTTTCTCTGCCTCCGTGTTTGATAGAATTGTTTACTTTTGGTCGGTTTGTGCACGATCGGATGTCATATTTTGTGTGTGTGACCTGAATCCCGAGGAGGAGGAGGAGGAGGAGGAGCGAGGAGGACCCTCACCTTACCTTTTTTTTTTTTTTTTGCTATAGCAATCTGGGTATGGGAGATAACAGAGTGAAAAATGTTGGAAGCAATCCACTCTGCCTTGGAGTAAGACCTTTACGATTTCACCACTTCATTAGGAAGTGGCTAATCTCTCCGCTCGAGAGGCCTGATAAGGACTCTGCGCTAATGCAGGGGGAGTCAAAGTTCAAACAGCCTTCGATGTTTTGATGCTTAACTTACTAAAGTTCCTGTATGTTCATTAGACAGCTTTATCAGGAAACTCTTCTCTTACATTCCCCAATACCCATCAAGATTGGAAGAGGTGGTGGTGGTGGTGGTGCTGGGTGGGGAGGGAGGAGAGCGGCGCAGTCTGCGGTTGTGTGAAGATAACAGATAGCAGGGATAGCGGGCTCTTGTTGAAGGAGAGATGGAGGGATGAAGTGGAGAGAGAAAGGGAGACGACTGGTCAGGCCATCTTCTCTTCTCCTCTAGAGCGCTCTCTCCATATCTCGATTAAGCCTTCGGCCCCGACTGGAGCGTAAGTGTAAAGCCAATAGAGTGTGTGTGTGTCCGTGTGTGTTTATGTGTGCGCATGTGTTCTTGTGTACCGCGCGCATTTGCATGCATCTGCAGAGTTGTTGTGTGTGCATATGCGTTTCGGGCCTTGATGTCCTTATGCAGTCACATCTCCATCCACGCGACAACAGCCCAGGCCCCCTCCACTCATCAATTTTGCATTGCCATTTAAAAAAGCCTATCGCAAGTTCCCCATCAGTTTCACATCGGCCCCTGGTACACATAAAAAGGCCTATTTATACTGATCCCCTCTCCCTGAAATTGTTTTTCAAAGGGAAGATATTATTTTGTGCCCTTCTAGTATCAAAGGCTCGTCAGCACTCCAGAGACTCAACCAATATCAAAGTAACACAGGAGCAAGAGGACACATCCAAGAGAGTGTGAGCAATAAAAATACATTTAGCATGAACTACTTTGGGGTGTTTGGACGCTCTTATTTTTGTTTACCGAATCTGAATTCTGTCACTTCGTGTCAGGCGACATGCGGGCTGCCTTTTAATTGGGTCTGACATGTTTCTCATCTTAGACTAACTTTACCAGTGTACAAACATGGTGTTCATCCTTCACTGAGGAAGTTGTGAAAAAATATAGAGTACAAACTCCAGAGAGTGACAGAATCAAAGGTTACAAAATGTTCACACATAGTGAAGTGGTAGGATGTGTTCGACTGCACTTGATAAAGATGTGTCTGTACTGGGAGCTTCCTCCTGGGCACAGGTGCATTTCGCAAAGTCACGGCTCTAAATCCTTTAGAAATGTGTTACGTAGCAGGTCCCCCCTTGGCAAGGAAACGTGGATGAGATAGTCGGTCTTTCACTGATAACAGGTGCTGTATTCCATGGATGTTTTAGGAAGCAAATGTTGCTGTTCTAGGGAAGCCCGTGTTAACATTCTTGGCATTTAGTCAGGTATGATCAAGCTGGCTTTACTTCCTGCCAGCATCCAGTTAGGTCTCTAAAGCGTTTTCCTCTCCTGACTGGCTTCCTGACCAACCTCCTGATGACCTTCTCCAATGGCCAATCCCAACCAGCTCAGCCTCCGGGCCGACCCCCAGAGGGGCCCGTCCTATGTGCTCAGCCACTGGGCTGATCCTATTTTCCATGGTTCGACCAACCTGAATTATCTGGTATCCCCGATCTCGGTCTCAAGCCCCTGAAGGCGTTTGGGGATGTTCTTACATACTTCCTGTTTTATTTTGAAGGGATGCCCAACCTGACCTGTTTAGCTTTCCCCGAGTCCTCCTCATGCATCCATGTTCCTAGTATTTTTGGTTTTCAGTTGTTTGTACGTTTAGACCCCAAGTCTGATTACATTTTTTGATTGGATTTTGTTGGATCATCTTTTGATTGAAGTAATATTGGATCTATTTTTGTTAGTTTCACTAAACTGAACTTGGATCTTGGATCATAAATTAATCTCCGCACACAATCCTGTTTTTGTTTTTGTTAAATGTTCCCCGTATTATGTAAGTTAAGATGAAAAGTTCAAGGTTTGTCTTGATTTCTTTCCATGTGAGAAACTTCAATTAGCATAATTAAGCTACTAATTATGCAAAGTATCTCACCAAGTACGAAACATCTTGTTTTGTGTGTCCCTAGATTTTGGCTGCAATAAAAGCCAAACAGAAAAACAAGGTCACCAAAATACAAAAGAAGCAGGTGAACAAGGACACAAGCCCAATCAGTTTAGGCCTCGGAGTGTGAGCATGTTGTTAAAGAAGAAAAATCTCACCAATATAACAGAAAGAATAATAAAAAATAAAAAAAACTCAAATGTATGGATCCCACTGTGAGACACTTTGGTTTGTAGCGCAGAGATGTCACTGTTGTGGAGATATGAGGTTAAGTAGTCAGCAGGTCCTGCCACCTTAGCTTTGATTCCTGGGCTAAGTATGTACAGATATCTAAGGTGTTGACACTTCGCCCTCTAAGCCTCGTTTTTTTTTTTCTCTCTTTCTTTTTTTTTTTTCCTGGGATCAGTGAGGCTCGCTGATAGCAGATTATCTCTGCAGCATTTTGTGGCCCAGTTGGCACCCTCATTTGTTATCGGCTCACAGATACACCGAGGTACAGTCTGCGTAGGTAGAGAAATGTCAGAATAAAAGATCTTATTCTAAAAGACATATTCACTTCTCTTTATTATTGCATGAGATGTGTGGATATCTGATGCAATAAGTCCAACAAAACCAGACAGTAGGCCTGTCCGCTGATTGAACCGATAACCTGTTCATGTTACGATATGGGATGGCCACATAAATATGGTATTACATACAGAGCACTGTTTTGAAACAATAAACCTGTCATTGTTTAAAAGGTCGTGGCATACTTATCTATACAATTTGCGACACACTGTTGGTGCTTGTTTCACTGTGTGTTTTAATAAAAAGGCCACGATGAACTGGCTTTAAAACATCACATTTGTATTGACAGCTGGTTACAAGAGAATGCAAACACTAAAAAACCCTTGTATTGTTCACTTACTATATTACACTTTGGGAAAACTGTGCTCACTAGACCGGTGATCAACAAAATTGCTCAGGCATCTGATGATGGGTGGACAAAGCACCAACAGCAAATCTGTTTCTAGAACATATTCTACTGTGCACAGACTACGATTTACTTTTACTGCACTTCCAAAATTGTGGCGATTTGTCTCTGGCTATTCTGACAAGCACATTTGTCACAGTGCAGCAGCAATGACATATCTTACAGATGCAGGTATTTGCAGATGGGGTCTAGAAGCTTGTCTTCAAACTTTTTGCCTTACACATCTCCATACGACGCAAATTTCCATAGTGCAGCTTGTGTATGAGTAGTTTTCATTTTTAAAGAGGTGCCAGCCTGCAATAAATAGTTTCAAGGAAGCATATCTTGAACCTCATTGGTATGACACTGAAATACTTGGAGCCTAAGTAATATAACCAAATGTTTAGCTCCACCTCCATAAATTTAAAACAGAAGGAAAGCAAGGTTTTCAAAATAAAGATTTGGTTGAAATGAGCCATCATGAGAAATGCTTTCTGTGCATATAACCCATCCATTTGCTTAGACAGCATCGAGTACATTCAAGCAATGTCCAGAGCCCAGAGAGCCATTTTGGGAGTTCAGTGCTTGCTCAAGGCACCTTAGCCATGGGCACAGTGGGATGCAACCCTTACCACGCAAAGTTGGTTTTCTAAACAGCATTCCCAGCACTTTTCTTATTTCCTTGTGCTGTGAGCATTTGCAACATTTGTGGATTTGTATACGTTATGCACATCCCAACTTTGGGTGTGTTTGTATTTGCTGTGAGCTTCCATTTGTGGTTATGTGCTGAGTAATTACAGAGTTTTCTGGATTTGGTTAGGCTAGTGAGCAGAGTTTTATGGGTTAGATTCCATCATGAGCATGTGCAGCACATTTGTGGATACGGTTGGTTTGTGACCATTTGCAGCACATTTGGGGATTTGGTAAGGTTATGAGCATTAGCAACCTAACCAAACGTTTGGTTGTACTAGGGGCATTGCTCTGTGTGCTTCTGTTCGCGGTTGTGTTGGGAGTGTTACTGGATTTGGTTAGACTCTGATCCAAACACGTGTCAGTTGGTCTAATGTAGGCCAGTGTGCTTGACGGTTGAATAGATCTGCATTGCATTAAAATAAACTGCCTTCAAGATATTTGTTTTAACGAGATAAATAACCTGCTAAGAAACTAAACATCTTTATAAATAACTCTGTGGTTTACAGCTCAACTGGAAGCTATAAATAACTCGTGGAAGTCATTTCCATCTATTGTGAATCGTTTGCTCTATGCTTTCCTTTCCGTATTGTGGTAGGGATAGTCAAAGTCAACAATGTCACCACTTGGAAAACAAACATTATCGTGTACACAAACAGCAGTGTCGGTTTCAAGTGGCTAGCTTTTATCACAGTTTTCAATAAAAACACCTGTGCGTGTTGTCAAATTTGTAATATTTTCTTGTAGTTTGCGTGCATTTCCATAATATGCAATGCTTATAGCTCTCTTGTCCACCCTAGTCAAGGCATGGGTCTGCACACCTGTGTATTTTCTGCCTTTTTTTTTTGGAGGCTTCAGACAAATGTGTCAGCATATCAAACATGAACTTTCCTTTATCCTGCTTTCCCTTTCCCCATTGATCTTGGTACAATCACTTCAAAAGGCCCAGACAACTATAGGAGTACAAAGCAGTGCTCAATCCCTCCTTTACATCTGAAGGGCAGCACTGGCCCTGGATGGTGCCACTCTCAACCGAACACTGACAGTTCAGTCTGGCTTTATTACCTAGTGGTTTCAACCCGAGCAGAATCGAGGAAACGGCAAGCATCATTTCACATTACACCGTTGTGTTCTTTTATTTGGAGACTAGGCAGTTCTGGTATTAACCAACTACCCCCTATAATCCTTCTTTCTCTGAACCATAAACATATTACTCTACAGTGTCATATAATACACATATACAGTACATAAGCATGAGCACACCTAAATACTGAAAGGAACTCGCTTACTCTGATCATGTCCAGTATAAATACTGTGTACCTTCTCACACACAACATAAATACACTGCCACCTCTACACACGTCCTCCACCACCTCCAAATCACAGCCCAGCAGCTTGATCTTTAGAAGTTCTCTTAATCAAAGTGCAGTTGTGAGGCTAATCAAAGGGCTCTAAATAACTCCATCTCCCAACACAGGCCATAGGAGGATTAAAAATCCACTAGCCAGAACTGGGTTTCTTCGATCTGGGGGCCGCTAACGCCTAATGAGAACTCCCCAAAGCCCCAGATCACAGCTGAGCTGCTGGGCGCAGCATGCTGAGGCCCCTCTTTAAATCCTAAAGAGATCCTATCAGGACGAGATGAAAATAGATATTGCCCTCTCTGGGTGTCAGATGATTAAAAGAATGGCAGAGGATTATAGAGTCCAGTTTGGATGTTAGTTCTGAGAGAGGAAAAAGAAACTCAGAGTGTTCCTGTATATGTGTGTATCTTTTACATGGCATCAGGGCCGCGTAAGGAGAACAGTAGCCGGAGAGCAAGGGTGAATGTAAAGGCACTGCTCCATTATGCAGACTTAGAAGAGCTACATTTTGTTTACTTAGATCTTATGGGGATTACAGAGCCGTTTGCTGTGACTCCATTAAACAGCCCAGCCTCAGTTCTAGTACGAGTCTTGATGACAGTTAAAGTATGTTTGTCTTCACTGAACCACAATCTCTACATAATAACCGTTTGCCCTGGGCCTCAGATAAGTGGATTATAATACCAGAACGCTTTGTACGTTGTACAGTTTCATGTTTAGCAGTTATTTGGTACTATATGCTCTAACTAATTTCTAAACGACAACACTTTAGATGATGGTTTATATTTTGTTAAATGCATCAATTCTCTGTTCTCCAGAATTAAAACACCAAACCAAAGATTTTGCCAGCCGCTTGCTGCTTTTCATTTCTGCAAATGTTCATGCTCCACACTTGTTTGTAGGAGCTGTTCGTTAGGCAGCTTCAATTTCCTCCATGCTTTGTTTATCTGTCATTTTATGTGTGTAGTCTTTCAAATTACTGACCCCTACTGGGCTGGGGTGGTGGCTGACTAATTTGCTTCATCCTCATCTGAATTTCTGAACGAACCTTTCAGTTCTTAGAAATAAAAGTTCTGGGAACTAAAGGTTCTGTTTACCTTGGGTGCACTTTAGACTGTAATACATTCTGCATTTTGTCAATGTCTGACATAAATGAACAGAGTTTCAGTAGAAATCTGTAAATCAGTATTACATCAATATGTAGGATATTTTTCCAATTACAACTACATTAATGTGTTGCTTTTTACTCCTGTAGATGTTTATGGTTAGCCTAACAACTTCATCCACCACTGAGTAGGTCTCTACAAAAAGATATTCTGAATAAAGACCTATTTTGACCAAGATTTTTCAGCTAATCCCAGATTAGGGCGTCTTTCTAAAAAGCAAAGAACCTTTCACTGAACAGAAAGGTATTGAAAAAATATATATATATATAACTTATATAGTTGTCTCAGTTTGTACTTATGTATCTCATTCCACTATTGTTTTACATGTTAATCAAAGAAATAGTAATTTCAAAGATTGTGTATATTCTGAATCAAATATATAAAGCCCCCAAAGAATCTACATGCATTGTTGCACACCTATGCCTGCACATTAATATTTGCATTGTTAGGAATCTGACAATTAGTCAAGCCTTTCCCTTTCTGTGCAGTGAAACGCGTTCCGGCGCCCCAATCTACCTGTCGATCTATTTAGAGTAGAGGATCTTTATGCTCTAACTAGACCAACACAGATCTGACAAGGTTGTGTGCACCTGTCATGTCCCACTCTCCCTATAACTTTAACATGTTCATGTCTGGGCCTGGCAGGTCATTATAATAAATGAGGTGGGCTCAGTGGACAGCCATGCCTCGTTCCTTTTCCCTAATGGGAGCGGAGAAATCTGCAAACCAGTACTTTACATTGACTGATGCTGAAGGCTCAAAGAAACTCGTTAAAGTGGACAATTAGAATTACGGGGGTGGGGTACGTCTCCCTGCCCAGTCACATGAAATGTCCCTTGTTATTTTAATAATTCAGACAGCAGCTAATTTCTACAGCCCAACGGTGTCAAGGTAATGTGCAGCTCACATGTCCAAGATGTGTCACTTTGAACTTGGTCACTACAGCTTCTAAAGTAACGCAGACAGGTTCCTAGCAGGGGAGGCTGCCTGCGCTTTCAATTAAATCAAGCATCCGAGACAAAATCGAGAGAGATGAAATGCAAAAAGGGCGAGCTAAAACCCTTTTATGGTGTAGTGTAACATCTGCATTGTATATGTACAGAGGCCAGTATCGCTCTTTTGATTTGACAGCAACCATATATATATTCTATGCTCGGCACTGCAGCTGCCATTCACCAACAATATGTTGAATTTAACACAGAGAAGGCATAACTTGTATGAAATTCTCTCCCCCCTTCTGAGGCGTATTCTGCCCTCAGTGCTTACACAGCTCAACAACAGACCTACACACATACCTTGATGCTTCGAGTCTAAGGCTGTTAGACCCTCCACTCACATCTGAAGTGGCTTAGCACAAGTGCAAATCTCTCCAAACCAGACCCCGAGGACTCTATTTCATACTCCCAGCCCTTCTCTGCCTCTTCCTCTCCAATATGCCTGACCTAGACGTCTGCGCTCCTTTCATCCACATTCCCATGGAAACTCATTTAGCCTAGCTAGAGGGAGAAGGCAGCCCTGGGTTCAATTGGCTGGATTTACACTTGAGATATTATTCATTACATTAGCTGCCATGCTGATCTCTTGCTCGGTTATTCTCTCTCTCCCTCTCTCTCTCTTTCTATCTCTCTCTCGTTGTCTGGTGCTAGGCTTCTCAATATATTCCCCGTCTTAAAATTCATGGACTTCTCCTCAATACATACCTATATGCAGTTTCCTTCCATTGTCACCCACCCCCGTCTCATTGCCACATGGAAATTGCATTCTTGAATGTCAAGAGCAATATTTTCAAGGACAAATTAAAGCGATGGCACAAAGCTGCTGCACAACAGAGTAAACTTGTCTCAGATTTATTTGAATGTGAGCCAGCGATTGTAGCAATATGCAAATGCAGAGATATCTTATTCTCTTCTTTTTTCACCCCTTTAAGCAAATAAATAATAAAATAAGAATAATTGAATTGTCGACGCTTGTTAAAACAATTCAACATGGTGTCCAGACAATGTAACAGCGAGAGGATTTTTTTTTATCTTCAAAAGCCAATGTGTGGCTATCAGTACCATGCAATGTAATGGCTAATTGTCCTTGCTGCTGCACATTTTATGGTCCTTAAGCTTATTATATAATTGCTCACCAGAGCTTCTTTCCTGCAGTGAACTGAACTATAATGAGTGTGCATGTGTGTCTCTGTGCATATCAAAGGAAATGCACAAGTCGTCTTCTTCACATTTGTACTTAATCCTCATCCTTTCCACTTTCTCCACAAGCAGCATATTTCATTTTGTGGCCAGTCTGTACCTGCTGGGATAAAGCAATGTCATTTAGCATGTTTTACGGCTATGATATTACTCCAAAATGAGCATTAATGTCTTCAGGTGTGAACAAGTGACAAGTAATGTTAGAGGCAAGGTTGACAACAACCTGTTTATGGATTTTTTTTTGTGTGAAACCTACAACCCACCATCTACCTACCAAGTACACTTACTCGCTCTTCCAAGCACCTCTCTTCCCCGAGCTTTTTGCTTTCTATAGCTACCATCAACAATTTGGTTGACAACAATCGGAACTTAATGGAGTCACGTCTAGCAGCGACACGATACAGCATAAAATACAAAGGATGTGAAGTATTAAAACATGTGGTAGTCTTCTTCCTAACCTTCCAACTTGCTCATGTTGGTAAAGGTTTTCCACTCCAACCTCTTTCTCTACACTGGGCGATTAGTACCCAGGCACCTGGTTCACCTGCATGGCTTCATTCATCGTTTTTCCCCATATAGAATACATATACGCATATACACTAATCAAGCATAACATTAAAGCCACTGACAGAAGAAGTAAATATCATTGATCATCTTGTAAAAATACAATGTTCTGTTGGTAATCTTTTAGACCTGGTATTAGTGTAGAGGCTATGTTAACATGAACCACCCACCTGGACCAGACTAGGCACCCCCACCCCATAGCAATGACACTCCTTGATGCCAGCAGCCATCTCCAGCAGGATGCAGCCTGACACAGGCAAACACACAAAAACAGTTTAGTAAAAAATAAAAAATAAAAACAAGAAAAACAGCACAAGGTGTTGACCTGGCCTCCAAATTCACTAGATCCCAAACTGATCAAGTGTCTGTGGGATGATCCACAGAGGCCCCTCCCCTCAGCCCATAGGACCCAAAGGCCCCCCCACTAACAACATTCTGTTTCCAGACACCACAGTACACCCTCAGAAGGTCCATGTCCATTCTCTGATGAGTCACAACTGTTTTGGAGGCAGACCTACAGAATATTAGGAAGGTGGATATAACTTTTGCTCCTTAAGTGAAGTATAGCAGGCATTCCAAACATCTAGATCTTAAAAGGACCATGCTGTGAAAAGCAAAGATAGTGATAGTTATGTTCTGATTACATTATTGTCTTAGAGGAAGTTGGTGTAGGGCTTTTCTAAAACAAGTTCCTGAAAAATCCTGAAAAAGACCACAGCTAAACGATGTGTTGCTATGAAATGAGAATAAACGATGAGTTGTTTAAGAGAGACGACAGACACAATTAGGTCTCATAATCCGTAACAAATCTTCAACCCTGGTAGCAACATCTAATATACGGTTTGAGAACACACTGGATAGTTTTGATCTGGCTGTTCACCCTTTTTGTACTTTTTACACAATGCAAGCTCCTTTTTTAGAAGCATCTAATTTAGTGTTTGAGAAATTAATCACTACTCAGATGAGTGTTTAACCTAGTGAATTTTGTATGTTAAGCATCTTTTGAAAAAGGACAAAAACAAGCATGCAGCCATTTATGAAAGGTTTTATGACCATTATTTTATTGTCTTTTGTCTTATTCATTTCCCACATTGATTCCATTCGCTGTTGTCTACAATTCACAGTATTATTCACATTGTTCAGTTTCAAAATCATTACTTTATTGCTTAAGATTTTACTTTTGCACCATCGTATTATCACCTTGACAATCATCTCTAAAGCATGTTGTGCTGTACCAATATATTTGGAGTGGCGATCTACCTGCCAACACTTTCTTGGAACACATCTGCATTCAGGAATGCGCTTTACATGAGCATGTTTCTGTATGTGTACGTCTATGGTGCATTGCAGAATATGCATTACATGCCATTTTACTTCAGCTTCATGTCGACAGTTTTAAAACACAGACTTAAAACCTGCCTCAGTACCACACACACACAACACACAGGTGTATCTACTTTTGTGGGCTCATGTGTTTTATATGTGCTTATATGCGTGAGTGTGCACATTCACATACTGTATGTGCACATGCCTTGTTGTCACAGAGGAAGAGGAAGGGGGGGCGGGGGGCGTATCCATCTTTACCAGTCCATTTTTTGGAGATAATGACGACCATTTTCTTCTTCTCAGTGACTGATGACAGGCAGAACTAACCGTTAATGGCATGCCAGTGCTAGAGCGTGCCACTTATGTTATTTTTCCTGACAAGGCTCAGGGGAAGACTTCATTTTTTTGACACTTGACCATGCAAATTCACTCCTGCTACATTATTCCACATTTACATCCATCTCTCACCCACACCCCCACCTCCTCGTCTGTCTGCACCCGCCCTACCCCACCCGTCTCTTTCAGAATCGGCTAGTGGTTGCAGACAGTAAAAGCCAGGCAAATAAAGTGCAGAGGAAGAAAAAAAGACTTAAATAGCGGGACAAATTGCATATTGAAGACAAAGAAAAAGGACTGTTTTGCACTTTTTATAGATTAGAACTAGTTTTTCTTAAGGTGTTCAAAAAGCTGGTACATGCAAAAGGATGCTGTAAACACGAACTGGTGCCAAGTGCAGTCAAGGTGAATGCGGGCTCCACCAAATAATTCATCAACACAGGAAATTTCAATTTACGTCCTTGTGTATTGTTCATTTCTTTTAAAAATCTCAGCTTGTGACAAACGCCTGCACGGTGCATTACGGAGGGGTAGGGGAGGTGGGGTCTTATGATCTCAGAAACCACTCAGACAATTTGCAAGATTTAGTATGAAACTTTTAGAAAGGGCTGAATAATGAAGACAGCGAGGTAGAAGGAAGTCGCCGCTAGTCAGGTTTGATCAGAAAGCGCAGGTTACAGTAAAAATACAGGCAAGTATGGCGTAATGCACAGACGCAGACAGTGCAGAGTCGAGAGTGATTTAGTTCAGACAGGTCTCATCTTCTTTCTGCTTGAATTACACAATATTTCTGTTGCGTCAGTTTTTATTCTGTTAAATATGGCTTTCTGAATTTTATTCTCATTCTCTCATGACTATGATTGATTATTGATGCCTTTATATCTATTCAAACCACCCCGTGATTCACAACTATCAGGTGTGGCACACAATCAATTGCTCCTTATGACTTTTTTTAATCTCAAAAATTAATATTAGGATATTTTGTTGCAGGAGTCTAAACGGGTGGTATTTTCCGTGTATGCGGCGTCTGTATTGCGTGCAGCCATTAACACACACGTGCGCATACAATCCGAAAGGTTTTTTTGTTTCCTAGCTGAGATGTGTATGCGTGGGTGTGTGAGGGAGAGAAGCAGGGGGTAGATGGGTCTTGGTGGGTCAGCACACCTGCTGCGGCTACAAGCACTCTGGGACAGCTAATGTTCTCTGAGCTGACAGGAATCTCCCCCACCACTCCAGCGCCCAAATCTCCTCCTCTCTCCTTCCCCTTTAGTTTGAGCTTCGATAGATTGCCCTTGTAACGGGGGCTAATAATGTGCCACAGAAGGCTTTTTTTTTTTTTTCTTAATGGGGAGTACTTTGATAGGTTTTCCAGGACACAGAAAAAGCCATGCGGAGGAAGACATATGCAAGGCGTGAAGACGAGAACGGACACACACACACACACACACACACCGATGCACACACGCGTGCCTGTGAACTCACAAACTTCGCTTCAACAAATGTGTATGTGCGCACGAACCTACGCACACGCACAGCAGCCACAGTCTACCTGTCGGCTTGTTTTACCACATTATTATGGCTGGCAGGGGGTCTCTGGCCCTCTGCTGTTCTCAAAGGCAGCCTGTAATGTGTCAAGAGAAGAGGAAATGAGGAAGGAGGGACTAGAGGGAGGGAAAGAAAGAGGAAAAGGAGGAGGAGGTAGACTGCCAGCTGACAATGAAATAAAGCCCATTAGAGAGAAGTAAAATAACACAGGGAAGGAAGTGACAGCGGGCCTGTTACACATACAGCTTTACTGTCTTTAACTACTGTCAGCCCCACTGGGTGACAGCAGCTGCCATCTCTCACACACATAAAAGAGGCACACACACACACAAGCAATCACACGGTCCCTGTTTGTAATCATGCACATGCAGGAATGGGCAAATAAAGGGACACAGTACAACACACAAGATTCCCTACAGGGACAGAATTAATATCAAAACAGCAGAGAAAAGCAACAGTGTTGAAAGATCGGTGCATTTGTTTTAATTGTATGTCCACATAGCGACATTTCATTATCGATGTAATAATGTTTCAAAATAAAAATAATAAATTAAGTGTCTTTAAGGTAAATTTTGTACAGAAACTATAGATTAGATATGCATATTGTTTTTTTAGTATCTGATTAGTTCAACCTTCTCAACTTTTAATTTTGCTTCCTTTATTCAGGTTTGCTTTTAAACCTCCCATAGAAGCAAAAATATAATAGAGAATATTTTATTCTCTATTCTAAAATGAAAAAGAACTTAATAGGCTTACTTTTCCTATACCATTTAAAAAAAATACAAAAATAGACAAATTTTCCTTCAATGAAACCAGCCGTGATCTACATCTTGCAGACTTGTACAGCGCTGTCACAGGCACGGATCATTACGTCAGCCCGGGGCATGTTCAGCACTAAAAAAAAAACAAAAAAAACTTCCGTTTCTCCTCAGTCAGAAGAGGAACGCTCAGAGAGACATTCAGGTGACATGCCTCGTGTCATAAAGTCTAAAATTACTTCTAGATGTTGTTCCAAAGTCATGTCTGTGGTCCGTTTTGACCAACGGGAAAGTTTTTCGTAGAGAGATAGAAAATCATTGAACGCTGCACAGTTCTCATTCTTCACTTACAAAAACTTACAGATTGAACTGAATCACGTAGCATATCTTTAAGTCTAAAACCAGACTTTAAATACCAAAAAGTACTGGGACCATTTCCACTATTCCTGGAAATTCCTCAATTCCTCATTTCATCAATTATAAAACTTGGGAAGCAAGAAGTCAAGGCCTTCTCTCCACTTTTTTTCAAGTGTTGCAAGTGTGCTTTTTGCTATGATTCCTACACTTTGGTGTTGCATTTCCAGTTCTTGTGTAAGCGTTAGATAAACATTGGCTACGTGGACAATATTTCTTCAAGAGTGTGAAGTGAAATCATTCCAATAAGAGAATCTGTGAAGACAGAAGCCGTCTGGACGTTCTCTGGAGGTCCTCTGGAGGACAGGACCCCTGTGGAGGACAGACAGAGGGCTGGCGGTGAAGGCGAAGTCTGGCATAGGAGGGGTCTCTCTTGAAACCAGAAAAGTGTCCGCAGACTGAACGCACAGATAGCATGGGTCGGGCATCGATTGACCCAGGCCAAAAAACAGCTGGCTGGTGCCAACCAGGAAATCACAAAGCAACACTACAGCTCTGACTGAAGATAAATAAAGACTATCATCCAGGTGCACACAATTTGACTATTGTCTGGAGTGTGATTAATAATTATATCAAAACCTGCAGTGCAATGGAAACTAAAGGCTCCTTGAGCTCAACCATGTAACTTTCTGTGTCCGGTGAGTCACTTTTTACTGTCAGGGCTTACCAAAATATGATAGGTAAGTAAGACAGAAAACATAGGACACATGTAGGAATGACACAGGATAAGGAAATTAAAAAGGGAACATTTTAATTTCTAAATAAAGTAAACATAACCACTGACATGTAAAATCTGAATGGTTTTCTCAAATATAATTCTAGAAATAGAATAAATATTTGCGTCTTCATTTGTGTGGTTATTAGCTGGGTCAAACAATATATGAATGACAAATCTGTGAACAGAATTCATGTTCCTTCAGTGTTTTAATAAATGCATGCTTGATGTTCTAAATCACCACAGGGTGAGTCGCTTGTGGTCACTGAACAGATAATTACAGTGATATGAGGCTGCAGATAAAATGGATGTCATGTAAAGGCGGATTTCACTGATGTTCTTGTCGCCATTGGTCATTCAAATGCACATTTTAAAGTGACACAAGGCTGACCTGTCAGGAAAAAATGGACTTTTAAATGGTATAGACAGAAGACTTGTAAGGCCAGGTCTCACTAATATTCTAAAATATTGATGTGTACCTCCATCAATGCATGAGTGAAGGATATTCTAATAGACGCTCAATTATTCATATCCATAAATAAAAACCTGCTTACCTAGATTAGGACTTAAAACCCCTAGCGTGATGGTTTATGAGGACAGTCTAATAACGTATGTATGCAAAGGTTTTTGATGTACCTGTGCGTTAAGTTCAGAACCGCAGTCTGGGAAAGACGGGTGTCACAACTAAAAGCGTGGCCATCCGATATGTGCTCATTTCATATTCACGGAACATAACTTTCCAGACCTCTACAGCACTATTTGCCACGGCCCGGCTACCTTGCGTGCTTCAGTATGTCCTGTAGATGTTCTGAGAAGGCCAGTTTGTTAAACTGTCAGCAGCATAACATCATGAATGCTTCAGATGTCCATTTCTCATACAGCTGATACTAGTAGAACTGTGTTTCCTGATGCACTATAAAGTAATAAAGACAGTGAAGTATAAAATAGTTTGCTGTGAGTCCAGATTAAAAGGCAGTTTAGAGTTCTGCATGAAATTGACAAAGAAACTACTGCGACGCAGACCGCAAGAGCTGTGTTTGGTACTCTTGGTACTAGATCGTTTTGGATTAATAAAGATGGAACACATCGAGGAAACGTTAACTGAGGAGGTTCAGACACATTTGTACAACTTGTCTTCAGCAAAATTCCGGCAAAAGGTTCAGTTGCCATTGTTGAAAGTGAAGCAGGAAGTAGAAAGAAAAATTAACCCGACTGGCAAAAAACACACAGCGGGGACTTGCGATTGTGTGGCACACAATTATACACACACAAGTATAAATAGCTATAAATAAATATAAATAGTTGGATGCATAAGTTACGGCATTTATGTCCCACAGTGTGCAGTGTTTCGCAAACCATTATATTAGGTTCCCTTGTTGGTCAAGCCAGGGGAAACACTGCAGTGTGTTGGGTGTTGTGTGACATTAAACTCAAAACCATTCATATTCCAATGGTATTCATTTGTCAAAAAATTAAAACTACCTTGTAAACAAAACAAAAAAAAAGTAAAGGTGAAATCACTTAGCACAGACATACGTTGCTTCACACCGCATTTTCCTGACTCATCTGGTTTGTTGTATCCTCCGAATCTGTAAGACCACTTGCGAGGGAGAATTACCGGCTAATCGCTTTTAGGCACAGGCTGTCCATAATTTAATTGAATAAACAAAGAGACGCAGACAACTTAATGGGGGATTGGTGTGATAGTGTTTTGCATATCCCCTTGTTTAAAATTCTGTCATAACATTGTTATTGTTGACGAAATTAAAATGACAAGTTGTTGAAGCAGACAATTAATGGAAGACATTCGAATGTATTCAATCGACGACTGTGCGTTAAAGTGTGTTTTAGGGAATTCAAAGTGATTGTAGACGCTATTAGCTAAAAGCTAGCTGACAGGAACAAGGTGGACAATTATTTAATCACGCTACATTTCCTGTAATAGAATGAGCATACATTAGAATTAAGGTTTTAACACACACACACAGAAACTCTGCATCTTACAGTACTACTTTACCGTATACATTTAGGCTACTACTGACCTGGTCTGGCTACAGGAAAATAAAATAAACATTTTGCAGCAGTGTATTGATTTAGGCATCTCTCTCCTGTTTTAGGCAGATTCTGAGCGCAGCTATGAGGGCACATAAAATAAAGAGGACTCCAGGACTCTGTCCAAACCACAAATTCTGAAGATAACATGTTTTCGTCTGACAGCATCAATACATCTCTCTTAAAAGCACGCCGCAGTCGATTAAAGCGGACGCTCTAATAATCGGCGATCGCTTGCAGAGAAAAGACCAGTCGGTATTATTGAATAGACGGTGAGTGTTTAAAGACTTCTGACGATGGCGAGCGCAGTGCGCCTGTGGAGAATCTGAGAGGCAGATAATGAAGTCTTCAGCCGCCTTGAGGAACACAGCCGCGAAAGGCGCGTGCCCGTGTGTGACTGTGAATAACAAACCCAAATTGTGTAATTAATTATGAACACAACTAAATTGAGGAGAGATTCCGACAAAGGTTTGAGATACGGACGAGAGGGAGAGAAAGAGAGGGATCATTCCTGCTTTTGAGCCGTTTCCATCTTAATAAAGCGGCGGGGTGAGAGATGAGCCTGCTGTGCCCTCCTGTGGCCACAGCTGTGAAATATTGCCTGTCCCAGTTGTCTGACTGCGACTAATTACAGTCACTCTGAATTCTATTATCCGGCAGTAGAAGTGAATCATGGAGTGTGGATTTAATAGCAGAAGCCCTTTTTATGTCAGTGGAGTGAAAAGAAAAACACTACTACATTACATTTCATCCAACATTTAGATGGTGTTCAACAGCTAGCTGCATAAATGAATACTGTTTGCATCTTTAGACACAAGTAAATTAAGGTCAACTGACTAAAAAGATAGATACTAAGATATTAACAGTGCTATGATTAGGTGTATTAATATAAATGATTGCATCACATAATCATTATTAAGACAAACATAAGGGGAAACAATCCCTTAGGCATTGCCGAGTAAAAATAATCACAATTACCGTTTGTGACCTAATTGGTGTATGAGCCATAATGGAAAAGGAAATAATGCCCCTGCTGTTTACAGATCATTAGGCCTGCCATTTTCAAAGTGTTTAAGTATTAACTACTCTCTATTTATATCGCTTATCTTTCTTGTTTTGTTTGTGCATCAGCGAGCGAGCCGCCACCAGCCGAGTCGGTTCCACAGTCCGCGAGACAAACAACCGCCGACCCAGCCAGTCAGACAGTCGGGCCGGGGAAAAGCAGACAAGGCATCTCGGCAGTCAGTCAGAGTGACAGTCATTCCACCAACAAGTCAATCAGACACTCGGCTAATCCTTTAGTCAGTCAACAAGCCAGTCAGCTATCCAGTCAGCCCTGCCACTCATCGGGTTAGCCAGTCAACATGCCAACACGTCTACCAGTCATTTAATTTGCTCCCACACAGCCACCGAACCAGCAGCCGAGTCTAAACTTCAAATAACCAGTCAGTCACTCAGTCAGCCAGACAGGAAACCAGTTAACCTCTGCCAATGAGTCAACCACTCCATCAGTTTAACCAATACCCCACCTGTCAGTTTAGCACAGTATATATTAAGCAGGGCTGCAGAGCACACATGACCTTTTCTTGCTTTCAGCACCGAAGAGACAAATCATTAATATCACCATGGCAACCACGAGGGGAGGGTGGGGGGGACAGAGACACAAACTTAGGACACATAAAGAGTGAACCATTTAAAAAGGATCCTCGCACAAATGCATGCGTGCACAACACACACACACACACACACAGACACAAAACCACACGCGCATATTATATGACATGTGCCCATCTCCTCTGTTCTGCCCTTGGAGAATCTAAATGCTAAATGTATGTGCATATTTTTTCATAGCAAGAGACATATTAGAATTTTTTCTGCGACCCCCACTACCCCTCATCCACATCCACCGTCTCCCATGCGGAGGACATGAAAGAGTCTGAGGCGCATAATGCTGGAGGAATTAAGGGATTCCTTGGTGGCCCCGAGTACCAGGGGCCATCGTAATGACGAGGAGGCTTAAGCGCTTTGTATCCTCCCTTTTAGCCCACTGTTTCTCTGCCTGGCTTGTAGATTTCATTTTTCATATTTTTTTTATTTTTTGAGGGCGTGCGAGTCATTAAATATTCATTTTGAGGTAATGATCATCTGTTTTTTTTCTTCTTCTTTTATTGAAAGAGGCACACATATTACAACACAGGAGAGATAGATGTGTTCTCTTGTTTGGAGAGGGAAGAGACAGGCCAAGGAAGGAGGAGGGAAAATGTGCGTTTCTTTGTCAGTTTTACACCGCAGAACATCTTCAGAGAGAGAACGTAAGTCGGTTCCCTATTATTTTTTCAAATAAATGATATGCAAAAAGGACAAACGGCCAAAAAGACACATTTTTTCCCCAGTGAGTGCAGATGATCTCACTCCTCTCTTTTATCTCAACTTCTCCAACGGTGGCTATTGATCTGGGTTCGAAGGCAGCAGAGACAAATTGATTGAGAAACTCTAGCATGGTCAAAGAGGAAGGATTCCCGCTAGACCCTCTGACTCGTGTTTGCCTCATATGGATCCCTCCCTCTCTCTCTCTCCATCAGGGGCCACTTACCGTCTCAGCACCACTGTCAAACACTATATTGTAGACAGATGCTCTCGTGCCCGTTTTTATGAGTGAAGTGAAGTAGTAAAAAGTGTTGACTTGTACCCAGCTGATACACGGCATGTTTCGATGTCTGTTGAAATCAATATTAATAATAATAATAAATAAATAATGCAGAATGTTTATTTATGATAAACAGAATTTCAATTTGAAATACATTTCTTTAATTGAGATTTGCAGCTGCAGGGTCTAGCCATTATCTTTAACTGTCAACTATGTTCTTGTAAAACCATTAACAACAAATATCCACTAGAGGGAGAGATTGAACCGTTTACAGTTCAGCTCCACTTGGAGAACAGCAAATCCAGTCAGTCAGACAGCTCTAACGGATGAAAGAGATGCTATTTAGTCACTGGTAAGTGGTTCTGCTCAGTGCTTGCTTTTGAGAAACTTGAATGGCTTTAGGTCACACGCACACTCCCAAATTTTACTTTCCCTCAAGAGTCATGACTTCTGACATCCCAATGCAGACAGGATTATTGCTGTTTGATCAAAGTAAGGATGGCAACTTAATGTTTTTATATTTAGAAAAAAAAAAACTACAAACACTAACATAAACCATTCACTGAGATACAAGCTGAGCACGTGTGAGAGCTCATACGGCTCAAATGTTTCCTTTAAATTGAAATTATTCTAAATAGATGAAGCAACTTAATTGTTACAAATAAATCTGATAAGATGCATGCATTTACATCAGAAGAGAACTTTGCACTTTGCAATCTTCTATGCAAAACCAATGTGCCGCAAATGTGCACAGAAAAGAAAAATGTGTTGACTTCAGTCTGAGAGAAACAACCGGATTAAGTGTTTACATTGCAATTAGGAAGTAATATTGTCCTGTTAAATAGATTGATAATTTCTTTCGACAGGGCCAGATTTAGCCGTTTATACGAAGTATTTTTTTTATTTATTTTTTTTTCTTTAATTGCGGTAGCGTCATTTAGTAATTGCTTGTTACGTACTGCACTGAAGCGTGGCAGGTCAGATCTGTATTTTGAGTTAGTTTTGGCATTCCTCCCTCCGACAGGGAAAGTGAACCTCTATCGAAGTGTCACTTGATCAAAGCAGAAGGCCGACTGACGCAGCTTGAGTACAAAGAGTGGACACAGATGTTATGTAGACTCGGCAACCTATGTAGACACAGTTATAGTATAAACAGGCTAGGAGGGACATACTATACAGACCTTACATACATAATATGGTCATAAACCAGACGGGGAGAGACTCAGTAGGGGAACACTTAAGGGGAGAGAAAAAAAAAGGGAAGCCTCTTCTCAGAGTGCTAATCCCTTCTGTTGTTATCGCTGTTAATTGAAAGAAGGAGCTCTATAATATGGTCCCCTGCTGGTGGTTACTTAGCCCGAGCGCAGCCTGGCACGATTCATAAACACTTCCAGGAAAAACGGCACAACATCCCTTCTTTGAACCTTCACATTTAATAAAGGGACAAACCCCATCACTTCCTGTGAAAATATCTTCTCCTGTAGTTGTTTTGTCATTTACAACAGTACAGGGAAAAAAAAACAGGTAAATGAGGAAAGACACCTATCTGTTGGATTGACCTATATTCTGGTTTCAGGGTTAAACAGAGTTCAGTAAGAATTCAATGTCAGGTGAGACACTAATGCCGCATTTACATTTAGCATTAAAAGAGCAACAGGCAACATTTCACTTTTAATGGAAGCTGGTGAAATGAAGCCAAACTGACGCCCGACACTTGATGCACTTTGTGTCAAAGCTGAGCAACCTTTTTCAACGCTCCAATGGTGCCTCAACTAATTTTACTGTGCACCGTTCAGACATAACATTATAACCACCTTCCTAATATGATAGTCTCATCAGAGAATGGACATGGGCTTCTGAGGGTGTCCTGTGGTGTCTGACAACAGAATGTTGTTAATGTGAGGCCTTGGGGTCCTGTGGGTTGAGGGGAGGGGCCTCCGTGGATCGAGGGCATCCAACAGATACTTGACCAGCTTGGGATCTAGTGAATTTGGAGTCCAGATCAACACCTTGTGCTGTTTTTCTTTTTTTTTCTTTTTTTAAGTTGATCCTAAACTATTATTTGTGTCTGTGTCAGGATGCATCCTGCTGGGGATGGCTCCTGTCATCAAGGAGTGTCATTGCTACAGGGTGGCCGTGCCTGGTCTGATCTAGGTGCATGGTACGTGTCCAAGTAACATCTTCATGAATGCCAGGTCCAAAAGTTTCCCAGCAGAAGACTGACTAGCGTTATCTTGTGACAATATAATGATATTTAATTGCATTTACTCCTGTCAGTGGCAGTGGCAACGCAGCATAAGTCCACCACTATCTCCACTAAGGTCTAATTGGAAACATGGCTGAGCAGTCGGCCCAATACCAGTTTGATCTGCACAATTACATCTCATCCTAAAGATATGTGCTGATTAAAATACTGTGTGATGCTGTATGAAATCATTACTTTCGAGCAGCTCAGAGAAGTGAAGTATTCAACCCGCAGTAAAGTCTGGGACTCTTGTACAGTAGTTTTGTTTAAAAAAAAAAAAAAAAAAATTGGTGCACAAAGATAGCAATTGCCTACATATTTCAACTTTAATGACTTGCAAAAAACTGCACGGATATCCGTGCCATGGCTTATATTTCTGTGGGTGCAGCTTTATATGCACCCGCAGGGATTGTTATGTGGCTCCTGGGAGCTCTCAATGTAAGAGCAAACCCTGACCAGCTGTTCACAGGATCTATAGCTGAGATGGAAGGCATCTTCCCCTGAAATGTTCACCTCATGGACCAAGCACGTGTCATATATAGGGAGAATGGTGCAAGGATTCCCTATCCGCCACCCCCACCCCCTCATTCAGCTCAAATTGTTATCTGGATTTCCTGCTTCGTCATGGGGGGGGGTTAATATTACACATATTAACTTCCCCTGTCCCCTGCATGTGAACAGCGAATATAATTTGCTTCGATGTACGACGGGGGGGAAAAAAGACTTCATATTAAGACCTGTTTTAAAATCAAGTTTAAATGATGTCATGAATGCATTTGTTCTAACGACACGACTATTTAACTTGATGTAATAATTCAATTAATAAACGTCAGAGCTTTCAAACAGGAGCAGGATTTATAAACCTTAACATTAGAATTCATTCTCAGTATACACCAAGTCTTTACTCCCCCTGGTGGTCACAATATGTACTGTTACAAGGCTATACTGACTCTAAAGCGTTACCACAAATAAACACATTCAAAAATACCATTCAGTGCACACACACAATCTGTTAATATGTGTCTAGGGATCAACAGCCAGCAGCAGGCCTCCACTTGCCCCCTAGTTTGGCTCAAATAACAAAACCTCATCAATTCTGCATGACCAATGCTGCAGCTAAATGCCAAAGTGGAAATGCTTTAAGTGATAAGTGTACTCCGCGGGCACGTCTCATGCATTATCACTAATCTCCAAATTGCACATGCAAATAGTATGCATAGACTGCGCATGCATGCATAAGATCTGAACAGGTGTCTGCCATTCATCTTGTCAGTCTTTTTAGTACAGCAGCTCTAATTATACTACAATCACAGAACAATATTTTCCCCCTTTGAAAACAAATTACATCGTCGACTCTTTTTCAGTCATTGTGGAATGTGGCCTTGGCCTTAACTGTGTGTGTGTGTGTAGGTGTGTGTGTGTGTGTTCATGGCTTATACTGTCCAACCGAGCACGGAAAGAAAGGCTGCCAGTTTTCAAAGATTTGGCACAGACCCTAGATATGTTTGCATCCTAATTAGGTTGATTGAAATGCAGTCTTGGATTATAACGTAAAGATTTCCACTAATTACACAGAGGTTGTTTGTCACACAATAAAAGCAGGATTTCCGTCTTAGTTTCCACCAAATCAGACCAAAGGGGGAAGTAACTGCAGAGAAAACGTCTGCACATATAAACAGTACAATATTCTTTCCGTGTTCTTCTGTTGTCTAAGGAGTATACGCACTTCCACAAGGCAATGGATGCTACACAAAGTTCAGAACATCCTAACCTAAACGGCAAAAGTAATGCATACAAATTAAGATAATGAGGCTCAGTGTAATGACCAGACCTGCTTCTCAACAAGCAAATGGAGCGCAGCAACCAGCCGATTACAGCAACAGGACGTTCGCCCTGCCAAATGTGCGAAAACATTATTACATATGAAAATATTGATACTCGACATTTTATTTGGCTATAATTGTCGACACTCAATGAAACCTGCGAGCAGTGCCGGTGCCAGACGTGTGCAGACGAGTTTTAGGAACTAGCAGTGAAGTGAGAAGGCTTTCGTGAGTTTCTACTTATCCATTTTCTTCATGAAAAATTAATATACAAAAGGAAATCACAAAACAACAGATTGAGTTCTTTTGAGTTTTTTTGTGTTTATGAAGTGGGTTGTTCCGAGTGTTTGAAAACTTTCCACAGTTCTTCTGAGGATTACGGCTGTCTCAATTGTTTCTGTCTTTCCATGTAATCTCAGTTTCCCTATTATGTTTAAATGAGGGCTGTGGTCTGTTCAAGGACTTGTTGGGTCTTTGACTCTTTAGCTGCATGATTGTGTTTTTGCCCCACACTGCAACATGCATTTATGCGTGATCACAGGCCTCTCTGACGATGTTGCATAATGGATAAGAATTTAATATGTCTAAAGTTTTTATTATTAAACTTTTCCTCTCATAAGATCATGCAGGCATCAACAAACTGCTGACTGACTGACTTTTGTTCATCGGACCCATGGTGGGTAGCTGCAGTAAAACCCGAGCACTGACAACATCCTGGATGTGGGCGTATGTTCAAATGATGCCCTGACCACCAAGCCCACTGAATCTAATGAAGCAAGAGCTCCAACCTCAGACATCCTTCACTAGTTTGTAATCGGCTTAGTCTAACAATGTTCTCTATTTAACTGCTGATGAGTTGTAGCAACTCAGTGAGTCGCTGATTGATGTGTCTGAGTGGGTGTTTTATACTCCAGAGAAGGGCTACAATTCATTTACAAGCCGGCAATGTGTAGCAAAAGCTGATGTTTGGCACTCGTAACATGACGGGCGCTACGCGCTACACGTCAAAGTTGAGCTTACAACGCCCCAATGATGTAGACACATGGTTGCATTGATTGGTCAACAGTGAATAAAGGTCAGAGTTAGAGCTGGGTGGACGCTGAGTGAGGCATTAAGATATAAAATCTGTAATGCACAACATACTGCTGTCAGATACTTTGGATTATTTATCACCCTGTGACAGATTACATGTATAAAAAAAACTATTCATTCAGTAAAGGTTAAATTCTCATTATATTTTTAAGTAAGATTGGAGTAATTATATTTTGGTTAGGTGTTTAATGATGACAGATGACAATGAGATGGCACAGAGAATAAAAACAGCAAAAAACAGATGTTTAACATGCCTGTTCATGTCAACTGTTGAATGAGGGATGGGTGACTGGAGCTTTACCCGTTGAGATGTTGGTTAAAATGATATACAAGAGTTTGGCTGGTGTTCAAGCCACCCACTGTTCGACAGCCACCAATCATCTTTAAAAACATCTGATATTATCATCTCCGTCTCTGGCCAAATTGATTTCTAGCTCATCTTAAAGAGAAATCTTCACGCCTGACAAATCGACACCATCCTGAGCATGGACAGGAACAAGTACAACATCTGTTAAGACAAAGAGTCCCTTTTGAAGAGTGTCAAGTGGCTTTAGACATTGCAACAGGTGTCTTTATCCAAACCGCTTCACTTGTCTCTTAAATAGTAGCCCAGCTAATGTCCATATCAAACTTACAATCCATAATGCAGGATCTAAGAGAAGCCAGGTGGTGACAACTGCACTCTTAAGAAAAAGACTCAAGAGAAAAGAAAATATAAAAATATACACAAGACAAATGAACCAATTGTTGCCTATGAGTATTTTATGAATACTAATATATTAGTATTTGTTTTCTTGATTCCGTTTTCTTAAATCATGGATGAAGTAAATACAACTGGGCCCTAAATGCTGGGCATTTCCCCTGAAATTCTGAAGCCTCAGGTGCAAAAGGGATTTGGCTTCGCCACGCAGAATGCTAAATGCTAACAAAATGCTAAATATCTGCCAATAGAAGTCACTCTGTGTTATATAAGTGAATGGTTTTATATAAACGTGCAGAATGTCCCTAGAGATAATTAATTCAAAACGTATTATTTCATCATTAGCATCACTGTTTTTGTGAGGCCCAAAACGGCAATATGATAAAAAATGATGGGACGCTGGTAGGCAGGACAGCGGCAGATAAAGACCGTAGAATAAGGCAAGACTAGAAAAACAGACGAGCAATAAAACAACTGGAGGCCTGGTGCAGAGATGACAACCTCTGCATCAATGTAGAGGCAACAAAAGAAATGATTGTAGACTTCACCAGGGGTCCCACCACTACTTTTTGCATTGGAAGAGCTGCTGTGGCACGGCACACCCCTCATTATATACCCGGGAATACACATAAACCACGACCACAACAACTGTGTCGCTTTTATAAGAAGGCCCATCAAACACTGTACTTCCTAAACAGGCTCAGTCCTCAGCTTCAGACAGAAAGCCACTTCCTATAATGGATAACATTGAAACCATGCAAGAAAAGGACTGCTACCATCATGAAAGACATTCCCACCCCTCCCATATACCCGTTCCCCCAGTAAGAAGGCTGCACAGCATCAGGTCCAAAACAGCTCGACGCTAATGCTGTTGGACTCTAAACTCTTTTTCATGGGAGCACCTCAAATTGTATTGTGGTTTTATCCTTGCTTTTTATATTGTTATACTTGCCTGTTGCAAATAGTTACTGAAAGAGAGGCGATATTAGAAACGCAGGCAATAGATATGCCATGTCACAACACACTGACAGGAAAGCAAGAGTGGCACTTACCTTTCGCAGATCTGCCTGGAAAAAAAAACAACTAATCGCTAACATAGGTAGAAATGTGATATCTGGATATTATTACATGGAAGGTACCATGGATCAGTAAATACAAACAGCAAGAAAAAAATAAATAAATAGGCAGATGGAATGAAATGGCAGCAAGAAAATGCAATCGCAGCACAGTATCCAAGCGCCAACAATGAACATTTATAGTAAACAACAATGTCACTTACAGTTTGTAGATCTACCTGAAAAAAAAAAACATTGCAACACAGTCGCAAACAGAGATACAGCACATAGGTAGGTCATGGAGGGTGAGACTGAAGACAACATAGTCCAAGATAGAAATAAAGTATAGAGATCGAGGCATGGCAGCCAAACAAAATCAAAGACACTGCAGAAATTCATTGGTAGATTTCAATATATGGACACCATGACATAGCACCCACTGTCGGTGGATAAAGGCAAAGAATGACATGAACAGACTGATAGAAAGATGAATGCGTATGGAAAGGTATGTGATCCAAACGAAGCAGTCATGGCACGGCGGCCAAGCAAACACACAATGTCATTGGCAGAAATATGGATACAAAGGCACGGCGGCCAAGCAAACACAGCTTCATGAATAGTAAAAAGGCAGCGTACAGCTCATTAAGGCCTTAAGTTGAGTTACTAATTCATGGCTCTGAAGTCACTGCTGTTTAATATCATCCAGATGAATTAAAACACACTATTATGTTTAACAGAAGCAAACAGATATAAAGAGCAGGCAGACTGCAAATATAATGTGATAATGTTAAACTAAGACCACGCTATCAGGCTAAAGATGCACCCAAACAAGTTAAGGCCCTAAGATGGCGTTTAAGAAGTCACCATGACTAGAAAGAAAAAATACATTTTAATAGCTAAATGCCTCAGCCATTACTATAGCAGCTTCAGGGGTTACAACTTAAAAGGACGGCCAGTCAACACAACACACCAACAACCTACTATTCAAACAACAAGCCAGCAGCAAATAAAAACAAGATTTGTACTCACAGTTTGTAGTTAACCACCTGGGATGAAGCTGTGGCCCATTTTTCACAAAGTTTGTTGTCTTCTTTAGACTCCAGCTTTACCAGACACTTCATGGTTAGTTCCAACTCTTCATCTCCTAAAATCCTCCTCTTAAAATTTTGCTTTGGTTGGTTTGCTGCATATTTAGTTTCCATGAGTTTCCATACAATTCCGTTTGCAAGACATGTTTGTTGACTGGTGGTTTGATAGCGGTTTCCTCGTTAAGTTTTTTTTCTCCCGGGAAAATTCTGGCCAATAAAAATGCTCCAAGAGTGTGTGAAATAGCTCAAACTTCACACATTGGTTCACAGCTGAAATGCCCCGCCTTTGAAATCAGGTTCCCGGAAGTACGCAGCGGCGTATTTATGATGAAACCACGCCCACCGAACGCGACGTTATCGTGCTCGTCATAGGTGCTAGCCATAGTCATGTCTATGATGCCATATATGTCTATGATGCTAGCGAAGGCTAAGGCTAAGGGCTAAGGGCTTCCAGTCTGAGGTAAGATGTTTAACCACACATTACTTTAAGAGAGTTAATAACCTGAACCTTATTCATCTTATACTACACAAGTTTCAAAATTACTTGTTCATTTATAAAATATATGGTAATTTGGTTACATTTCATAGATGTTTGTTTCCAATTTTGCAAAAATATGGCCAGTATTACTCTCATTCATATCTACTGCAGCTAAACTGAATCCTATAAAAGGTTTAGTTTTCTGTTTTGCGTTTCGTTTTTTCTGGGGAAACGTGCTTCACAGTTTTTGTAGTCTGCACTCACACAACCCAGCAGTAGGTGTAGGATGTTTTCCAACAATCTACAAGTACTGATTTAATCCCCAACATCCTAGCCTCAATTGACTTATTCTCTGCTTCTCAAGTAATATGTAGTCTTCTTAACCTGAGGCTGACCAGAAAAAAAAACTCTCCTTTTTCCCCACAATCTCTGCCATTTGCCTTTCCACACCCTCCTTGATTTTTCAATTTTTTTTTTTCTTTAAGGTGGAAGTTGCTGCTGATGCTGCAGTTTTAATTTCCATCACTCCCAGCATGCTCAGGAGAAACTTTCAGTTTGGTTTTCTCTTCATAAAATTTTAACAGATGAGTTTTAAATAAAATGGCACTGGATTTATTGCCACTTCTACATTGGCTTGAATTTTTTCTGACAATAATATCCCAGATTGACTAGATTAAGCCTGGATCAGGTAGCAGAGCAGATAATTATGAAGAGATGCTGTTTGCACAAGCCGTTAACCCTAATGCGTGAACTCCTAAATTTTAGTTCCACGGCATAATTCCTATTTTAATTGGCTTCATATTTGTTGTTTTAAGGCTTAAATTTTAAAATATTTCATGAGAGTGTGAAATAATAACATACAAAAGCCAGATAAGAGACTCATGAGGTATGTGTATATTAAAAAATGTTACAAAATGATTAATTTAACTGAAGGCAAGTCTGCTGTAAACTGAAATGTACTTTCAGAACATTTGAAATTCAATCATGTGCAGAGCTGCGCCATATACTGTAAAGTACAATTCAATATTGTAGCTCAAGCAAATTCGTTCAGTGTGTTTCTACCACCAACATTCATTTCAGATTTCCAGGGCCTGTGTATTTTTCCACGGCGGCTAAAATCGACCAACATGTCTGTTTACTGTCTCCTGCTCTCTCCGGAGGAAAATGTCCACCAAGAGAAGACGGTCAGTATGCGATGTGCAACTTTCATAGGCCATTGCCAACAGTAAATGTCCTTGTCAGTTTGCCTGGTAAAATATTATTTAATTAGTCAGCTTAAACGCTGATGGCTGTATTCGCAAAGAGGTGCCCCGACTGTGACTGATTAATTATGAGCATTATGTTTAATTCTAAGTGGATAAAGAGCCAACAGCATGTTTTTTATGTTAAGTAAACTGTAAAAATGAAGGAAATATGGCATGCTGGACAATATTAATAATCAGTGGATTATTATAACTGTTATTATAATAAATCAGTGGATTTTTTGATGATTGGTGTCTTTTTTTTTCTGTCAGCAGATCAGCGTCGCATTTCTCATGATACTGCCTTCGTATCTAAAAGGAATGAAAGCTGTAGCTCTTAAATACAGGCAGGCAATGTACGTGTTAAATACACAAGTTTCTTACAATTTGTTATCATCCAAGGTCAGATGCATATTAGGATTAGGAATAATGTTTTAGTTGTACAAGGGATATGTAAAGGTTACATAAGAAGGACAAGAATTCAGATATTTATAAGATAATGTCACTTGTAACACTAGCTAGGTGATTGACTGCGCTCAACCTAGCTGATTAGCGACAGCAGGAAGATGCCTGGGGCATTTCTGCTCAGCTTCAGAGAGCAAAGGCAGAGCTGTGCTCTTTCCATTATAAGTCTGCAAAGCATAACCCCGGGTGCCTAAGAGCAACAAGAAACATAGTACAACAAAGTGTTTCAGTGTCCCCAGACAAAATTATAGATTAGGTGAATGTAGTTCAATAGAATGATGTGCAACAACGTTTGGAAATTAACAAAAGTCTCCAGCCTTTAGACAAGGTAGAGGAAGCACAGATCCAAAGTCGGGTACAATAAATTACTTGACATCTGTACATGTGTACCTATTTTATTTTTTGTCTCGGTGCTCTAAAACCTTGTCTGACTGTCTGATCTGTCTCGCTGCAGCTCGCCATCAGATCTCTGACATCTTTAATCTTTGGCCCAGATCGAAGGTAGGAATGCAGTTTTCACTAGTGGAGACATGGATATGTAAACTCCCTGCACTTTGAGGTCAGAGGTCACGCCACATTCCAAAAGAGGCCCATTTTTAAAGTCATAATAGTGACAGCAGGAATATATTTGTATGGAATTTATGGTTGGTGGTTTTAATGTCCATCGCCATACTGAGCAAATCAAATACTTCTCTGCTAAAAGGGGGACTTTATGGTCTGTGGATATACCATGAAAAAACGAGTATTTATGAGGTTTGATGGCTTGGTACGTATCACAAACAAAATAGAGTAATACATTAAATTTCATAATTTGCAATTAAATGAAAAAAAAAAAATGTTATCTGCAGGTAAATTTAAACAATTCAGTTCAGCCAGTTTTTAGAATTTGCTCCCGAAGCGTTGTGAGAAGAGCGACCTTTAACCCAGCAGCTCACGGAGATGTTTTCAATTGCTTTCATTCGACAGCCACAGTTTCCCGAGCACGGGTCTCTTTCAGTGTTTGATGCTTCCAAACAGATATTTTCAGGTTCACTGACGTAGCTACTCGGGCAGCCATGACAGCTTCTGTCAACTTGCATCTCGGGACCTTTGAACATCACAACCAAAATAGAGCTTTGCTCTTGCTCCGCATGGTCACCTATTTTGTCACTGATGGGGACACATGCTGACGGAGGTGGTGACCTGTAATGATTGGCTGTTGCATGGAGAGTGTTGTTGTTGTCTCTGTGTGTGTGTGAGTGAGATGAGCGAGTCAAAAGAGGCTGTTGTTACAGACTGGATGAGCCGTTGGGAAGAAGGTGTGTTTTGTGCTATTTGAAATTCTGAAATTTCTAATTTTTGATGTTAGTACACATAAAACTGAACTTTTCTCTATTTTTATACAAATTTAAACTTGGAGGATGTCCATTATAACATGGAGAAGGGTGGTCAAAAACTCAGATTTTACTTTCACTGCCATGATTTATCCTGTTAGTCTGAGGATCAAACTCTATCAGATAACCATAGGAAGCTACTGGTTACTCAGATTTATGATAAATGAGCTTAAACTTAAGACTTTAAACTCCATTTGTAACCAAACACACTTTGTTTAACCTCACCATTAACAAATATGAATATTTCTCTCAGTGACAGGTTTCCTTCTGACATTGACTCAATAATTTACACCTTTCCTCTTATTCAGTCCTTAAAATCATGATCAAGTTGTCATTTTTCATTTCTTTTCCATTTAGCTCAATCTTGTAGACATATCTTAACTATCAGATTTTAATACTTTAAGATATGACTCGACCTTTGGTGTCAGTGGGTCTACGGTAGGGATCAGCTTTGATCATCCTTTTGTAGTTTTATTTAATCTTCGAGTCCTTTAAAATGGACTCAGTTCCACCTTTATAACTTTATGGGTTCAACAGTTCATTGCTTAGAGTAAACCTGAGCTTCAGTTCCCATTATTATAATGCTTATTAGAGTGTCTGCACTGTGAAGCAGGTCTGTTGTGGCGGAAGGTTCCTGCAGCCATATAGGCATTGTCCTCACTCACAAATTAAATTTTGTCGCCGCAGTGGGACGGCTCGTTAGGTGGAGAGTAATTTCTCTGTCAGTTGTGCCATTGTACCAAAATACTGGGCATGTGTAAAAGAGTGACAAAACTGCCATAACTGCCATCATTACTCTCGTATATCCTAGTGCCGAGCTTTAACTAACTTCTCTAGACAACATTGCATTCACTAGAGCGATTACTTCTGGGCACGTGTGTGCGTGTGTGTGTTCCTGGGTGGTCTGTGAACTTTCCATACTTTGATTATCCTGGTGTGGGGTGGGAGTAGTCTGTTTGGTGACTGGTGGTGAAATTGAAGTTTGCGAGCATTATATGGCAAAGAAGGAACTTTTAATCCGTGAGCATGTACACACGGCGCAGCCTTGACTGGCTTTGACTCTGTTGTTTTGAATTCACCATGCACAAGTACTGTTGTTTAAGTTAATTGGGTAACAGGTGTACAGGATGACAGCGCAGTGCACTTCTGAAATGTAATTTACTCGTCACTGGCAGGACAAGTAGTGAGAAGGGGACGTCTGAGCTGCGCAGAATTAATCATAAGGCTTTTCTTTCAATCATTCAACATTCAACATTCTTGCAAAAACTTTAGCCCTTTTCATTCTGCAGTTTGGCTGATCCACGTTGGTACCTGGAAAATCCTCAAGGTTCAGTGGAAGTTTCTGTGGAAGCTACTGTATGAGCCCACACACCCTGCAAGATCTCTCCGTTACAGTGCCAAGACATTCTGCACACTGTCTCTGGAAAGTAGATCCATTGTGATGTAGTATTTAAACTGAATGGTACATGCCAGTCAAGAATGGATGCCTGAAACCGCTTGAAAACTTTATTAGTCAAAACATGAAGACTTGGGTCATTAAGGCCTCAATCAATCTGCTAATCAGTGCATCTCTGTAAGGAAGCAAGAGATTAAAGCCATGAAAATAGAAAAAACGTCCTCGTGCAGCACATTTCCCTCATTTTATTGCATTATCTACAGCATAGAAATTGCCATTTTGGTATTGAATACTGAGAAAGCATTTTGCATGCATGGATTAAGAGCTAAATGAGTTGGGTTTGTTTTATTTTCCTCGTCTTCCTGCCAACAAGAACAGTTATGGACACTGGTGAGTTGTGCGTCGCAGAGACTCTTGCCCAGACGTCGGTTCCCACAGGGTGAAACCCCCGCCACAAGTTTTCAGACATGCAAATGTTTGAGCCCAGACCGAGAGGGAGAGACTTTCCTTTGGGTCTGGCACTGTAAAATAGAGCTACTGTACAGTGCAGTAGGTGAGACCAGGCCAGTGTTTCTCAAAGAGCAATCACATTTAATCCTACACTTTTCGCAAGCTTTGTGGAGATGATGGGCTTTTTCTTTTTAAGTCCGCTTTGTTGCTCACCTTTACACCTTTATGGCTGCTTCCCCTTTTTCCTGCCCAAGATGAAGGCAGTTTAATATAGCAGGCCTGCTTCCACAATACGGAGGTGGTGAACTTTAGCAGGCTCTCACCCCTGCAGAGTGTCATAAGACTAGCCACTTTGTTTTTAGGTTTCACCCCTCCAGAGATGCTCTTTCTGCCCCAGTGATCACATACAGCTGACCACCAATAATTAGCGCAATTCTTCAGCCCTTCATTTTCATCTCGGGTGCTCAAACCCAGAGAGGAGGATTGAATTTGCAAGTGCATTGTAACACAAAGGCTGTAACAATACACCAAGCGGGTTGTCTGAAACCCAACTATTATTCACATGTCTTGCATATTTTGTGGATCTCTGCAATAACCTGTAGTCTACTTGATGATGAAGTGGAATCCGTGACTCCAAGCTGATTGCATTAATAGCCCAAAACACTAGTTGATCATCAACATAATGATGGCGTTTTAAATAAGATTAATCAAGACGACTTCGGCTTTGTCCAGCGTAGTGTCCCTACGTGAACTGTAACTGTACTGCTCACATGATCAAACAAGGTCAGAACCAGACCTCCCATGCTGCAACGCTACTTGGTCAAGCACTGACATCAGCACAATAACTCCACTAATCAGTGGTTGTTATGAAGACTAATACATGAGTCACTCAGCCATGCTCAACACATTATCTAGCCCGGTGGAAGGTTTTTTAAAGGGGAGGGGGGAGGGAGTAGAGTAACGAGTGGATCCAACTTTCCTCTGGAGTGCTGGTGAGGAGCATAGAACAGTAACAGTCAAGACATTTGTTGCCTAATAGACCAGTGTGTAGGATTTAAGGGAATCAATGAGGACAAAAGAAATGGAATATAGTTTTGTTTGACGACATCATGTCTTTACGGATATACCGTAACAAAATACCTCATCCCTTGACATAGTAGGACTACGACCAGACGATGTCTCGTTTTTGTAGTAAAAGGAGGTACCTCCAGTTGGTTTTCGTTTTGATGGAAACCTGTAATCGGCATTGTCATAGACTCATAAATCTACCGCCCAAGATAAAAGCATATGCAGTGATGTGTGCTGACCCGATGACGGGGTCGACAGCACCACACACAGCACATACACTCACTTGCCAAAACATTAGGTACAGGTGTGAAAGCGAATGCGTTCTAATGTAACGGGCCTGCACTAAAACAACTAGTAGTTTGTGGTGCTGTCAAACTGGATTGAATTAATTATAAAAGGTGCTTTTGTCATTTAGCCCAGCCCACTGCCGAATACAAGGTTGCCACAATAATAGAAACACATGTCGGCACAACAACATGCAAACCACAGCCTCCAATATGAAAACAGTTCAATTTAAAAGTCATTTTAAACAAATGCTAAGTACAATAACCATCATGAAGCTCAAATTTAGTGCTGGACTGTTGAGTGTACTTGCATTTGGTCAACGAAGACATCCGTAACTAGTGAGATTTACATGAAATGTTGTCAAGTTATGTTGAGCTGGTTTTCACCGTTAAAACAAATCAACTTAAAAGTAAAGCGTTGTGGGACAATCACATGGAGATAACACTGAGAATATATTGAACCATAATATTGGATGTTAATACAACTGCTTGGCACACTCAACTCTGAAACGAAGACGGCTACATCCCAAAGAATGAGACAAATCTATAGGAGCTGATTTATCTTGTTTACTTTTAAACAGCCTACACAACTCGTTCTAACTGGCATAACCCCTGCTTCTCTTTCCTCTAATTCATGCCCCCTTACTGTCCTCCAGCAGAGCTTACATAAGGTGTAGCTTAAAATAAAATAAAATATAATAACCATTTGTCTTTTAAAATATTAAAAGATCCATGAATTACTGGGAATGGGTCCAGCAGTGAGTCCATGTCCAAAGCCAGACTGCAGCACCATCTGCAACTGTTTAGGACAAACAGTGTTTCAGTCTGAGCTGATGCGTCCAAGGTGTATGGGTTACACCAGATAAGGTCAAGACAATAGCAGTAAAAGCATCAGTATTCTTCGACAGCGTTGGAGAGTTTCTGCAAAGCCTCGCTAAACCTTCAATCACGAAGCTAGCTGGCAACCGCCGTCTCCCCTTTGCTCCTCTCTCACCTTCATCTTCCCTTCCCACCTCCCCTCACTCTTAGTCCGTGTCAGCTCCCATCAGCCTCCCCTCTGTGATGCTCAGAGAGGAATTTTACAGCTGCTGTCAGCTTACTGTGCACGCGCTCATACACGCAAAGGCCAAGACACACGAGCGAACAGACACATAGTAACAAAAACACATTTGAACATAAATCACGTATGTGAGCATGCACAGGCCCACATATGCTTACCACTAGCTCATGCACTCTCTCACACAGTTTAAGATTGCTAATTAAATTAGCCTGCAAACTACCTGCAGAAACTAATGCAGAAAGGAACTTCTAGAAAGTCTTCTGGAAAGTATTGCATTTTTACACTCACTGGCCAACTTATTAGGCACACCTGTTCGGCTGCTCGATACAGCAGCCGATCATACGGCAGCAAATCAGTGCATTTAGGCATGTAGGCATGGAAATCCTCAGTTCTCCTTTGTTGAGGGCAAAGGTGAGAAGAGGATTGCCAGACCGGTTCAAGCTGATAGAAAGGCCACATTAACTCAAATTACCACTTGTTACAGCAGAGGTATGCAGAGGAGCAACTCTTAATGCAAGCCATGTCAAACCTTGATGGTCTACAGTAGCAGAAGACCACTTCTATCAGCTAAGGGCAGGAAACCGAGGCTGCGATTCAAAAAGACTCACCAAAATTGGATAATAGTAGACTGGATATATGTTGCCTGGTCTGTTACATCTTGATTTCTGCTGTAATTTGGATTGTAGGGTCAGAATTGTGGTTCAGCCTGGTGGTGGTCCATGTCCACCCCGTTTTGGCCACTACATACCCATCTTTTGATTGCCACTTCTAACGCACCATGCCATGAGATAAAATCACCTCAGACCCATTTCTTGAACATGACCGTACTGCTCGGCCTCTGCATTCACTGGATCGCAGTCCAGTAAAACACCTTTGGGACGCAGTAGAATGGGAGAGTCGCGTCATAGATCTGCAGCTGGCAAATCTGCTACAACTGTGAGATTATGTCAGTGTCAAACAAACTCTAATTCAGGATTTCTTTTCCCAGCACCTTGTTGAATGTATGTAGTCAAGAACAGAGACAACTCTAAAGACAAGAGAGTCGCCTCTCGGGAGAAACGAGGTGTACCTAAAAGGTGACCAGTGAGTGTATATGCAACTAATTTGCAACAGCTTATATGATAAAACGTATGCCTGGGATAATTTTTTATAAACATAAATTTGATCAATTATCGTGTTTGGTTGCAAAAATGTTGACGCTGAACACCTGATTCTATTCTGACGGATCCTAAGATCTGAAAGCTGTAGGCCTGTTCTTAATTTCTTCCATGTGACTAATCTGTTTTGTTTTAAACAATGTAACCAATCACAAACACTTGTCCTTTACTTGAGTATGTCACCTTTACCTGTAGTCTCTTTCTCAAAGCAGATCTTGTGCTTGCTTGTTCAGATATGTTGAGGAAGTCTGCTTTTTTTTTTTCCGTGGGATGTACTTATTTTTTCCACATGACTATGTGTGAGGCTACATGCCTCGGTGAGTTTGAAAATACATGTGTTGGAATGAGTTCCCTTTATGTGTCAGTTGTTTGCCTTTGTACATCCCCAGATGATCTTGAAGACAGACAGACAGGCAGGCAAATGGCCTGGTTTGCAGAGAGACAGGCAGCCAGAAGTGAGAGCAGTCAGTCGGTCAGACTGAGAGGCACACAGGAGCTCAGAGGTTCAGAGGTCAAAGCGCTCACGGCAGCCAGCTTAGTACAGTTCACGGGAGGTTTCTTTATGTCCGACACCTTCAAAGAGTACAGCATCTCCTGGTTTAAGGTACCTGCACATCTCTCACCACCAATGCAACCTGCTGCACATCTCAGTTAAACTCTTTAAAGTTAAAAGGTTTGTCAGCTCTTAAATCACGTGAGCGTTCGCTTAACAAACCTGCACGCTGTCCAGATATTCACCTGATAGCGGTCGCAGTCTAGATGCAGAGTGAGTATTGCATTGCAGCAAGCGTGCACACATGTTTCTGAGCGAGGGGTTTGTGTATTAATGCAGGAGAAGGAGGGGGGGTGCCTCAGCGGCAGCAGCAGCAGCTGACACTGTAAAGCACAAATTTCCTGAGCCGCCAAACATATGGTAAGAATTGCATTCGTGATGGTATTTTATCACTGATTAAATCCAGGATTGGCAAACTGAGGCAGAAATCTGGAAGTGAGCTTTATGTATGTATCAAGTTTATAGGCTTAGAATATATTTCTCTGAGGATGACAGTGTTGTTGCAGTTACTCAGACTACTACTTATCTGCGGGGAAGGGGGAGGCTGGTCATTTGGCTTTGATACCGACACGTCGTCTCATTTTCTTCCCACCCTGTCATTCAAAACAAGCGGGTCCTTCGTGCACGATGCTGCCGCTAATCTAACAAGACACGAGTCATCTGTAAGACGCATCAGACAAACCTTTGAGAGTGTCGTAGAGAGCCGAAGTCCTGTCCCAGTTTTGGGTCAGCTTCTGTTCCTCAAGTATTCATTCGTTCGTTCCTCGAGTATTCAGTGTGATTTGTCACAGAAGTCTTCTCTCATCACTCTTTCTGAAATGCTGAAACACTACACTTTGTTTCCCCAAGCTAAATGCCTCTATATTTACAACTGAACACCAAAACATTTTTTTGGATGTCAGAATAATAAGTTGCTGAAATCAGTGAAAACAAAGTTATTTTTAATTTGTTGAACAGATACTCTATGTCATTTATCTTAAGAATACCTCGTAGAAATAACCATGAGGATAAAATATATTACAGCCTTTATTCAGCTATAGGTAATAATGTGGACCAGCTCGCTTACAACTGCCTCTTTTTCCTTTCACCCTGATGCAGTTATACTGACTTAGTGCCAAGCAGATCACTCCGTAAACCGTCACACATTTATTTCTCCTGCCGCACAGCAGAAATCTCATCTGGTTTTCTTTTGGGGAGGATGAAAAGCTCCAAGAATATGAAACAAGCGCTCCCGATCCTTTGGCTCCCACACTCCTGAGCACTTCTATGAATGATTGTGGGGAGTTAAGAAATGTTGGCACGATGCCTATCAGCGCAGCTGCGGAATACGGGAGAGATGGGAGAATGACGAGCGGATTAAACCGGGTCAAAGGTTACATTTCAGACTTCTAAACCATCGCAAAATCACTGATTACCTGCCGGAGGGCGTATCCACCCGATCGCGTTTGGGTTACACGATCCAGGCCACTGAATTCAAATAAACAGTTTCATTCGTGTAGCCTAAACTTTGTTTTCAAACGGGCTGCAAACAAGCAGGGGAACAGATACAAACCCCATCTCTCCACACAGGTGTCAAATGTGATTGGCCACAGGCTCAATCCTACTTACCGCCAACCCCCCTCCTAAAAACCGCTCACAAACACAGTCTTGTGTTCAGTGCTCCCTCAGCAGGCTCCCTAGAGGAACGTATTCGGGCTCAGTGCGACTTTCATAGAAGTCTGCTTTTGCCAAGACGAGGCGCAGCCTATTTAAGACAATCACATGATTTCATTGGGAGTCAAAATGGTCCGCGGGGGTCACTGGGTAGTGAGAGAGAGGGAGGCAGAGTAAAAGAGAGAGAAAACTTGGATTCTAGTCGGGCTGTCTGAGTGTGGGGGGGAAAAGGGAAAATGACTTGCCGGGAGAGAGGACTTGAGTTCAAGCAATTTACCGCGTCTGGATACTGCGCTTGGAAATGAATGGAGACCAAGGTGGATAAAATGAAGAAGCCTGCATACATAACTTCTTGATGCTTCATTCATCACGAGATTGACTGCTGCAGTTGTTAAATAGATTTTTATTCTTTTTTTATTTTATTCAAAGCGATTGATTCTGCTGGAAAGGATCATTTACCTTTGCGTAGCCTTTGTGTTCAAAGTGACCCGCAGACATGGCTTTTTTGTGGAAAAACTGGACGCGGTCGCTGCTCTTTTTCCACCTCCTTTGCCTTTTCCCTCTGAGCAAAGTAAGTCTGTTGCGCTTGTCTGCACGCATGCATGCAAGAGCTCATAAAGTTATCAACAGTTTAAATGACGAAAGGAACATCTTCCGCGGTAATTTGCAGAGTGCACAGACCGAGTCACATTTACACTTCCTCCCTTTTACAGACCGCACATCTGAATATTGGTGCTGAGAGTCCCGAACATAGCCAAGGCACGTCGGTTTTGCTCCGATCTCTGAATTTACCTCAACACACAGGTATGTCAAGTGTTGAACAAAATGCTTCCCCAGTGTTTCTGCTGCTGTTGGAACTTTTTTGTGTGTTGGTGCTTTCTTTGTTCCCCGTTTTTGGTGTCACGCACGCTTTTACGCACAGCAACATTCAAAGACATGTTATCTACTTCATCCCACAAATGCCCTGCAGCATCAAACAGCGCTCACCTGCGCTCCGTGTTTCCTCTCTTCACCGCTGGGGGGCGACCTGCACCCTGACACAGACACAGTCACCAGTGTGTGCTGCAGCAGCGGCTCTTAAACTGGAATCCACAATTAAGGATTAGTTTGTTTTTGAAAAGAACTAACTTTACGTTACTATAAAATAATTGTTAATCTGTGAAGCTTGTAAACATACGACAGTTGACAGAAACGTGTTAACGTCTAAATGCTGCACAGAACAACGAAAGTAGCTCCTGAAACGTAGTGAACTGCAGAGTGATTAAAATCTGGGGGATGCACTGATGCCTGCTTAGGCAATTATTTCTGCAAGAAGTTAAGTGCAAGGCATTCATCTGTTCTTTGTTTCGTGGATCTAACAACCCCATGAGGCGCGCTGAGTCAGCAACTTCTTTAGAGCGCACATTCTCCTCCAGATCTCTGTTGATGTTGTTGTCTTCACCGTGAAAAACCCACATAAACAAACCAAACAAACATCAAAACTCTGCTCTCTGGGCACATGTGGAGATGATCTGAAACGCAAGTGTGGGGGAAGCCCTGACTCCTGTTTCAGATCATCTCATAGCCAGCGCTTCTACAACTATTCCACTGTGTTAATGTGTTTAACATTCATATGCTAGAATAGGTTCAGTTCTTTTGTTAGTCTTAATCCAATGTTCCCACTGGTTAAAGCTCTTATCAGTACTAATGGCACTCAGGAGCCACTAAACCAACAAACTAACAACTGCAGGATCCTGTCTCAGTCCGGCAGACGAGGTGTGTGTGTGTGTCCTCGGTTCCCGCAGACTCTTTGTTTGTATACTGTCAGACATGGGTCATTGCAGCTGTTTTTTGAGTTAGGGGGGGATAGTTAACTCAGTGTAAGTGTGTGCATGTGTGTGTTGGTGGAAGGTGGACAAAGTGGCAAAGACAGAGAAGATGACCCATTTTCTGCTTTTGCCTAAGTGCTCCGGTGTCTGCTTCAGACTACAAGTGCGCGCCTGAACCCTCAGACAAATTACACTTCAAGGACCAGAGTTTTGCTTCCCACTGTTACCACCCATGCTAAAACCCATGCACTCGTGGTAGAGGAAGGTGCTTTAAATAAATTGCTAATGAGCGCATGTCACGTTGTCTGTTGGTGCTTTAAGTCAAGACACACCAAATGACCAAGTTCAACCCTCAGGCATTCACACTGCCAGTGATGACACACTGTCTGCCACCCCGCGTGTTTTTCTCACTGCCAAAACACGTCTGTCTCTGTTCTATATTTACTCATTATTAAGTCTTGCTAAAGCGGGTCATACTGTACGGTAACTGAGATGGTTCTTGTCGACAGTACGCCCGTGGCTGCTGTTATTTCGGCGCGCTTTGACCTGGAAACGTGGCGGCATATCACATATTCGCAGTGGCCGTTACAATACCGTTAACGTAATGATAACAGCAGTGATTATGTTTTATTTGTTTGCTCCCTGGTAAGTCATGGATCCAGATGTAAATGAAAGAGTGAGGGCACACCGTAAGATCCTACCGCTGCAAGAAAAGTTACTGTCAAATAAAAAAAAGTAAACGATTATCGTCAAAAGTCATTTTAGCATGCTGCACTCCTTACATAGCATTCTCTCCTTTAGTAGGTCAGGCCAGTCCTACTCACAGGATGAACAGGAGCAGTGTCTACTGTCAAGATTTCCTCTGGAAAAGCTATCGTGGTGCAACTCAAGCAGTCAGCTACTTTTGGTTTGACCTTTTGGGGAAGGCCCATTAGTTTCTGTGACCACAGCGCTATTAGACATTTAACTGGACCAAGATGCCAGGCCTGTGACCTGCCACCAACTCCCTTTATGACCTGCAGTTATCCAGCTGTAGTTAAAACTGTAGTAAAACACTAGGTCAAATGTGATTCTCTCTCCGCTGAAAGGCCTGTTTTGGGATTGTCTAGAACCTTTCCTTTTCTTGTAACTCCTTCTTGACCCTGCCAGCGAAAGTATATGAGGCAGGTCAGGGGGGGACCTATAGAGGAAAGGAAAAATGTTGTATTTTTTATTCTGTTTGTGATGCAGCCATGGTAGCAGCTGACCCGCTGTGCAGTATGTCACAGTAAATGATGCTGACACGTCAAATTAGTACGGACTGATCACAAGGCCAGTGTGTTTTATTTTTGCCAAGTTGCATCTACGAAATATACTTTCTGATGTTGATTTTTAAAACTTGGTCTGGTTGCATTTCAATACAATGTTTCCAATAACCCTCATACTGTACGTTTCTCCCACGTTTTCCATCCCTGTCATCTTTCAGAATATGAGATTGTATCTCCATATGAGGTCAACCACCAAGGCGATTACATCTCACATGAAATTGCACACCATCAGCGCAGGCGGCGACGCAGGTCCCTGACCCCAGATGCAGGCTCATCAGACAGTGACAGAAGCAGTGAAACAGTCCACTTCCGGCTGAGCGGCTTGGGGCTGGACTTCCACATGGAGCTGAGGGAGGCCTCGGAGAGCCTGATTGCACCTGGCTTCACCATCCAGCTCCTGGGAAAGAACGGCACCAAGAGCCTGAGGGCCTACTACCCGGACGACCTCTGCTTTTACCAGGGGTCGGTGAGGTCGAGGGTCAACTCCTCGGTGGCACTGTCCACATGCATGGGAATGGTGAGTCTGCACATGCAACGGTGTCAGGTTGCAAGGGGGCTTGGATGAGAGGGAGGGAGCAGATATGTCAGATTTTGGGTGGCGTGTTTTTTTCAAAATGACTCAAGGGTCAGTTCGTTTGAAAGAATGTCCCTTGGACATTTTTATTTTAGTTTTGGCAGCATTTAGATTGATCACAGTGAATACTGTAATTGCACTCCCTGACCTATAGAAGAAATAGTGAGCCTGGAAGCCAATGAAATTTGGCTCATCTTGGGACGTCTGATAATATAAACACAGACCTGTCTCTGGTTCTTGATATGCTGAAACCCAGAGAGAGAGAAAGAGAGAAGTCAGTGATTGTTTCTGGATTCCAACTCAGTTTAGAAAACACTGAATTAAGACTAAGTAGAAGTAAATGAGTGAAAGCATAAACATATCGTACTGTAATATGTGAACAGATATTAAATCCCAGATGCCGATCAGAAACAGAGCGAAAGGAAAGATTGTTTGATGAGAGGAGGAAAAGAATTCAGACTAAAGCCAGCTCTCAAATCTAGATAAAACTACAATTGTTCCATTGTGAGGTGCTGTCTTTTCCTTTGACACATGCTAACTGTCCTCAGTTAGCTCTTTCAGTATGCTTCTGTGAGGCTGCCTTTCACACAGCTCCCGAGTCACTGCATTGTCCGTCTGTTGTGGTCAGAAAATTGACTCCGTTTGACTTAAGCTGACTTTAAAACCCACTGACTAAGTTGGCACTGCTTGCGAAGGGGTTTTCTTCCTCCAGTAAGTCAGTCCTTATATAATGTAGTTTTGCCTAAATCGGCTAATGGATAACTAACAAATGGAAAAGTCAGGCCATATCGTGTTGGGTGTATAAGGCCAGGAAAATCCTGAAGAAACGCAAATGTAACTTTTGCCAAAACGATACTGCGGCGGTTTTACATCGTCTGATTTCACCAACTTGGCTGACACGGATGTCAAAATATGGTATATTTAATATTCCTTAACACTTAGTGGCATCTTTGCACAGATTTTTATTAGGGGTTCAATTTTAGAGGAAACCCATGGCTCTTGGCAGTGCAAAAAGTAATAGGACTGTGGGCAAAGTTCAAAACACGGCACGTTTAATCCTAGAAAATTGTCCTATTAGGATGGGTGGGGTGCTAGTGTGTGAATGGATGGCAGGAGGGTAGCGAGCTAACTTGGCTTTGGAAGCCTCCTATACGACGCACTAAAAGCTGCACAATTAGTGAGCTGATATCCACACCCAGCCCTGAGCAGATTTATCGTTGTTAAAATAATCAGCAGTGCATGTTAATTTGGTGTTTGGTTATACTGCAGTGTGTGAACTACAGGCTGTTATACATGCATCTGGTCCTGGGTGAAAGTCATGATTGTATTGTTCTGACTGATTTTGCAGAGTGGACAAATTCTAATTATATCCTCAGACAGAATGCTGGCCAAATTTCAATTCATGCCTTGGTGGTCCTCCTCCTCTTCCCATGAACATAAAGGAGGCATTACTGTAAGAATGACATTAAGTGAGGGAGCTGCTGCCTAAGACCCCGAGTGCTGCAGAGGCCCTTCTTAGCAGTCTGGACCAGAAAGCATTAAGACGGCACACATAATCCTCTCTGCTTTAAACTCACAAGTTCATTTATAAATCCTCTATGACTGCAGTGGTCTATAAAGCATCCGAAGAAAACAAAACAAATGCATTAAAAACTAGTACAAGCATATTTCTCTTTGGCACGCACTAAATTCCAGGTCTTTGCGGGTTGCTGTTTGTATTTCCATTATAGAGTAGCACAGCTCCGTGTGAGAGAGCTGCCCTTTGAAACTACAGACACAGAATGGCACATCTCCAGGGATGCTTCTTCTTCTTCTTCCTCTTCTACTCCTTCTTCTTCTTCTTCTTCTGCTCTGTGTGCAGTGTGTGTCGGCATTTCAGACCAGATCCCAATAAAAGATTCAGCCAAAAGGTCCGGGGTTGCACAGACCGTAAATGTGGTTCTCACGGCTCAAGCTGCTGAGGACAGACTGGGTCAGTGCATCAATGGGAATTAGAAATCTTTTTTTTTTCCTGATGTGAATTAGGGAACAGCAAAGCAAAATCGGCAGACAAAGGTATGCAGACTCCCGGGAAAGGATAAAAATAGTTGCATCATTTATTTTAAAATGCCAAAATGTCTCTGACACATGAACATTTACACATCAAGTTAGACTATCTACTTATCGCACCAATCTGGTTTTGGTTTTGTGTTTGAAAATGTTTCTCTTCATTATTTCCCTTGACTATTGTGCATGTGTTTGTATTATGCTATCACACTGTTGGGATCCTGCATCACTTTCATCAAATCACTGAACATTATTATAAAAAGTTGATGTGATGGGTTTTCAAGCTAGAATAAAGCTTGGTTTAGATTATAGTTTGACGTTTTGTGTGCGTCTTTAGTATTTGAATGTTTTCTGCCGTGACGGAAACACGACTCCCTGCGTGTGTCCTCCAGATGTTACATACTACTGGTCAAAATTGGTTAACTAGGCCGTGTGGACGCCTCACAGGAGACCTTGCACTTTGGCCAGTCTCCTATTTGGCAGGCAACAGGTAAATATTGACCAGAGGAACGCAGCACATGGCCCCCAGCTGCAGCACGATGCAACTCAGATGGAACCGTGTCCTTACCGTTGTTTGCTCTGTCAGTCTTTTGAGAAATTATCTGTCTGCATTTAGAGTGGCTTACACAGCCTGTACGTTTCCCAGACCGGTGGATTGGCGCAAAGAAAAAGGGAAAGAAAGATCAGAGTAAGAGCGTGAAAGAGAGAGAGGGAGATGGAGAGATAAAGACTATAAGGGTTATTGTTCCCTCCCTGGCATCCTGAAAACCCCCTGGTTGGGGGTGAAATGCTGTAAAGCCGACGTATAAGTTGCCTTTTCAACTCTCTTCTTCTGGCAGCCCATATAGTGGTTGGCCCCGCTTTGATGACAGCGTGGAGATCGAGCATAAAAGTCTCTTACTTACAAGGAAGGGATCGGTGGAATAAAAGTAGCAGGCCAGTCCCACTGACTGCACTGTTCACCTGCCAAATGGTGTCATACACTGCACGGTCACACGCATGTGGAAGGGGGAGCTCATAAAACAGGTTTTTCCTCGGTGTCGACTTTATGCTGCAGTCTAATGCGCTTTAGTCTGGCTTTGACAGGGGTGACGGTGTTGAGGGGCGAGCGCGGTGATGTGCAGGAATTGTTTGAGCCCTGCAGCATGAATCATTTTGTTTCCCTCCAAATGGCGTTTCTCATGATTTTCAGACGTGCTCACAGCATCACTAGAGGGATGGCCACCACTGGTCCAAACTAAAATAAGAGAAGATGTTTTACTGACTTTAATGATTCCCTGATCAACAATCTGCACCTCCTTAACTCCAGCTTGTCTGCATTGTTGTTGTGAGCATGGTAGCATGGCAACATTAGCATTAAGCACTGCGGCTTTAAAGGCGCGTTTGTCGAATGTTTGTCTTCCTCTTCTGGAGAGTGGTTGCACAAACACACGGATTTGACATAAAGGTACAGTGTTCTGTCCCTCGGTTCCTCTTCTTCTTTCATTGCACTACTGCGAGGAAAAACCACACCAACGTCAATCTTTGCTCATCCTCGCTGGCGAGCCTTTCTTTTTAAGGCTGTAATCCTTTCTTTTTTATCTGGACCATCAGAAACTTTTCTTGGACGCCTCCGAGATTCACTTCCATTTGTCCTGACCGCAAGAGACGGTGAATTCACATTTGTAACTCTTTCTTCCAGCATACCTCCGCTGATGTAGTCTACTCCATCTCCTTTGCTACAACTACTGCTCGCTTCTGCTCCTGCAAACGGTCATTCCTGGTTGATGTAAAACAGTACCACTGAGCTCGGGGCGGGAATTTTGCCAACGTCACCAGATTTCTCCCAGTATAAAGCGAAATACAAAGCGATTTAGCTGAGGCTGAAGTCCTTTGGCAAAGGCTTGAACGTAATGGACGTTCAGCTATATTTCAAAGTGTCACGCTGTAACTTTAAGGGCAGTAAGAATGTTGATTCTTACATCTGCAAGCGCAGAGACCTGCACAGAGTTAAGATAGAGAGCAGTCTGTTTACAAGCCTACAAATGGAAACAGTCACTTGCTTGTTTCCATGATATTCTTCACATAACATTTCTCTGGCAAATCCTGTTCCAAAAGTAGTGCAATGTCCTACTGTTGCATATCCATAGGATTCTTCTGGACATTTGCATCTATCTGTCTCATCTAATTTTACTCAAACTTGTGAAGCACACATTTCTTTTGTATCAAAGGCGAGTGCTAAGTGGCCTGCCGCTACAAATCACTTGAAGTGCATGTGTTTTCCTCTTGTAAAAGGACGGGCGTGTTTCTTGCCTCGAGGCTTGTAGTAGTGGTAATAATAGAATGCCGCACACTCGTCCCACCTCTGGGATTTCCAAGAGTATATAAGGGATGGTCTACTGATGTGATGAGGCTTTGAAAAGCAGACAGTGTGGTCTTGGCAGGTTGCTATCATCGATTGATCTGAAAATGCTGTTATCACTCATGCTTTTCCTCAGACCTTCAAAGCAAATTCACTGAATCATGCACAGACGAGATGGACTGAAGTCAGCTTGGATCGCTGTCCCAAACTGAAAGGCCCCCCTTAGCTTGGGTAATGCCTTTCTGGAGGTTCTGGAAATCCCTTATCGATTAAGAAAAGGTGACTTGTGCAAAAGTGTGATGCCAGAGCATCATTCCCAATTTTTCAACAAGCTCTGTCGGCGTTGAGCCCAAGTTTGAGTCTGCGCCTTCAGCTGTTGGATATGCAGCCGTTATGGGATCCGTTTTCATGCACTAAACACAATAAATCATTACAGCATGAATCATTGCTCCACTTTGTCCTGTCAGAAGAAGAACTGTTTGGAAATTTGAAGCTTTTTGGTTCTAATGCTATTCAAGAACAGTTTTAGACGGTTAAGACTTATTTTGTTTCTTAAATTTTCTAATTTCCGTTTCTTATTATCATGATTGAACACCTTAAACTCGAACACTAAACTTTAACTCAGTGTTTGGTCTCTATGCCATTTGGGAAGGAAGTCAAAGAGCGGTAGAGAGAGAGAAAAAAAAAACTCGACAGAACCATATACTGCTCACGGTCAGGTGCACCTAGTAATGCAGTGAACGCTTCCCCCCTCATTTCCGTTTTCCTACCATTTTTTTTAACTCGCCCGCCACCCCCCCTATTCCTGTTACTGCTTGTCTGGATGAGTCTGACTCCAGAGAGTCCAGCTGTTTGCGCCCTCCCAAGTAGTATTTCAGCATTTTATGACTGCTATTTGCACCTCGTAGAGCACAGTGTGTAATCTGATGACTTTGGCTATTTAGGAAAGGCTCTACTGTGACCTAATCTCCTAACATAGTAGCCTGCTTACACACACACACACACACACACACACACACACGTACTACCAGAAAGTGCAGATGCAGGTTGTTTTGTGTAAGGCAAAGTTTTTATTTTAATTACAAGGCAGAAACATTTTGAATTCATTTTGCATGAACTATACTCCATTGTAGTCTAGTCTGGTCTTGGTCTAAAAGAACAACTGTTTTATATGCACTACATTTGAAATTGGATTTAATTTTTTTTTAAGGACAACACAACCTACAAGCACAAGTTAAATATTACAAGATCCTCATCTGGATTGAATCGCATAAGCACCGGGCAAAATACATAAAGGCAGCATTCATTAAACAATTAGAAACACTGATCTATCTTGAGGAGAAACAGTCCTTTCAATCAGCGTGACGGCTGACGCAGATGAGAGGAAGCAGGAGGATGAGTGGAAAGTGACTCATGATCCTTGTTATGATGGAGGTGCAGACACATGCACACCAGTAGTTCATCCCTCACTTTGCAGGGCTTCTTGAGAGAAAAGTTTCCTGTGACAGCTTAACGGGAAAATATGAATGCTTCTGTGAAAACCTTCAATTTGACAAGTGTAAAGATACAGGTCAGTGCTTCAGCATATGTCGGTGAGTGTCCTGTGCAGTCAGTCCCTTGCCAAACAACTTACACATTGGTATATTTCAGACTATACCCGAGCTTTAAACCTGTAGCCATTGTTTTTAAAGTAATGAACATGCTTTACATTCAAGCTCTCGTCAGATTTCTCCGTATTTTGCTGTATACCGAAATTTTTAATCTGCTGTTGGTGTACCAGCAGCAATACATTTGAGTCAACGATCAAAGAATGGTTCACAGAGCTGAAAAGTGGAGTCGATGCAAAAAGAGTAGGCCACAACAATCAGGGGCTTGGTGAGTCCTATGGCCTATGGCGAGACGAGAAAACCAATGTAACAAAGGTTTTGCGAGTTCACTGTCTATGAAATATCATATCTGGGAACAATCGCGTAACACAAAACAAACATCAGCACTGAAAAGACAGAGCATAGTTATACAAACCATAAAACTGAACACATGTACACGGCGTTGAACGGGGAAGAGACTGAAGAGGCAGACAAACATTGAAATGTAGCCATATCTTTGACGTCCATGCTTGTTGATATGTCTCAAGTGGAACTGTTAAAAAAAAAAAAGGGAGGCTCTGGGTTTAGTTGTAATCTTTGACACGGCAACCTGTGCAGGGTTCTTGAATTATGGCGCTCTATACATATGTGGATGTTGTCCTAGTGTCACATGCGGCTATGATAACGAAATGTTTGCAAATGTATAGCCACGCTGGTTAGAGGCAGCTGGTAATGAAAATACCCTAATTTCCAATATATACTGTAGTTCTCTTTTAGGACTGAATCTAAGCCAGATTGCCATGTGCTCTGCAGACTACTGTTCAGTCTGTATCAGAACATGACAGTTTCCATAACAACACCTATGTGAGCCCCACCATTGCCTCTTTCCATCATGGGTTTCCTCTTCTTTATCTCTCCCATCCCGTCCTACTGCTGTTGGAATGACCTGACCAAAAGTGACGCCTCATGACAAAAACAAAATAAGAGGGGAAATTTTCTTTGATTACGTTCGTCCGAAGGCGTCAGCACGTGCCGCACGTTTTCCCTCGTGAGCTGCCTTGGCGGTGTGTCCAAGCTAATGGCCCAGCATTCAACCACCCACCCAGACAGCGTAAATACTTAGCATGTGAAGTTTTGAAGGCTGACAGCAGCCCGGCTCAGGTCAGAGGCCTCACCGTGACTTGGAACCAAATGTTGACAATTGTCTGTGATTACACAGCGTCGAGGCCCGGTGCCATGTGGAATCACGCAGCAGTTGTCACATGTGATTGTAAGCTACAACCTGGCCGGGGTGTTTCTTGACTGCTGGCAGGCGAGTGACAGAGGAAGGTGGTGATGCAGTCTATTTCTCGTTTCTCCGTTTTCCTCAATAATTGATCTCCCACCCTCTCTCCGTTCCTATTCCCCAAAGCTAACTGCAGTCAATCATCCATAGTCAGGGCCGTCTCATTGTACTTGTGCTGTAAACACTGTCTTGGATTGTCAGCAAAGCCACAGCTGGAGCTTTTCTAGGGATCGTAACACAGAATAGACATGACAGCGCTGGTGAGGCGCTGACGTAGCAAAACATCCTCTCTGTCCGAGGACTTCGACACGAAGGGTCTATTGTCTTTTTTTTTTTTTTTAAAGGCCTTAAAGGATTGTAATCATCTCAGTAAGTATTGGGCTGAGTGTTTGTTCCGGCTGTAAATATGTCTCCAAATATGTCTCAGTGTCGCTGTTCGCGTTTATCTTTTGTCTGAGAAACACCAGTTAGCATACGTTGGGAAATGATCATTATCCGAAGCAGAAACACCTGTAAACAACAACTGCAAGAAACTTAGCTGTGGAATTTCAACGAGTCACCCCCACATTTGACCATGAACTTTGGCGAATGTTATAAAATCTTAAGTATGTTCTTCCTAATCCTAGATAATCCATATTTGTGTGGCCAGCTTGGCTCCGGTGGTACACAAATAGCGCATAAACGCACGAGACTGCAACTTTCTTTGCTTTTTATGGAAGCTGTAAACTGTACGGCCACTGCGGTCATAGCTGACACATCTGTATTGGCTTGTATTTATACGTCTTGAGTTCATCGTTTTCGCATTAAATTTTCCGAAGACTTCGTTCCACTAGTTTTGTGATCTGTGGATGAGGCAGAGGCCCAAGATTCTGAGTGATGATTGAAAGGCTGAAATAACTACTGAGGACCATAGCAGCAACATCAAACACATCACCTGTGTTTATTGATTTTGAATGGTTTGGTTTTTTTAAACTAATGATTCTCGTAGTTAATGCACACGTGAGTATCCATGCGTTCACTTGCACATTTATTTACCGTCTCTTGTAATTTTTGGCCTCGTGTGATGATACAGGGATACACTCACTGTGGGTCGGTGAGAAACCTCACCACTGCCACTGTGTCAGTCTGTTTCAGTCTGGCTGCGGTGACGAAGGACCTCACACTCCACTCACAGTGAAAAGAAAAAAAAAAACAAGACTGTAGTCAATTAACCGTATTTTGGGGAAATCACACTTACTGCCAAGTGCAGTTAAAGTCCAAACACTGCGTGCCAGCTGACTGTCAGCGCAGATGTGGTGCGTGTTTAGAGAGACTGAGAGAGACAAAGAGAGAGGCGCAGAGCAAGAGAAAGTATCTCCATGTGTCTGAATCTGCTGTGCTGATAGAAGTCTACTGAAAATGGAATATGAAAGCTATAAAAAAAGGGAGGTTGGCTGAAGGTAGACTTCTGTTGACTGTTTTTAAAATAGTCTTTCCTGTAACTTATGCCCCAAAATGGAAGCATATACCTAAAGAGTTGTCCTACGTGGCCCAGCAGTTTGAAATGATTCATAACAACTGTAACATTCTTTTTAATTGGTTTGCTGCAAAATCCATTTAGATCATATTTAAGAGTATTTTTATTGTCCAGATGTCCCATTTGTGCAAACACCACTCTATCTGTCCAAGTCTTATTTAGATTTTGCTGAGATAACGGTTGACCCCGAACAGCAAAACAGATGTTAAACATGAAGGAACATGGCCAGTAATTGGGCTGCACAGAGGTTTAGAGGAGTCAGGTTGCAGTGATCAAGAGTCGCATCTTGACTAATTGCTGACAGAGACAGAGTGGGCAGCTAAACACATAGCTGGAGAAAGTTTTCATTGTCATACGTGGCTGCAGACCTTCAGGCTACTTTCAGTAGAATGGACTGTGCAGCAGTATTTACTCTCTGGGTGGGGAAAGGTTTCCTGCAAGAGAAGGTGCTGTAAATATAAAGGTCCAGATTTTTTTCTTCAAAATATAGTATCAGTGTTTCTTGATCTAAGTATGTTTATTTTGGATCGATGTGGCTTGAGTGCATATACCATGACATGTCTTGTTTAGGGTGAATAAAGAACCAGAGCCAAGAGTCAGTGCTGGAAAGCTCATTTGACTTTTTGTTTTGCCTCTAGTCAGGTTTGATCCGAACACAGGATGGAGACTTTTTCCTGAGACCCGTGTCACGCAACCTCGCACAGAAGGAGAACTTCACGGCACCTTTAAGTCACCAGCCCCACATCCTCTACAAGAGCGAAAGGGACTCCCGGACAGGACAGAGAGGTGATGAGCCTCGGGCGCTTTGGAAGAGATCCACGGATTCAACTCATCGCACATCACAGGAACACTTTGTCACAACGACAGACTCCCCCTACAACGTAGTTAATGAAGGTCAGAACGCGGGCCTGCAAATCCAGCAAAGTGGCAGCAATCATAGAGACCAGGCGAAGCATCATGAAAACGGACACAGCCACCGCCACCATGACAGCGACTACAGACACGGGGAGAAGCAGAGGCAGCACTTCTGTGGGAGAAGGAAGAAATGTATGTAAGGGCAATTTCTCATTCTAATCCTCATCTAACCTGCACACTCACATTTCTGCAGCTAATTTTATCACACGATTAACCCTTAAAACTTTTCTTTACTTTAACCAACAATGTCATTTTTGAGGAATTATGAGGAACTACAATTACAGTTTCACATAGAATAGAAAAAGTCATTGTGCACTAGTGTAATAATCCATTCGTTGACATTTTTTGTTAGCAGTTAAATTCTGGCGGGGGTAGTGAACGCACCACTGATAGGATGTGTCCTCGTATTCCTATCATTGCTGTGCACAAATGCTGTTGTTATTGTACGCATACGGGTGCAATTAAGGCAACAGTTGTGCCTCACTTTACAGAGTAACACCACATTAAAGGTAGCAGAGTCTGCGCTGGCTGGAAGTTGTTAACACATTATTAGAACCCTTTTGTGTTAAAGAGAAAAACAGCAGCGTGTGCTGTTGCTGACTTCACGAAAAGGTGGATTACAAGTCCTGGAGTGCAGCTTTTCTAAATAAGAAATGTATTATTTTAGTAATTTAGATTTGATTTATGGCGAAACCTAACTTGAGAACCTTGTTAATATTTGGATGTATTTTCCTGATGAATAAACACCGGGGAAGAATGCTTTCCTAGAAACGTTTCCATTTCTCATGATGGCAAAGGTTTTCTCTAAAGACTGTTGTCTCACTTTACATTGACATTTTTTGGTTGACTTCATTAGTGACTTAACCTGTGAGAGGTTAAGAGGGGATTGGTTTATGTTCACGTTGCGCTGTGACAAATGTTTGTTCTTAAGAAATTACAGCAGGATCAGTTAACATTGCTCGTGTCACAGGGGTCATTTGAAAAAGAGCGCGGCTGGGGATCGGACTGGTACCGCCACCGCCATCACCCCGCAGAACCCCAGCTGCCGGCTGTCCCATGTGAAAACACGCTGCTATTTACATTCCCGAGAGATGACATCACTGAACACCTGTGCTGTGTTTTAGTCTAAAAGGCACTTTGGTTACTCACCTGCTTTCCGCCTATATAAGCAAACTTTCAAGCCTTTATAGTTTATCTCAGCCAGGCAGCGATAGGTGAAAGTTTTGATAACCTGAAAACACAGATAGTAAAGGTGCTTTTGTTCCCATTCTCCTAAAGTCAGAGGAGAACTGAGCGTTTAATGTTAAGGTTAAGGCTGTGTGTGTGTGTGTGTGCGGGTCACATGTTCACCGCAAAATATGCTTGTTTTGTTAAGTCCCTGCAATGCACGCCATCATTTTTTAGATATAACATCTTATCTTTGAGACACTGACATCTGATACTATTTAAAATTGCAAAGTTTGCAGAGGTGATTAAATCATAGATAGGTTGGTCAACATCATAGTCAATTATTATCTAATATTGTGATTTGTCTACAGAGTATAAAACTGCGCATGAATGTCCTTGGTGACTACACTGACAGAAAAATGGATGCCCTTTTAGCATGCAAGCTGAATTTGTGACGAGCACACCACATACTGTGGTTTCACACCAGGCATATTGGTGGGATAACACTCAGATTGCCAGAGTCAACACCAGAAAAAAAGCTCAGCCCGCACTTTAGCCATGACATCAGGTCACAAAAGTAAGAGGATAGTTAATCATCTGGAGTGTTTGTCAGCTACTTGCCAGGATCGCTGGTTAACACTCACAGGCAAAGTTAGCCATTTGTCTAGTGGCTATAAGTCAATTTCAAATCTTGTGCAACATAATCAGCTGTGGGAAGGAAGGGCTGTATTTGTAACAGACATTATAGCTACAATTAAGTTGTCATTACATGAGCGATTGTTTGCTCTTTCATCAGTTACTCACAGGCGTCTACATGGCAGTCTGTTCCTAATCATATTGACTCTCTAACTGCACAAAGCTTCTTTCAAGTCACCACATAGGTTTACCTCAAAAATCAATAACTACTACTAATGAATTCTTTTATCTCCTTTCATCTGTTTTCCCAGATATGCCCAAACCTCCAGAAGAGGATATTTACATCCTACCAGATGAGTACAAGTTTATACCCAGGAACAAAAGGGCGGCGCTGATGACGAATCAGGCTAATCAGAAGCTCAATGTGGAGACACTGGTGGTGGTGGACAGAAAGATGATGGACAACCACGGCCATGAGAACATCACCACATATGTCCTTACTGTGCTGAACATGGTGAGAGACACTTGATTACGGTGTTAGACATGAGAGAGGTTCGGGGGAAAAAAGCAGCCGTGTACGAGAAGTACGGCGAGAAGTGGTGGGCATGTGGTGTCTGATGGTGTCAGATAATGTTGAAATTTGAGTTGAAGTTCATCATTAAACTGCTGAAAATGTAATTATTCTTAAAACTTAGGGTTAAAGTTACCAACTGAAAGCAAAGCATTTTGAAGACACCTCTTCCTATGTCGTACGCTGGCTTCAAATGAAACTCATGAGCTCTTGGTTACTACATGCAGCAACCTGTTAGCCTGACGTAGGAACGCAAAGGCATGATGAAAGGATGAGGCCTATGGGAACATCAACTTATTACATTCATATTTACGCAAAAAAAATGTCTTCAACTAAATGATAAGTTATCCACATCCAACATTTCTGAAAACACGTTCGGAAACTCTTCATAAACATTGATAAGGCTGGGATTACCACAAGAGGGCGCTGGTCGTATGGAATTTACTCTTGATCGCGGTGAACACGAACAAAAGTACACGAGTTGTGATGTATGTGTTTACAGATGTTTTCAGAAATGGCGGGGTTGGATGGGAAGCTAGAACGCTGTCATCTAGTCGTTCAGAGGTGTAATGTTGTAATATGTCAAAGGAAAGTGTTGATATCCCCAAAGGCCTCGTCCTTTCATTATGTGTTTGCATCTCCTACATTAAATCATCACCTTTTGCTAAACTGTTTGCCCCTGGGGCTTCTAGACACCAGCAGTTGCCTAGCAGCAGTGTACTTGCAACTTGACTGAAGGAAGTCATGCACACAACTTTTTGCGCAAATGACTTCCTAAAATACGATGCAGATATCTACTTTCTACACCGTGTCTTTCATATTTATATGAAAAGGAGAATCCTGTGTAGCCTACAAACTAACGACAAAAGTCTTGAACAGAAAACAAGACACGTTGCAAGTTTGCGGTGGCCAAGTCACAGTGGCTTATTCCCTTAGATACTTTTGGCATGTTGTGCCATGTAAAATCTTTTCTTATAGGTTTTGCTCTTCAAAGTTTTTTCATTACGTAGCATGTAATGTCAGCTGACACAGAGTGGAAGGCTTATAATTTATTTGAGGCCCGTAGCCCTGGCGTAGGGTTTAGTGACTCGACACCCATGTCCTTTAGACCAGAACTTATCAGATAGAGCGCGTCTAAAAACATGAAACCGATACGTAGGTGAGATCATCGCCTCCCCTCTCAGCTGATCTGCAAGAAAGTTCCGTCATGCTCGTTTTGCTACTTAATGACTGACTGACAAATCCAAAGATAATCCATCTATTTTGAAAACATAGTTCCCTCTCGTAGAAACTAAGATGGGACAGTCACAGCCCGCCACAGAGCAGTCACCTAAATACGGTATGGGGTTTCACTGAAAACACCCAGCCCTCTACCTAACCTGCAAGCTTCTACTGGTTTAAAAGCTTAGCTAATGTTGAAACTATAGATATGTCTGCATTTACATATGCAACATATGAAAATATTTAGTAAACTTTTTAAAAAAGCATTGTGTACAACAAAACACTGAAGCTCTATGGAAACTGGTTCTTTCTTTTACACGCCAATGAAAACACAGTGATTCACTGTTTTGATCAGACCCGATTGTGCAAATCTGACACTTTGTCAAACACTGGTGTTCCAAGATGTCTTAGTTTAAATAAGTGGCTTTGATTGCCTCTTTGACCTCAGCTCTTTCCCGCTGAGCTCGGTAACAAACCACAGCCGCTGTGTCTTTTTCGTGAGTCAGTGCGAAGGAAGACCAAACATGAGGAGCATAAGGAATGAATGAAAGTGTTCCTGAAGGGAGAGGGGGGGAAAAAAGCTTTTGTGAGTGCCACCTGATGTTTTCACAAGACAGATAGGGAACGTGAACAACAGATTAGGAGTCCACCTTCAAAGAGCAAACTGGCGTGACTGATCAAATGTCCGAACAAGGAGGTGAATTGGAAACAGCAGTTGTGGTTGTCAGACCACAGCTTTGCCTTTGAGTGTTATATCAAGGCGTCTTTGAAACAACCCTCTCTTTTTTATATATAACAGTGCTATTAAAGAAAATATCTGTGTTATTTGCCATTATAACTTACATTCATGTTGTTCTTTACAATGACGTGCGTAAAAGTACTTTATTCTCCAGACTACATCCGGCTGAACTGGATAACAGCGTCTGCATGGGCTACAGTTGCTCTCCAGAGTGTATTACACTGATAACAAGTTGCAATCATTCTTTGATAAGGCAGCTGCAGACAAAGAAAGTTTTCAAGTCTTAATAATGATACGTGATAACGTTGTGTGTTTGTTTGTCTCCTAGGTCTCCAGTCTGTTCAAAGATGGCACCATAGGGGGAAACATCAACATAGTGATTGTGGGCCTCGTCCTTCTGGATGAAGAGCAGGTGAGCGTCTCAAAGCAGCATCAGGCGAAATCCCTGCACGTGCAGAGAACGGCCTCGTGTACCAATATGTCCGTCTTTGCCGGCTGTCATGGAGCCTCAGATACACACAGATTTGTTTATTTGTTTTGATGCCTGAAGGTTTGGGCGTCTTGGGTTTCACAGAGATTTTTCCCGGGGTCGTCCTAACTACTGAGGAGTTTTACGGTGCCTAATTATAGAGCTCACATTTCCTTGGATCTTTGCCAGATTTAAGAGGGAAATTCTCGCCGAGTGCGGGAGTTGGAAAGAAGGAATGAGCGCAGAAGACAGACAGAGAGAGAAAACATAAAAATGTCCCAGACCTTTGTCTTTCAGGAGCAGCAGTTGTATCCCGTTCACATCTTCATGATGCTTTTAACATGCACATGTCTAAACCTACTGGAAATTCATTTAAAAACAAAACAAAAAAAAAGCAAGCAAGGATCCAAAAATGAGCATTAAATACAATAGCAGTGGCTTCCTTTCATAAAGGCAATAATGTATTTCCTTCTGGCTTTGGGTTTTGTCTCTCACAGGAGGGTTTGGTGATCAACCACCACGCAGATCACACGCTGAACAGCTTCTGCCACTGGCAGTCCACCATGGGAGGCAGAGAGGGTCGACACCATGACCACGCCATCCTCCTCACGGGACTCGACATCTGCTCCTGGAAGAATGAACCCTGTGATACTCTTGGTATGTCTGTATGTTGTCCTGCTTTTTGCTCTGGTGCTCAAAAATCCCAAAACGAGGGCTAGATTCTGTAGCAGTCAAACCCTGCAAGTACCGGATCAAATGCAATGAAGATGTTGAAATAATGACAGATAAGCTGCACAATCAGAATCTTCCTACCATTCTCTGTCTTCGCTGTGTCATTGTGAGTATAGACCATCTAACAAACTAACAACAGGTTGTTTGTGGTAATGACCATGCTAACACATTGTTGTTTTCCACGCTGTGAGAAAAAGCTTCCATTTTGTGTCCCACAGAAACTCAGAGTGATGCACATTCAAACACACGCACACACAAACGCTCGCAGTCTTCAAACCCCAGACGTAAGTTTGGACTTCAAAGTGTCGAGGCTAGCATTAGCTCTAATCATTGCTATGAAAGCCTAGTTCAAAGGTGTGTGTGTGTCTGTGCTTTCAAATACAGAGGTCGCTCTGACTGATTCCCAAGGTAAAACGGCCATCAGCGCACCCAGCCACGATATACCACGGTTTATTTGCATTTCTGTTACAACCCTATCCCTTAATGTTTTCATCCATATTTCAAAAGGGGTATATAATATCATGACCTACCTCTCTCCCGACATAAAAAAGACCTAAATGGTAGTTCTCATAGTCAATCTGCCTCGTTATGTTTTATATCATTACACACATTAGTTATGTACATGAGAACATTACTTAAGGGGGTATGCAGTCCGTGGCGAGTGACTCAAGTTAAACAAAGCACAAGGCCAAATTCTCCATGAGACCCTCATGCGTATTATCCTTTTTGATTCATATCCATGGGGGCCTGTGTGTGTGTGTGTGTGTGTGTGTGTGTTTCGGGAGTAGAGACAGAAGGACAGTGGACAAATAGAGGTAAACGGGGAGCTGAATAGTAAAAAGGGAGTTTAATAGAGAAATGAGAAAGATGTGAGGACAGAGAAAGAATGTATTTAAGCGAAGTAAAAGGTAGCAGGGGATCTGGGAACGTCCCCACAGAGTCCCGTATTTTAACATATGGAGGATTTGAACTGAGTTATGCTGCGTTTGATACAACACATGCAGTCCGCTGCTAGCTCAGACTATAGCGTGTTTTCCACTTATCAGAATTCTCTGAAGCTTATTTAAAGACATTCCCTTGGTTTTTCATTAATGATGCATTGTAGAGTTAGTTGCAACTAGTGTGCACGTTGGGCCTGTCAGATAGTGTCATGCACACTTTGACAAATCCCCCCCTTTTTTCTTTTTTTTTATGTTTGCAGGGTTCGCTCCAATTAGCGGGATGTGCAGCAAGTACAGGAGCTGTACCATTAATGAAGACACCGGCCTCGGTCTGGCATTCACTATCGCCCATGAATCTGGACACAAGTAAGCCGTTCTATCAAATAAGAGTTGAAAAATGAAGCAACATATGTCATAAGCAATGTAAAAATAAACACCCCAGTAGAATAACTTAGAATTATTTGCAATGTGTATCAACAAATGGTTTAAACGGGGACAGCAAGATATGCAATACATTTTTCTCCATGTGCAAACACTTACCAGCTGACAATAAATTTTCCGCTCGCTCACGGCTGCAACAAACACACTCACATAATAACAGGCTACTTGTCTTCTGCTGTTGGATCCAATAATACAAAGCTGCCATGGAGCGCTGCCGCCATGACTTGCACATTGAAAATCTCCCCTGTCTTTTATCCTTTCTCCAGTTTTGGAATGGTGCATGATGGCGAAGGCAACGTTTGTAAGAAGTCAGAGGGCAACATCATGTCTCCCACGTTAGCGGGTCACAACGGGATCTTCTCTTGGTCTGACTGCAGTCGCCAGTACCTCAGCCGCTTCCTCAAGTAAGTTCTGTTACTGTGCCTTTGTTGTGGCGAACAAATGCTAAAAGAACTGATTTAAGAAGCACTTATTTTTTTTTTATGCTGACATTTACGAGCGACTTTCCTTGAAGAGTCTTATTAAGTACTCAGAAAACGAGAGCGCACCAAGTTCATTTGGTATGTTGACGAGTAATGAGTAATAATCCCCATGCCAGCCTTTGTCCCAATTCAACAAAAAAATATAAAGCACTGCTCCGGTTTATGAAGCAAAATTATTTAAACTGGCAATAAGCACTTTTAATGTGCATTGTGTTTATATTATTCAACATGTGTTACTGATAGATGGCCATGTGTTGCAGCAGAACGTGTCAGCAGCAGATATATCAGTCACTAATGCTGCTGTGATCTAAAGAGTGTCAAATGAAAAACTGCACTCGTGTTGTAACAGTTCCACACTTTATTTTTGTACAGCAAGAACAAACACGGCTATTGTGTCTATGTATATGCATGCATGTGTGTGTGTGTGTGTGTGTGTGAGAGAGGCTGATATACACAATATAGCCCGCGTGGAAAACTAGGTTAAGTGATATGCGGTGCTGCTTTCCTCCTCTAAGTGCCGTTTTGCAGACGGCATATTTATTATGTGTCAAGGTACACGCTGGTGAATGTTTTCAGGGGAGGAAGCGTGTGTTTGTGCTATAACTGCATTTTCATGCGTGCAGCCTGCTCACCCAAGCGAAAAAACAACCACCCGGACCCAGCGTCCATGTGTCTGGCCGTGTTTCTAGGTGTCTGTGCATGTGCTTGTGTGCGCCTGAAACCAGATAGCCCAGAGTCGGTGCCCTCCACTAAATTTACCAGTGTGTTAACTGAACTGTCAGGTCTCCCCTCTCAGAGTGGTGGAGACAGACAGTGTATTTCCTCGCTGAGTTATTAGAGTCGGGATGACCTCAACCTTGTTAGGCCTGTCAGCCTTATATTAAACTCCCGTCACCCCTTGAGGCCACGTGGAGGGGATCTCTGCACCGCTGAGCCAACCAGGGGTCGCCTTCCCGTATGGATGATAAAATTGCCGAAATGTTGTATGTTTTCCTAATTGCAATCAACAGAATGTTATGATATATAAATGCTCTTGGTTAAATGTGTCTCTTTGAGTTAACCGACTCCTGCAGGAAACGCTCCTTCATGGAGAGGAGCGTCGTGTCAGCCAGCAGAGTTTACATCACGCTCACTCTAAGTCTGCCTCTCCTCAGTCAGCTGTGACAGAGAGGTCTGTACCAGTGCCCTGCGTACAGTATATTCAGATGCCTCGGTCGAACTCTTGTCACGCCTAAAGCACATGGACAACTTTCCAAGCAGGGGAAGTTCCTTAAAAGCTTCTTGGAGTTGTATGAGCACTGGTGAAACCCATCAAAAAGTCAGTGGTACATGAAAACTACAAGATTCCCTTATGATCTAGTTTGTTTTTTTCACTTCTTTTCCTCAAGCTCTTGTCTTGTGACATTTTCTGAAATACTGTTTATTTGGTTTGTTGCCCGTGGTTACACGAGGAAGGATAAAAGATCAGCACCATGTAGCTGGTGCAGGCAGCCTGTTTGCCTATCTTATCTGAGGCCCGGGTTGGAGGTCAGCTGGCACGTTGGCTGAGGAAAGAGAGAGGGGCAGGAAAGTTGTATGCACATTTCAATATCGTAATCATAATCCTGAAAAATGCTTTTCACAGAATTTCCTCTTATTGTCTTGTCCTAAGTACGCAGGAATTAGGTGGCACACCAGATAATTGTCATTTTGAGCTTTTATTTTTGCTCAGACGACACTGAGCCAGGCTCCTGTAGCCATTTCCTCTTGCTAAACTACAAGCTGCTGGTATAGTTAGTAAATATGCAAACAAGTGTATTTCCCACAATGTCAAATGTTAAACACATTCTTGATGAATCTCTGCATGTTTGCTTTTCAGTTTAACCATCAACTCTGGTTTCAGTGATGAAACAAGAGCAAATGCTCTCACAGTGCAGGTGTTTTTCAGGCTGATCCGCTTTCCAGACATTAGCTTTTTCAAACAATTCAACCACAACATTAACTACTGACAGGAGAAGTGAATAACATTCACCATTTTGTGGCAATACAGTGTTCTGCTAGGTAACTTTTGGATCTGGCATTTGTGTGAATGTTACTCAGACATGTACCACCCTAAACCCAAGTTTAGGAACACCTCAAAAAATCATGAAAAACAGCACAAGGTGTTGACCTGGCCTCCAAATTCCCTAGATCCCAAACTGATCAAGTATCTGTGGGATGCACTGAAACAAGTCTGATCCACAGAGACCCCTCCCCTCAACCCATAGGACCAAAGACTCACCACAGGACACCCTCAGAAGTTCCATGTCCATTCTCTGATGAGTCAGAACTGTTTTGGATGCACAAGGGAGATGTACACAGTATTAGGAAGGTGGTCATAATGTTATGCCTGATTGGTGTATATACAGTATTTATTTAGATATTCTTTTTGCCTTTTTGTTTGACTTTTGCAAAAAGCCCAGCAATTTATGTCTGGAACAGATGAGCCAGGAAATCTGCAGAAAGTCCTGGAATAAATTAATTTTTTTGCTTTTGGTCTGATGAGAATCTTGTACACAGGACTTAAAGGTCACGTTTTGGGGAAGACATTTTGTCTCGTTGCAGTGCTGTCAATGAATATGAAAAGCTGATACGAAGAGAATCGGTCGTGAAATCCTGCGTTATTTGTCATCTTCTGAGAGTGGCCGCCTGTGTGCATGCAGGCTTGCCTCTGCGTCCCTCTGTGTGCGTAATGTAGAACCTCAGTACACTGCACATGCAGAACAGCCATTGTTCTCCGTAGACACATACGACCCATAAAGCGATGGACGATCTCAGATACACACACAGGCACACAGGCACACATGCGCTCTGCTAAAGCAATCAGGACCACTCACTAACACAATGAACCGGTCCAACATATTTTGCCTTTTCATGCTCTTTCCACCACATTTTTGTATTATATTCCCCTGACTGCAGTGTTTAAGCTGTAAAACAACTCTGTATAGTTACCAGTGATATCAGTTAACACTGGAAACCCCCCGCTGGTGTTAGGATACGAGTGATATGGGCAAGGAGGCAGTCATAATTGAGTGTGCGAGGCATTAAAACCATTACTCTCAGGTCTTGAGTTTGGCAACTTGTTATGTTACTGTGGCAACACGTTTACGGTTGTCACAGTGTTGGGAACAATGGAGCATGTGGGGTGAAGCTCGCCGGTGTGGAATTTCTGTAGCGGGGCTGCACACACCAGCTACTTTACATGCTGGCTCCGGCTTCAAACACACGTCCGTTTGACTGTTTATAAGAATGTACGGTTTTGTTCGCTTCCTCAATCGTCCGCGTCTTGGGTCTGCTCTTTTTTTCCCCTCCTCCCTCTTCTTATCTCCTCGTTTCATGACTGTCACCCCTCTTCTCTCGTCCTGCAGCTCTGCCCAGGCTCTGTGCCTATCAGATGAACCCAGGGCAGTCAAGGAGTATCGCTACCCCGAGAAGCTTCCTGGCGAGCTGTACGACGCTGACACACAGTGCAAATGGCAGTTTGGGGAGAAGGCCAAACTCTGCACCCTCGATTTTAAGAAGGTAAAGTTGATTTTGTTTTAATTATGCTATTATACTCACATTTAAAAAAATTAAACACTTTAAAAATTCTGCTCCTTTTTTCCCCCGCGTTTCTTTTTAAGTCAGATTTATTGTGTCTGAGGAAAAACAGTGAAAGAACTTGAGAGTGGGATGAGATGAATGAGGTAGAGGAAAAAAAGGGGAGGAAAAAAGAAAGAGAGAAACTGATTAGGTTTACATGCCATACACACATGCTCTCTGTCTCTAACGGACACAATACACACACACACAGAACAAACCGTGAGAGTCATAATGCTTTCCATGATATACTAACTGGGACCAATGACTAAATATACACTGGAGCACTGCCAATGGGAATCTCTCCTTGTTGCTCTCCCATTGTCTGATTACTGCTGATGTTGCAGTTTCAGATACCCTGCCAGATAGATTTTAGTTAGATTTCAATGTTTAATGACACCGTGATGGCGTTTTAAATGATTGTGTATTTGAAACGTGATGAGAGATGTCTTACGCGTCCAGATGCAGTTCTCCACCTGAACTTCACCTGGGCGACAGATGCACTGGCCCTCAAAGAGGAAAATTGTATATCAAAACAGGAACCCCAATACAGGACACTCAGAAAGTGAGACGGGATGAGGAGACAAAAGTTACTGGTGGTGGATAACAAAATACAAAAGCCTAAATTTAAGTTTAAGGACAAATCAAGGCAACACATCTATCTATCTATCTATCTATCTATCTATCTATCTATCTATCTATCTATCTATCTATCTATCTATCTATCTATCTATCTATCTATCTATCTATCTATCTATCTATCTATCTATCTATCTATCTATCTATCTATCTATCTATCTATCTATCTATCTATCTAATCTCATGAACGTGAACCTCATCAAAAATTTCCAATTACGAGGCTGCGAATACCACCGCTCACACGTCGTCTTCGTGAACACGGTAAACACGGCTCCACTTGAAGGCAGCGTGACTACACGAAGGGGCCGATGGGATAACGAGACACACGTGAGACTAATGAGGGACACACAGAGGCAGGGGCGAAACAAAAGACAAAGACAGGATGTAAAGCCAATGATGAAACTCCAGAGAAGAGCCTTTCAAAATAAAACAGAAAACGACGCCAATGATCACATTCAGAAATGCTCAAATTACTCAATACTTTAACAGAATCAATTAATATATATTTGCTTTTCTTGGGGCCGTGTGCATTTAGTTTATGTTAGCTCCTGTGAAAAGATGAGGAATTAATAAATAAAATGCAGTATCACCTCTTAAGATAATCAGTCTTGTATATCTTGCATGAAATCCGTTATGTCTCCCCTCTAACTGCGCTGAAGTGTTGGACTTCAAGCCGGCTTTCCTTTTTCTTGTTCTGCGAGATTACTTTTGAGGTTTTTGGTTTTATTTAAGAGGATATAATAAACCACAAACTTGGGGGAAAAGGCTTTGCGATGCCAATGCCAGAGCTAGCTAGATTTGAAGCCACGATATTAACATATGGTATCCTCCTTAGCCGGACATTCTAAACATCCAAACACCCATGGCTTATAAGCTTTCGCACCTGGTAGCAGCAAGGTGCAGAGGACCCAAAAATCCCTGAGCAGTCATCAAGCTCACCGTCTTTCCAGACACTTGTTCCTCATAAAGAATCACCCTCAGCGGTGCTGTTCATTGTGTAAGGAATTCATATTTCATGAAACCTTTGACAGGTGTTGTCAAGACGAGGTGTCACTGGAGGAGTCAAATGATACTCTCCAAGGCGTGTGCGGTTAGGAAGAGATGAGTTACCCCAGGAAAAGGTGAAATAATCCGTATAGGTGTTTTCTTTCTTTCTTTCTCCCTCTCTGTCACACTCTGTCCATCATCTCTCCCCGTCTGTCTGTCTGCAGACTCTTTCCATCACGAACCCGCTCTCTGCCATTTTCACTTCTACAAAATGCTTGAGCAAGCAAAACAGCTGGACAAATAGGCCTTGGGATGAATTCCATGGTGGCTCTTGGCAGCAACAAGCTGAGGCTGAGGTGCCTGTCAGCATCTTCACCGGGTTGTCAAAATCTGATATAGTCATTCAGATAGTAACAGAGTGGACATGTTAAAAAGTAGCAGGCTGTGTTTCTCAGGCAATGCAAGCAGGGAAACCACCCGGTGCTCCCTTCAGAATGTTTTTAGACCTCTGCAGAGAAGCACAGCCATGACATCATGTGCATTTGGTAAATGCTTCGTCTTAATCTTTATTTTCTGTGAGCAGCAAATTGTGGAAGGGTAAAAAATTACGTATGGTCTCTGCAACAGAAACAATGTATGCAGACCAGCTGGACCAGATCTTTGTATATTTCCCTTGTCTTTGTTGTTATCCTAGCTACTGAAGCGTAAATATTTTGGAGATACACGACTGCTGCACACTGATAGCGGGCCAGGAGATCATTATTCAGACGATCTCGGTTTCAATTTCCATCCCCATGCTTTAATAGCCCTCAGGAGGCAAAATAACAAAGTTATCATAATTTATCGCTCTTCCCCTCGCTAGCTTTGTTTACAGCTGTTGTGAGGAGGATCCCGATCATCCAGTTGCTGAAATTTGGAGCTAGAAAACGCGTCGAGCTTGTGATGTAAACGATCCTTTGCCTTTCTGCAATTTCTGTTACAGGACATCTGCAAGGCTCTGTGGTGCCACCGCGTTGGGAGGAAGTGCGAGACCAAATTCATGCCAGCAGCTGAAGGCTCTGCCTGCGGCCCAGATATGGTGACTTGACATGTGTTTATTTTTGTGTGTGTGTGTGAGTGTGTGTGAGGCAAAGAGAGGCCGGTGATACCCTCACGAGCTTTGTCACCCCAGGAATGGCATCACATGAGTGCCACGGGAACCACCAACGTTTTTTTATCCTTCGCCTTAGAGGAGATTGGTAGTCATACCAAGAAAACCTCCCTCTGCAGAGTGTCACAGATCATGCTTTTTGAGAATAGCATACCCTGTAAGCATATCATCGTTGAGATAACCGTTCCTTTTCAGCAACAAGAGCCAAAACGATTTACGCCTTTGAGAAAACTCTGTTGTGTTGGTGCACTGCTCCATGGCAACGGCTTGCCAAATAAATCCACAAATAAAAGTTACTTAACACGAGCTTCTGACAAACATTTCTTTGCGTTTAAATGGAGAAAAAAAAACAAAAGCTTTCGGATGGAGAACTCGAAACAAGAAAGAAAAAAAATCAGAAATTCAGTTTCAGAATGAATTTTCATTTTCACCGTTCTGTTTTGTTCTGACAGCGCGGCGTAACATTTAATACAGTAAAGGAAGCGCTTGTGAAAACAGACGTCTCGCGCACAGACAAACACATTCCTACGCCAAGGGACACCACAGACGTCTGAGTCAGTAAATCTCTTGAGAGAAAGAACCGTTGTATTTTATCCAGAGAACAGGCTGAATAGATGTAGATACTCTTATAAAAGTAGCATTTATTGTGCGTTTTAGTGTCATAAAGTGCCAAAACCTTATTGCAAGACAAAAGGCTTGAAAGGAGTGACGATCTACTTCTTTTGACAACTTAATTCTACACACTGGAGTCCTTGTGTCCCAGTGGAAACCATAAAACTCCCTTGTAAGCTAAATAAAGAAATTTAGATGTGTTTTGGTTCATTGTGTGAGTAAAATCCCTCCTTTTGATAGAGGTGCCACACTGTCCTTACATTATTTCAGCTCAGGGAGCAGCTGCAATCGGTTTGTTGCTGATGTGGCAGAAATATGCCACCGGGGTCGGGGCCAAAAAGCAATCTGTGCTCTTTATTTATTCTTTGTTTCTTCCTTTTCTTCCTTCGAGAGGATTCTCCCTCCCCGAAGGCCTGCTCTCGTTCTTACCCCGGCTCCCCTGACAGCCCCTCATCGACATTTGCTTCTCAATATATTGAACTTGATGGTTTAATCTCGCCCCTCTGCCTCTGCGGGGCAATTAGCCGAACGCAAACAATGACAGGCTCGCGCAGGAATCCGTGGCACTCAGCCGCAGGGGGAAAACTGAAGGGGAAATCAGCTGTTCTAGTTCTTAGTCAAGGACCATGAGATTATTTGGAGCGGTGTGTGTGCGCGTCTGGTGAGCGCCGGTTGTGCGTGTCGGTGGGCTCGAGTGCAGGCATGAACGCACAGCGAGAAGAAGAACAGCTGAACACATAACCCCCTCCTCCTATCGGTGCCCTTGCAGACCGTGTTGCATGTGTGTGTGTTAGCAAAGGTTCCTGAGATCACAGTGTGACTGATGTCATCTTGAGATGTTCAATACTGCACCAGGAAACAGCTTGTGACATAATGTTGCTCTAACGGAGTGAAAATGTATAAAGCCCTCTCACATTACGAGAGCCTGTCGCTGGTCGGTTAATGACTCAGTCTTTTTGAGGCATACTTCCTAAATATACTTGATTCTGGAGTGTGAGGCATATTCGCCCCGTAGGATGTTCCATCATCTCATGATCGCAATGTACTCTAAAAAACAATATTCACATCATTTAGTTTAATATTCCTCTTCTGTCTTTCCTGGTTGCGTCATGGAACACGTTTGGCAGCGGCCGTTGTTGGAAAGCCGCTCGGTGAGTGGAGGGGTGTGGATCCCAAGGAGGTAATTGTGCACCCCAGTGAAGCTAGTTTCTCTGCAGGGCAAAACGAAGCAGCTCTCTGCATACTCGTCAGGCCATCAGCAACCAGAATATTAGTAACTTTGACTTTTTTTTTTTTTTAATTAAATTGGGAGAACATGTGGAAAACAAATGTGTAGTAAAAAAGTAGAATCCAGATATAAATAAAAATAAGTAAGTCACAGAAAGCCAGATACTCCAGTACTGCTACAGTTGTTTTTCACTGGAATCAAGTCAAATTATCTCAGTCCCCTGGCAGAGATTTATTCTTTGGTTTAATGTTTTTAATGTTTTCATCGGGGAAGAAATAATACAATGTTAATTTATTTGGTAATTGTTGGCAACAGAATTATAACCTGTTTTCTGTTAAGCTCCCCCCACCCACACATATCTTTTCTAAAGTAAAAAATTGGAATAAAGCAAATGTGGTGTACAAATTGAAATGCAGAGATTACGGTGCAAAACAGCAGTACGTGCGCAGTGTTATTTTACTCTTGGAGATTATCTTTGTCAGGGCACGACGCTGTTTTTCCACATTTCTGTTGTGTTTGGCTTCGCTCTGTTAATTCCAGCCGATGACAGTTCAAGGCCGAAACTGTCCGAAACCCTGCGCAACTGGAGTCTGACTGCAGTTGCGCAGCCATTTTGGCTCTGGATCATTGAGAAGATAAAAGCCTCTGTGTTGTGGTTGTCCTTCTAGTCTCACACTCGTTCCTCTCTCCTTCCCCTCAGTGGTGTCGTCGGGGCCAGTGTGTGAAGCAAGGAGACGAGGGCCCGAGGCCTCAGCACGGCCACTGGTCGGAGTGGTCGTCCTGGTCTGCCTGCTCTCGGAGCTGCGAGAGCGGAGTCACCTATCGGGAGAGACAGTGCAACAACCCCAGGTAGAGACGTGCACAATGACGGGAACTGAAGGGTATGTTAGGAAAGACAGGAACATCATAAAAGTGCAAAATCTGCAACTAAGAAATATGGTAAACTGATACCAGGACTGGCATGGGTAGCTATTTGCTGTATTATTGTGTTCAGTTACAATGCAAATGCGTGAAATGTGCAGAAATTACACTTTTTACGCTTGGTCAGAAAGAAAATGTCTGAACTTTCACCAGGGACTATGAATCTTTAGAGGTAATCAATGTGATTCCACGGTAGGGCCCAGAGTCTAAATTAAGTTGCAGAGAAATTATTTTACCTCTCAAAAAGTCTCGTACTTTCGAAAGTACACGGAATTTGGGCAGGACTTTCGGTGCTGACAATTTCTGATTGGTTGAGTACTTTCAGCATTTCGTGCCTGATGGTGTGAGAACTTCTCCGTCTGTCTCCTGAGTAGCTGACAAAAACTGGTTTGCTTGTTTTACGTCAAGGATTTCTGGGGTTTCAGATCCGCTTTTTTACTACTGCTTGTTTCTTTTCCAGCGTTGACTCAATCGCCCATTTTCCAAAGCAGTAAATCACCATCAGCAGCAGCGGCACGGCTCGAATCACATCCATGCTTGCTGTTGTTTCAGCGTCGCCACTTCACAGTATATACAAGCTTTTACCGCCACTTTCTGAACTGGAGTGGGGCAGGATGCTGTGTAGTTATGAAACTGTTTGCATAAAAAGATCTTTTCATATGTCAGCAGACTCATTTGTTCGCTGGCAGGTAGCTTTGTTGTTCCTTACCAAGTAGAATTATAAAACATATTCTTCTTTCGATTTCTTGTAAGTTGCAGTTTGCGCAGAAGATTTGTCAAGTCATTGTGTTTTGGTATGGAGATAATCTATAGTGTCTTTTATTGCTTGGAAGCCAAGAGTATATTAAGAGAAGAAGAAGTTATTTCACATGAGTGTGTCGCCTCATCACTTATCTGCTCACTTAGTCCCCTGCTCATCAGTCACTCTGGGTTATTTGCACTGTCAGGGGCCCTATCGCAAATGTCCGGGACCTCCTCTTTGTCATGTCATGCCAAGATCCTGACGAGTGGCGAGCTAAATTAGACGGGGAGTGACACGGAGAAAGAAAGAGACGGAGGGGAAGTAAGGTGGTGGTGGAGGAGGGTTGGAAAGACAAAGACGGGCAAAGGGAGCGAAGCAGGAAAGAGAGAGAAGACGGAATGAGGCGAGATGACAGAGAGGGGATTAAGAAAGCAAGAAGATGAAATGCGGAGATATGAGGGGAAAGACCCTGAGAGTGAGGAAGAGATAAGTGACAATGTGATTGGAGAGCTTATAGAAGGTGTAATTGTCCCGCGGAAGGGATTTTTGGGAACGTAGCCCCAGGATAAACACCTGCGATTGGAGAAGCCTTCACAGAGACGCACTCACGCGCGGCCACGTATAGAGGGGAGGTATAGCCGTGCATTAGTCAGGGGTGGACAATGAAATAGCACCGTTTGATTTTTGCTCCCCCTGCAGAACAAAGTGTTTAATTCCACTTTTAGGAAAAACCTAGCACTCTAATGTGTGTTGTGTTGAAACACACATAGCAAGCACATAAAGAAATCAGGAAAGAGCAAATAAATAAATACTCAATCTTAAAGTATTAAACTACAAGTGACTTACTGTATGTTTGCGTCATGCAGGCCTACATACGGAGGGAAGTTCTGCGAGGGCTCCTCCAGGTCTTACAAACTTTGTAACACAGAGGACTGTCCCCCCAACACCATTGACTACAGAGCGCAGCAGTGCGCTGAATTCAACAGCAAACAGTTCAGAGGATGGCACTACACCTGGAGACCGTACACCAGAGTGGACGGTGAGACAGTGTTCCCCTTTCATTTGTCAAACTTACTAAAAGGATTAGAATGATTTTTACGCTTGTTGCCCCTGACCTCTGATCGTCTTCTTCTCTTTCAGATCAAGATGTTTGCAAGCTCTATTGCTTCGCCGAAGGCTATGATTTCTTCTTTGCGCTGGCCAGCAAAGTAAAAGACGGGACGCTGTGCTCGCAGGACAGCTCTAATGTCTGTATTGACGGGCTGTGTGAGGTAATACCCAATGATATCATGTGTGAAGTCTTTGAATTTGAGAATGGATTTAGCAGGAGGGGGAACATCAGTAGACACCCTTGTCTTGCTGCCTCGCCTCACTGCCACTTGTTGACCTGTCACCAGATGCAGAATAAATGTCGGTAGTCTTCTACTGTTGCAGTTTATTGGTATGATGTAATGATGCGCGTGTTATGTGCATAATCTACTGTGTCATCAAAAGCAGTGATGTTTTCCTTCCACAGAGAGTGGGCTGTGACCGTGTTTTGGGCTCCACAGCTGTGCCGGATGCTTGCGGGGTGTGTAAAGGAGACAACTCCACCTGCAAGATCTACAAAGGACAGTACACAAAGCAGCATTTCACCAACCGTAGGTCATCGTAAATGTTCAGTTTATTAGTTTTGGTGATTTCATTTGATATGTTTTAAAAGCTTTGGAATTGTTTCTTCATCCGAGACGCTGAAGCAGATTTTTTTTTTATAGTATTATTGGGGGTTTTGCGGCTTTTAATGCTTGTCTGACATTTTATTTTCTGGTTTCTCAGAGTATTATGGGGTGGTGACCATCCCTGCAGGAGCTCGGAGTATTCGCGTGATGGAATTGAACACGTCCAGCTCCTATCTGGCTGTGAGGGACAACCAGAGACGCTACTTCCTTAACGGCCACTGGACAGTTGACTGGCCAGGCCGACACCCAATCGCTGGGACCATTTTTGAGTACAAGAGACCATATAACAGACCAGAGAGCCTCGTATCAGCCGGTCCCATCAACGAGACACTTGTCATAGAGGTAGGCAATCAGGGGGATACAGAAATCATCATTTGACAGCCTTAATGCTTAATGTATTCTTCCACATTTGTCTGGTTGCTTATCATCACATCATTTTTCCTGTAGGTATTGTTGCAGGGCTGGAATCCAGGTGTGCGGTGGGAATATACTCTAAAGAAAGCTGATGAGAAGCTGATGAAAAATCACATCAAACACAACTACACATGGGCCTTAATACGCTCTCAGTGCTCTGCGACTTGTGCCGGAGGTAAGGACAAACGTGAATGGAATTAAATGAAAATATCTTCCTTTCTTTGTTAAGAAAAGCCACTTGTTGAGTTTTTGTTTTGAAAACAAATGGGTCCAAAAAGTTGGTTGCATTGATGAAAAGGGTCAGGTCCCCTCTCTGGGCTGGGCCGTAGATTAAGATTAACAGTTTGTACATCAATAGACAGGCATCTAAAGTTCAGTGTGGCCACTCTGACCTATAATAAGGCTGCAGGTTAAATGGAGATGAGAACGTTCCCATCATTACTCAACGGACATTAGAGGCTTTTGTTTAGGTGGGACCTCTTCTTGTTCTCCTGGAGACCTGCTATTACACACACACACACACACACACACAGCAAGCAAGCATGCACATGCATGTGTGCGACCATGGCCTTTCGTCCCACCAGAGCCCTGGTATTAAACTAGTGTACGCACACACACATGCACAGACTTCTGCAACGTCCTGAGCAGATAATTTGTGGCCAGAGGTGAAGGGACAAAGGTGTGTGTGTGTGTGCTTGCACAGACACACTTCTCTTTGTCAGCGCTTGATGTATTTGCACACGTGCACTTTCTTGGCTTCATATGTGTGAACAAAGCCCCCAGTGTTGAATTCCTATTGATTGACCCCGCAGGTTAAAGTTCCCCACCCTGGACTGTTGCTGTCCACCCTAACCACGTCCACTTCTTTGTGCCCTGATTGTAGGCCGCGATGGGCTGGGGGTCGCCGCTTGCTTTATTAAAGAGTGTGAGTGACTAAGCGACCTGAATGAGTGGGGATGTGCAGATTGACCTTGCCTACGGTTAAATAGCAACCAAAGAGATTTGTTCTCCTGGGATTCAAGAAGATTAACTACATAAAAACTGAGAAAGTTTCAATAATATCGTGTACATCTGTTTCACAAATAGTTCTTTGCGTGACACATGTGCAGAGGCAGGTGCAGTGAAAAATTTGCTTAAATATCCGTCTACCATCTTTTCTCCGCCTCAAGGGTCTTTAAGTGTCAGTATGAGACATATTGCTTTCTAATTATTATGAAGTGTCACATGTTCTCATACATTCATGTGCATGCATGTTGTGTGAAAACATTTCACAGCATCCTGACTCAAATTGCTTTTTGTCAAGCAGCTGTTTCTGAGAGGGAAGAACTGCATGATCCTGCAGTTTTATTTTACTCCTATTGCACAATAGTCAAATGGGAGAGAGTGGACTCAAAATGAAGATGATATTCACCTTAAAAGATGACATCTCTGTACTTATTGATCACCCACACAGGTCAAATGAACACCAAGTCGGCGTGCTACAAAGACTTGAGAGTGCAGGTGAACATGTCTTTCTGCAATCCCAGATCAAGACCAGCTACTGGACTGATACCCTGCAACACCCAACCATGTCCTGCCAGGTCAGACCCTCCATATTTTCATATGTTAATGCTGTGATTACTGTTGTTATGGAATCTGAAACGTATTCTTCATTTAGAAAGTGTCTCAGTCACTATTGGATGGATGGCACACACAGAAACTGTGGAGTTTTATCATCAAAAAACTGAGCCTTAGCTGATGCGCACCTCGCCAGAAAGGTAACTAGCCACCACGGCAACACAGACTACAAGAGCTGTGATTGGTCCGCTTGGCAGTAGCGTGTTTCCACTGTGATATTTCTGGCTGCTTCTCCATCTCTGCAATTTTCAAATTGATTGCCCAATACAATACAGGTGGAACATGTCGAGCAAAGGTTAACTAAGGAGGTTCGGAGATTTATCCCGATCATTTTAAGGTCTTTTTTGGGATGTTTTTTTTTTTACGCTGCTATCACATGTACAGTTTGCATGTATGGGAGCAATGAGACAGAAGTGGTCAAATGCAGACAATCAAACTCGTTCCAAAAGCTTTAATGATGGACAGATGGTTTGAATTCCCATTCAGCCTTGAATGAATTTTAATCACTTTAAATATCTTTTTCATGTAGCGCCAATTTCATATCAGAACAAAATAATAAACAATTGGATTTTGGTGTACAACTAAATACCTGCAAACCTACTGATATCACTCCCCTTTGCCTGGACTTTTTGTATCTTTCTGAAAATTTGCATGCTCACAGCACCACTCTGCAGCTTCAAAGAGCTGCTAGCATGTCTGTAGGATCGTGTCAGGATGGATTTATTTGATTAAAATATCACCAGTCCTTCAACTCAAAAACAAAAAGCAGAGTCAGTGATAATTTGTGGTTTCTAAAGTTTCTGAATGACCTCAGTGATTTATCTCTGCTCCGGTTTGAACTGGCTCTCAGTCTGGACATCATTAAAAACGCTATTTGAACTGTGCAGACATTTCCTCAAATTTTCCTGATACATACTTTGGATGGGAAAAGGCACGATGTTTGGACTCCTAGACTTCATGGTATGTCAATTATTCAATTGTTCAATTGGCGTTTCCTGGAATGGCGGTGTAGTCAACTCAAGGCTATGTGACATAGAAAGACGTTTATTAGCTGTAGCAGCTCACATTTTTGTACTTTGCATGGTCAGCGCTTGAGGAGTCAGATGATCCGCTGCCAAATAGTTTGACATTCAGGTATTTAAGCTCATCGTGCAATCGCAAAGATTTATTTGTGGACAGTTTAGTACGCTCTCCATTTTGTCTATTTTCCTTCTGCCTCCCTCGTCTGACTTTAACGTCTACCATCCTACATTCTGTCCTTTTCACCTTCCTCACGACTGCCTGACTGCCATCTGTTATTGGTCTTCTGCACCTACACATCTGCTCTGTAATTTCTTGACATGCAGTGTCAGAAGAGCTGTTTATTGGTTGAGTCAACTCTTCCAAACTTCCCACACTATCTCCTCATAATAAAACGAATGGAGGGTGTCAAGCAGGACTGACAGTATTCTCCACCCTTTTCCAGCCCGTTAAAGCACCTGTTCTGCGATGACAACATTTCCCCCGTCTCGTAATGAAAAATAACTCGCAAGTGTGTTAGACGCAGGGAAGAAGGGGAACTTCCAGTGGACATTTGGTCTGTGTCTTCATCCCGTTTCAGCGTGATGCCTCAGCAACTGTCATGAATAGTTAGCTTCTGTGTTTGCTTAACACAGCAGGCCAAGGACTTGTGAAGCTATTCACTTGGAGCATCACTATGGGACCCAATCTCTCAACAAAACATAAGTTCTCTGGTCGTATTAGGACCCACCTAGTGCTTTTTTGTTTTAGATGTGTTGCAAAGTCGTGCAGACGAAAACTGCACTTTGAGTTTATTAATTGGAACGTGTTGGTTCACATCCAAAGTCTGTGGATCAGAACTAGCTGAACTAACCTTTATTTGCCACAGGGAAGTCAGAGGCGTCATCACATACCGATGCTCACCTTCGTCTTGCTGTAGGCGAGCAGGCATTCCACTGGTGTTACCTTGAGTGCCGCGAACATTTCCCTCATGATATATGGCGACGGCAGGCAGAGCGGGAGAAAGGATCCATTAAGGGTTGTGTGGTTTTCGGGTGCGGTTCTGTAGGATCTTGGCGAAGCTCGGTTGGTTCGGTCACTGTCATTCAGGGCCAAGGCAGAGGATCAAAGTTCAGTCAATGTGATGGGATGTCGTGGACATCACTGGGAGCGGCTCGCTTGATGACAGGCAGGACATGTATGAAAACACACAGGGGAAAGGTCCCTCCCTTGTCTGCGCTGCTCTGGACAGTGTCACACAGGGTAAAGTCCAGGCCAGAGCACATATCAGTGAAAGACGCTCTTGGGATAACAGTCCTTTTAATGAGAGGGGGAACTAGAGGCCTTGTTAATAATGATAAGGTTTCATAAAAACAAGATTTACTCTTTCAAGCTGGATATTCGCATGTGGGGCACTGAAAAATATTTGCTCATAAAAGAGAAATAACTGCATGAGTTTGAGGTTACACATGCGTGCGGCGCTTACAACAGGTTATTGGCCACAGAATTTCTAAACACCAGTCAAATCTGTAACCAACCGAGATACAGCATGTCATTCCTGCAACAGCTGTTGCTGAGGTATTACTTCCCCTGTGCATATTTGTAGTTAGGGCAGTGTTTTCTAAGATATCAAGCAGACCTGATCTCTCAGGCATACAGTATTCCTGTAAGAGAAGAAGGTTACCAGTGCAACATATGGAAAAAATGAATGATATCAGGTTCCTTCTCTCCTATCTACCATTTTTCTACTAACAGAAGGTAGGTCTGGTGTCGTAAGAAGCTTTCTCACCGTGTGGTATAGTCCAACGTGTCCAATACATGTGTGATGATAATACAATGTTTTAAAAAGGAAATGCAAGTTTAATATGTTCTGGTTTTAATAAAATGGTGAGAGGTTTGAATTATTTAAAGATTGTGGAAATGCCAAACTCTCTCGCACTATGACTCTAAAGCTTCTAAGCTCGTAAAATGAAAAACACTTACAAATGGGAGCCTCTACCTACGTAGTGCTGCCACTGCTGCACAGACCCGGCAGGACACTTGCAGAGATAAGCAGATGCCTCTCTTTCAAGGAACAACAAGAGAATTTCGTCTAGAGGCCTCTGACAGCTGCCGTCGAGGCGTCAGTTCCTGTGTGACTCTATTCTGAGTACACCCACGTACGCTCTTAGCAATGGTCTGAAATATCAGCCAAATTCTTGCAAATGAAGGGGACACTGCTGACAAGTTGTTCCTTGATTTATGAGCAGAAAGGGCTTTAGCTGAGGCACGCTGACCTCATCTCGGTCAGTGTTGCGTGTGCACGTCCAAAAAAATTCCGTTGTTGCGCGTCCAACTGTGACTTTGTCCCTTGCGTTTTAAAGTCCTTTGTTATGTCGGGGCCAAACCAAGCCATTAAAAAATGCTTCAAGAAGTCTCGTTATTACTAAACATCCAAAGGCCTTGCCAGAAGGAGACATAATGAGGCCTTGTTGCCTCCGTGTTTGTGTAAATTAGTACCTGTGATGCAATCATTCGCTTTCTGCTTTTTATGATGGCGTCTGCTAATTGCATGAAATGTAATTTAACATTTAAGAACTAATGAAAAAAAAACAAAAGAGTAAGGACTCTAAAAAAGAGGAGTCAGAAATATTCTGTGGTGCAGCTGAGGATGTATTTATTCTTTCCTATTCTATGCTGGTATACGTGAACTGTAATGTGTACACAACATACACAAAGTCACGGGCCTTGTTCAGACTGTGCACCGAAATCAGTTTTTTGGCATGAAATACAGCTTTTGCAAACTTATTAAAGTGAATTTTAAAGTTTCTTTCACAACACTTGGATCTCACATCACATGAATACTACTACCAGTAGTGGTGCTTTGGAGGACAACATGGAGAACAATGATCTGTGGACAAAACTAACTGTCTGCTGGTACTTTTGAGGCAGGCTTCCATGCAGGCAAAGTCATACCTCCGTTTCTTACGAATTTTGAATTGAAAACACTCCACTCCAAACACTCATGTCCACTGAGTGTGTGCCCCATACTATGAGGATATAGTCATTGCTGCAGCGGCACAGGTTCCATTCCTGGCTGCAACCCTCACCGCATCTTGGCCCCCATCCCTCACCCTATTACTTCTTGAGTCTCTAAAAAAAAACACCAACACACCAACCAAACAAAATGAAAGTCACGTCATCTGCATAGCTATATGTATGTATGTTGCAGCAGCAATGCCTACAGATAGTTGGGTGATGTCTGCACTGGTCACTTGTAAATAACTCTACAGATTGTTTGTCCTAAAGATTTATGATTTAAAAAAGAAAAAAAAGAAAATCAGATTTTCCTCCAGATGCTATCGCTGCTGAAAGCAGAATAACTGGCCATCAGCTGCTGTCTGGCACACACCCAGGCACGTACAGAGAGAAGACAGGGCAGGGCAGCAGATGATCAGTGGTGGAGGTGGTGTCCAGTTACTAGAAAGTTTCACTTCAATCCAAACTTTCTCACACTCTCATTAGGACAGTTCTAGGTATCCCTTTGGACCCCCACCCTAAAATCAGCGCAGGCACTAGATTAAAGACCAAAAACGCCTTATTAATGCCGATGCAGTCATATTCAGTCTACTCGCTCCATTTTTCTTTTTCTTATTACATTTCTTTGGAATCCCCCTTCTTTTCTATGAAGTCATTTCTCCCTTAATCTGCACTGGTGCCGTCCCAACACCTGCTCAAGTCAAAAACTACTGTTTCAGAAAGATTTTTCTCAGGGTTACAGTGTTATACGGGGCACCAGCATTATGTAATCCGCTCTGAAATCACACAATTCCAATTGCATTGGCATCTAGCTCATATTTTATAGTAACCAACAGCTGTTCAGAAGGGGATTTTTCCTCTGCATAGCAGTGTCATTGCCTGAACGTTTCCCTCTCGCTCGGTTTGTGTATGTCTCCGTTGTGGAGCAGGTATCCTAGGAAAATACTGCAGTACTGATATCAAGTAGCAATCGTGTTGACAGGAAATGTACTGTATATCTTAAATCCTGAGAAAAGAGGACATGTCTTTCAGAGCTTTCTTAGGTCAGACATTTTAAGTAATATGGCATATTTGTGGTTCGTCGTGTCATCATGTGTTGTAATGCATTGTGTAGTGTGTAGTCATTCACACTTTAATATTCGACAAAAAGTGTAGGACACAAACGGTAGGTATGCACTGCATAGACGCTAAGTAGGTTGCCTGTTTTGAACCAGACACAGGCAACGTGAGGTGATAGTCAGCCTTCGCTGCCGGTGGTTCCTTGATGTTGGTTTGGTGCGTCCGTACCTTCAGACGTCTTAAACACAACACTATAAAGCAGCCTTGCATGTCATCACCTAAAAATATCAAACATAAATACAGAAGGTAAAACACAAGCAATACACACTAGTATATACACTGATCAGGCTTAACATTATGACCACCTTCCTAATATTGTGTAGGTTTCCCTAGTGTCCCCAAAGTAGTTGTGTCTCATGAGAGAATGGACATGGGTCTTCTGACAGTGTCTTGTGGTGTCTGGCAACAGAATGTAGTTAGTGGTTGCCTTTGGGTCCTGTGGGTTGAGGGCAGGTGCCTCTGTGGATCAGGCTCATTCCAGTGCTTTCTACAGATACTTGATCAGTTTAGGATCTAGTGAATTTGGAGGCCGGGTCAACACCTTGTGCAGTTTTTCATGTGTTTTGAGTTGCTGTGTTATTGCTATGTGGTGGGGGTGCCTGGTCTGGTTGAAGTGGGTGGTACATGCCTAAGTAACAGCCGCACAAATGCCAGGTCCGAAAGTTTCCCCGTGAACATTGCATCGTCACGGTTTGGTCAATGTTAGTTACTTCTCCTGTCAGTGATTTTAATGTTGTGGCTGATCGGTGTGCGACTACTTACCAGTACTTGCAGGTACTAGTCATCTGCTAATGGGAGCCCTTCCACACCTCGAGGTCCTGTACCTGCGCCTAGAGGGCAGCTCAGTGACGTGGCAATTAAGCGGGTGTGTTATATCCTGTGCTCTTGTGATTGTGGTGTGTGTAATGTCCTTAGAATTGAGCGCTCATAGGTAGGGTATGGGGAGGATTGTTGGTTATATGCGAGTTTGGCCTCGTTTGTGAGCATGTTGAAGAAACCAGTGAAGCAGTAGAGCAGGATGGTTTGAACAATACTACGGTGGAAGAGGAGATGGGAGAGGGAAAGTTACAGATGGCTCTATGTTGACCTGTCAAACAGGTGGAACCAATGACATTTTTTATGCTGCACCGAGAAGCCGATGAAACGAATCGCGTATGTTACTGATACTATGATTTCAATAAAACGGAACTTTCCTCTATTTGTTACTGGTTACCCCAATATTGTCCTGAGTTGATAAACCTGCGATCAATTTACTCGGCAGAGGGGGAGCGTTAAATCCTTTGGGCCTTCAAAATGGACATGGCAGAAGAGGCCTGGGATCCACAAGGTAAATTACATTAAGCTCAGTTAAAGTAAAAGGAATCGATGACAGCAAAGGTAAAAATAAAATGGGAATATTTTATAGAAAACCTCATCCTTAGCTTCAATAGTGCATTTAATGCACTCTAAAATGTTGCATACTGAAACAAGACACACTGATCTAAACTAAGTTTATCAATTATATACACTTGTAGAACACAAATTGACATTGTGTTTTTTATGCAATGCTCATGGTGGAAAATATCATTATACTCTTATTGGTAAATGGATCGTAGTGGAATCAGGGGGTCTGAATGTTTCAAGGGGGAGGGGGCATACATCCAGGATCTACTCGGAGTTTCACTCTGTTTCTACTTCCCTCTGTCGCCCTCTCACACACAGAGGCATAGGTGAAACCTTTGAGGTCAGTGGTGAGACCTCCTTGTCCCTCCTTTCACACACTGTTGTAAGACCCCCACTGCAGTGTCGGTGGCTTCAGACTCGGCTGTAAACATATGTCTCATGGTCAGGACGCTTTGATGTGGCGTCTTGCTTTTGCCTCCTTGACCTGTCCAACCCCATCGAACCACACACACACAAACACACCCACACACACACACACACACACATATTGGTACCAGCCAAGGGAAGCTGTCACTCAGTCTAAGTTGTGCTCAGGTCGCAGCTCTTCCAGTCTCTCATCAGGGATTTGTGGGAGTGGGACTGTGTGTCACACTCTCCGTCTGCGTCTCTGTCTGTCCCACTGTCTCCACCTTTTAAAAGTCATTTATAAATACGTTCAGATCCTCATTCTCGCACTCTCTCTCATGCACAACAGCCCGGCCACTCCTCTGCAGCACTCGTGGTTATCTCAAATGGATGTTCCCCTTCTGATGTCTTTGTTTTCCTTTCTTCCTCTTACCTTTTCCCTCACACACTCCACCCCGCCACTTACAAAGTTACACACGCCACTCCTATCAGCATTTACCCGCTAATGGATTTGTGTGTTTACACTGTGCTGAGGAAGCAGTGATAATGGTGGCTGTAAAGTAATCTCACAACTGTTTGCACTCATCTCTCAGGCCTATCGCCGTCATTAGCTACAGCTGGAGCGGCTTAGGTTCGCATGCACGTGCACGCGTGTTTACGCGTGTGCGCGTAAACATTAGAGGAGCCATGTGTTGGCGCGACACCTCGGTAATATGCAACAGATTTCAGAGTGTTTTGATAGATCATTTCAATAATTGAGGAATATGGACACAGCAGCGCTCTGCTGCATAGATTAACAGGCTTGATATTCAAATTTGAACGCCAAAAGCTGCTGTTCTTGTGTGATTAAAATAAGATTAGATCATTTATATATTTCCTATTGATTACAGTGTAAACGGCAGGTGTCTTTTTATAACATGCATTTGGATTCTCGTGCAAATACATGGTTTGTCACACCACCATTAATTCTCATAACATGCATATGAAATAGAAATCTGTAACTCATACATCATGCATATTGTATAGATAGATTTTCTCCATTTATCACATTAATTTCTCCTCCTTTATTAAACAAAATGGAGTAATACTTCCATTTCATATAAATTGCATGTGCTTCTTGTTTGCATCAATTATCTGGACAGGTTTCACGGCCCTCTTCGTGCGTAAACTGTGAGCTGAAACAAAGCATATGCTGTCCTAAGTATGCATGCATGCATGCTAGACTAGACTAGCTGTCTGTGGTCATCAGTCCATCTCTTCATGTCATACTATTCCGAGGCGTAGTTATTTCATTTTGCTGTGTCTGCACCCAGCGAGTTGGCCCGAGCACGCACTACATCATGGAAAAAGGTCTCCGATCGCTCACATTTAGAGCGTGATATCATTCTGCCTCATAGCGTGAGTGAACACTGATATAAGCATATACACGCACGTGGAAGCGCACGCGCGCACAGTAGCGAAGCCATAAACACTGGTCAAAGGTTATTTAATGCTCCTGGGGTGCATGCAGACAGAGTCATTTAAACCACAAAGGCTACCTGACACGCTATCCACAGGACACCGGATCTCTGTGATGCTCACTCCCCCTGCAGCCGCACTTAGTGAAAGATCACAAAGTGGCTCGGCATTAATGAGTATATTATACCAGCAGCCATTCCAGTGAAGTCATTACAGTGATAAATCTTTGGCAAAAGTATCAGTGTAAATTAAAGCTCTGTTTGACATCCACCACATTAAAATATTTTAGCCACTGCAGATCAGATGGCTATATTTACTCTTCTGTGCAGACAGCGACGTCTGAGATGTAATGGGGTAGTTTAAAAGAGCCGAAACAATGTGTCATTAAGTGTGCAAATATATCACACGTAGCAAGTTGGTAAATTTTCATATGCAATCAATCCATGATATCAGCTAATCACCAGCTTGTATGCTAGGTCATAGAAATCCTGCACATTTATTTGCAGGAACACACATGCACGGTAATATATCAGAGCTATTGAAAGACACAATGTGGCCTCTAAAAATGGCTGCAACTCCTCTTCCTGCATTCACGTTATGACACCGCGAAGTATCAGCTCCTATTTCTTCGCCCAATAAATATCACGTCAGCGCGATGCGTGCGCGCGTTGATCGCTAAGTTAGCCGCCTAAAATAAACAGCCTAATGGAAACTTTCATCTCCGCGTTCCCCGCCGTCCTCCCTCAGAGCGTCCTTTGATGATGCTACAGTTTGTATCTTCTTCCCGACAAGCCGCGCCGTGTTTGAGAGCAGATGGGTTTTCTCCCTCGATATTTATTTAGATTCTGCAGTGCGAGTTTAATGCCCTTTAAAGCTTCACTCTTCTCGTCCGCCCCGCGCGGCATTCCGAGCGAGCGTTGCACCATATTGCTGCAAATAAAGTTTAGATTGTTAATATAAACAACTCCATGTGCTGACAGCAATTTTTGGAGCTGTTTGGGGTAGATGTTAGGAGGTCGGGTGGCTACATCGGGGTGAGGTTAGAGAGAAGATGACAGAGTGCGTGATGAGGGATTGAGCTCCAGGCACCTCGAGTTTGGGGTCACTTGGAATAGATGCAACGAGGCTTTAAGGAAGGGAGAAGGCTGGAGATTAGGCGACATTCTACTGAGGCACGGTGTTGGACGAAAGAAAAAAGAAAATAGGCGCTAAAAAAAATCTAATATAAACTGTCCCAAAGTGAGGCTCATTAATATAAAGGGTGTTTATTATATATCTTGGGTCTGCCAATTATTATTTGTGTTTGGAGTGTGCAGTACAAATGGAGGTAATTACAAAAGAAATATGTGGTGATGTTTAGTTTTAGTGGTGATGAGGGCCGGGTTTGGGCAAGCAGGGGGTTTAAAATTTAGCAGTGAGGCTTGAGTTACCGTTTAAAAGCCGGGTGTTTTGGCTGTTGGGACTTGCTCCGAAGCCAGTCGTCCGTGAACGAGCGTCCAACACCCTGTGGAGTCAGCCGTGCAGCTCTCCAGTGTGCCTGATGTCAGCAGCATGTGGGGACTGTAACAGAATAATGTGTCTATTAATCTATTAATAAGCTACAATGAGCAGAGTAAGCTACACGCACTGTGCTTTAAGTTCATGGGTTCAAAGACGCTTTTATTTTGAAATATCTGCAGCAGGAGAAGAGAAGGGGCTCGGATCTAACGCGGGATGTCCTACTCAATTGCTGTCCTTGCGTTATCTTGTAGTCGTTCGTGAGTTCCCGCAGACTTGTCCCGAGTAAGTGATTGAGGAGCTGTGCGTGTTGACTCAGCGGGCTTGTGTTGTGTTGTCCCAGCTGGTCTGTAGGGGAGTGGGGGGCGTGCAGCCGGAGCTGTGGAGGAGGGGAGCAGACGCGGCAGGTCCAGTGTGTCCAGAGAACCAGCCAGACCAGCGTAGACGCCCTGGCTGACTCTCACTGTTCCCAACCCACCCCAACCAGGAGGCAGGCCTGCAACGCACACAGCTGTCCGCCAGTTTGGACCGCTGGGCCGTGGTCACAGGTAAGCATTTACTGATGACACGTCCACGGCCTGGATGACTGAAAACCTTCCAAGACGTGTGATGATGATCATTTTCAGTAGGTTTAAGGTGATGTAAGTGGGTAAACGCATACTCACGTAGCACAAAGCTTTAATTCACAGGAGGAAGCAACACTTCACACTCGCCGTCCACTTAAAGAGCTCTGCACATTGTGTTGCTAAGTGGTCCCGGGCTTTGATGGCTTCACCACATTTTATGACGGTGATCTCAGTGGCTTTAAAGTATGAATGTGCCCGCTGAGACCTCTTGTGTTTTCCTCTCTCTCCAGCTCCTTTACATTGTGTGTGGTGACTCGTCTCACTGTTAAACTCCTTTAGCTGCCATTTCAACCCAAATATCCCGTCCTACATGGCACAAATGGTGTCCGGTTTACTTCCTCTCGGGCGATCTGTGGCACAATGTAGTGCGTCACAGCTCAGAGTTTATTGGACGTAGTGAAAGGCTTTAAAGACGGTGCCATAAGATGTGTGCCTAGTGTTAAAATTAAACTTTGGGGAGCTTGTCAGATTACCTCAAAGGAATTATTAAGGGAGTGAAGCACAGTAAGCCATTGTGTGAAGAATATGGATATGGAAGCTTTCTGCGCATAGTTGGCTTGTTAAGACCTTTAACCTGTGACAATGTTCACATCATGTAATAAATTATGTTTAAATTCATTTTGATAAATCCTTTCTTTCAGTGAAAAGAAGTCTAAAAGACTACGGAAAATAGATTTGAACAATGGAGATCATTGAGCCAATATTAACTCCAAAAACTGAGGCCTTGACTTGATGTAGGAAAGTCCTGGATAACATGTGGGTTCATAGCGACCCATTTCATTTAGCGGCCGGCCATTTTCACTCATGTGAAAAGAGAATACTTCAGGGGCCTTCCTACTCCAACCGTCCAACCGTCTGAGCTACATGACCTACCACTGATCAAGAAAAAGTTTTATTCAGCCATCTTTCTTTCTATCCGTCAGTGCTCACGCAAGTGCGGCAATGGTCTGAAGAAGAGGACCGTCCTGTGTACGAGCACCAACCCCGGTGCCCAGACACACGCTACGCTGCCAGACAGCGCGTGTGCAGGCCTGCCGAAACCTGCCGGTCAGGAGTCCTGCTTCCTCAAACGCTGCCAGAAACAACGCAAGGTCCAGTGGTTTGTCTCCACGTGGCAGGAGGTAACTCGACAGCAGTTGTGAACGCTGGCATAAAGGCTGAATGAATAAGGCGGTGATTGTGCAGTGTGTTAATAAGCTCTCTTTTCCTCTCCTCTGTTCCGTGTTCAGTGTTCGGTAACTTGTGGCCGTGGCCATCAGGCGCGCTTCATCAAGTGTGCAGAGAAGGTGAGTATTCTGAGCGTAATTTTAAGTTTAAGTTTTCTGCTACTACATGTCTTACATTAAACTGTAAAAGATTCTTGAAGTTGTCATGATATTGTATTTTTTGGTTTTCCTAATAAAGGACACGGCGGGGAAGTATAGAGAGCTCGCAGCCAAAAAGTGCCACCATGTCCCCAAGCCCACAGTGGAGCTCCAGAGGACCTGCATCCTGGCCGAGTGTCCCGTCCGCACGACCCCACCAGTCCACCGGTGGAGGACGCATCACCACACATATCCGCCTCAGCCCTTCCCTTCATCTCGACCGGAATGGCACTTGTCTCCTTGGTCTCAGGTAAGAGACCAGGGGTTGCACGGCTGAAATGTGCTGTTGCAGGTGCATTATGTTTTGAATGCTTCAGATTCATCACCAAGGCTTTGTTTCTTTGTACTTTGTACAGTGCACAGTGACATGTGGAGGAGGGGTGCAGGCCCGGGCGGTACAGTGTCTGGTCCAGGGGAAGCCTTCTTCAGGTTGTGCCCTTCATCTTAAACCGGCAATGTCCCAGGCCTGCAACACCAACTTCTGTCCACAACCTGAGAAAAAAGGTACATAACCGCTGACTCAGTGCAGCCTAAAAAGGGGTTCTCTTAAAGTGCTCATTTCCTAAACCATTTATCTTCCATGTTTTCCGCAGATGTTGCGTGCAGAGATTACTTCAACTGGTGTTACCTGGTGCCCCAGCATGGAGTCTGCAACCACAAGTTCTATGGCAAGCAGTGCTGCCAGTCCTGTTCCAATTCAAACCTATAATCTCACAAAGTGACTCAGTCTGTGATGCAGACAGACAGGTAGTTAGATAGTCAAGAGACTATATTTGGTGTCCATGCTTGAAAAGACGTGTTTTTGTTTAAAGCGCGCGGCGAGCACTGAGAAACAAAGCACATTTCAATGGAAGCGCAAGAGAGCTGCAGTTAGCCCTTTCTCCTCCCCGCGATGCCGGATATCTGGATATAAGAACTTGTTGCTGACAGCACTACGCAAGAATGCGATCAGGAAAGAACAAATAAAGAGAGAGAGAGAGAGAGAGAAAAGGGGGAATTACGAGTAGGAATGAGCAAAATTGGAATCGTGATTAGAGCGAATGGGCTGACATCTCTATAAGAAACTGAAAACCTGAAAATTCCCAGCTTTGTTTTTGTACTGTAACCGAACAGATCCGTACCCGGGACACTCAGTGTCTCTCAGTCAACCGGAGACCAATGATGGACGAACCAGCAGAGAGAAACTGCTGACGAGGTTTCAAGCACAGCCTCGGTCCGCACTGCAGTTCCTGATCAGTTAAAAATCCGGGGTCCAATAATGAAAAGGGATGTTTCAAAGAAGCAATTTTACCCCGAGCTTGATAAAAAATAAAAAAATAAAACATGTCAATCAACGTGGATTTCCTCAATAGCTGGATAATAACAGACCACTCCGTGCTGTGATGTAGACACAAAAAAAACCTGAAGGAAACTCATCAAGAGCGCCACGCACGAAATAACTATGCTGAGAAGGGACAAAGCTGTGTGAACTGGCTTCCACACTCAACGGTGCTACGAAGACGCCGCGTCGGTTTTAGCGAATCATTGCTGGCATCCTCAAATTTCAGGAAAGAACAAACGTTTGACCCGTGTACAGTATTGTTTGTTTTATTTATTGGCTTTTCAATACAGCATTGCTGGAAGACTGTATTAATGAGCAGTATAAATGTGTCCTTTTTATTACTCTGCCCCGTTACCTTACGCTTTTGTATTACACGCTGATGAAGCACACCTTTTTATGCAGAATGTGTCTTTTTATTTTGAGGAAGAAAAAAAGAAAAAGAAGAAAGAAAAGTATGAGCATGTTGTTTGAAAAGTCACCGGCCCATATTTTACTGTCATTCATTATTATACAAAGCGGTTGTGTATTGCATGCATTGATATGGAAAGAAAAATGCATTACATTTTATGGTTTAAAAGCACTGACGGATTTTTTTTTTTTTTTTTAACAACTGTGTGTCATGACAGCTCCTCAGCCGCAGCATGAGTCTTGATTTTATTCCTTTTAGCTTAATTCTGACTGAATCTCAGCTTCCAGGGGCGGACAGGGGGGTGAAACTTTAAACGCTAAATGGATTCTTGCAAAGTGGAAAAAGGCTCAGGAAGGAAACCTGATCTCTATTTTTGGCATGCATCTTCAAAATGTTGCAGCCACCGTGCCCTGACAGAGGATTTACCTTTCAGCATATTATTAACATCGCTATCATTATGGTTAACATGTTTTTTTTACCTCCTCAAGAACAGGGGCTGGACTGTTGTTTTGCATATCTGTGACAGCTGTAATGTCCATGTGTAAATTTAAACATATCTTAACTCCAGTCGTTGCCTCCATTCACTGTCTTTCTTTTCAGCATACTGTACACGCACTGATACGCTCTTCCTCATCGCATCACGGATGAATTAAAACCAAATTCTCACGCAATGCTCCCTCAAGATATTGGCGGGGAATCTATAGATGAGACTAAATTAAAACAGTCGAGTCGTAAAACCAGACAGTTTTAGTGTCTTTCAGCTTATTATTTTGGAGTCAACTAGCCATATTAAAATACTGCTTATATTAGAGACTTGGTGTTGCTTTGAAGTGGTGCAGGACAGTCTCCCCCTTCTGGCAGAGAAGCCTGCAGTTTGCAGTTCCTTACTTCCCCCTTTATTAAAGGCTCTCCAACGAAGAAAAGCCCCCTCAGTGGCAGTGTTTGTCCTCACTTTCTTTTTTAAACTGTAATTTGATGTATTTTTGCTTGACTGTTATCTGGAGTATCACCACCAGAGATGGTAAATTACTGCGCCCTAGTTACTCTTGTTTGTCCCTGATGAAGGGGACTAACCCAAAGGCATCTACCACAAATGCCGAACACTTCCTACTGTCCTATGTAGGCTACGCCGTCTCCATCAGAGATGTTGCTCTTGTTTTCAGTTCTGGCAAACATCACTGTCGGCTGACGTAAATCACATCAGTGCTGAGGCGTGGGAACGTGACCACAGACAACTGATTTAAAACTCGTATATTGTGGAACACAGAGGGGAGCCGTGAACTAATGGTTGCAGGAATGGACTAGGCACTGTAGGGTCACTGGTTTGAATCCCCTCTCAAGAGGCCCCACCTCAAATGGCTCTCCGGGCGCCTTGTATGGCTGCCCGCTTCACCAAGTGTGCTCACTACTGTCTGTGTGCAATGTGATAGGTTAAACCCATCAGAACATATCCTTTGCATGCGTTTACATTTACAACAAGATGTCCTCGGCACAAATTAGCTTAATCAGCATTTTGCTTTGTGGCTTTAGCATGTGTCTGGCCTCTAGTCTCTAATATTCTTCATTTCACTGGATTGCTTCTCACGTGTCAGTACAGCTAATGCTGACAATATTGACGTGCTCTCCCCGTGTGACTGATCCACCAGCACCACATTACACATCATCTCATAGTAAACCCCAAGAGAAATATGATTAAAAGACAGCACGCTGTGGCGTAATGTCAACCTCTCTTCTTCTGCATGCGACGGAGTGGAGCACATTAGCTATGGCTAGCAGCAACGCCAATGTGGTATTAGCCATTTCAACGCCTATGACATATTCAGTCTGGGCTTTACTCTGTAGTCCTTTCTCAACAAGTCAGCCATTGTCATAATCCCTGGGGCACAGCCGTATGGAGAGTCGGTGAGGAAAGAAGACTTGACAGAAGAGGCAGGGCATCTATGTATTTGGTGTTGTCAGAGAAAAATGCTGCGAGAAAGAGGACGATTAAGCGAGAGGCAGAGGTGGATACGGTGAGAAAAGGCGGCTTTCATCCCTGTCAGCCACTTGTCTGCAGTTGCTTTAGAGTTTGCCAGCACTGGGCTCTGTGTTACTCTGTCTCTGCGAGGCAGCGGCCGAAGACACAGAGTTGCTGAATAAATGTAGGCCAGTGGAGCAGAGTTGTGATTTGTGTTTACAAGTTTAAACGCCTCAGCGTCGCAGCACGAGCAGCCTTATTAATTAATGCCAGTTTGCTGACGAATCCCTTCAAGTGTGTGGAATGTACTGTCATCAGCCTTTCCGTTTCAGTCAAGTCATAACTCACAAGCCTTAGAGGAGGGAAGAAAAGAAAACAAAAAAAGAAGAAATGTGATCAAAATATGTAAAACATGTACATCCGTCCGTAGCCTGACAACGTGAGTTTGACTATTATTAAATACCGTGTCGGTGCTGGTTTGGGAAACCCCTCCTCCAGGTGACCGGTTTTGTTTTAGTTTGCTTTTGTTTTCATCATCAAGCCATGTGCCTCCACTCTTTTCTGTATTTACCAATCACATATCTTATTTTAGATACAGTAAGTCCAGTGTTACTCTGTTTGCAGATGATACGCCCATAAATGCTAGAGGTGCAGACTAGTGATTGCTGCTCAAGGTCTAGTCTAGTTTCGTCTAAGCTCCAAAATACTCAGAATAACCACAAATACCAAACTGACGTCAAAGAACTAGAAACAAAGTTCGACTGGCAATTGAGCTTGACCGTGGCGCACCTTACGTTGCCGTGTCTGGGCCAAGACTACGTCCGACGGCTAACTCGTCACGTACATTCTGCTCCTGTGTGAGAGGAAATATCTCTAGGTGTGTCATCATTCAAAAAGTCAAAACAAGAATATCTAGAAAACAAAGCTGAAATAAGGGACTTGTTGGGTTTGTTGAAAAAGCTCCACCACTCGTCCAAGTAGCTCCTTCAGTTCTAAATAAGTGTTGACTAGGGTGGCTTCAGAACCTAGTCATGAGAGCTTTAGGACAATGGAAATACAAAAACGTCCTAATGCTACTAAAGCTGACCTCTCCTGAATCACATGGATCAGTTGGACATACCGGTGGGAAAATATTCACACATGAAAAATGATAATTCACTAGCTGCTGAAACGTCATAAACAGTCGTGAGATAAGAGCCATGTCACAAAAACAAGCGCCTGTAGTCGCTAACTCCCAACAGTGGGCAACAACTGGTCATTGGTGAGGTGTATCATGGCCCTAAAGCAACTATCACTGCACACAGTAAGGTGAGTTTAAACCCCAACAACCTCAAGGGAAAGAAAAAAAAACAACCACACAAGAAGGGAAGGATTAGGAGGATGAAGCATTTTGTTTATAAAGAGATAGCGATCAGACAAATGCTTCCTGCAGATAACAGACAAGATCCAGACAAATCTGGCAACATCTAATACGTTACATAGCTCATGTCAGGTAACAGAAGAAATTGTCTGTCAAAGACAGGCATGAAAAGAACTTGCACAACCTTCCACTTTAAAGAAACTATGCTATCTCTGACTGCATCTGTTTGGAGGGAGTTGGCTCTTTAGCCTCGAGGCTACACTCGGAAAGTTCATCTGAAGTTACAGGGTTATCATCTTTCCATCAGGATGCACCTACAGCAATCCCAGCATCATTAGCTGTTTTCTCTCAGCTAGTGGAATCTAAGCCTGCCAGCACAGAATTAAGAACCAACTGGGACACAAAGAAAACAGAAAGTCTCCATTTATTTCAAAATATGTTAAATTCGCTGAGATAATGACCTCCAAAGATCTTTTGAAAAGACAAATGATTTATTGAATCTTTCCAGGGGGTTTTATGAGCACCGAGTTGCAATAAATTAAGTTTAATGCAGTGACACAGTTGGGTTTGAGGCAAAACCATCTGACTTTGGCCTTGATCCCAAACAGAACCACAATATCTGCATCGTTCCCCCCTGCCGTGAATAAGTGCACACAAAAAGCTCAGCACGTTGTTACTCAGACATGGTCTTCAATTTAAGTGTAAAATGGACATTTTTCTGTGTGTGTGTGTGTGTGTGTGTGTGTGTGTGTGTGTGAGAGAGAGAGAGAGAGAGAGAGAGAGAGAGAGACATTGTAGGAGAAAGTGCATCTCCGTCTCAACCTCACTGTTCGACAGGTGAGGTTGAGACGGAGATGCACTTTCTCCTACAATGTACAAAATTAAATGACACAAGAGAAATTTATTGGAACAAGTTCAGCTCTTTGGTTCCAGGTTTCAAAGAGCTGGACGACCTATCCAAACTAAAAATACTCCTCGGAGAAGGAGAGTGGGCACACCTTGCTGCCCAGTATGTGTTAACATGCCACGCCCTGAGGGACAGTGAGTGATCAAGCCCCCCCCCCCCCCCCCCCCCCCACCACCACCACCACCACCACCACCACCACACACACACACACTGTATATAATTAATAGAATGTTCAGAATGTATATATTTAATTCATTGTATTGTATTTTGATTTGCTTTGTATTTCGATTTGCTTTGGCAATATTGTTTTGTTAAGAAACTTTCATGCCAATAAAGCCCACTTTGAACTTGAGAGAGAGAGAGAGAGAGAGAGAGAGAGAGAGAGAGAGACTGCTGACTATGTGTAGAGATTGAAAACTGAAACTCACTGTACACATTAGTGCAAAGACAATACACCCTACTTCCACATTGTCTGAGCAAGTGTAATACGGTGGTTGTGGGTTGCTATCCATAATGCATGTTTCACTGGTGCGTTTGCCTACAAGAACAAAACAACGGAGAGAAAAACGAAGTTCCCTGACCGGGAATCGAACCCGGGCCGCGGCGGTGAGAGCGCCGAATCCTAACCACTAGACCACCAGGGACTGTGCAAACAGCAAAAAATATATAGTAATAACACTGACACCCAGATTTGGAGAATCACTTATGTGGTTTGATTTATGTTTTATCTTAAGTTAAGACTCACGTTCATATTAAAGAGTTGTCGAGAGTTATACTTGGTAACCAATCCAGAGGAAATACATCTTTTGTATGCAGTCTATGGGCAATACCAAAGATTTAACAGCAGATGTCGCCATTCGAGCTCCAGCCTTCTAACTTCCATTTTCAGCACAGTTGCTTCCTAGTGATTTCGTGTTTCAAGGAGCTTTGTTATCACCATGACTATATAAAAAAAATAACACTAAACTGTATAATGTGAATAAAAATAGTCATACGGACCCAATACACAATACAAGACCACTGACTCTATGTATGCGACGGTGTGCAAGTCTGTCAGTCATGCCCACAGACTGTACATGGTCATACCACACAATGCCTGTACCAAAATACAAAAGAATTCAAAATTCATATTTAACACCGATGGAAAAAAAAAAATCAAATTTAACCATTTGTACTGCTTAAATTGTATTTAATTCACACAGCATTTTGAATACGCATGTTATATAGACTAACGTTCATGCTTTCAGGCATTTCGCGGACCTCCCCTTGCTGGCGGGGTCCTAGGTAACTTGGGTCCTTGGTCAACGTGGGAGACGCGAAAATGAGAAGTTGTTTTGAACCTGAGTGGAATTCTGTATATAGAGACATGGTCGTCAGTTTTCATTAAATAAGATCTCGGCCGTGTTTGTTTCGGTGTAATTTGTTTTACCATGATGCCAGGGGACAGTCAGTCCAAAACGGTCGCAATCGCCGCGGACGCGACGGTTGGAAACTGTCAAAACTGCTCTGTTTTGCACCAGGTCAGATATGCGCTTTCTGTGAAGTCAATTAAAATGTACATTAAAATGTTTCATATTTAGAGGGTGAATATACTAGTCCTGTAAGATTGTGACATAATTATTGTTTTTATTTAATCGTATTTTATTTTGCCATCTCAAGTTAAAGCGTTGGCAATGACTAATGTCCTTGTTTGTTTTGTTTTTGTTTCGCTTCTTCCTGTCTGTTTTGACAGAGTCTCACAGAATACGTCTCGTCGTTTCTGGCCCTGAAACAGAAGATAACGGTTTCCGAGTAAGTATTAACGAATTATAATGATCACCATGGTAACGGGTCACGACTCAAAAAACTCTACAGTTGACAAAGTCTTGACAAGTCGGCTCAACTACTTAACATAAGCTCATAAATCTGATACGGGAAACAAACAAATAAAGCTACAGTATTTCTACGGGACAAGAAGCAGGTATCGATTGTTAGCGAGCAAGCTTAGCTTATACGAATATACGTTTATAAGTGTTAGTGTGTTTGCCAACTTTTTTTAACTTAAAGCATAAGCGCAAATGTGAATATTTTAACCATGTATTTCTGAATAATACTCTGCGTAAAATGTCACTTTTTATTATGCTGAAACACAATGTAGACTTGTATATCCTAGTTTTGAAAACTACCTGAGTGTTAAGTATCATTATGAGAAGTAGCTATGAAATGAGTTAATGTTGCCTTCATGTTCTGTTATGCAGTGACACAATCAGACTTCAGCAGCAGCTGGAAGAGCTGCAGGTCCGGTTGGTCACTCTGCAGAAAAAGACTGCCGACTACGAGTCGTTGCAAGTGGAACTGGAAGAAAAGAGGGTATGCATTTATTCCCCTCTTTATGATTATCAGCGCACCACAAAGTCCACTCACCTCTGAATACAGTTTCCTGAATTTTGCAACAATGCTAATGCTCGTATTCACGGTGTGTTTGTTTGACTGATTTTTTTATAGGCGGCACTTAAAGCATACGGACAGCTGTCTGATGTGACGGAAACACTGAAGCAGGAAAACAAAAAGGCAATGGCAGAGTAAGTGATCACGTTCTTGACAGTGCAAATTCCTGTGTCGGTGTTTGTGTTTAATATTAACTTGAATTGTCCATATCTGGCAGCAATAAGAAGCTTGAAGAACAGCTAAAGAGCATCAAAGGTACTTGGCAGTCATGTGCTCTGCTTTTTACTAGGTGGTACATGGGGAATAATTATTTGTTGAAATGTGTTTCTAATGCAGTCTTCTATTGTGATCTAATCTTAGATTTGACGGAAACACAATCACTTGAAAATGCACAGGTGAAGAGGGAAAAGGCTGTTGTTGAAAACGATTTGCTGAAAACTCAGGTATGCAAACGCTTTTCCAATCTTGTTTGATTTCCTGAACTGAGTGGAACTTTCCTGAACTGCTTCTGTGTTGATGTTCACTGTGTGTTCATTTTTTATAGGCCGCTCTTAAGGAGTATGGACAGCTTTCTGAAGTGATGGAAAAACTGAAGGAGGAAAACAGCAAGACGATGGCGGAGTAAGTGATAGTACTGATCATGGCAGTGCAGGTTTTTTCTTGGTGTTTGGGATAAAATGTTAACTAGTATTTTCTATATCTCTTAGGAATAAGAAGCTTGAAGACCAGCTAAAGTCTGTGAAAGGTATGTGCTGTAAATCTTAGTAGCGTAAGCTGCTTATTTGTTCTAAAGGAAGATTGTTATAATGTGTTAAATGCTTCTTTAATTGTGTTTTAAATTGTCTTTCAACACTTAAGATGTGACAGAATCACACTCTCTTGAAAATGCACAGCTGAAGAGGGAAAAGGCTGTCGTGGAAAATGATTTGCTATTTACCCAGGTAAGCAAAATAAATAAAACTCATCTGACTGCTGTAATTTGTTAACTGACAAAATATTGGCAATTATTCCAAAAAGCTTCACACATATCTTAAATGCAACACAGGACACGTTTTGATGTTGATCTTGATTTTCCCTTCTGCAGGCATCGTTGAAGAAATTTCAGGCACAAGCAGACCAGGTTCCAAAACTGATGGAGGAGAATGCCAGGTTGGCAAGCATGTAAGTATTTGCACTCGATTTACACTTAATGTGGCGTTTCTTATTGTTTTTATTTTGCGAAAATATATTTTTGTTTGTTAGTAGTCATTGTTGTTTGTCTCTTAAAACTATGCTTAAAGATTCCATGTTTTCTCATTCACAGAAAGAACAACCTTGAAAATAAAATTCAACTGCTGGAAGGTTGGCGTTAAAAATCAGTTGTTACTCCGTTTGAAAGATTATGTCATGTGCTACGTATCTGTGTTTACATTACAATGATCATTTGGTTGCTTATCTGTCTTTACCTTGGCTTTTTTCCAGACTCCCTATGCAAACAGAATGACCAAATATCCCAGCAGACCAAAAAGATGATCCTGCTAGAGAGAAATATCTATGACCTCCAGGTGCAGTAAGGTCTTAAATAAATGTGACATTGAAGAAGTAGGTGACGTTTTAATGCTATTGAACTAACGTTTCTTTCTTTATAATGTTAATTACTTTATAGGTGAGGCTGAGGAAAATGGAAAGAGAAAGGAGCAAAGGTAAAAACAACTTACACAATTCTAGTGGCGTTTCAATGCCCCTACTACAAAAGAGGGACATTCGTGACATACCATAGTTTATTTCACAATTTTTCTTCATCCATTCCTGACTTTAAATATTACTGAAATGTAAATATTGTCTGTTTTATTTTTCAAAGAATATAGGAGCACAGCAACTCAAGCAAGTGCACCTGCGCAGCCTAAAGTTGACAAAAGTATGCAGTAGGTTTTACTTAATATTCCTTAAATTCATTCGACGAGCTAAATAACTTTAGGAAGCGACTCACTGTTTTTTTTGGTGTGTGTTTCAGAAAAGTTCCGGATGCTTCTGGAGAATTTGTGGGAATGCGTAAAGCCGGAAGAGGAGCAGTCAGAAAACACAGGGCTCTTTTCAGGTGCGTCATGACTCAATTTCTGTGCTGTGTGTATATATATACATATATATATATATATATATATATATATATATACACTACCGTTCAAAAGTTTGGGGTCACATTGAAATGTCCTTATTTTTGAAGGAAAAGCACTGTACTTTTCAATGAAGATAACTTTAAACTAGTCTTAACTTTAAAGAAATACACTCTATACATTGCTAATGTGGTAAATGACTATTCTAGCTGCAAATGTCTGGTTTTTGGTGCAATATCTACATAGGTGTATAGAGGCCTAGTTCCAGCCACTATCACTCCAGTGTTCTAATGGTGAAATGTGTTTGCTCATTGGCTCAGAAGGCTAATTGATGATTAGAAAACCCTTGTGCAATCATGTTCACACATCTGAAAACAGTTTAGCTCTTTACAGAAGCTACAAAACTGATCTTCCTTTGAGCAGATTGAGTTTCTGGAGCATTACATTTGTGGGGTCAATTAAACGCTCAAAATGGCCAGAAAAAGAGAACTTTCATCTGAAACTCGACAGTCTATTCTTGTTCTTCGAAATGAAGGCTATTCCATGCGAGAAATTGCTAAGAAATTGAAGATTTCCTACAACGGTGTGTACTACTCCCTTCAGAGGACAGCACAAACAGGCTCTAACCAGAGTAGAAAAAGAAGTGGGAGGCCGCGTAGCACAACTGTGCAAGAAGATAAGTTCATTAGAGTCTCTAGTTTGAGAAACAGACGCCTCGCAGGTCCCCAACTGGCATCTTCATTAAATAGTACCCGCAAAACACCAGTGTCAACATCTACAGTGAAGAGGCGGCTGCGGGATTCTGGGCTTCAGGGCAGAGTGGCAAAGAAAAAGCCATATCTGAGACTGGCCAATAAAAGAAAAAGATTAAGATGGGCAAAAGAACACAGACATTGGACAGAGGAAGACTGGAAAAAAGTGTTGTGGACGGACAAATCTAAGTTTGAGGTGTTTGGATCACAAAGAAGAATGTTTGTGAGACGCAGAACAAATGAAAAGATGCTGGAAGAATGCCTGACGCCATCTGTTAAGCATGGTGGAGGTAATGTGATGGTCTGGGGTTGCTTTGGTGCTGGTAAGGTGGGAGATTTGTACAGGGTAAAAGGGATTCTGAATAAGGAAGGCTATCACTCCATTTTGCAACGCCATGCCATACCCAGTGGACAGCGCTTGATTGGAGCCAATTTCATCCTACAACAGGACAATGACCCTAAACACACCTCCAAATTGTGCAAGAACTATTTAGAGCAGAAGCAGGAAGCTCATATTCTATCGGTGATGGAGTGGCCAGCGCAGTCACCAGATCTGAACCCCATTGAGCTGTTGTGGGAGCAGCTTGACCGTATGGTACGCAAGAAGTGCCCATCCAACCAATCCAACTTGTGGGAGCTGCTTATCGTGGGTTGCAATTTCTAGATATATATATATATATATATATATATATATATATATATATATATATATACATATATATATATATATATATACACACATATTTTTTTTTAACATCTGTCTGTTTTGTTCTTTTAATTTCAGAGTCTGGTCACAAACAAGTCCTGTCCCCCTATTCGCAAAACAGGCCGCACCCCCGTCCGACTGAAATGTCCCCATCTGCTTCCTACAAGATCAGGGAATCCCACGTTCACAAAAAGGAGACAAAGTCTGCGTCTGTGGAATTAAAATTGTCTCCTCGGGCACAGAATGCAATCAACCTCCAAGAGTCACATCAGTGCTCAAGTAGCAAGAAGGGAAAAGACAAGAGGAAACAGTCACCCAAGGAGAACAAAACTAATGAGTCGCCTGCTGGAACGGACAGCTTTGCAGTGTCTCTTGAGGAGATAATGAAACTCTTTAAACCCATTGATCCCTGCATATCTCCACTACCAGATTCGGTGAGAATTTAACCGTATTTAACGTGGATAATTTCTTATTAAGTTATGTAATGTTTTCCCTTGAAATTTATCATTTGAGGACAGTTCACGCAAGCGTAGTTTTCTGATTATACAGCATATCTAGACAGTTGCTTTCCAAATATTGTGTCATCATATTTGGCAGTTAACTATTTAACTGTGTTTTTGAATACCTCATTTTATATATTACATTTATATGGTGAAAAATAACTAACTACTTTATTCTTTTTAGCAAATTTAAGTTCATTTTTAGGCTGTGATGGGCACAAGTTTTCACCTTTCTTTTTAAAACGTCTTTCAGGACTCCTCAATGGACATTGGTGAAGAAAAGGAAGACCCTCCTGAACCCTCTTTGGACTCTTCTCCTCTTCAACATGAGGAGCCTATAGCAACATCCCTCTCAAGCCAGAAGAGTCCAAAATCTTGTGCGCTTCCAACAGAAGAGAGTGTGGACATGCCAGAAGTCACAGCACAGGAAAGGGAACGCATTTCCAGTCAAGGAGACTCGGAAGACTTGGGACAAACTGGTAACATGGCTGAAATTAAGGGCAATACCAGTACAGGTGACGGAAAAATGGAACCTCAAAGTGACATGCTTACTGAGCATGAGCCTCCGTCTGCGCAACTGACAACAGCACCATCGACTACTTCCACATCTGACGTTACGGATTTGGTTGAGGTTGTCCCGTTGATTTGCAAAAGTCCGGAGCCAGCCTGCACTGTGGATGCTAATAGCAGTATCTCTGAACCTGAAAATGTTTCAGGAGAAGCGAAGGAAGAGCTGCCTGAAACTGCTACCCAGATGGATGTAGACACGAGCAGTAGTGACGTTACTGATGCTAAAACAGTCACTCCTGAAGGCGGTCATTCGCCTAGGGGAAGCGATGCCGCTGTAATCTCTGGAGACGCGCAAGATGCAGAGCTAGTTACTTCTTCAACGCCCACTGACGCCGTGACAGATACCACAGACACAACTAAAGAAAATAATCAGGATTCTTGTTTAGAACAGGAGAGTCAAGATGTTACTAAACGGAACACCCAGGAGGAGAATGCAGCGTCGATCTGCAAGGACTCAGGAATGCCAAAACCGTCCACCTGCTCATCGAGCGGCAGTGACGGCATCAGTAGTGTCTCGGATAAAAATCTTGAAGAGAAGCTGGAAAAAGATGCACCCATCAACTTGCCAGAGGAAGATGGGATTGTAGCTCAAGGGCCTCTAAGAGTTCACACAGCAGATTCATCTTCTGAGCATATTGGTGATAATAATCCAGCGCCTGGTAATGAGTCTGTGTTGAAGGAGGAAGATGGCGAGTCCCACACTGACCAGGAAGGTGATCCAGCAAATGTTGAAACTCCTTCACAACCAGATGTTGACGTAGAGACACTGAACAGCCAAACAGTGCCTGATTACGAACCTTCGCTTTCCGGCTCCCAAGAGACAAACATTGTTAACTGTGAAATTTTGAAAGAAAATACACATTCTGCTTGCAGACAGTTGAGTCCTTTAGGTGTGTTACCAAATGTGCAATCTCCTCCAAACCCAGCAATGCAGAATCAAGACAATAGCGCAGGACACCTTGCAATGAACAAGAAAACATCAGTTCCAAATTTAGAAGAAAAGGCCGTCATTGAAAAGGATCCTCCCACAGAATCCTCTCAGGATAGAATAACTGCAGGTAGTACTCATGTGATGAGACAGGAAGAACCTACCCCAGCCGCAAGTTCAACTACAGAGTGTTTGGGCAGCGCTCGCTATGAAATGGGTCCTCCACTTCCTCCTCTCCTCACCCCTCTGAGCACACCTCCAAAGGCAGGCAAATCGATCAACCCGAGGCAGGCCATTGGGAAACTCTTGTTTCCCTCACCCCTGGATGGATTGGCGTCCCCTACCACTCCTGTTCAAGCCCACCTGACACCCAACGGTCATCACCAGAGTTCTTCATCCCTGAACAGCCCTCTTCCTCTAAACGGAGTCCCCTCCTCGCCACTTCAGTTTGGCTCTGCCACTCCAAAACATGCGGTGCCAGTGCCTGGTCGCCTGCCCATGGTGGCAATGAATTCCTCCCCGTCATCTTCTGCCAGTTCATCGCAGGAAAACTCTATGAGGATTCTTGATACCATGTATCCAGAACTCTCTGCTCGTGCCCGGACTCTGAGCATTCTTAGAGGCAATGTCGGTCTCAACATTTGTTCATCAGAGAGTGGATCATTATCCGCAACAACTGACTGCCAGATGTCTGGCTTTAAGACTATCAACTCCACTTCTACGGCCTTCACCAAGACCGACACGAGGGGAGAAAAAAGGTCTGCTGTCAGTCTGCTTCAGCCGAAAAGCAAATGTCCCAGGCTTGATAACTCCTCTGAAAGTGGTACTCAGATGCAGACGGCTATCTTCTCCTCAAGCAGTGGAGATGGTGCCACTTCAACTCAGACTGTCATTCCACTCAAAAATGAGATAGCTTCTCTTACGATGGGAGCAGGAGAATCAGCTGGGCAAACTCTCATTGTGGACTCTTTAAGGAAAATTAAAAAACAGTGCTTTTGCCTGCTGCCTGTGATCCGGGGGCACCTGTTCACCGGATTGCTGCCCAAAAAGCCTGTTTTGAGAGATGAGGAGAAGGAGGTCATCGCTGAGATTTGCCAAAGCAGCTTGGTAAGTAAACTTGTTTTATTGTTCTTACATATTTAACCTTGCCCTGACTTCATTCTGACGCTTTCATTGCTTTGCTGTTTATTATTCAGGCATGAGTTGCAGTGTCATTGGAGAAGAATTTGCTTAGTAAATTACTGATTTGCAGCGGTGTTCGCTCACACATGTGGAAATAATCACTCCTTATCAATAACTGGGATGAAAATTCAAGACTTCTGCTTTTCTGTCATTCAGATTTCCATATTCTTTAAGTTCTCATAACATGGAACACCTTCTAGCCAGCACTTTGCAAGGCTGGGCTAGAGACGCGTGTGTAAATGAACAGCCTGCATTTGTGGTCAGAAGGAGAAACACATTTCTACATTTATCTTAGATTTCGATACGAATGTGTGAATACAGCAGTGTCATTTGTGTTCGGAAGTGGTTAAAGAAATGCAAAGATTAATGTCTACTGCGTCAGATTATTCTTTTTTTTTTTTTTGCAATGTAAACAATTTAGTGGTAATATTTTTTTCAGAATAAGGGCAAAGACGAGAATATTCTGTCCATGAAATGTCGATTGTCAGACGCAGTGTCCATAGAAGGCAATCAGAAAGAGGCTCTATTAGGCACTATTAGGTACACACTGTACTGCTACAGCATTCTTTTCTTCCGTGTCTCTTTGGCAGCATTGATTCATTCCAATTTTTATATTGTAACAAAGTGAATACCTCCCCACTTAGATAACTTGCTGCTGAGGTTTAATAAAGAGGGAGGGAGAGAGAGAGGGTCTTTGTCTTTGTAAGGCAGAAAAGTGTCAATGTGACCACAGTTGTTCAAACAAAGCAAGGAAGCGGTTCATGTGTGTCTCGCATGTTGTTGGCGCTAAATTTGACACCGTCTCTCTTCTCTCTACTTGAAGGCTGAAGACATGTTTGTGGCCATTCTGAACAAACTGAAAACTGAAAAGCAGGAGCTCAGCAGAAACTACATGCAGGCCCTCTGTAGAGTCTACACAGGGATCTGCAGACAAAAGGGATACCTGGAGAAAGCCCACATCCTGGCCTACAGCATTCTCGTAGAAGGTTAGCAATTTATTTCATATTTAAAGTAGTAAGAGAAAGTTGTGGATCTGTAGATGATAATATGTAGAGTGTGTTTGACTTTTATTCTCTCTTCCTCTGCGCAGATATCCCAGATTCTGTGATACTGATTTTGTTTATGGTGACAACATGGCCCACGGTTCTCTCACACAGTAGTTCACTGTGCCAAGCCATTCATGCCATCACTAAACTGAAAGCACCAGAAGAGCTTGTTGGCTGCCTCTCAGCATTCCTTGGTTGGGAAAAGGTATTTTTAGAGATTGTTCTGATTCTGCATGTGTCGCATTGTATAGTTAGTTTGGAGTCAGCTTGTTGTCTTTATCACATCTTTTTGCCCATGGTGTGCACCTTCTGAAACCTGATCTTCCCATATTGCAGAGTCCTCCATGCGACATTGACCAGCTGATTTCCAAAACGCTCTCTCAGATTCAGTCTGGGGCAAATCTGTCTTTCACAAAACACAGTCGGTACGGAGTGGATCTGGGAACTGAGGCTTGGGAGCATGTCTACACACTGCACCTCATTTGTTCGCACAAAAAGTGGAAGTGGACCTATGAAAGTTTGCTGGGGTATGTTGTTTTTTTGCAGGAACTGACAGTGGTTATTTAACTTTACAGGTAGTTAAAGATGGTTTTCAAACAGTCTTTGTACTTGCTCCAATTCATTAATTTTCCCTTTACAGCAAGGAGTTGTGGCCAGTGATGAACGCATGGGTAACGCAGCCGAGAGATCAACAAGAACCCGTCTCTGATGCGTCTGTCGCCACTGTGCTCCGACTCATAGGTCAGTTGTTTTGTTAATTTACTTGAGTGTTAAGCATAACCTCAAGATATTTGCCATCATAAAGCATCAGGGGAGAGTGTGACATTTCATCATCTTCTTGTTGCAACCAGGGCTCCTTGGTCAGCTTGGACTTAAAGAGAGGTGCGTTTCCTCTGTGTTAACCGTTGCCAACGTCATCAACACATTTGGAAGGCACGGGCAGGCTGAAGGTAAGAAATATGATAAAACATGGCTCATACATAGCCTCTATATTTAAGCTTGTCTCAAACACCTCCATATAGCCCACGGTGTACTCTATGTACTTGGGTGCTGTATGAATTTTCAAGAGGGTAGTGTAATTTCAAATCAATACCAAAAAGTTTTGCCCTCAGTGGAAATTATGATGGCAGCATCTTTTGATTAGCTGGTGCCACCTGCTGCATTTTGCAGTACCAAGTCATTACAGAATGATAAGCACACCAATGGCTCCAATCAGGCAGCAGCATAAGGTGAAAATAGACTGGGGTATCCGTTTCCCTCTGTTATATAGGAGTTTAGGTAGTGACTCCTGGAGACCAGGGTCACCCCACAAGAGCTGCAGCTTTGGAGATTTCCACTTTGATCTAACCCAATCCTCTAGCCATCACAATTTAGCCCTTTTCAAAGTTGCTTAAATCCTTCCACTTCCTTGTTTTTACTGCTTCTACTATATCCCCACCCACAGACAGGTGCCATGAGAACCAGATGATCATTTCCATTTACAATTCTAATAGTATTATGCTTTCTGTTTGCAGGTGTGCCATGGGAGGTCCAGTTAGCGGCTGTCTACTGCATCTACGACCTGTCTCCCTGCGACCCCAAGCAAGCCCTGGATGCTCTGGCAGAGTGGAGAGGAGAAACATGTCAGAGCGTCCCTCCAGCCGTTACTAGCTGCATTAACCAGTTGGCGTCTGTTTGCAGACAGGTCAAAATCTGAAACTGTACAAATTGAAACACAAACGAGCAGTCTGTACTATTTTAGAGACAGGCCAGGTACCTCAGGTGTCTTCATTTTAACTTACCGACTGGCAGCCTATGATACAGTGATGATAGTTTCCCATTTTAGCATATAAACAGTGATGAATAGGTTTGTGCTGTTTGTAGGACAGGGTGTCTGGAGAATTCATTGTCTTCAACTGAACTGAAGATAATTTAAGACTTCTTAGACATCTGTTTTTGCGCAGCTTTATTTTCAAAAAAATATAATAAAAGTTCTCCTGGTCCCCTTATTTTTTTTTAATGGAGACATATAAAATTTGGCAGTTTTAACCACATCTTGTAACCAATGCACTGGCACGACTTCTTGGTTGTCTGCTATACTCAGGTAAAGCTGTAAAATATTGTAAAACATGTTTATATGCTGTAGTTCTGCTGTAAATATTCATATAAATGTTTGTACATATGAAGGTAAATATTTTGTACAGTCTCGGAGTTTTTTCTGTTCTAATTAAAATGTCCATCCTGAGCCAAATCGTGTTTTGCTGTCGTCTCTATCCACCTGCCTCTCCACCTATCGCCATATATGGCAAACCCATTTAATTGCCCTGGGAAAAGTCACGCGCAGAGCTAATAATAAAATTATAATATTGCCCGCAAAGTGTGCGTTTGGTGAACATTAGGGCACATTTAGCAACAACATTTGCATTTAAACAAACGAGGCTCCAACCTACTAGCATCACTAGCGGCAGTTTTATCTGCCCGGGATTTGTCTGTATCAAGAGTAAAAACGAGCAAAAGCTGCCATTTCCGGAACATCGCTGGCAAAATAAAACCCATTTAGACAATATCAAGCTTTCTGGCTGACGCCCACGATAAATATCTGTTGAAATCCTCGGTTAAATATTTATAAACCATTAAAAAAAGGGCACAATTTAAACAGTCTGTATTATGTGAAGGAGATAAATCGTTGCATTTTTTTAAGCTTTCCGCTGTTGTGATTATGAAGATGTTTATTTTCATTCTAGATGTTTTAACAATATTCAATAACGAATACCCATTTAAAGCGATTATTATTATTACTATGATGGAGGAAATGTTTAAGCTTTAAACTGTTTAGATGAACAACTTTATTAAACGCATATCAGGCAAAATGTGGAAATAAACTGAAATGTAAATTGTGTAAATAAATCTGTGGAAATCTGTATTTAGTTTTTTTTTCTTTATTTAGGTGATGGGGGCGTTAATAGCTCAACTTCCGTTCATTGCCGACCTATCTGTATCGAGCTTGACGCCTGTGGCTGCGCCGAGGGGGTGTGTTCAAAGATTTAAATCCCTCGCACATGCGCAGACGCTGACCGGTGCTGCTGGGTGCGCCATATTGGCTGGTTTACATGGGGAGTGGAGTTGGACAAGCCGCTTGAGAAAACCAAACCAATTTCCGGACATGAAGCAATTCGGAGATAACAAGTAAACCAGCACGGTAGGATCTGTCAGTCCCATTGAATGCAAAGTGTTTTATTTGCCAAATTGCGTACAGTTTTCTCGTGAAGAGGTTCTCGACGAACTCGAGTCCGATGGATCCCAGGACCGCTTGGATGCAGCCGGAGCAGAAGGGACCTGCCAATTCCCTGTGGATGCACATTTGGGAAACCTCTCAGGGATTCGGGGCAAACTCCGGCGTCGACAACCGCCTTCACCACCAACGCAACTTTGCATTGCAGAATGCCAACTCCGCGGACTCACAAGGCGAGTATGGCAGAGATGTAGCGCCGCCGCCGGGGGTTGTGTTCGGGAAGGTGTCGAAGCGAGACGGCGGCGGGGAGAGCCGGGGAAGCGTCCGGAGGAAGGGCTCGTTGTCGCCGTCCTCCTCGTCGCTGGACTCGGAGGCCGAGAGCTCCTCGCCCTCTGGCTCCTCTCTGCAGATCGACAATTTGAACGTGGCAGAAGAGGCCGGACAGTTTTTACACTACGGCGGCGAGCACGAGTTGAACGAGAACAATCTCCGACAGTCGCCCTTTCGCACCGTTAATCAACACTGTCGCAGCATGCAACAATCCGGCGGCCACACCCCCACCGGGATGAAAAATCAGCACGGGAACAAGCACCACCACCACCACCATCAGTCACACTCCAGCGGCCGCAGGAGGCAGCTGAACCGAGCCAACACTTTCCACGGCATCAACCCGCTCCTGTCCCACGGCTGCAATGGACACTATGTGGACTCTTCCTGCAGCCTGTGGAAAACGAGGCGCTACAGCCCGGGCGTTAATGGGTAAGAAGAAATCACGAGGAGGGATGTTTGAACAGTCATGGCAGTGTGCCTCAATAATTAAAGAAACTTGATCACTCAGCAAAACGAGAAGTGGTTAACATGCATACACGGCCTGGCAGGATTCTCAGTCCTCCAGGCCTTGGTGAATCTAAAACAGTACCTTTTTTTAATTGAAAGCATTTCTGCAGGAGAGGTTAAATTTGCCATGCTTTGTTTCAAATGTTAACCTCCAGCAGTGCATGAAGTACAAAGAAACGTGTGAGGGGAAATTTTGCATGACAGATTTCATATTTTTGCAGTTTCCACTTTATTAATCATGCCTGTTTTCCTGCACGCTTTCAGTCTTCATGAAGAGATAGTGGACTTTTTCAACTTCATGTCTCCAAGACCGGAAGAGGAGGCCATGAGGAGAGACGTCGTGAACAGAATAGAAGGCGTCATCAAGGACTTGTGGCCTACGGCACGGGTGAGTGTTGAGTGCATGTGTCCCTGTGCAGAGAAGGGGTAGCTCCTGCAGTGATTCATCTGCAAGACTCCTGACCTTTCTTGCTCGAGTCCCACTGCCACGCCACTCGGTTCCTTAGGCCAGGTGTTGTTCACCACCTCATCCACTCCTCTTTACTAAGCCCAGCAAGCTCAGTAAGTGGCAGCTTCCTGTTGCATCAAGTATTGGACTCGGAATCCTAAACTTGTCCTTGTCCTCTGAGCTGCAGTAAAATAGCTTATGCAGGTATTTTCGAGCAAGCGCACTCTGCAAGCATGGTTTGTTGCAATGACCCCGAAACATTCAATGTCAGGCTTTGCATGACTGAGTTGGTTTACGTTGGTCTTGATGAAGCCATTAATGCAAATCAATTTTGTGTTCCTGCGTTGGAGAGGTGATAATTCATCTCAAGTCGCCTACAATGCTCCCGGCGTACCAAGACGATTTGCAAGCCTCCACAGCCTTGGTCATCATCCAGGACTCCTTTTATTCACACTTAAAAAATCCATTTTTATTTTCTATTAGCATATCCACTGTGCTTTCCGTCTTTTATCACTATGCAGCCTTGTTTTTTTTTTGTTTTTTTATAATATATACACAGCATTTTATTTTCTTTATTGCCCTGCAGATTACATTGCAAAGCTGCAGTGCCCAATGTAAATCAATGTTACTGTCTTGTATACTTTACTGCATTTATAGGTCTTGTTTTACCACATAGTAAGCAGTAAGTAGCCTAGTTTACACTATATTTCCAAACAGAGTTGGCCAGATGTAATGATTTATTCATGTTGCCTTCCCAAAGTAACACTGGTGAATTATTTTCCATTGTCCTCTGCCAACAGAATCTTAGACAGAGTGTACTTTGTAACAGATATGTTTTTTCTTTTCTTAGCATTATAAACATTTTGGTCTAATCCTGCCTGACAGAAATCCCACAGGGCCTCACTGTGAATCAGATTCTTCCTTTTTTTCCCCTTCTCCTTCTCTTAAAGAACATTTTGTGTTACTCAAAGCTGTGTTAGTACAGATGTTTATTGCTGAATAAGATTAGTCAGTGGGAATCGAGGGATTAAAGTGAGGACATAAGATTTATTGCTGTACCAAAAATAATCCTATACTTGCCTCACAGCAGCCAATATGTCATGCTTTGCCCTAACATTGGCCTTTTATTAATTAATGCCCTCTTGTACACATCTGTAGTCACGTATTATTTTTACAGCTACTAGATAAAGGCACAGTTTCTCACAGAGTTCTTTTAGACAATTGATGCAGTGAATTAATTAAATCTACATCTGGGTAACAAGAAGCCATGCAGATGGTGCTAAATGATCTGAGAGGCACAGGTGTATCACCTTGAGGTGCATTAGGGCTCACATTGGAAAAGGACTCGTGCCGGCAACTACTGGTATGTAGTAGCACACTGATCAGCCACAACATTAAAACTACTGAAAGGAGAAGTAAATAACATTGACCATCTTGTGACCGTACAATGTTCTGCTGGGAAACTCTCCAAACTCTCCAAATTCACTGGATTCTAAACTGTTCAAGTATCTGTAGAAGGCATTGGAACAAGCCTGATCCACAAAGGCCCCTCCTCTCAACCCATATGACACAAACGCCCCCACTAAGAACATACATTTTGTTGGTCTCCTAGAGTAGAGTAGCAGTGCGAGCAAAGGTCTCCCCAGTTTGCCTCAACAGCCCTTTTCCAGGACGTCACTGCTGGCCGTACACTTCTGCAAGACTAATGCAGCTACAGCTTCTGGTTCTCTCCGCTTTCGCTTCAGAAATACATTCCCTGCCTGCTCTGTTGTAGTTGGCAATACCCTGTTAAACTGTCCTTTTTATAACCTCTTTGGTGTTCCTGTTAAAGGACTGCATCTGCCTCGGAAAGAATATTAGTTTGTAGCACAAGCAGTCAGCGTCTAGAGCACCCACCTGGATTTCTAGAGGCGCAGACTAGAAATCAAAGTTGAAAGCACTCGTAGAAGCATCTGTGATATTGTTGGTTCCCAGAAGTTAAAAAAAAATAAAAATGTTTTTGAAGAAGTGATGTCATAAAGGGGCTGGTTGTTCTTTCTATTTCAGATAGAGAGATGAGATTTGCTCTTTTTGGTAGACGAAGTATTCGCTTAATGATGTCAGGTGTGTTTGTGCAAATCAGTCCTGAGTAGCCTAAAAGAATGATCCCCTCAAAGGATAACTGAATACTTGAAATATTATTTGAGCTCTACTTCTCCTGTCCTGACCTTTTGCTTTGCTATGACTAAGCACAGATGCACATGGGGATGTGGAGGAGTGAAACCACTTCAGGCATGGCGCGCAAAGGCCAAACTATATAAGACATGAGCTATCCCACTGCTAAGTGTTAAGATGACATGATTTAAATCAAACGTTTGATTTCTCTCCTCTACAGGTGGAAATATTTGGCAGCTTCAGCACTGGACTTTATCTTCCAACAAGGTAACATTTGCTTTCCAGCACAGTTTGACCGTATACGAGCTTCAAAACATCTTTGTGCTAGTTTTTAGGAAGTGGGAGCATTATTTCTGGTTGGGTATGTTTAATTTTGCAATGATATCAGTGCTGCTGTTCACACATTTTGAAACGCGTGCCGTGTGACTGATTAAAAGTGATGTTGTCATCACTCAGATGTTGTTGATTGTTTGAGTTGAGACCCACAAAGCGAAGTTAGAAATTGTTACTGGTTTCCGCGTACTGAAGACATTTTCTGAAACGGTCGCTGCTTTCGATATGATCTCATCAAGTTTTTGTGTGATATCAGTTGTTTGGAAGAGGTGGTTGACAACTTTTGGTTTTGCTGCTTGTTTTTGAAAAATCTTAATCTTCGACATTGTTTGTCTTGAGGATGTGTCTTTGGTGATCATTGCGTCCTTGTGCACTGAACGCAGAGACAGTATTTCGGGGAGTAAACTTTGCTCAAGTATTTTTTGCCGATTTGTCCTCAGTGACATTGACCTGGTGGTGTTTGGAAAGTGGGACCATCCCCCGCTGCAGGAACTGGAGCAAGCCCTGAAAAAACACAATGTGGCCGGCCCATATCCCATCAAAGTCCTCGACAAGGCTACCGTAAGTCACCAGAGAATAAATATCTTTTCACTTTGTGCGATTTTCAACAAACTCCACAGAACAACCACCAATCATAGTATGTTGTTTGGGTTAATGAGTTCAATCCATCTGACCTTTTATCAGGTGCCGATCATCAAGCTTACTGATCATGAAACGGAGGTCAAAGTGGACATCAGCTTCAATGTAGAGACTGCTGTCAAAGCGGCGCAGTTCATCAAGAGCTACCTTAAGGTAAGACTTCAACACTTGTCATTTTTTTAAAAAAGGTATTGACATAAATGTTAATAAATGTTTTTCTTATTTTGTAGAAGTACACTGTTCTTCCACCGCTTATCTTCGTCCTGAAGCAGTTCTTACTGCAGAGGGATCTTAATGAAGTCTTCACTGGAGGCATCAGCTCATATAGCCTTATACTGATGGCCATCAGCTTCCTGCAGGTACACAACATGCGTATACTATACATGTTTGTCACACTGGCTCCACATTGTGAAAATCAGTCTTCAGTAAATGCAAATGAAATGAACTTGAACCTCTTCATTGCTAGAAACGAGCATTATGGATATTGTGCTGGCTGTGATATATAAACATGCCACAGACTTGCATACATTACCGCTTAAAAGCATCTTCACCGCCTGCAGTTTTTGACATTACTGCATAAAATAGCTCAAATCATCAGATTTTCACACACGTCCTGAAAGTAAACATCTACAACCCAAACACACAAATGAAACAGAAATGTTCTGCTTGTTCATTTATTTCCTCATAAAATTAATCACTTGTTGTTGACGTCTCAGAGTTGGAGAATTAAGTGAACCCTTGCTATCAGCATTTGGTGTTGACCCCCTTGTGTAGCAAGAAGAGCAAATAAATGTTTTCCGTAACCTTTCAGCCCATTCCTCAAAAGGAACCATTTCAGTTTTAAGATGTTTATGTCCTTCCAGCACATTTGGCCAGGACTTTGACTTGGTCGTTCCGAAAACATTAATTTCCTCCTCCTTTTAGCAGTTCTTTTGCAAACGACATGTGTGCCTGGGGTTGTTGTCTTGCTGCATGTCACAGTTTTCCTCAAGATTCCTTTTACAGGCTGATGTTCAGACATTTTCTTTCGGCTAGTTCTGGCCGTCCTGGCCCAGATGCAGCCAAATGGGCTAATACAAGGACATTACCACCCCCGTGTTTCACGGACGGGATGAAGTTCTGATGCTAGAATACGGTGTTATTTCGTCTCCAAATGTGATGCCTCTCAATTAAACTAAACAGTTCTACTTTGGTCTCATTTGTCGACAAAACATTTCCCCAAAAGTCTCCTGGCTTGTCCGCATGATGTTTTGCAGAAACGCAGAAATGTTCTTTTTGGAGAGCAGTGGCTTTATTCTTGCCACTCTCCCACGCACACCATGGAGGATCAGTATTCTGCTGATGGTGGATTCATGAACACTGACATTAGTAAGAGAGTGATCTTTGCTGGTCAGCCACTCCTAACAGGTGTCTTAAATCACCTCTATCTGTTTACAATCTGAACAACACCCTGGTCTTATCACATCGATCGATGACACATCTGAAGACATCAAGACTAATTTTAAACTGACTTGTAATCCTTGAGGGGCACTTACTATTGTATCTTGCAGATATGCAATATTGGCAAAAGCATAATATTTGGTTTGTTTGTTTGGGTCGGGTTTTATGCAGAAATCTAAAAATGCTGATCCCTTTTAAACAGAATTTGGCTGCACAGTGATGGTAATGTTTTCTTTCTGTCCTGCTAAACACAGTTACACCCTCGGATCGACACGCGGCGTTCCCACCTTAACCTGGGCATTCTGCTGATCGAGTTCTTTGAGCTGTACGGTCGCGATTTCAACTACATGAAGACCGGCATCCGGGTGAAGAATGGGGGAGCCTACTTGTCCAAGGAGGAAATGCTGAAAGCCATGGGCAATGGAAACAGGCCATCCATGCTCTGCATAGAGGATCCAATACAGCCAGGTTAGACAAGGATTTGAAATAAATAATAAATGGTCACCAGGGAGCCACTTTGCCATGTCATGAACTTTTGGTTTTCTGATTCTCACAGGGAACGATGTGGGCAGGAGTTCATATGGAGTCCTGCAGGTCAAGCAGGTGTTTGACTTTGCCTACATGGTGCTGAGCCATGGTGTGTCTGCTCTTGCACGTGCATACCCCAACAAAGAGTATGACAGGTTGGTTTCTTCAACAATGTCATTGAAGTTTCTTTCCTTGCTTACAATTTATTCATTAACGTTTCTATTGTTTTTTGTTGCCCTGTTGCGTAATGGACTGTACCACCCTGTTTTGCAGCACTTTAGGGAGAATCATTAAAGTCAGCCCAGAGGTTCTGGCCTACAGGGACTGGACAATCCAGAAGTGGGGAGCCAAGCAATATGGCAAGCTGGAAAACCATGGTAACCAAGTGTCCAAATCTGAATTGAAAAGTTGTTTCTCCATTTTAGAGATGTGCTAAAAACACCTAATCTGAAGTTGCTACAGATCAAACATCTCAATATTGTTGTTCTGTTTGCTCCTAGATGTTGAGGCCTGTGAACAGGACTTTGCGAGACTGATGCTGGTTGAGGATCAGAGAGACTCTTCCTCCCCCCTCAGTGCTGACTCCCCCTCACCTTCTCCAGTCTTCCTCTCCAGCCCTCAGCACCATTCTTCATCGTCATCCTCTGCTTGCTCACTCTCCTCGTCCTCCTCTGGAAGTGACATAGTAAGGCTAAAGATCCTCTTATTGAAATGAATCTCATTAGGTCACAGCCACTCTGGTGACACATGATGACAAACCATTGAATTTGTCATGCTTTCACAAAAATCAATAATGGAGTCATAGCACATTGATGCACTTCATGGCCAAGTCCTGCTCCTGAAGTTTATCTGCCTTCTGTGCGTCTTTGTTAAATTGCATTTTTGTTTTCTTCCAGGAGTCTGATTCTCCTCAAAGCGGCAACGCTGCTATCCAATTCCACCCCCTCACCCTGGCCTCAGTCCATTCTATGATCCAGATGGCTACTGACCCAAGAGCCGCACACGCTGCAGGCTTTATCCGCACATGTCAGGTTAGTCTGAAATTCTTGCACTGCTGACTTCTCAAATGGATTTTTTTTTAAACTAAATTTTTCTAATAAGAATTCTGTTTTCCTCTTGTTTCTAGCTCCAGATGCCCCTCCCAGAAAACCTAACCATCCCCTCTCTGTCTAATTGCCAGTTCTACCACGAGAACCCTCCTTCCATCAGTGTTGTGCACCGTCACACGTCACAAGCGGCACAAGTTTCCCAGCACACCAACTCCACAAGCCCTCTCCCCAGCCCCCTCCACCAGCTCCACCACCCTCAGGTAGGAGGGCACCAGAGTCACACTTACACCATGAGGTCAAATTCCCACGGCTCCCTTGAGCTGCCCAAATTCGGCTTCAAGCACAACCAAGGCGGAATCTTCCAAGGCCAAAATCAGTCTAAAGGTAACTTCAGTCCCCAGCGCAGGTTTGTTCCCCAGGTTCATAACTCGGCTCCGGGTTTCAGGCACCAGCAGCAGTACAACCGCAACACCTGGCGACGCAGAAAAAGGGACAATCTTCCTGCTCTCAACCACAGCAGATAAAGGAAAGAAACTGCGGGATTTGACCCAACTTGTTGGGTTATTGAAGTCCTCTCAGTCCATCAGGAGTGATTATGTGATGGTAGACGAGTTTTTGTTGGAGACTCTGCAAACAAACCTACGTTGCGCTGGAGTTCACAAGTCAGCTCAAGCCGTCTCCCATTTCATGCAAGAAAACGGAAAAAGGCCTGAAGTCTTAACTCTGCTTATTTTTGTTACATCCTCTGAAGTTGGAAACCCTCAATCTGAATTTGATGCATACCAGCACAGACTACAGTTCATTCAGGAGTTGATTCCCACAGCGGGTCTTCTCACCAGTGTCCCTTGGTTGAAGGACTTCGGACAAGTATTGAGTTTCCTTCCATGCAACTTCTTAACGTCTCGTGTGCCATATCGGTGAACTGGTCCATCAGGCCTAGCTTCCTACGAAGTTCTGACTCTTATTGGCCCTGCTGGATCAGGTTTTGGTCTTCTGAATGCAAATCCCCATCAGCCCGACTCTTGATTCAGAGCCCCTAAAGCTCGTACTATCACCTACATATTGTACTCTGGACTGAAGCAAAGCACTACCTTTCTACCTATGCAGCGTAACGCTGACCATGTCTTTGGTGTGACGGCACAAACCGGACCTTGTCTCAAGTGCTTAAACTGTGATGACTTGCTTGAATGTACCAAGTGTTTCCTTTTTTTGTGTTGGTCGTTATATTTCGTTTTCTTGTGTTCGTCACTGAGGGATTTTTTTCTTTTTTTTTTTTCCACGTTGGCACTATGATGTTCTGTACTGTACCATTGCCACCTTATTTTATGTTGGTTGCATTTATGTGCAATAATGACATGACATGATTTTATTTAATTTATTTCACATTTTTAGTTTACTTTTAGGGGTTCTCCCGACTATTAGTTTGCCGTTTTTATGTGTAGACTATACTGATCTGTGCAATAGATGGATTTAAGGGCCTAGAAGGTGTACGTGAGTGTATGCGTGTGTGCAGCTTTCCAGCAGATGGGGGAGCTATGGTATAATGTTAGAAATGTGCCAAAAACTCCATTATGCCAACATTTTTAGTCATGTTGAATTATGATCACTTGAACTTTCCCCAACGGCCTGCCCAGATACTTTTCCGCCACATGGTCTCATTTCAGACATATCATCCAGTATTCATTAGCTTTATTTAGCTGTTTTACCTCTTGGTAGACACCAGGCCATGTTGGGGGGGGCGGTACACCGTTAGCAATGTTTACTTGTGTCATTTAAAAACATAGTTGGTGCTACTAATTACCAGCAAAGTGCTTCTTTTCTGCCTTATATCTCCTTTGATTCTGTTAAAGCAACAAGTTAACTGCCTTCTGAAACGACCAAATCTGCCCTTTCTTCCTGTACGTAGCCAGAGCTTTCCTTTTCTGTTCCAATAAGCACTGCCAGGGTAACTTGGCTTTGATTTTTACATGATTGCAATCTTATTGCAATTAATTGTTAGCGTTATGTCTTTAATTCTTTTTCTTTTTTTTAAATAATAATAATTATAAACTACTTGTACAAGAGGTACTTATAGCTCAGAGGTTTTCCTCTGCCATATTTGAAGTCAGTAAGACAAGGTTTCAAAGCCACATACTTTACGCAGCAATCCGCAAAAGAAGAACTCGTGTGTGGGACACCATACAGTCACTGGTTTTGGTAGTCGAAAGCCCAAGCAAAAATCTGGTCCAGTCACATGCTTAGAAAGTGATTGTTTTAGCATCCCGTGTGCCAAACTGATGGACTTAACATGCTGTTGGCATTATCCCCTTTATTTTCAGTGCAGCTTTTCAGAAAATTGTCTAGAGGATAATCGGTAGTTTGTCATATTGCCACAAAACCAAATCCCCTGCTCATTTCTGTGTAGTTAAGGATGGGTTGTAATGTGTAAACCACTGACATATAGATGTATACCTTGATTTTTTTATGTAAGTTTTCTATTTTTTTAATAAACATTTTAAAAGTCCATTCCCTGCTCAGTGTGTGTGTTTGTTTGAAGACTATTTATTTTACTTGCTCCGGCAAGTGCAGTCTGCTGTTTTTCACCATCTTGTCAGCATGGAGCCTCCCAAGACGTACACGCACGCCTTCAGAATGCTTTCGACTTTATTAAGAGCATGTGCTTAAAGTGCGTTTTACTGAATTCTTAAACAGGAGGTGCCCTGTTTTCAAAGTTGCAAAAATGGTTGGATGACTGAATCTAATACGAAATTAAATGTCCGTTTTGAATACTTTGTTTCAAATCCCGAATAATGACTGGCTGAATGTATGACGGCCGTGGACGTCACCGACAACCAGGATTCCTTCTTTGCGTCGCTTTGCCAGCCCTTTGCTGAAGCTGTCTGGATGGGTTTTTCTGTCATTAGTTTTGTCTTCAGCAAATGAACTCAACCGTGTTGTGATAAGGTTACTTGTTCGGACATTGCAGAATATTTAACCTCACAGGAACATCCCAAATGTGTCCAAGGAAATAGCTGTTGTGTCCCAATTACTTTTGAGACCTTTTAAAATAGGACTGTGTGTAAAAATGGCTACAGTTCCTACATTTCCCTTCAGTTTTGGATGGGAATTAATCTGTAATGTGAATATGTTTGGCCAAACAGAAAAAATAAACGTTGCGTACTATGTAAATGTACTGTGTATATACACCTTGAACTGATGGGCACAATCCTGCCTGTGTACTGTAATCCCTCATGGTGTCTGATGGGGGCACTGGTGGATCATCGCTTGGCTTAGCCGCGTCGAATCCATTAGCTTTCAGATTTTCAGCAGGGTGCAGAGAAGCAGCACATGACTTAGGGAGGGCATCAGTGAAATCATTCCTCTGAAGGTTTAACTGTCGGAGGGGTTAGCCGCTGATGCTGTTGTCATTTTATTTCAATTATAACTATGGGAAAAGAGCATCCACACTGAGACCCCTTTTACCCTTTCTTGACTCAAACTAGCTGACTAAGGCACTTTAAAATTAGGCCTTAAATCTTTGTCATCATCCTCTTTCTTGCAGCCGCCCTCACTGATGACTACACAGTGGTGACACTTTGGCGCAGCTATACTTCATAATATTGTTAAAAGCTGGCTCTTTGATCCTGATGGATATATTAACCAGATTAGACGAGCTAGACTGCATTACCCCTGCATTGGAGATCTGCCAACGTGGGCGCCTGTCTTGTCAGAGTGTGGATTAGAAATCCAGCTGCAGTTGCACCCAGTGTCCATACGGTTAGTGTTACTGGTGGTTTTCGTGCATATTTAAATCCGTGTTAAATCAAGAGGACACTTGTACGTATAGAATGCATATGAGGGTGCACGGTTTCAACAACACAGGAACACAAAATCACAATTGGAGATTCATTGTTTAAGGAGGAAGAATTAGACCAAGTTTTAAAGCTGAACTTACTTTACTTTGCTGAAAACAATCCCCTCCTGAAGCACTACAGGGAACTTCTCCGTAGCCGAGTCTTCTCTGTCTGACCTCGCTCCGGAGGGGCCGAATATAAGCTATTCATGACTTTGTTTTCCATGCAAGTCGATACAGGATAAACGTGTGAAAACTGCGCTCGCCGAAATAAACACAGAAAGTTCTTCCATCCAAATCCCACCGGCACTGAACATAAAGTTCTTCTAAGAAAAGGTCAGTTGTTTTGCCTTCAGGCTTTTTGTGGCTTTCAGTGTCTTGACAGCAGAGAATCCACATCTCTCCCTGTTCAAGTCCCACGCACAGGCCCTCTGCATCCTCTGAATCTGTACGTGGATGTAATTAGTGTTTGCAAACAACATTGTTCGAATGACAGTCAGAGGATAATGCCGGCACAAGGGACGTGTCAGTTAAATCTGAAGTGTTTTGTTTTCAAGAGACTCCATTGATGTACTCAGGCTGACAGACACTCTTGCAAATAAAGTTAATGTTTCTTCACCAAGCCATGACATGTAGAAATATTGTTTTTCTGGAGGTACTGTATGTGTTATCCTCATAACCTCAAATTCAGAGACAGTGAAGGTCTGTTTCCTTTAATGTACAGCTGGGTCATAGCTTATGTATTATTGAATGCTAAAGGTTCTGCAAATGTTTGGACATTTAATGAAAAGTGGGACACCTATAATATAACCTGGCCCTGTTCAGACCTGGTTAGCTGGGTTATCTAGTTGCAAGTGGCCAGCTCACAGGCGTGAACACATGCAGGATGGTAAATGGTAAATGGCCTTGCTTTTATATAGCGCTTTTCTACCTATTGGTACTCAAAGCGCTTTTACAGTCAGAGACACATCTACCCATTCACTCACACAAGCACATTCACACACCAGTGCCACGCACTGGGAGCAACTGGGGGTTCAGTTCACTTCGACATGTGGCACATTCCGGGGATCGAACCGCTAACCCTCTGGTTCGTACTGAGGGCGCATTTGAGTGATTAACGTTAGGGTGAAGATCAGTAAATAAATAACTTCATGTATGTGCTGGCTTTCAGTGTAAGAAAGAAAGACTCCACAGCTTGTTCCAAAATTTGCATCACTTCCCCACCTCTTCATGTCTTGATGTTAACACAATAAACAGCTTGTCTGTGGTTCAGACATAGCGGCAGGCAGAGATCCATTTGAGACAGCAGCTGGAGTGACAGACTGCTTCACCCTTGATGTGTAAAGGAATGATACAGAAGGTCTTTCCTTCCTGCTGCTGTTAGGCTTCACAACAAACACACCTGATATATGTGCAATAGTATTACACCACAAGGTGTAAAAACATCAACACCCAGTTACACCAGTCTGTGCAAGTTTTTTTATCCTATTCTCCTCCTATGAAAAAGCCATGTGACCTTTAAAGGGATCACTCAGAACGGTCAGCCTTTAATCATCCTCTTTCATGTTAGTGGATGGGACTAAAACAATAAAAGTAGTAATAAATACTACTACTACTACTACTACTACTGATGTATGTTAAAGAGTACATTTTTCGGAGAAGTTTTATTTAGGTATTTGACGCTATTAAAAAAAATGTGACGTCATGGTGATTGACAGCTGCTACTGACTATCGCACAGCGAAGCTGTCCATAGAAATGTGCAAGAAGGAAAAAACATTAACAATAATAAGTGCAGTCTGTAATTCAACATGCCTTTGTAACAGGTGGAGGTAGAGCAGAGCAGTGTTAATCAAACAGATATATGAATGAGTCGAGCTGATGGGAGTGTCATCGATAATGTGGCTCCACTCTCAGACATTACTGCGCAGACTCAAAACTCACAAGATAGTGGCGCTGGTGTCTGTGGGATACTAGCATCAGTGTGACCAGTTTTCCACAGTCTGTGGGATCGCCTCACTTTTGAAGCCAGCCTCAATTGGCCATTTAATGAACTGCAGTTTCTAGCATCTCCACATTGGCTCCATTTTTCAGACCCGGAAGTTGTCACTTTAGAAAACTGTAGTCTCCACAAGCAACCACACATTCACATTATGTATGTTCAGCCATTTGATTGGCATAGTTAAAATAGAAGTATTTCTTAAAGCAGCTTCATTGTTTATTGTCAGTTATTCATTGATTCGTTCACACAAGGGGGCTATGCCAGCTGTCATCGTGTGAGAGGCGCAGTACACCCTGGACAGGTCGCCAGTCTATCCCAGGGTTTAATTGTCAATTAATTTTGGATTATTGCTCAGCTTCTTCTGTCCTAGCAGTAACATCACAAGCTAATCCAAAGAACAATGGCGGTACTCTATATTTTCACTTCTCACTCTAGATGGCCTTATAAATTAGCTTAAGCATCTCTCACAGGAACCACTTTGTGCCGCCATGGGGTTTCCTACTATGTGGAAAAATAAACTTCCCCACTAATAGCTATTTGAACAACTTAATGAACCTAGCCAACGTGTCTGATGTGCTGCTGGAAGGCCGTACCACTATTCTAAAAGACTCTATTGATCATGAGTCAATAAAACAGAGTTTAAAGGTCAGGCCTTAAGTCTGTTTGTAGATGTGAAATCTGATAAAGTGCCTATCCTGTCCTATATGTGCGCAGACCTGTTTTTTTTTTAAACGTATTTAAAGGTTGGGGCAACTAATATTTAAGTAAATGCTGCATTTATATCTAATTTACATCTCACCTCTGCGTCACCCACAAGCAGCTCATTCATTTCAGGCCTTTCCTGTGTTTTTCTACCAGTTATTATTTATGTGTCCACGTCTCTCTAGTTACTCTTTTCTTATCTTTCTGGAATACAGAGAGGAATCTGATCAAAGGCTTCTCCGTACTGACAGCTTCTATTTGTTGTGCTCTCATGATGTATGGAAGACACATTATTATGCTATTTACAGCATGGAGACACCTAGAGGATGAGAGCACAAAAAGGTGTACAAAACAGAGACGGTAATAGCAGGCGTGCTGTTGTTTCAGTGGAATGGAGACAAAGAAAAAAAAAACAATCACATAAGTAGTAAAAGAAAGGCAACTAAAAAGTCTTGTGCAGCTTTGTTCTTCATTATCTACTCTCCTCTGGTGTAAAGAGAACTATCTCCATCCACAGTTACATACATTACATACTCTTACACTTGTTAAAGCCTGAATGCATGTACAGCATCTGCCACTTTCCCTCATTATTTTGTCTTTCTTATCCAGCTCAGAAGAACATGCCTGACACACAGGATCGTTACCATGTATCACCTTATCTTGCAGGTTCAAGGAGCATGTGTGCGAGCGCACGCGTCAGAGAGAAAAATCAATATTACTTCTGATGACTCACCGTATACCCCTTATATCTATTAATATAACCTATGCTTCTGAAGACATGTGACAAATGCTGGGCCCTTTGCCCACTTTAACATGGATTTTTATTCATTAGTCTTCTGATTTCATGAGATGTCTGATGTGTCATTGCATTTTGTTCCACTTGAATACCAGCATGAGCCTCTAATTTCAAATTTGCACGTGTAGTCCATCAGTGCTTAAATCTGAGCCCCCCGGACATGCCAATGATCCCTCTTTCCATTAAAACCAATCATACCAGTTAACAAGGGATCGCTATGAAAATCAGAGCCCAGTAATCATGGGCCTAGGTGTCCTCATGGCACCGTGTTTATTCATTTACTAAATAGCTTGCATCCCTTATTTGTCTCTAAATTCAGAGCATATCACTCTGGGTTCAAATCCATAACCCCTCTTGGCCTAGATATCATCACTTACCTTGATCTTGTGCTCATGCACAGCTCAGTCCAGCATGTTCACTTGAGACATCCTTTCTTCTCTGGCTCAAAGACGCCTGATGGAGTCTCTGTTTTGCCTGGTAAAATAGCTCCATTCAGCCTTTCTCTGGTATAAAGATCGCTAATGACCCAGAAAGACCAGTGTTCAGTTGCTTCACATCAAACCCATATTTCTGAGAATAATGTACCATGGACCGAGTGGATCCAACCCTAATCTGTGTCTACCTGCGGATCATGATATCGTTATATTTCTTCCAGTAGCTTGGTGGTTGGCACTTTTCTTTTTTTTTCTTTCATATATTTCAGGGAAGAGTCAACAAACCCTGCGTGAACAGCAGATTCAGTGAGGAATGACCCTTGTCAGCAGGCCTGCCTGTTGATGGGCTTTGGTCTGGAATTTTCTAAAGCCTGCGCCTATTCATCGGCTCAGTTAGGTGTTATTTGGATGGCGCTGATCTGGTAGGAGTTTATGATAAGACTCACGTCCCCTTCTGTACAGAATAAATAAGTCACAGAAAAAAAAATTAGTGCTTTAGTTGCTAAGTGCAGTCTTCACCAGTTTGTGGATGACTTTGTCGCTTTGTTTGGTGCTGAACAGTGAGTTTGTCAGGTCCTTTTTGCTTTTTGCTTAATAAATGGCATAAAGGGAGCTGTGAGGCTGAATTCAAACTGTTTTTTTTTTCTGAAAAATGAAAAATCTCCACAGAAACAATAGTAACATCTTAAACAATGCATATTACACAAATTGAAACGGCATTAATCCAGCTTTATATATTTAACTAGATACCTAGATAATGACAAACATTATTGGGTTTAAAGAAGACAGAAGACGTTTGCCTACATGGAAAATATTTGGTGAATCTTGCGATTTGTGTTGTTGGTGAACTGCACCTGTTTTCCACTGTTGGATTCCAGCTGTCTGCGTGGTGTTTATTTTTCTCATAGAAATGTGTCTTTTGTGTCTGTGGTGAATATGCTCAACAACAACAACTGCAGATAAGGCCAATATTGCAGGCAGGTATGAATATGTAATATCTTGTGCGTGGGCTATTCATATGGCGCGTGCACACAAGCAAATAAGAGCTCCCGCTGAGAGACAGAACTGTAGGGGAGGCTCACTTTACAAGAGTGAACCCATAAATGTATTGATTTTTTTTCTTTCTTTTTTAAAAAAATTCCACCTGAAATATGTGTTTTCCCATAGTAGAGTTCTTAAATCTTAAGACTTAAAATAAACTAAGAGAGAGAGGGCGGGTTTCAGGCATAAATTACATGATAATTTCCTCTTTAAAAACCTAGTAATTTCCATCACTCTCTTTTCTCTGTTCCTTGCACCATGCTGATGAGATAGTATTGGATTTGTGCAGCTATTTTCTCTTTTAATTACTGTCTGATGGTCTGGATAGCTCAGCCTGTGTCACTGTATATGTTTCTTGTTCGTTTGTCCTGTCCAGGTTTACAGAGCAGAGTAGAACACCCATTTCAACTTTGTGTTTTCCGTTGCTCATACATAATATGTATGAAATCAAGCCGAGAATAGGTGGCATGATATTACAGCAGGTTTTTTTTCCCCCCTCTGGTTCACCAAATGGAAAATCAAATCGACCCTTGAGATTTGAAATTTGTATTTGCACACTCACTTTTCCTCTGTGTGGTTCATGAACAATAAATAAAGGCTAATTATAAAACTAACAAGAGGATTTACAATTCCAAAATGATTTGAATAGCTTTTTTGTCTATGGAAGGTCAAATAGAAAAATGGAAATTTCAGAAAAATCTTTTAGGCCTGTTTCTATTCAGTTATGTTCATAACCTTCTGCTCAAAGGATAAATTGAAATAAAAAAACAGTGAGACTGGGGGCACAATACCACTTGTGAGATTAAACCATATAGTTATACTTACATTAATCTCCATCATAACAAAGGTTGCATCATTTCCATATTGAAGTCTGTGGATGCAAAAACAAAACTTATGAAAGTAGCCCTACTAATGTTATGGCAGTTGACTAGCTGACCAGAGATGGGCCAGTCTCTATGAGCATACCACACTGTATAGTGCTGTCAAATACAGTGAGACAACTTGATGGAGGACAAGTGTTTATTGAAACATATATATTTTTTGTTTTTACAAAAAAGTTGCAGTCCTAAATCTTTGCAGTAGAGCAGTGCTGAGAGGATGAAAGACAATCTGTAGGGACAGATGCCCAGCCAGGGAGCAGGATGGTAAAAAAAATAAAAATAATAATAATAATAATAAATGGCAAGGAGCAACACAGGAGATATGTGACAGATCTTGATTTAAAAACAAAATCAGATGTCATCTGCTGCAGAAATGAGTCTGTGTGTTGGTTGGAGGTTCTTCGTTATGGGCCGTTGTAGAGAGTTTTATAGTGTCAGCTTTCTAATCTACATTATGGCTTGTTACTGTGTTATTCTAGTGCCAGCATATGCGAGTGTATAAAGAGGCTATATATTTTGGAGTTTACCCACTTTCCTTTGGGCATGTGATAAATTTTTGCTTTTAGTGGATGTAAAAGTTAGAAAAAAACTCAAGTCTTCAACAGAAAAGTAATGTTCCTGATCCGCCTGAAAAGCCTTGTTTACAGTGCAGCTTTTTCTTGTCCCTTTTCCATGTCACAATGGACATTGCTGCAATGTCCATTGTAGTATATTTACAATGTAAAATCATGTACTTGTCAATGAGCCTCTTCAGTATGTATGTGAACAACACAGGCCCAAGCCAAAAACTGCTGAGCACTGAAGCAAAAATGTTCAGCACACCATATACTGTAAAGCTATCAAGCTGTGTGCTTTATTGTAGATTGATGGCCATGCTCAAAGTGCATGCAGGGGAAAAACTGTATAAGTCACATACAATAGTGGCCTATAGAAGGAGGAATTACTCGATGTAGGCCTCGAAAGCCATTGTGTCATTTTTTAGTTGGGCTCTCCAGCTTGCTCCAGATTTGAGCTGAATCTGGCGTTTATATCTGGCTCTCCAAAGCTTAAGTAAGAGTAAAAATACTCTCTTCCAATTTCCAATTTGTTATTTTATTTTATTTTTTTAATGCACCTTATCCATGACGTTTTGGAAAGAGAAGCACTAACATGTGCTCAGTATGCAATTTTCCATTCTGTCACATTCAGTAATTCTCAAACCACAGCTCTCAGCAGGGTTTCAAATGCCACTTAAATACTGTCTGTAACAAAAAGATCCTGATCATATGTGTGTGTGAATTTGCATGTTCTTCTACAGCTATCTTTCTGATAGTAGGTAGGTCGTCACTTTCTTTTTTACAAGGCAGTTTGAGGGCTAAGACTTAATTTTAGGGTAAAGGGTAATATTAGGTGATGGTAAGGGAAAGGGTTAGGATTAGGCACTTAGTTGAGATGGTACGGATGTGTGTGTATGTGCTCTTATGCGGCTATCTTTTCGAGGACCAGTTTGAGTTTTTCACCATCTGAGTGAGGTTTGTGCTAAGTGAGGACATTTGGGTTGGTCCTCACTACTTTCTGTTTGAGGGTTAAGACTGGGTTTTAGGGTAAAGGTTAGAGTTTGGTTATGGTTTGGATTAGGGTTAGGGTTGACATGGCTACGGTTAGAGAATGCATTATGTCAGTGAATGTCCTCACAGAGATAGCCATACAATCGTGTGTGTGCGTGTGTGCGTGTGTGTCAATTTGTATATATTTGTGTATTTGCTTATTTTCAGTTGCACCGCATGAATAAGGAATTCACGAGCCAGAGCTGAGGAAATAAAAAGGTAATCACAAAATGTAGGCACAAGTCCACCGCATTCATTATTAATTTTGTTGATCTGGCAGACAGACCCTGGCTAGCATCTATCAAGTGACAGCTTAGACTGACAACAAATGGCAGACACTCTGTCCTGGAGTGAATTAAAATGCTGCCCAGTATTCATGATTAAAACATCCAAGTCATCACATAAGTGAAAGGGAGGCATCAGCTGGGTTATGCAGGGACAAGCCGACTGCTCGAGCTCTGGAACATACTTCCACGGACACTCCCCTTGTTCATGTGTACTGATTCAAAAGTTGTTTTGTTTTTTAAAATATACTCTCATGTTGTATACAATATATGAAGGAGGTTATGCTAATGCACTCTCTGGGAAGCATCCTTCATATTTGCTGCCTCTTTCTTTCATGCAGCTAGCTGCTGAACGTTGCTCTCATTGGTTGTATGTCATAAGAAATAAAATGACAATTTGACACTGCTGTGTTTCCAGCAAGGAGCATCCCTCAGAGCTTAATAATGAAGCCAGCGTGAAGTGCCAAAAGGAGTAGTTTGTCAAATGGCCTCTTGAGGCTTCAGAATGGACCTACACAGCTGCAACAGAGTATTAAATACTTCCTGCAAAGTAATTTCCATTATTACACCAGCTGTAAATAGGTACATAGTAGACAAAGATTTATTTAGCTCCAACCTATAATATAAATTCAAGGTCTTTGATTAAAAGAGATACTGGTGTGAAACAGAAACAGTTATTTCAGTTTGACATCTGGGTTGAAAATAGCCCGCAGTGTTGCTATTCTGGAGGAGAGTGACAGGTAAATTGCCCGTCGGATGATTAATTCTCCCTGGCACAGATCCAGATCTTCGTTGAGTGTCGCTTGAAAAGAGTTTTCACGACAGTGGTTAATGTCTTTTAATTGCTTCCTCTTCGTCTCCGCACGGCCCACAACAAGGCAACAGATTAAAAGATGAAATAATATATTGTATGGAAGTGTTCATCAAACTCCTGAGTGTAGATGATGAGAGAGAGCAGATTTAATGTTTGGAGGATGGGGAAATTATGTGTCAACATAGACCAGAGTAAATGCTGTATAATATCTAGTTTCCTTTACATACAAACATTATCTGCCTCTAAACAAATTATAGATACATTGTGGTATATTAGGTAATGGCCCATATTATTCAGCTTTTGAGTTCTTAAATACCCACATTTAAAAAGAAAAGACGCAGGAACAGATGGAAACAAAAGATGAAGAGTTCTCTATGTCTTTTGATTACAGGATTAGATCAAAAGTTAGACAAACACATGACTCTGGTCTCAGCTAAACTCAGTTTGTTCCTCTACTTCTTTCCATTTTTAAAGTTGTCATGGAGGCTAAAGGATTTTTTTTCCGCCCAAAACTCTGCCAAACATCTCAGCCTGGCTGTCATGTGTCTCACCATAACCCGAGCAGCTGTTCCCCTTTAATGATGACAGGGCTTTAATTAAAGACCTTGTTCATTAACACATCCTGCTTGCATGCTAGCCAGTCAGCTGTGTGCAGTATTTTAGGACATGTCAGACTGTCGGGGAGTGCGTCAGTACGCTGTCACACTCTCTTTAAAGCTGCGATCCATGTGGCATTCACAGGTATGCTGTTCTTTTTTTAACTCCTTTACAAAGTTAGAGACTTTTATCCCTTATGTGCAGAACATTTCTTTGCCCGCAGCACTGCATCTGCCAAGGTCAGATTGTGCCCACACCATAACCTTTGGGGCTGTTAAGTGCCAACAGCTGGAGTGCCTCAATTAGCCATTTTTGGTTGGCTCCAAAAGTCAACCCACGTAGACCCCCATGTTGCGTTCCCCCACTTTACAGCAGAAATATGTCAACAGAGTGGTCCAAAAAAACAATTTTAGTTGTACCTTAACAGTTTGCTAATTCTGCGCCTTGGAGTCACACGGCCTAAGCTCTCCTCACACTTTTTTGACTTATCCGTGAGGTTACATGGTGCCACTCACATTGGGCTTTAAAACCTCCCTTCGTCACTGAGAGTTTGTCCACATTTATATAGAACCAGTGTGCATGCTCTCAGTCAGTACTACTTATTATTAGTCTCAAAATTAGACCTGGTATTGAAAAAAATAATTGAAAAGACCATTTTTCTGAAAGGCCCTTCCAGTCCTTCAGGTGTCAATTTGCTTTGCTGACAACCTGTTATACCTGCTGATTTAACAACGGCAATATGAAATGTACTCTATAGACTTTAATTGACTAATTCCATATGCCGTAGAAAGACTCATTAGATTTATTATAAGCTGTCTGGTTCTGCTTTTAAGCTCAGTACTGTGAATGCCAGATATGTAAACAGCTCATGCACACAGCTGGACTCTATGACACAGATGATACAAAAGTTCAAAACTCAGACATATGTTTGGATTAGCAAACCTATTAAAACTCACGCTAGCTGCTGACGTTAAGTCCAACTGTGCCTGAATGTATAATCATTCAGGGATACAGCCGGTACCCTTTCCTGTAAATGTTAGCAATGGACAACACAGTACTGTACAGCTCATCTCCGGCATTGTCTAATACCTGCGCCGAACATTACTCGTGAACCGTGAAAGACAGTCAAAAGCTCACAGCATGGTGCTACTTCAAGTGTCTCAGCTTGGACTGGCAGAGTAATGGTTTCTTTTGTTTAACAGCTCTTGTCTGAGCTGTGTCCTCCTACAGAAGGCTGATAAAAATGAAGGGTTGCACAAAGAGATGTGAGCCCTAACTGAGCTGCAGTTGCCTGCTAATTTATTATCATTCAAGTTTATTCTCAGTGCGGAGGACATCTGGGCAATGACAGTCAGAGGCTTAGCATGATAAGTGTTTGCTCTTCTGCGGGTTTGAAAGTGATTAATACACCATTTTGGAGGTCGTTCTCTCCAGATGCATTACTAATGTAGAGTTTGAAAAATAGCATGCTGTCGAGACATTGGTTCACAACTGTAAAGCCATCCCTCAGCCTTCCAAGAAAATATGTTGTCAGACAAATCAGAAAACTTTGTCCTCCAAAAACCTCTTTAATCATCTATTGTCTTCTCTTTTCACTACGCAAAAGAATATTTTACTGTCAAATCACTGGAAAATGTGAAAAATATGAATAAATTGTTCTGGTGGCCAATCTATTCTTTGTAGACACAGCCTATAGTCATTGCAGCTGATGGATAAATTGAGATCTCTTTATCAAACTGTAATGTTTACTGAGATGTTGCATATGTGGGCCTAAAGCAGGTGAATCGTTTCTTTATATTTTTTATCGAGGACTCAGCCTTCGCTTTTCTCAAGATTTCAAGATATTTTTTGACTGTGAAAACGTTTTTGTTTTTTTTTTTGCGCAGCACTCTAAAATGAATGTTTCGGCTCATTTGATCACTCCTGACGTTAGCTTTTACTCGCACTCTGAAGTGCACTCGTCTATGAAGTTGCAGCCGGGTTAGTCTTGCACTGAAAGCAGTGATCTCAATGTCTGAGCAAGAAAGCCCTGCAGGCAACCCGTACCATGTTTTCCCCCCCTAAATCTAACCAAGTTGTCTCGTTACTACCCACTGTCATGTCAATGGGAAGTGTGAGAAATATGAATAAATGATAGTGGTAGCCAATTTATCTGTCATAAGCACAGCCTATAGCTATTGCAGCTGATGCATCAATTGAGATCCCCTAATCAACCTGTAATGTTTACTAAGACATCGCCTATGACGGCCTATAATAGGGTGAATAATTTCTTTTTATGATCTTGAGGAACCAGCCTTTGGTTTTTACAAGATTTCAAGATATTTTATGAATAGAAATGTCCTTTTTTGTTTGTGACTGACTTTAGCTTTTATGAGGATCTTGTGATCTCAAGATGACAGCATTAAATTAATAATTACAGGCACGTCCACGCTCTCCTTCCGTATTTATGCCTTTAAAGGTGCTATAATAAGTGTCTCAAAGAGGTCAGTGGTGGTGAGAACCCCACACAGAGTTAATGGTCTCTGCAGCTCTTTGTAGCTCTGGAAAGCTCTTCAGTGTTCCTAGCTACAATAACCTGCAGCTTTCTGCAAAATGCCTTGACAACCATACTGTCCATTCCTGCCCAGCCTGAAAAATGCATAGGCGAAGCGAGAGGTTCGCCAGCTAGTGAACATATTGAGATATTTGGTTGCTACACCAGCAGATTGTGTTTTTTTTTATATTATTTATTTATTTATTTATTTGCAGGTATTTGCAGATACTAGAACTGAGCAATATTGAACCAACGGTTACCAGGTGCCAAGAAACAACACTCAGCTTCATTATCAAAATGAATGATAATGTTGCTCCCCATGTGTTCCCACCTGTGAATGCTCGACTCTTAGGTAATGAGTTTGCCACGTCAAACTTATGAGTTGATGAGACGTCAGCGTTGCATTTACAGCTTATTCCGCTTCTCCAAGAGGAAGAAGAAATTTATCAAATGTACCAAACACAAAAATTGTAGATATGAAGAATGTATTAATTAACATGCCATTAATTTTTGTGAATTTGAAAGCAGACCTCCTTAATGACACTGAAGCCATTATACAGCACTGACATTTTGTTCAACCTTTAATGTGGGAAAAACGACTAATGGAACATCTATTATCGGCTCTAATGGTTTTGAGGTTGAAACTGATTTTCAATTCAAACTAGGCTGTAATGTAACTCAGCGAAGAAAGTTTTATAAAGAATATATGCAGTCACTTGCCAAATTATTAGGCAGTACATCATACTAGGTAGTACTACATCTTCCAAGCTGTATGATCATCTTGGAAGATGTAGTTTGTGGTGCTGTTAAACTGTGCTGAATTAAGCATAATAAATTCGGTAGTACCAGAAACGGCCGCCTCCAGAATGAAAATGCAGTAGAATCATGAGTTTTTAATTTCATGAGGCAAAGATTTTCTGCAGACTGCTAAATTAGACTGCATTTGTTTTCACTACTCTACCTAATTAACAAGTGTCTGGCAAGTGACTGTAGTTAAAAAAAAAGAAGCTTCTACTATTCTTAGTTAAATAAAATAAATAGTTTTTAAATTTATCTTGACATTTCACATTGATCACTGTACGATGTCATCCCTTGGATCTTTTCTCTGTTTCTGAAGTAAGCATTTGTAAAGACCACATCTTTAAAACTCCTTGGTTCACCTAGGTAGAGGCTGGCAAGTTGTTTTTGGATTGGATGAACATATGCTTTTTCAGTATCTTCTGTTTTTACACGTAATCCCAAAAGAAAGTAGCACTTAACAAATACTTTGTTTTCTTCTTATCCAGACATCTCAGTTCTATCTGCAGAATCTCATGACATGTGCAGAGTGACAAGTAGATACACTCAAAGAGATTCATGTGTGAAGCAGAGTACTTGAGAGGATTTTATTTTCCCTTTGCACATCAAATACAGTTTTCCTTTACTTGATTTTAACAATTTTACAAATAAATATGTCCAAAAAAACCACACACATTTAAAATGAATTTAATCCGGTTCATTTAAAGGAGGCAGTCTTGCCAATCAAGAATTTCACAACAGCTCTACTGGAGTTTCTCCATGTGACAATCATTTTCAGGGAACAAGGCGGATGCACCTGCTTCTCACATCAGCTGGTGACAGAAGGAGGTCACACAAGTGAAAATTAGAAAAGGAGAAGGACAGGGAGAAAATAGAATTGAGAGGTAGTGAGAGAAAGGTGAGAAAGCGGGAGAAGGCAGATGGGTACTGGCAGTTAAACAGCAGTTTGCAAAAGAGGAGGAGAAGGAGAGAGACAATTAGTGGTTTGGCTGGAAAATACTGTAAATGAAATGAAGATGGTGTGACTGACAGAAAGATAAGTCACACACACACACACACACACACACACACACACACACACACACACACACAAAATTAATGAATGAATGACTGATTAATATAAATATTCAAGGTTTAATTTGCCAAAGGGTAACGGATTCAAAAAATCTGAATGGATGGAAAATAGAGCCTCATAGGTGGCTATAAAGTTAGAATAAATACTGGGTCAGGGTTGAGTCTTTCTTTAAATGAAGGACAGTTTCTCCATCAGATGACAGAGAACCTCAGAATAACTGACATTATAAGCAACATTATCAGAGATGAAAAGTGTAAACATTACAATAGCAGTAAAAAACCACAACCCCTAATGTTAACATATTTGATTCCTTTGAATTTTAAAACTTGCACTGTGCATGTTCCGTGGAGTAAACAAGAGATAAAACATAATGAGGCCAACTGAAGATCTTCTCCTCTCTTCTCAGATATGGTTACATTATGTTAGTCTGTGTGCTGCTTGTATAAACGACATTTGGACGTGGAGTAGGGACATATTTTTAAAATAATCATATTTTGTCATTTGTCTTTGCTCCTTCTGAGACTTTATTTTTTATGATGTTTATTGTTTGGGCAGGTTAAAGGTAAGGTCGGGGTCTGGGTTAGGCAATGAGATGTCATTGTTGCATAAAGACTCTCAGGATACAAATGCATGTATGTGCATTGCAACACCTGGATCAGCTGGTTCTGAGACCAGCACAAATACTCCTAACAATGAAAGTGTTGGTGAGCAGGCCAGGAGATGCCCTCATAATCAATTTGCAGTTCCCAGTCAGACAGCAAATCTCTCAGAACAGATAATGAAGGGTTACAGTTCTATCGTGCGGTGTCAGAAAATATCTTGTCTTCTTTGAGGTTAAGTCAGAAGAGGACTGGAGGACTTTTTTTAAAAAAAACAAAACATATTTCTTTCATTATTACAGGCTCAAACGTAACAAGAGACTGAAGAGACTGATATGCTGTTTTATGGCCAGTTGTGGCCTTTTCCATGTTATTGAATTACGTTAATGGAGATAAAAGATATGGAGCTGGTTCCAACAGCTGCATTAGCCAACCAACAAACCAAAAAGGCCTAGCAGAGACGTAGAAGAAACTTTAGATGTGGTCAACAACAATTTGGAATCTGTTCAGGCAACAGATAGACATTACAGTGGGTGATTGTTCCAGACATCTATTCTCATGTCCTCCGTTGACAAAAAGAAGAAAAAAACTCAATACAGAGCCTTTAGCTCGAGATGCAAACAACTGGAAACACTCAAGAAAACAAAAGCCAGATTGGACCATGGTGAAACTAAAATACACTTGTACCAGAATGATGAGAACAGTACAGACAAGGAAAGGAAGGTTCATGATGTGAAGCATTTCAAATCATCTGTGGTGGAGACACGGTGTGTATGGCTGCCAGTGGAACTAGGTCAGTGGTGTTTACTAATGATGTGATATATACTGGGTGTGTGACTCCTGATAGAAGTAGCTGAATGGATTTTCTATAGTCTATCGTGTCTATATGTCTATTTTCTGCTTGGATTCAATCCAGTGCTGCAAAACTGATTGGAAAAGTATGTCAAGGGAGAAAACTGTTTGTTGGTAACCATAGGATCCAAACTTAAAACAGTCCAGGTATTAAATTAATATTAAATTATTTGAATATAATTAATTTATTTATTTATACTTTTATTTTTATTTTACTGTATGCAAATACCAACTGGTGGCATTTGAAAAAAATAGCATACTTTCTATGTAATAAATTAAAGCAAACTAAACTGTTATTTTTCTTGCTTCAGATACTTCAGAGGTCATCCAATGGCTGCCTTCGCCTGGAGCATGCGCACTGCTTTTATACGCGCACCTGCCCACCAGAAGAAACAAAAAAGTAGTCGAAAATAACGGCTTCACGCAGTCATCTGTATTTAGTAATTTAAAGAAAAGTACAGTGATTGACTGTACTACTGCAGTAGTCACGTTTTCTGAAATCTATAAGTATTAGCAGTTTGCACATTGCTCTTAAAAGTTGTATTGGTTTGGTAGTAGCAGCATCGCTGCAATCGCTGATGATGATGATGATGACGACGAAGGAAAAGCTGCACTGGTTCAAGGTGGGTTCCCCCATCTTTCAGGTAAGACCGCAATCAAATAGTAGGAAATGTCGCTAAAACAAGTGCTGCCTTCAAATTGAAAGTGTGAGTCTAGGGTTATAATGCGGGGAATCGCATACAGCTACAAAATGTTTGTCGTTTAAGTGTTAGCTCAGCCTCCAACCATAAGTTCACAACCGACGACCTGCTGCTAGGCAACCGCCGCTATCTATTAGCGGCTAACAGTTTAGCAAGCTAACAGTCGGATGACTTAATGTAGGAAATGCAGGCGTAATGAAAGGAAGAGGCCACTCCGAAAGCGGTATTTTCCTCAGACATTACAACAATGATGAACAAAACACTGTATATCTAAATTACAATATATTAACCAACCACCCACTTTCACCATTTCTGAAGACGTTAGCGACCCACCTCGTTAACGCTTACAAGGATGGGACTACCACAAGAGGGCGCTGTTATATTGCGTACTCATGAACACAGGCAGCAGAGGCCAACTTTATTTGTTCATTGACTGAAGGAAATAAGTTCTGTACAACTCTGTCCAGACTAAGACTAATTTTGTGATTGTATTGTGTGAAGGTGACTGCAGCCAGTTACTGTTGTTACTTTAGTTATTATTGCCACCTGTGAAGGTACAGATCAAGGGAGTCAAATTCATATTAGATCAAGGACCCCGTACAGCCCAATTTGATCTCAAGGGACCGCACCAGAAACATAATAGCAAAAAAAGTGCAGTGCGAGAATGAATATTGTACAGCAGCAATGTCTGGAGTTGTGAAATTGTGCAAACTGGCAGGCTCTGTAAACTCTTCAGTTCTGCCTGAGCTTTGATTCAAGTTTATATTTTCAGGTACAATATTAAAGTTGATATCAGCATTAGGATTCTTGGGAAATTGCAATGACATCAAATATATTTATTGGTAAAACAGAAAGGATTAAAAAATTCTTAACTCCTATGCCCAGTTAACATCAGGCTCACTGCTATAACATCGGGTGGTCATTCTCCTTTCACGGCAGAAGCAGCAGATCCCCATTTGTGATAAACTTGAACCTCCCCACCAATGCCACCAGCATGCTACACAATGCTGCACAATGCTGCAGTCATCACTATGATTTGGAAGTACGTAATACAACTAATGAAATTCTACTTAGCCTGCTTTAATTGTGTCTGTGTTGTTGCATACCACTGGACAGTATGAATTGTTGCCCAGCAACATCAAGATGAAACCCTATTGGTCAGAATACATTTTTAATTTTATCCACTTATCCACTGCCATTTTCAGCGACCACAGATGATCATATCTAGCGTTAATAATGACACCGAGGCAAAGGAAGAAGATGGGAGGAAGGAGAGAAGGACAATATGGGAATGGGGCAGGAAGTAGGTCAAGATAGAATGAGCTTTCCTATAGGAATCATAGGAGTAGTGGGGGAGGATGGGGAAAAAAGAGCCTTTTGAGAAAGGAAACCCTAAGTCCTGTGGTGGAAAATGGTGTATGTGGAAATTATTGGAGGAAGTAAGATACTGTAGTTACAGTTCAGGAAGTGAATGCAGATGATGAACACCCGGGAGTAGGAGAGGAGTTTGAAGGATTGAGTGTAAGTGTAAAGTTGGTTATCAGAGAGGACAGGGACAGGTTGAACGGTTTAAGCATCAGAGGGGGAAGCGAGGATTGTAATGCAGGAGCAGAGTAAGGGCACCTGTGGAAAATAAGAAGAAATGAGTACGGATGGTATGGGGATGGAAAAATCAGGTCAAAGAAGTGGACAGAAGGATGCTATGATGTGCAGGAGAGGAGTATTGAAGATGAGGAAATAGAGAAAACATTGTGGTACTGCAATTGTGGTTCCTTCCTTAATCCGCTCCCCACAAATATTTTGAATGAAACCATCACTTCCACTCCCATTATCTCGAACATCAACTCCACTTGGAAAGAATCAATATCATGCTTTTAAAGCTATTTGCTGTGTCATGGTTTTGCTTCTCATTCTAGCGGATGGATAATATAGAACTTTAATTTGCATTCTAATTTAATCGATTATATGAAGCTGTAATGATGCCCATGAGGAAATTGGGTGTTTGTAGTGGCAAAGAAAAGGATATAGATAAGACCAGTGCCAATGCAGAGTATGAGAGATAAGAAAATAATTACAAGAGGATGGTCTGAGATAACAAACAATAAAGTGGTTGATATTTACAATATTTGCCACTCCAAAATGTCTAAACAGGTGGCATTTAACTTGCACTTTCCAGGCTTTTGTCCAGTGCATCTGGCGACACAGAGCTGCTGTTTTAAATCAATGCTTGTGGTTTTCTCACTCTATGATCTTAAGTGTTTTTTTATGCTTCAAGTCTATGGTCCTCTGTGGACAGTTTAGTGCTCATAAAATGTTCTGCACCGTGCAAGTAACAGAACTCACCACTGTGCCTGAATACATCTTCCTTAGATGCACAGGGGACATTTGGCAGGGGTCCAGCAAACATGCTGCTCACACAACAATTTCAATGGATACACAATTATCTACTGAATGTTGGAGAGTCACAGTTTTTGTTGTATTAGACTTTAATATAACATATCTGACTAATTATGTGATATTTGAGTGTATGTTGTGTTCCTACTGGGCCAAAGCAGAAATGTCCAGCTCTGGCGTGATGGCTTCTGCATTCACTCAAACTGTAGGAAGATTAGTTGAGGTGAATAGGAATAGGAAATTTATTGTGCTGCAAAATTGGGCTGCAACAAACAATTATTTCTTTCATTCGATTAATCTAGCAGTTATTTGTTTTTCTATTTGTTGATTAAGCTATCAGTTATTAATTTGATTAGTTCACAAATACATTGACTGTTTATTCTAGAGTATTCTGTCAATATTTTATTTAACCACTAAATAGTTAACATAACTTTCTCTATTAAACTTTTATGCAAAATAATCATGACATGATGCATATGAATGAAGAACCAAATGATACTGTTAAACAAAAGTTCTGGTTCATTCAGTGTAAAACTGTATTATGTATTAGGATTTAACTTTAGTGACGTGTGCCGATTGTAATTGGAAATGCAGCTCTGTTATTCATCCATCTGTCCATCCATTGTTCCTTATCCAATAGAAGAGCGGTGTCTAATTTTAGTTCGGGGCCCATGTACAGCCCAATTTGACCTCATTCAGGCCAGACCAGCAACTTCTTTGTTTTAGTGCAAAGAAATACAAGTGCGGGTGGCGCAGTGGCGAGGTGATTAGCACTGATGCCTCACAGTGAGAAGGTCCCTTGAATCCATGGACTGACTGGGCCTTTCTGTGTGGAGTTTGCATGTTCTCCGTGTGTCTGTGTGGGTTCTCTTCGGGTACTCTGGCTTCCTCTCACCGTCCAAAGGCATGCTTGTTAGGTTAATTGGCGATTCTAAATTGGTAGTAGTGCGTGCGAGTGTGAATGGTTGTCTGTCTCTCTGGTTGTCTGTCTCTCTGGTGTACCCCGCCTCTCGCCCAATAACGGCTGCGATAGGCTATAGCAGACCCCACGGCCCTTCACAGGAACAAGTGGTTACAGAAGATGAATGAATGAATGAATTACAAGTGTATTATATTTACATAAAACAAAATGTTAACATTTAATAACCTATCTTTTTATGAACCAGAATTGTATCAAGGAAAATAACTCAATTTTCAATTTTGTTAAATTGCTGCCATCTGCTTGTTTAGTTATGGGTTGGGTGTTGTGTTATTTTCCTTCCTTTGCAAATTCATCTCATAGGTCATATTGGACCCTCTGGCAGGCTGGTTTTGGCCCATGTGTGACAAGCCTGCCATAGAGGCTCACCATTCACACTCACATACACACCTACATCTAATTTAAAGTCACAAACTAACCTAACATGCATGTCTTTGGACTGTAAGAGGAAATTCATGCAGACACAGGGTGAACATGCAAACTCTGCTAAGACCCCATAATCCTCATGCTGTGATGCTACTGTGCTGTGTGTGCTTTAAACTATGTTGTTTAGTTTTATAGATCTGTATGTACAACAACTGTACAGTGTACAACTTGCAAATGCACTGGAAAAGCAGCGCTGCTATGCTTGCAAGCATCTGCTATGGAATTCTTGTCTTAAACACAAAAGATAAGGGGACAACAGCAACTTCCAGGTACACAACACCAACCAACAATCAGAGAAAAGTCACTGTAATAGTCAGTAACTTATGTTTCATTGTGCTGTGTCGTTTTTTACTAAGTGTGTAACTTACTTGGTCTCTATTTAAAGTGTTCCCACATTTTTGTCTCTTTGGGTTGTTTCCTGGGAACAACCATAATTAGCGTTGGATGCAACCTGCTCGTTCATACATATTAATAGTGAGTATATTAATATTCACTGTTGTTATTTATTGCTTTATTGCTTCTTAAAGCGATTCAGTTTTAATTTGGAAATGTTGCGAAGGGATTAGGGTGGAAGTGATTTATTTATCTGTATAAAACCAGCACTTTGGCCAGTACCACTTTCATTGTGTTTTGGTTGGTCCCTGTGTATGTGTGTCTTTGCAGGTGTGTGCGTTTAGTATTAGAAACAAACAGTATGTGTGTGTGTGTCCAGCATTTAAGTGTTGTCTGGCTGTATCGGGAGAGAGCAGGAATGAGGCAAGGGGATAACTGAAAAACACAGTGTAATGGTGTTGGTTATCTCTGTTATACTCTGAAAGGAGTATTGCAGTACTTGACAGTACTTGCTTTTGACCCACACAGACAGTGCCTAGATTTTGTTACTGAGATAATGTATTAGTAGTAAGAACTTAAAAAAAACCCAAATAATCTAAATTGTTTTTACTGTTTTAGACAATGTACTGTCTAGTTGTATGACTTACAAAACAAGAGAGAGAAAGGGGTGAAACGGTGTGGCTCATGATCTGTGTGTGCATTGCGTTCATCCATAAATGTCATCGTCTGATTTTTTTTCACATTTCTGTTTTCTCTCTCTTTCACTCGCTGACTTCTCTCTACTGCTGCACCTTCTTTTTATTCCTCCCCTCCCCTCCCCCTGAGCTCTCTCTCCCTCCCCTTTCCCTTCACTTCCCTCCCACTTTTCTCTCTCACTCTAAAAAGCACTCAGTGTCTGCGCTTCCCTTCATTTTCCACCCCAACATGTGGGAGCAAGATCAGGATGCTGCGCTCTACCCTTGGTGCGTTCTTGCCACATCTCCGGCCAGCGCACGGTGCCTCTGACTCAGCCTCAGCCTCAGCCTCAGCTTTCAGTTGTCTCCGCCTGAAGGACTTAAGAGAAGAGGTGGAGGAAGAACCGAAGAATAAGCTAGAACCCAGGAGCTCTCGCTCCAGGGTCTCCAATCGGAACAACAACAGCAGGAGGACTGAACAGAGCAACTGCTCCTCATCTGTGGTGGAAACTAATACCTCAGCAGTTACCACCTCCTCCTCCTCTGGCTTCCCTCCCTCCTTTTCCTCCCTCTCGGCTCCAAGATCCATGTGGCAGGAGGCAATAAGAAGGAAGCGATATCTCCTTGACCGGGCAGGGGAGTCTGGAGAAGTGGATAAAGGAGGAGGAAGAGGTGGTCAGAAGAAGAGGAACAGGTCCCCGGACTGGCTATATGAATCCTACTACTGTATGAGCCAGCAGCATCCTCTGATTGTGTTTTTGCTCCTCATAGTGATGGGAGCGTGCCTGGCTCTGCTGACTGTGTTCTTTGCTTCGGGACTGGTAAGCTGCTCATTCACAACATGCAGAAACACTCACATACTCATTATGCAAATTACCCAAAAAAAATTGCATTTCATTCCAGCATGATATGCTATATATATATATATATATATCCCTAATCCTGTTACAAATTATAGTAGCAGTGTGTGTTAGAAATTCATATCAGGAGTGTGCTCTTTGAATGGTGTTGACAGGTACATCTACAGATGCAGCTATATTCGCACATATTGCATATCCTTTAAACATGCATAGAAATAAAGTAATATAAACTGGCTTGCCATTCACACAAAGCTGCATTTGTACGCACACACACTCGCACACATGCTGGTGCAATACTTATATGCACGCACATGTAGACTCTCACAGCATGTGGTCTTCGTTGCAGCACTAATGTGAAGAGAAGGGTGAGATAAAAGTGAGGGGGGGATAAGGGGCTTAGTTATTGTCTGAGCTCATGGTTGGCTGAGCTACAGAAAGGGGATCTGTTTCTCTCTGTCACTATTTTGACAGGGTTATCTTTGCTCGAAAAAAAAGGAAATTCAAAATGTGAAGGCAAACAACCTGGTATAATAAAATAACTCTCTCTCTATGCATATATATATAATGATAGGCAGTGCTATGCTGTTTAACTTATTACCACCCTTGGTCTTCAGAATGCTATGGTATATTCTCACAATCTAATGATTGGTGTTAAGTGCATTTACAACTGTATCCCTGTTATAGCTCAGAGTTTTGCATTAGGAAAGTGCTCCTTTGATTACTATCTCGGCTGAGTCTACTATTAAGAAGGGATTTGTCTAAAGAAATGGACCAAATGAGAGACAGAAAGGAAAGATAAACACACTGCACATCACATAAAACCCCCAGAATCAATTGAAGCAATCTGTGCATGTTGCTGACAGAGAAAGATGTCTAATGCATTTCAAAGATGCCCTCAACCTCAATTCAAGTCATGAGCAAAACTTTCATGCAACTTTAAGGCACTTCAAAGTGCAGTTTGAACAAAGGCACCTCCAGTGTCCGCTTGCCCTCGGCAGCTGAGCATTTGGGTGGACCTCGCTGGCCGTATCCTCACGCAAGGCTAATGCAGCTGCAGCTGAGCTTCTCTCTGCTGGATTGCTCGCTACACTCGAAAAGATTAAACCCTTGGGGTCTGTCGAGGTCAGCCAATACTTTGTAATAAAGTATTCTCTTCCATAATATCCTCTGCACTCATCAAAAAATGCAATTGTTGCTGTTGTAATGCTACGAGTGACAAAAGTTATAATGCAGCCAAGTGTTGCCAGCTACATTATCAGTCAAGTCACCTTTGATGTGGAGAGTCAGCAAAAGCTGAAACAAGCTCAAGTTTGATATGTAGCCAGCAATGACTGTCACATAGCCTTAAGTGTTTGCCGTCAGTTTGGTGCATCATATTGCTGGCTTAAATCGTGGCTTGTGGTTTTGTTAGCGTGAGAAATGTTGTTAGTTTGGGCTACAAGCAAGTGGTGGACTGTGAGCTGAATCTCGCCCCCTGACTTATCTGTGACAGGGAATAGAAATCCAAAGTAAAACAGCTTGACATTCTTCAGAGAACCTGTAACACCACTGGTTCCTGGAAGAGCACCACAGACCATTAAAAACAACGGTTGTTGTTCATTTCCTTTTACAAACAGAGGTAGTTGACGTAATATGTGGCCACCTCAAACTGCACTGCATCACCGACAGACTGACATTCACAAATCACCAGCATTTATCTCTATCAACTAACAAACTCAGACTTCAAGCAGCCAACCGTTGTTATTAGGTTGAAATTTATTTATTTTAACATAAATGTATTGTTTTTTTTGAAAAAAAACATTCAACACTGATGTCATACTTGTATTGAATCAAGCATCCGCTTCAATAATCATCCTTGTCATTACATCAACTTTTTCTATGATTTTCACATTAGGAGATATTCTTTTGGCTCCTTACCAGCAATCTAATGGATAATTTAATTCTGGGTGTATTATTTGATCTATCTGATAGCGGCTGTGTTAAATGCTGTGGTAAATTAAGTTAAATAGCAGCTTAAGCATTAAGTATTAATGTAGAGTTAGAAGCATGAATGCTCCAGAACAGAACAAAGGTTCTTTGAAATCTTTTGAGGAAAATATTTCCCTGCAATCAGATACACAAAATTATAATTTTTCCTATTTTGTTTACAGTGTTTTTTTTGTGCTCTCTTCATGTGCTTGACAGACATGAATTATGCTGCTGCTGCTTTGTTGTTTTTTTCTTTTTTCATCCTCTTTTTTCCCCCCGATTCTCATGCCACCTCTCATATCCTCATATTTCTGTCTCTCACTTTTATTTGTATCCCATCATCCCTCCATCCTGCTGGCTGGCTGACCTAAATCCTGTGCTGTTTTGGAGCTCTGCTCTGGGCGAGACGAACTCTATGGCTCTCTGCAGCCACACACATCCTCTCCTGTCCCAGTGCATTGACTGTGCATGAGAAAAAGACAGAAGATAGGTGGGGGTGGGGGAGTGAAGAAACAGAGTGAAAGGGCTAGCAAGGGGACAAGTGCAAGAGCTTGCTAAGCTTGCAGAAAAATGGATAAGGCTCCTCTGAAAAAATTTTATTTTAGTAATTCATGACTGCAGTGAATAAAAAAAACTAAATTAGCCTGTCTGTTACAGTAGTTGGGATTATGCCTTGTTATTAGGGAGGTTTTAAAAATCTGAAATACCAAGGAGTCTTCAATAATGGTGACGCAGTGTCAATGACCAAGAGTCAGCAAATGACTAATGTTCAATAAAAACTATTTGAATCAGCTTGAAGCCAGCGGCAATAGTTAATCATACATATGCAGTAAATGTTTGATTGGGTGGTGTCACTAGTTTTTACAGATTTCCTTGTCACACTGCCCAACGTGGCAGAGAAGGTATGATACCTCCGGCTCCAGCAGGCAGCACAGACGTCTCATCTCACTGTGCTAGCCACCTTAAAGAAATTCCTGAAATTTTTATTAGATCTCTCATATCCAAGTGTGTTTCAGAAAGGCAGCAGTAAATTCATTATGCATGTGGCTCCAACTTTCTGCTGGTTAATACTGGGGGCTGTTCAGAATTAGATTAGATTCCAGTTATAGTTTAGATTACAGAACACGTGTTTCTCTAATGGTGTATCTGATTAGTCTAAACTATAACTGAATACATAAAAGATTTAGGTAATTTACATCCCTTTTATCGTCTAGTTTTACATCTTCCCTGTTTAGTATTTCACCTTCTCAGTATTCCCATTTTCTCGGTTTTAGCCCCATGCCTACCAAAATAACTATGGGGATAATCAGTTTAATTCAGTCATCTGAGAGCTATGCTCCAATGTACTCTGTATCCTCAAGTAAGTGTAGACTCATCAACCCGATGGATGGATTGTGTTTCTTGTATTCCTAAAACCAGATGGCAAGCAGCAGATATGGATTAGAACATGTGACATTTTATTTTAATTACACTCAATTTTCTTAAAAATGATCATTGTGTGCACATACATTTTTCCACCACTAGTCACCTTTAAGACTTTAAGTGGTAAATTTTAGATGCTGTTTTTGCACATGTAAATACACATGTGTTGTTTACTAGTGTTTTGTGTCCCCTCCAGAAATATGCCCTCTTTGTTTGCCCTGTTTTTTATGTATGTATCTTAGACAAACCCAGTTTTCTCTGATAAATTGCTTATCTGTTTCCCTCTTTAAATCACTTTCCTCATGTCTGGCTTTTGTGTTCTTATTTTTTTTATCCTGTCCTTTTTCAGAACGTTGCGGACCATGTGGCCTTTGTAATCACTGTGCCCACGGCACTGGCTATATTCCTGGCTGTGTTTGTGCTTGTCTGCATTGAGTCCATCTTCAAGAAGCTTTTACGGGTTTTCTCCCTGGTCATCTGGGCTTGCTTGGTTGCCATGGGTTACCTTTTTATGTTTTCTGGCGGGATCATCTGTCCATGGGATCAGGTAAGACAGAGAGATGAATGCTGTGGTGAATATATGTGTTGTAGAGAAACATGTGATGCATCATGTGATTTATGGCATCTGTATATTCTGTTTTATTTCTGCTTCTATGAAATGTTTAGAAGGTTAATGATGCCTAATACAAGCTATAAAATGTAGGCGAACCCTTTGAATTACCTGGTTACCTTTGTTCATTGGTTGTAAAATGTAATCTGATTTATCTAAGTAACAGGTATAAACAAACTGAGTGCTTGCTTAAACTAACATGACACCATAAATTACAACTGGTTGATTTTAATTACGCACCCAGCAGCACATTTTGTGCTGGTGGAAACCGTGTGAAACCTTTCTGGTAATCATGGTTCAGACATTCACAACTTTCAAGAGGAATTTTGGTCCATTCTTTCTTACAGGCTGCTTCAGCTCAGCCACATTCTTTGGTTCTCTGGCTCATGAATGACTTTCTCATAGTCATTCCAAAGTATCTGTGTTATGTTAAGCACTGGACTTTGTCTCGGTCACTCAAAATCAAAAAGCAGATGTTGTGGACAATCCACCTTGACAGTATTTAAGAAACTTTGATAAATTATTTTTCTATGGAAAACTGTCCATGCCCAGAAACATCACCATATTTCCCCACTGAGACAAAGTTTTCCTATTTTTCTGCTGTACATGCTCTGTGTTCTTCCCAGAGAATTGTATTCTGCATTTGTCATCTAAGCTTGACTCATACTTCTAGGGAGAGTAATCACAGCCCTACATTTTCTCCCATTTATATTTGTCTGCAGACTTTGTAACCTATACCAGTTCATCTTCGTTTTGATTCGTAAAGCTGGTCCTGTACAGACGTGGTTTCAGCTACATTTTTTGACTCATTCTTCTCACCCACATCCGACCAAACTGCTATGCTCCTATTTTAATCAGCCGAGCTGTCTACGTGAGTGTTTTACAGTGATTGTGCTCTGATTGGGCTCTGAGCAATTCCAAAATGCGTGTGACCTACAGCGCAATACTGTGCCTGAACGCATCGGGTGTAGATACAGATGGCACACCGGAGCTACAGCTGCTGCACTAACATGCTGCTGTGCCTCCTGTAAGGGAGAAGTCTTCTGAGATCTTTGTGGGTGTGTGTGCGTGTGTGGGCATGGCTCACATCAACAGATGCTTCTTGTGAATAATAAAGTTAAAATGAGAGAGTAATGTTTCATTGATTGGACTTGAGGTTTGCCTGGAGTCTCCAGTTAGTTTTGTTGGTTTCTTCACCTTGTGGTTCACAACAGCAGGTCAGAAAAATACAATGATTCTGTTTAGCTTGATTAAATAGATGTGTTTTTTGTAACTTGGATGAACATCTTGCTGAATTTTAGGAGACATGTATCCATGCTGGTAGTGAATCCCAAAGCGTTCACTGTTTTTTACCTGTCACTGTACATCAGATTGTAAGTGACATCTGTGAATACAGTACAGTATTTGGCTGTTTCCTAGAATAGAAATCTGGGCCAGTTAATTTAGGATCTTGCTGATGCATGTTTTTTGTCTTTGCTTTTCCTGCTCTCTGGATCAGCATTTGTTTGTGCTGATTGACTATATCTGATGGGTAGTTTGGAGGGAGGAAGATACAAATATGATACTTATCCAAAACATTTCCCTGACTGCCAGAAAACAGCACGGAATCTGGCATCAGGAGATACTAGAGATTTGATTTGGCTTTTTAGAGCTAATGCCTTAACATATACAAGTACTTCTTCCTCCTCCCAAATTATTGTTAAATCTATGTTATCCGAGTGTAGGGTGTAGACAGTCTCATCCGAAGCAAGATATTCAAGGATTCAGTTGACCTGGATTCAAAAATTAAAAAAACAAAATCTCCTTAAGCCTAACGTCATCTCTTGTGATTTCTGACCCACATCCTGAAACAAGCTAAGTCTTTTAATCCTTGAATGCCCCTGACACTCAATCATTTGTACATATTTTCGTCTATATTTATACAGCATTGAGTGTTAGTAAATTCTAGTACTGTTCTTTTCAGGGTCAAATACTAATTGAAGGAGAGCTGAATTGTGGAAGGCATAGGCAACTGTAACTAAAAATATCCATGTGTGGCACTGTAAAACACCATGGTTAATTAATGGTTTATTTATCTAATTGTAAAAGAATGATAGATGTTATTGTGTTATTTACAAAAGGCAGATTAGTGTCCAAAAAATGAATCCACGTGAAGTTATTATTGATATTTAAGCAGAACTAATCTCTGCAGATCATTATTCATTGCCACACTGATGAAAACATAGAGTCAGCTGGCATAAAGGAAGCCTGGCACCGTCGATGCGTTGCGTGCAACAGCTGTAAATCAGCTTGTGTAAATCAATACATCATTCTTGTCCGTGCATTTATCAAACATTCCAGGGCACGACAGCAGGCACGCTCACTGTGTCCTGTGCAAACCTCTCTGTACCTGGTGCTGTTGAGATTTTTAGAACAGTTTGGGTGGACTATGTTTGTGTTTTGCAGCAGTAGCACCGGAGATTTAATTTATTATACATAAAACATAGCGTGCATGCTTTATTTTCGTACCCCAAAATTATATGCATGTGTTAGGAAATAGCTGACCAGCTTTTAACCTAGACACAGTATTCCTTGTCTATCATTCAAAAGCTATTTACAGGAACTGCGTGCTACATACCTTCCTGCTACGTGTACTACAATCTCCTTAGCAACAATGCATCTGCAGTTAAATGTAGCAAGACAAATATATAGCAGTTTCTTTATTTCTACAGGCATATGCATCCTGCAACAGGGCTCATTGAAAACAGCACAGTACATTAGGTCTTCATCATTTACAGTTATAGATGTTCAAAATTATTTTTTAGACTGATGTCTAGTGTGGATTTGTCTATTACAAAGAGCTTACCAAAGATGCTCTGATTCACACACGCAGTCCTCTCCATTCAGTCCTTTCTTCTGCTTTCTGAAAATATCAGGCCATTATGCTATTGCTGATCTCTGATGGCTGCGCCTTAGCCAGTTAATTAACACTTTTGAGTTTGAAGAAACCTTATTGTTGGCGAGCACTGCAGTCTGTGCATTTCAGGGGCTTTTGGCCCTTTTATAGATTAAGAAAGTGACTCATTAGTGTTCTCACATTATTCTGTCTTAGAGTATTTAGTATTTACCTCTGGGGAGAACAGAAAACTTGTTTCATGTATCAGGGAAGTGAATTTGAGTCACATCTCTTCCTGCCGACAGTAATGAACAACCTTTTGAATAATGCATATGTGCACTGTTTGCCAATTAACCAATTTTAGGACTCCCTTGAGACATAGTAGTCAGAATAGTAAAAGGAATAGTTCCTCATATCGTATGACACCCCATCCTGTCATACAGTTCTTTTGACTTTTAACTTTTTGCTTAACAAACTCTATACAAGCTGACATAGTCATTTATGTCCCTAGTTTACAGTTAGGCTGTTAGGTAAATCTGTCCCCTTATTTAACTTAATAAACAAATTGATGTTGTCCCCAACTTCTGAAGCTGACACGCTCTCAGTCTCCAGTCAAATAAGTCAAAAAAGAAGGCATTATAGGAAGGAGAAATCATCGCTTTAAATGCTCATAATACATCAAGTATCAGATGAGCTATCAATGAAATTGGTGTCAGGGGCATGCCAGTAATCCCTGGAAGGGGAATCAGCATTTTTAGGCATACGTTTTTAGGAAGCATGACTTTAAGATTATAGCCACAATAGATTACACTGGATTTTAGATGTCAGTCTGCAGAGGGGGCAGCAAAGAAAGGATCATTTTAATCTGCAGTAAATTCCGTCAGTAGAAACAAGAGTTTGCGCATGTCAGTCGCTGCTGTCGTCAAGCTAGAGCCTCATAGTGATTGTCCAATTTAAAAAAACTGTCCTGTCTTAGCGTTGTGAAATCATTTGTAAATAATTAGCTCAAATCATTCCTCTTAGAAATGACAGTGTTAAGACTTGTTTCAGAGCTAAACATAGCACTGTCACTGCTATCACATGGATCATAAAAGATGTTGTTGATCTGCTGTTGAGAGATGGAAACATTCTGCGGCACACTTTGAGATAAAGTAAATACATGCTTTTGTGCCAGAGATACTGTGGAAAATAGCCTGGATATTACCTCTCTGAATGTTAATACTATTTAAAGGATCTCAAAGGATCAATATTTTGTTATCTGGTTGGGTCAGAAATGTGTTTATATTCCACACTGGCACTCTGGGAAAAGGGCTTAAACAAAAACTTATGTATATGCACACCAACATATGCAGAAGAATGTGTAGATTCAGATGAGGTGACAATTCATTAATTAACGTTGGCTTAGTAAGATGGATTATTATCGTGCTAAAGGTATCTATTAGATGATAGTAGGTTGATTGTTGGACTATAAGGTAAATTGTGAATCGAGCTGTGGCATTCTAACAATGATTGGTATCAAGTGGCCCAAAGGTGTGGCTCGAGAAAAAAAAAACATGCCTAAACCATTACAGCACCGCAAGTGTGTTGAGCCAAGACAGATTGGGTCCATTGATTCATGCCGCTGATGCCAAATTCAGTCTGTGCCCACTGATTTCTGTTCTTGGCTGACAGGATAGGAACCCAATAGGGTCTTCTGCTGTTTCAGCTTATCCGCCTCAAGATTCAACATGTTGTGGGTTCTGAGAGGCTTTTCTGCTCACCACAGTTGTAGAGAAGGGTTTGTTGTGTTACTGTAATATTTCTCTGATCAGTTTCACCCAACCAACTGGAGGTCTTTGGATCTTTTCTGGCTATTGTATTATTTTGAGTATACTCCAGAGACTGCGGCGAATGAGACAGTCATGGTCAGAGTCCCTGAGGTTATCAATTTGATGATTAACGTGAACAGTAACTGGAAGCGTCTGACATTGCACAGCTGACTAGCAGATGCACAGGTGTTCCTTAGTGTGTGTTAAGACACGTAGAGGGGATCTTTAATACTGACTTTATTTTTGCACACGTTTCACTCTTTCCCTTGCTGTTCAACTATAATCCTGGATTTGGACCATGCTGTGCAGTTGCTCCTCAGCCAATTATATTAATAACCAATCTTTGAGTCTATGGTCACCCTGGTGTTGCTGTGCAGCTGCTCAGTGGATATCTGCTGCAGAGAAGAAACTAAAGGATTCAGAGTAAAGTCAGAGTTAATTAAATGCTTTCCGTGCTGTAGCGGGGAGGTAGCCATGAGATGCAGAGGAATGAAACAGTGATTAGAGAGAGAGAGAAAGAGAGAGAGAGAGCTTCATGCTCTGTCATCACCTCACCTGACATGTATAGGCCCATGCTCATTAAGAATGATGCCTTTTCCCATGTCTTTCGTGCAGCGATGCTGTTGCTAGTCAGCTGATGAAAATGCTGCTGTCCATTATTATGTTATAAAAATCAATATGTGAACAGTTAAAGAAAAATATTTCATTTTTTGAACATGCAGATAGGATATGCTTCTAAGATGCCAGCATGTACAGTGTTGTGCTTTAATCTGCTTTAATTTCTTGATATTTAATTTAATACATTGTACATTCCATACATTAATTCTTTACATTCTTCCTGCATTCAACAAATCCTTTGAATAGTCCAAAATCAACATTGAATTTATCCATCAAACAAATACTGGGTATATCCAAAGCCTGGATTTATCTGTTTGTTCTACAGAGCTTTATTGTTATCCAAAAGCTGATCCACAACATTTCACTCTGCTACACTTTGATGCCAGGAGATACATTTCTTAATTAGAATAAAACCCCAAAAACTAACTATTCATTCATTTAGATACAGTTCCATAGATTTAAAATGACTATCCCTTTCCAGGAGGCTATGCTAATGAATATTGATATGTACACTATAACATGTTTTGTCAATGCAGATAAATGCATAATCATGACAGTGCTTTCCACATAATAGATTAAATGAGTGCGTAATGTGCACAAAGAAAAAGTCGCCACCTGGATTTAACTAAGCAAATAGGGATGAGCCTCCTGTTGGATAATTACTGCATGGGTTATTGACTTTCAACTGATAACAAGTTATTTAACCCTAACTGATGCAATTAGTAGCTTATCATTTTTTTAAACTACCATGTCGATAGACACATCCTGTGGTCGTGTAAAAGATGTTAGCCTGTTTGAGAAGAATCATTGGCATGCATCAAGGAGAAAAAACATCAAGACAAGGAAACAAAGAGATTGCAGAAACTAATAAAATTAGGTTAAGAACTGTCCAACATATTATTAAAAACTGGAAGGATAGTGGGGGAAAGAAATTTAGTGGGAAAAAAGCCTGATTGATTGTGATTAGCGATCAGTTAAACGTTTGGTGAAATCAAATTCAAGAAAAACAACAGTAGAACTGAAAGTAAGCGCATTTCCACACACACAATGCAAAGGGAACTCAAGGGACTGGGACTGAACAGCTGTGTAGCCTTGGAAAACCACTAATCAGTCTTGAGAATCTATGGGATGTGCCGGAGAAGGCTTTGTGCAGTGGTCAGACTCTCCCACCATCAATACAAGATCTTGGTGAAAAATGAATGAAACACTGGATGGAAATAAATCTTGTGACATTGCAGAAGCTTACTGAAACAATGCCACGGTAAATGCGTGCTGTAATCAAAGCTAAAGGCGGTCCAACAAAATATCAGACTGTGTGACATTTTTTTGGTGGTGACTTTTTATTTGGCCAGGCAGTGTTTATTACAGGAAAATCCACCAATGGATCAATGCGTTCCACTGTCGTTAATGATATAATTGTTCTGCTGACTAATTCCACAAGTAAACTGTTTTAAACTGGGGAGTTCAAGATGAAGCCAAGATTTATCGAGTACAGGGCAGATTAATCTATTGATTATTTAAATTGATTAAACCTTTGAAAATTGTTTGGAAAATAAATAGTTTACCTTGTTCACCGTCAGTGACTTGTGCTGACTGTAATTGGAAATAGTCCCGTATTATTGAATAAAACTGCTGCTTGCACCCACTGAGAGTATGATGGCAATGAAAAGCCGAGTCATATAGTTTTAATAAGTATGTATGCACATAAATAAAGTGCTTAAAACTCGCAAGTGCACTGGAAAGCTGTTTTGCTAGACTACTCATTAGCATCTGCTATTGGACGTCTTTGCTGAGTTACCCTGCTCTGCTGAAATATACATTTATCCTCAAGATGTGGCGATGTTTATACTCAGCCATGAGACAGAACTGAATGCTGTGTGTTAAGGTATAAATATAGCCCACACTCTCAAGTATTTGGATTATTATTACTATTATTCAATGTCTGTGCAGTGCATTCAGCTTGGAATAAAATAGCGGTTGCTATATTAAAGAGCCAAGTCTCAACTTGAATTTAAATGGCTTTACATAAATATTGAAAGTGCTGTGTGTGAGACATTGCCCTTTTAACGCTAAGTTCACTAACTGCAAGGGTTCAGAAGTAATTGGACACTTTATTAAATGTTTCTAAGGCGGCTGTGTGTTATCTCAGCTTTAATTTGTGCAATGAAGTGGCTGCCATTGGCACTGACACATTGGCAATTAGAGATGATTTGAAGCAACAGGACAAATTCACAGTCAAAAATGAATTATGAGGTCTGTGTTTGACTTATGTATTCCTTCCAATGACTTTTGAAGCCAACTTTTGGGCATGGCGGCACATATGTCTGTATTGGTGTCTTCACATAGTTCCTGCTATACTCATTTTAGATGAGTCAAATTAAAACTGGGACTTGACCCTTCGAGGCATTATGCGCTTTAATTTATTTCATGATAAATGTGGTGAAGCACCGATATGGATGAATATTAAAGGTACAGTATAACTGTACCAATACTTGAGTGAAGACACAACAAGCTACCTTGTAAGTGTCCAACATATTTGCCATTTGCAAATTAATTTGAAACCAGAGGATCACTGGGGCGCTGCTGATCCAGTGCTCCTCTGGTTTACTTTATTTTGTTGTTTTTCACCGGACACTGACATAAAACTTCTTAGTCTTAAGAAGCTCATCAAGGGACTATTTCATGTGGGAAAAAAAATAACCGTACTTTCCTTTTCCGTGCAAATCTAGGTCAGCTGATTACAAGAAAGGGGGTGCATCAAATATTCATTGACTGTTTATATACCCTTAGACTCTATACTGTATACAATTTTAAATAGACCCGTCGCATAAGAAACATTTTGCAGCCTCTTTTTCAAGTCCTACTATATGCTCTGCTGTTTTCAATTTCTATGTAAGTGGCCTGCGTTGTTTGTTTCTCCTTTATCAATAAGTCTTAGAAAATGATGGGCAAGCATGATTAATATTTTTATGCTTTGGGGCCTTTTTGCCTTTTTTCTGTGTCAGTTCTCCATGACAAGGTTTCCTCTCACAGCTAATAGCGCGTCAGAATGTATGCAAAGCATCTGTTAAGACATAACACTTCAATAACTTTCGCCAGATAATGTGCAAATGTTGCAGCTTACAGTATGTTACATGCCGGAGTGAAGACAAATTCATGTCACGAATCCAAGGGAGACAGTTGGCGAGAAGAGGAGTTAGGTAGCAGTGTGGCAGAGTGAGAGCAAAAAACAGCTGAAGCACCAGGAAACAATCTAACAGCTTTGAAAACAACACAGCGCAAGTGTAGATTGCACTGTAATTAGTATAAAGCGGTAGTCGAGGTGTAGAAGAGCGTCAATCTAACAGGTCAAAGTGACCAGTGTTCTTTCTAAAGATACAATCACACAGTTCAAGAGTCATTAAAGGAGACCCTTTTGTGTCACCAGGAATATTTGCTGTATTTTGATATACTGTATGAGAAGAAGAAGAAATGGTAATTTTAGTTATATACAGTGTGATGTGAGGCTCAGTTCTGCCACAACAATAATAAACTCTTCTTACAGTTTGCCCTTTTCTTTTCTCTGTAACGAACAGCTGAATTTGATAACCCTTGACGGGCTAATGTGCATTCATTAGGATCTACTTGGGTGCCCTTAATGCAGTCACTTGCCAGTGCAAAAACAGTTTAGCCAGGCCGTGTACAGGGTACTGAACAAACATTTGCTCATACTTACCAAAGTCAAACTGTACTGTAAGGGCATTCTGTTGATGCAAGTATAATTCCCTTTGCTTTCATTTTGTGTCAGTACATATTAGATTCAACAAGGTTTCAACCAGTGTTGATTTTGACAGACAGTTTGGTTTAGCCTTTGGTCAAAAGTGCTCATTAGTTCTGGTTATATTTTAGTCGTCTTTATCTTTCATAGTTTTAGTTGATGAAAAGTCATTGCATTTTTGGCTAATTTTAATTATTACATTTAGTCAAACTCCAGCCAGCAACATTAATCTTGGCAGCTGTTGTGTATATTGTCTTCAGACGAATAAACACAGATGGTCGAAAGCAGTACAGTGGCTTCGTTTTAGCTCGTCAATATCTCATTTCAGTCACAGAATTTATGTTTGTTGTGAATATTTTTTCGTCTTCGTTAATGAAATCAACACTTGTTCGGAACGCTAAAATAACTAAATGTGCTTCTTAAGGCCAAGTAATAACATGGCTTCTGTAGGTTAAACTACTTTAGCCTAGATGGCACATTTTAATTCAGTTCTGTTTTTACTTGGTTTAGACAGAGCTGGTTGATTTCTCCTTTGTCCTTGATATATATTGTTACTCCTGTGGCTTTAGGCAACTTTTCACACATAAAGGACACAGTCAGTTGTCAGAAAACATTAATATTCTCAGAGAGACACAGTGAGACACTAGGAAAACAAGAGATGGTTACATTACAAATTGTCAGGCGACACTGGGTTGATGCACCGAATATGCCCTGGTGCTCTGCTTGCCAACCCGACTCTCCGAGAGTTTGTTCCTATGGACTACACTTTCCATTTTCAAACCTATAATCAATTGGACGCTTATCCTCTCCCCACAAAGCCCTCTCTGTTTGCAGATGGTGAGGAAAAGGACTTATCTGTGTGGTCCAGCCTCAGCCCCTCACTGAGAGATTCCAGGGATGTGTCTCCTCTCCTCCTTTCCTTCTCACTGCCTCACAGACAAACATACCAGGTGCACATACACACTTTGCAGACAGGCAGCCTCAATAGAGATCAAGGCTGAGGCGATGGGGAAAGGAGAGTTTGGGCGAAGGAAATGATTTGTCAGTCAGGTTGGAACAGTAATGAAGAGGGTAGGTGGCACAGGGACAGGAACCACTGTTAGAGAAACAGGCAAATAGCTGGGGTGGATACAGTGTAGGGAAACGGACGACGAAGGGAGAGAAGCAGCTTCATGTAACCAGGAGTACAGTTTTTCTGCACTAAAAATGTTAATATATCATAGTGATCAAGGTCAGGCCCAGACTGACAGTGGAAATTACAAAGCAAGCACTCTGGCTGATTATTATCCAATGCATTTAATTCTGCATCTTTGCTATAAATTGATAAATGTACGTTTTTACTCAAATAAAAAGAGAGTAATAAGAAATGACATGGCCATCTTCTTTTTACTGGTGTTAAATAGCAGGCTGACATACATGGCCGCACACATTCGTCATTGTAACCTGTAAACTAATCACGGCCACAGCGCACAGACTAAAAGCCTGATGTAATCTGACACTCCATCTCTATAATTTGTTTTATGAATCCCCTCAGTGTCATTATCAAGCCACTGATTCATGGAGTAGAAGCAACATTGACTGTACCACAGTGGATCACAAAAAAACCACGTCTAGTTAATTGTCAGAGGAGAGAGTCCTTATGTGCTTTTTGCTGTTTATTACTGCGTTACATATCAAACATGCAGGAGATCTTGACAGGTGTCTTCCCCCTTCGTCCTCTCCATTATCCTTTGGTACAGTATCATGATCGCATTAGTAGCATTGGATTTCAGAGCATTCATTTAGAAAAGGGCTTTCTGGACCCTAAGTAAATTATGTTGCTGTGCTACATGATAGTTTGAAGCAATTAGAAGCTGTATTAGGAAGTAAGTTAATACTCTTGTATTGCTCTTCTAAAATAGAAAATGAATAACTTTTCCTTTTTTGGAACATCCGCTGCCCTAATGTTTAAGGCAAATACTCAAATGATACAAATTTGATTCCTGCCCGGATGACCTCTGTTGAATGTCAGACCCTCTGTTTCTGCCCTTGTTTTCCAATCCTCTCTATGCGGGAAGCTGTCATAATGAAATAAGAATTAAAGTTTGAGTTCCATATTGGTGGTTTTTTTATTGTTTACCGTTTTTAGCTGTATCCTCTGACTGTTCTGATGCTGCTCTTCCATGTATTTATTTATTTATTTATTTTTTACTGTGGTTAGAACATTTCTGGCTCTGCTGGGTGTTGACGATTTAAACACAATGAGCTTGCTGGAAAAAACAAAAAAAGGCTCACTCTAAAACATTTGCCGTGTTGCAGGAACACCACAGCCCCTCTTGTCAGGATTACTGTAGGCACCAGTGTGCCTGCATTGCCTCTCCCCACATTCAGTACTTGTTTGTTCTTTACATATCCACCAGTCACCTCTATTTAGTTTTCTTACCTCTTTCCTTTTTTTTTGGACATTTCGTTAATTATGGTGCAATTGCACCCCTGCCAATTCAGTCTAATTTGCCTGTTCATGCGCCACTCAATAATCAGCCTCCCAAACTTTCAGAGCTGCCTTTATGTTTGCATTTAGATTCTAACCGTCACTGCCAGCAGTTGTGAACCATGACATCGTAAGGACAAAACAAGACTCTACCCTATTGAAGCTCAGTCAGGCAGTGGTACAGCGAGATTAGAAAGAGTTTTCCTTGCTGGGTTGCTGTTATACAACTGCGATCCTGCAGTAACCAAAACACAGAAAAACAGAAGAGAACAAGTGGAAATTATATTTTGATTTTATCATTTGCATAGTGGCTTTCCTCTCAATTAAGATCATTGGCTATACATAGGTTTAAGAAAAAAATGGTATTGATTTAAACAGCTGGCAGCTTCTGCGATTGAAAATTGAAGCCAGTGACTAACACTGTTTCTCAAATGGCCAACTGAGGCAACTCCAAAGGCCAGTCAATTGCACTTCTAGTTTGATTTCCATTCATGAAAGCAGTATTGGAGAGTGGGCTGATCTCTATACATAATTGGGGAGCTGACTTTATGTGACAGGTGGGTGCCGTGACAGATTGCCCCAATACCTGGTCTAAGTGCACTCCTTTCTCTCAAAATGGAAAAAAAAAAGGATAATTTCTGTCATGCAAAATGGATTACTTTAGTCAGCTATTGGTTTATGCAGCTGTGTAAACTTCTTAAATGGAAAATGGAAATGGCAGACAGCGCATCTATAGAGATAAACTAAGGTTGAACAACTGTACACTTAGTGGTCATCGTTCTGCTGTTCTGCAGTAAGACTGGTGGCACGGTGTCACAGCAGCAGTGACAAAACCAGGCAGCAGACAAATTGTTATGGACTTAAAGCCTTAAAGTCGTATCTTGAGTTGTTATACGCTGTATTTACTAGGAGAAGGCTGGTTAATATCACGCTGAGTGTGAGAGCAAAATCCTTTTTTGTGTCATGTCCTGCCTCCTGCACGCTCCGCCAAGGATTCTCATTTAAACCAAACTGAATATTTCCAGAGGTAAAAACCCATCCATGGATTCGTCTGGTGTATATCTGTATCAAGTCTTTTCTTTCTAATTGTTATGGCAAACACGTTGCTTGGTCCACATCTGGAATATGTGGGTTTTATTAGAATAAAATTTTGTCCGAGCCTTATTGTTTATTCCCTCAAGCTTTTCACTTGTTCTTTAATAAAACTGTAATAAATCGTAATAAAAAGTCTAAAGTCAGTGTTGGACAGAATGAGTAAGGAGCTGCATTATTGTTTGAGATTGCCTATCCTGATCTTTGTTCCAGCAACCACACTAAAACATCAAGTATAAATCTGTACAGTCTTTAAGTAAAGTACAAGAAAACCAAATACAAGAAGAGTCTTCTCATATACTCTAACCAGTGCAGTGAATATTGTGTTATGAACCTTAGTTGTGTTATCTAGCAGTAAACATTTGGGTAAACTCTGGGTTTGCATTATACTGAATTCCATTGGCTGTTTTTGCTACATCGCAGCTTGTCTCTTTAATTTCCTCCTTTGGTGGATACATGACTGTTGTCTCCCGTTGTGTAAATGTATTAGTATTTTTTAAGGCGATTGTTGTTGTATTGCAGGATTTCGTACATGCATGCTGTGTATTTAAATGACAGCTAATGTTTGTTTACATTCTTCTTACAAAAGAAAATGACATACTAGGGAGAGCTGTCATCACAGTCTGCATCCTTATTGATTGTAATATAAAGCGAAAGCGAGAAAATTCTTTCCCTCATTGGAAATTGCCAGAAATCATCTATGAAAGAAAAAAATACATATTTTTGATACATCAAATTAAATGAAGAATGCAAAATAATACCTAGAAGAGAGTTATCCATTGCTCAAAAACTAAAACTGCAATATTCAAGCTGGTGTGTTTCTGTGTCAGATGTAGCAGCATTTCTTGTGAGCATTGCTTGAAGAAATGAAGAGACTACAAAAACAGATCATGAGTAGTTAACTCGTAGCACTTCAACTCAGTTTAGATTCATTTTAATTGAACCATACATATGGATTCATTTTTACGAATGGAAGACCAAACAATCTACTCTCTACGTTCTCAGCCACAGTTAGCCATTAGGAGTGGCAGTGTAGTCACCCAAGCTTAAACAGATGAGGTACTGTTTCAGTTTCTCTCCCTCTCTCGCTCTCTCTCTATCTTTTGCTTCTTTCCAATCCTCTTTCCATCTCACTGCCTCCTTCTCCCTAACCCCGCTTTCCCACCAGCCCTGAAAATAAACCAACAAACGTTAACTGTCACCTGGCTGCAGCATATGAGAACACTGGCCTCTTTCTCTCCACGCAAGGCATTAGATGAGGGACTTTGACCCTGCGCACGTATTGTATGTGGAGCTTGTACAAAAAGGGAAACACTCCATGTGGTACATTAGAGGTGTCAGATTTGAAGTGTGGAGGCTGATTGTCCCCTTTTCTGCTTCCTGCAATCAAAGAGGAGCTTAGGTAGGATGTTAAGAATGCTACAGTGGGTTTGCTGTTTTGTGTGGGACATTGAAATATGCTTAATAGAAAAAATATGGGCCTTTTTATCTCCTGTCTGCGGATGCAGATGCTTCTGAATGAGTTACATCATTTTATTAGTTTTTGTGAGCTGCACATTAATAAACTTTAGTGAGGACTGTTGGTTGTGTTAAGATGGCCTAGGTCATGCAATTTCTTTCCCCACAGGACTGTCAGCTCTTGTATTTGATTTCCGTCTGTATATTCTCCTCTTGTGTATCCAACTCTTTCTCATTCTCTCCTTTCCGCTTCTCCTTGAAGGTGCATTACAGTTCTTTCTCTTTCTCCACAGGTGTCATTCTTCCTGTTCATTGTGTTTGTGGTTTACACCATGCTGCCGTTCTCTATGCGGGACGCCATCATCGCCAGTGTTCTGACCTCTGCCTCTCACACCATTGTCTTGAGTGTCTGCATGTCCACCACAACTGATCACATGGAGCCAGTAGTGTGGCAGGTAAGGCGATCGAACATAAGTGGCAGCAAGCACATTAATGTAAACACTTATCCGCAAAAGTATGCACTGTTTACCCAAACAATCAATTATCATCTGAATCTGAATCAATTATCATTTTAATTAGTGATTTTACTTGTGACATGACATGCCCTATCGATTTTTTTAAAGGGTACAGTTTTCTTTTTAATATGAATTTCCAGATGGAATTAAAATGGAGTGGGTTTCTACTCTGAACATTTGATGTGCCCCCAATCCTGCTCACAAAACAAGCATTTCTGTTCATTGGAAACGTACAGTCTGTATTTTTAGCAAATATGACCTTTAAACTAAAACTAATTTAGCATAGCAGGTGAGCGATAGAAATTCTAATGTGTTTTTTATACTTCATTGAAAGGTCACCCTCTTTCCAGCAGCATTATTGCTTGTGTGCAAAATGTTCAGGCAGCTGGAATATGCTGATAAAGACAAAGGAAATAATAATATCATGAAACTAATTGTCTGGGTTCAATTCATTTGAGCTTATTCAGATCTGGTTACAATAGTCCAGCAGTGGTTTCCAATGCAGGAAGAAAACAACATTAGAAAACAACATCAGAAAAGCCATGCCTTAGTGATAGTCAAAGATTTCAAACTATCTCTTTGCGAAATCACACAAGTTACCGTAATGTCACATGTTTTGGAACCACTAAACTTAAAGTAGAGTAGTAAAAGCAGACTTTGTCAAAGACGTGACCTAACAGTTGCTGTTACAGAGCTTCACAGAAAGTCTTTGCAGAGAGAGGACAACCAGTCAGAAGGATGGCCATCTCAGCAGCAGTCCGCAGTCCAGGCTATTATCATAAAATAGCGACTCTGAGAAAAAGGCACTTTTCAGTTTTTTTTAAAAGGCCTTGAAAGCAACTCTGATCTCTGGTGTGATGAGTAAAAGAGTGTGAAGTTTTTGGCTAATGTCTATATATATATAGCCATGCACAGCACCTGTCTAATGCCATCCCTCGGTTAAAGCATGGGGGAGGCAGAATCATGAGGGGCTGCTTAGTGGGACTGAAAGTTAGACCGATTTGGGGAAACAAGTGCAATTTTCACCGCTCAGTAGACCAACAACCTGAAGCATAGAATCACGGCAGTGCTGGAGTGACTTTAGGCCAAGGCTTTGACTGTACTTCACACACCCAGTTTAACCCTAACAAGTACAGTATTTTATCTTTCTTAGTATTGTTAGCTGTGCTTCACTAGTCCAGGGTATCAGTTTCTCCTTGCTTCACATAGAAAGCCTCCACCTCTTATGATGCAAACACCTAGCTCACTGAAAGTCTCACCGTACTGAGCAGACTGTCCGGGAATGTGTTAATCATCACTGTAAAAGCAGCATAACGGTTACTTGACTGCTGTCGATGTTGGCGTCTTGACAGCCAGCCAGCTGGTATAGTTTTAGAGAAGGTTATGAGAATAGTGCAGAGTGGGTAAGATGACTTTTCACTCAGCTTATCAGGAGTTAATTGGTAAATAAAGCCAAATTACAAAACACGTACAAGGAGACGGATTACTTCTGCATAGCATACTGGGCTGGAAATGTCATTGTTAAGATTGGTATTTGTTACTGGTATTTTATATGCTATTATGTTATTCTTTTGTGATGCTGTTTTTCCAATTATCTCCTGTGCTTAAGGCCAAATCTGCCCTAATGGTTACATTTTTATTTTTGCACATTTGTCAATGGTTTAAGGTCACTTGGTGCTAGGTATTTGTCCTTTGTAGGAAGAAGAAACCTGTATTTTACATGCATTTATGAGTATAGTTTACCTACATTTACTGAGATTCAAATACCAGTTTCAAAATGCAAGTATAACTGATTTTTTTTTTCAAAGCCCAACAAATTGGATTTTTGTGATGTGACAAAAATAATACATCTTCTGTGTATATAGTTTAATTACTGCACTGATTCGGCACCTGTCACTAATGTTATATAAGGTGCATATCTATTTTTATAGTGACATGAAAGTACATTCAGTGTGCCATGGAAACAGCACTCTTAAGTGGTTCTAACTCATATCAGCACATGTTGCAAGGTGTTAGGTGTCCATGTCAGCAGAACCTGCCGGTAGTTTAACGTGCTTATCCTTTATTAACTTCACAATAAAGTGTGCATTTCAACACATTAGTTCAACATTCAACACACTTATTTCAGTTAATAAAGAATTATGCATTTGGGTTGTTCAGACAATAATAAGCAGGAAAACATCTTATTTCCTACATCGGTGATGAGTGCCATACTCCAGCAACTCTGAAAGTCATTGTTCAAGCTTTGAACAATAAGTTTAGTGTAGGTTTATCACTGTTTTGTTTGTGCTCCTTGAAGCGTGTTTTTCTATATTTACTGGTGTTATGAGATTTTGCTAGTGTTGTGACTATTTGCAGTGTATGTGTTGTCAAACTGACAAAAACTCTTAATTTGCTTCTGTTTTGTCTTTTGCTTGTGGTTTCTTAAGCTGCAGTGCATTGACGTCTCTCAGCCACCATCATATTCCCTATTATTACAAAATGAAATAACAGACAGTATTTATCCATATTGGAGACTCCTTCGTGCACAGTGTGAGCCTCTGTCTGTATTTGAGCTTTTATGTATGCCTGTGTAAGTGTACATCAGATTGGATGCTTGCTTCTTTCCTGTCTGTGCGTTTCTGGCAGTAGCCAGTGTCAGCTGAATCTTTCGTGTGGGGACAGGCTGAGGCTTATGTCCTTCTTAGATGAGAGTAGTAAGACTGGGTGACATGATGCTCTAAGGCTTGAGTCTTCAGAGGGCAACTACTGTACTGGACAGCAGCTATAAAATCCTCCCCAGCTTTCTTTAACCTTTTGCCACAGATTTGTAGAACTACAGCATACTGTTCATTCAAATGGAAAATTAACTCACACGATTGGGGCTCTTACAAAATATTTTTGGCATTCTGAATTAATTACCCCGATGGACCATTGAGAAGAAGGGTTTTTTGACGCTTGGTTTCTTTAGAGAGTGTAATCAAACTGAATTTTAAAAATAACATATCTAGGATGCTAAATAAAAATGACTCTCACTTGACTCATGGTAGCACTCCAAAGTGATAGGATCACTGTTGGCATTAAAAAAAAAAAAACAAGAAAGAAAACTAAACCCTTCTCATAATGAAGAGTATCCTTTGTTAGCAGAGTCCAGACTGCCTATAAATAGTTTGACAGCCTCTGAGTTAGGGCTTGTTTCAGAGTAATGTAATAATAATGTGTTGCGAAGGAGTTAGTCAACAACATTAAAATGAAATTCTGTGCTGTCCATGAAACAGCTGCTATGGTTTAGAGGCACTAACAAGCTTGCAACAGGTCGAACACCAGTGGGTTTTGTCTTAGATATCCTACTCAGGTTGTTGCAATATTTATTTTATTTATATATTGATGTATTTTTTTATTCAGCAATAATTTATTTGAGAACCACTCAGTTTTAGATTCTACCAGTTGGCAACCTGTTCCTATTCTACCAGGTAGGACAGGAATAGGTTGCCATTCAGCCAAATATAGGCTACCTGTTTGCTTTCTTCCATGTTGTCTAAAGAAGTCAGAGACTCCACTGGTTGCTTGGCAACATCAAAATGACTGCAAGACTCCAATAAGTGACTGTGCTTTCTTCAAACCACAATGCATCATTTGTACATGCTGGTTGTTGAGCTAATTAAACAAAAGAGATATAAATGTGTTAATTAGTTAATTTTGGTATCTTTGGATCAAATCAGGCAGAAAAACAGGGACAACCATTAAAGACTGTTATATGCAGACACAGGATGGTCTCATTTAAACTCATTCTCTGTAAGAAATTAAATAAGCCATTACAAAATGTCCTCCAAAAACACTGACACGCATACACAGTCACATTCGGCACACATGCATTAGTGGCCAATTTAGTTTTTAATTTACTACAAGTGTGTACCTCTTTAATATTCACTTTAAAATCTGTTCGTCCTTCCAGACGTTTGTAAATGTGAGCCATTAAATGACCACACTCTGTGGCTCTGATCTAGTGTGCACACAAACTGCCCAGGGGCTATTAAGTGAAAAGGAACTATGCTTACGTCTTCACTTTGTCAAGTCCATTAAACTTTACAGTGCTGCCTGATTGGAGGCTTAATGAAGATGTGGAAGCTGAACTAGCTCATTATTTTGAAGAGGTGACAAAACCCCATGTTTGGTCCACATTCATGTTCTTGTAAAATCTTGAGCTATTCATAAACCTAGTGTATATGACACTTATGCTAAATTATTGAGGTTCTCTTTTATGATATTATTTCTTTTTTTCTGAAAGTTGTAAAGTATGATCTAGTAGATGTTATTGCTGCTATGCTTTTTGCAAGGTTCCTGGCAGACTACAGAATAGACAACGGTGCTGTCCTCTTCCTGTATCTCATGGACAGATCCACAGTCATTATTTTTGTAGTCTCCTCTAAATGTACCGCAGCTCCTGTTGTCACAAGTCAGCCTTATTGATGACATAACACAGGTTGTGAAAAATGCAAGAGATTACAATTGGTTATGGATCAGTGCAAGAATTTATGTCCTTATAATTGCCTACTCTGACTTTTCTATCAGACAGAAATAAGCTTTTAAGTGGCTTTAAGGGCCAAACGTGTATGATGTAACAAAGGACTATTATTTCCAAGCTAGTCATTTATAATGAATGCAGAACTTTATAATAGTCATATTTTTTCAAAACTAACTTTATACTTAGTGATGTAATAGGTTTCACAGCAATGCTAAAAGTTATTCCTTGGCTCAAATTGGTTTCTGTGTTTTTGTAACACATACTCTCTTCTCTGACCAGAAACAACCTTCAGTTGCATACTTTGTTAATCACTGCCGAGTGCTAAAATCATCAATAATTCATCACTGCACTCACAATCTATTTAAGCTTTATCTGACAGGATTTCACATAGAGTCTCTATGGTGGCAGCTGTTGAATATTACATTACCTGTTCGGGGGCCTTCATTTGAATGTAAATGGCAGTTTTTAACTTTGGTGATTTATCTTTTCTCCATTTCCCTTTTTAGTTTAGCTTAAAGCACTTTGAAAATATATTTTTAGGTTTCACACTAAGTATTTAAGTATTTGATTATATTCAGAGTCCTGGTCTTGTACAGTGTTAATTTACTGGTGCTTATTTGTGCCTGTGGTCGTTTCTGTTGAGATTATGAAATTGCATCTGCTTAATGTCTGTTGCTAAAGGTCAAACATGATTCACCTACACCAGTGTTAGATAGTTGTCTTCCTCCACTCCTGGCAATAACATAACAGCAATAATAGCTTTCACGGGGGCATTCTGCGCTATTTATTAGATAATCCCAGAATTCACCAGCAGGCCTCAAAGCCCCTGAGAGGTCATTCTCACCTAACCCTGCTGTTATCTGTAATTGGGTACCAGCGAGGTACGAATGATTTGCACAGCCAGCCTATTCACACATTTGACCTTTGAGATGGTCTGGAAGCTGTCAGTGTCTTGTCTAACCGATGTCAGCAAGTAGACAAGCATTCATAAACCTAATCTGTTGTGCAGCTAAAAAAAACAAAAAACTTTATGCATAAAAGCAACTGTTTCCATGTGATTTAATGACCCTCTGGACAAGGGACTTGTCAGAACACACACTCATCCTTGCAGTGTGAAATATGTCTAAAGTGCATGTTGTGTCCACAGGAAACAGCAAACTTTACTGACCTCACTTCATAACATCTGCTTTTGAGGGAGGTTTCTCAAAAGGGAGGTTTTCAACAACTGTAAAATAGCCTGGTGTTTCAGAGCCACTCATTTCTGAATTATTGTACATCATACAGGCTGCTGAAAACCTTGTTTTCTTTAAAAATGCCTGGTCCAGTCCTTCTTTATGTGCCCCCTTTTCAGTCATTCAGTATACTTGTTCCTGCACCTTTTGCTCTGAACACTATTATGCTTCATGAAGTTCAGACTGTTTTGTATAGATCGTCACAGACGAACCCAGGCTTGCACATATTGTGCCTCTAATTTTTTCAGGGGGGGTGGGGGGGTCAACGTTTTGTGTCTTTCAGTGTTTGAAAATGTCCAGAGAAGAGATAATAAATTCAGTGGACATTAAGTGGGATGTCTGTCCCAGATACAGTGGATAGATAAATCCACATCCAGCCGATGATTCTCATGCACTTAGCCTCTGCCCCTGATGTTTGCTTTTGTCAAATATAAAGGAAAGGCAGGTACATTAATGGTGTGTTCACTGTGTTTAATATATTCATCTCTCATACAGTATAGAACAGCTTTATTAGTAATGTTATGTCCTGTATTAACCTCAGTATGAGTTCATTATTGGTTGCGGCTTGTTTTTTCGGTGTTGCATGCTTTAGGTCTTGGTTATGAAACTGCTACCGGACAGCGCTGATGAGTAGTCATTGTTTTGTTATGTAAGATAGAAGAGCAGAAAGTGTTATCTGTGGGTGGTGTACAAGAGTCTGGTTACATAGTGTATGTTATGTGTTTGTGTGCATATTTATTCTTGCCTTATCTTATTTGCAGCTCTACAATAGACTGGCTAAATAGATGCAAATAGAAACCCATTGTTTTATTTCCTGATTGAAGTTTAGAAACACCTAGTTTAAGGGCACCTACAATGTGAGCTAAAGTAGATAATGAGGATAGTTTGAGTAATTTGCTCTGAGTAATATTACTGAAGTAAAATGTTTTTGCAAATTTGATTTTTATAAAGGCCACTGGATTCCACCGGTGCTGTAATATAAATCTGGTGGGCACATGGAAACAAATAAATGTCAGAAAGAATGGCAGTTAAAGTTAATTTTTCAATAGGAGTGTTTATGAAGATTGGACAAAAATAATACGGGTGAGAGCAGCAGCGCTTCAGGATCTTTACACATTGAACGAACAGCATACCCTGTACTTCTCACAGTTTGCACTTCGGGTTTATCCCTTTTTTGCCATATTTAATACAAAATACTTAATGCTGTTTTTTCAGACATTAAAGATGGCAATTGTTGTTAGTGATCTTCATCGTCCCAAGACATTAACTTTCATATTTACAGTATTGATTTCTTATTGTAAACCACTGCACACAGAATATGCTATGAAGACATTGCTTCTTTTATTTATGCATGATGTGAATGCAAGAAGTATACAGGAATGCATGTGGGCCTGAGTGGCTGTAATGCTCTTCCCACTCCCTAAAAACAAAATTGCTGACCTGAAAGATTTATACATATTTGGTAATATTTGCGTATTTGCCAATAATCTATTTGATTAAAACTAGTGTGGCAGCAAAGGTTGTCCTTGGGGTTATGTCAGAGAACGAGCCATGTTATCAGAATCAGAAGCAGTGGAGCTCCAACTGTAGCTTCTATGGGAGCCTCCCTTTCTTTTCCTCAAACAATTGCTTAGCTTGCCTTTCCTGACGGCTTGCCCTCGATCAAAAGAAAGACCTTTTGTGCAGTTTTTGTGTCGGGCTCTGCAAGAAAGCATCTCAGTAATGGTATGTGACACTTAGGAATCGGATTGAAAATGATGCTTAAAATGTAGGATTAAAAATGAACTGTGATGTTTTCTTTGCACTAGTTCTTCTTGTGGGACGTTTGTACCAATTTCAAGACGCTCCAGCTCGTCTTAGTCTGTGTTAGAGTAAAGATAGACATAGGCAAACCAACACCAAGCACCACAGCACTAAAACATTAACCTACAAAAGAAGATGACACTAAGATTCTCTTTGCTGCTAATACATTGTCACTGTACTTGAAAACTGAGTTGAATGCTTCAGTTATCGACACAGTTGTAAGAACAGACACACTAAAACCATAGTAAAAATTTCAGCAATTTTATTACAGTTAATCTACGTGGGAGATCAGATTTCAATGTAACTGTTTTCATTTTATTAAAATAGTAAAAATTGATGTTGGGTCTGAAAATGCTGAAATAAGCCTATTTAGATATATTAATACTTATAGTTAAGTCATGTGACTTGTTATTGTGATGCTGTAACTGTGTTCCTCTACTTGCTCCTTGCATACAGTTTGGAAGAAAAAAAACTATTTCCCCTCAGGGACAACATACAACTCAACATAAAGGAAGAAACAGAAACAGTCCTCCTTTTATATGTCATCAGCCTGAACTCAAGAGAAAGACTGTGGCATTTATATAAATCTGAGCCGCAATATTTTTCTGCCCAAGAGTCTCTTTATGATTATGATTTATGAAGATAAGTTTTTATTTTTTCAGTTTTTCCTCCTCTAGAATAGAGTTAAGGTTTATCAAGTCACACTAAGGTTTATGAGAGGAATACATTATGGGTTTTTTTAAGAAACAAACAGCTGGACAGGGGCAGTGAAGAAGCTGCACACATCTCATTTCTTTATCTTTACATTGTCTTCTAGTTTTCTATCTCTCTGAACTGGAAACTTGTTCTTTAAATAACGGAGTCACAATAAATTGTTTCCACTTTACCTTTAAACACAGTATGCGGCAACATATGTTAAAGTCACCAAGGCCCAAGACCTTGCAAGTAATAGTGAATGTATTTACTTTTATAGCTTTGTTTCTGCTCTATCAAATATCCTGCACATGGTTAATGGTCACAGATGAACGTCACATAAAGAATATATTCTCAAATCTAACCTCGTTTGTCTTCCCGCACAGATTTTGGCAAATATTATTATATTCCTGTGCGGCAACATGGCCGGGGCATACCACAAGCATCTCATGGAGTTGGCACTTAAACAGACGTACCAGGACACCTGCAACTGCATCAAGTCCCCAATTAAACTGGAGTTTGAGAAGAGACAACAGGTAAAGTGCGGAATACCTCTTAATTATCAATGAGCTAGTGAAGGTGAGCGCAGGATTCAGCCACAACAGCTGTGGCTACAGTATATGTACATAATATTATTCACTAAACGCCTGGAGGTAAAGGGAAATGATTCGTCCTTGGTCCTTTATTATTTTTTTATGCCTCATACACTTGTGCTGCACCAATAATGCTTATATGCAATATATGATATGCAAACATTTGCTGTCAACATGCTTGCTGGTGTAAAAGAGCATAAATCCACAGATAATTAGCCTCTTTTTCATTTTAGGATGCATTGCTTTAGTTTCTGTATGTTATGTTAATACAGTACAGTAGCTTTATTGATTCACATTTTACAGAAAATTGCTGATGCATCCTTAGTACATAATGCAAATTCTCTCTAACAGAATCTATTTAATATTTAATTTCAGTGGATCATGTAGATTGCAAAGATAAAACAGTATCTCCAACTACAGTATATTTACATCTTAAACAAACAATTCCCTTTACACTGACTACCTGTTTTGTTCAGGACACAGTATGCGGCACCATATTACAGTCTTTGTCATTTATGTGTGCCATATTTTCAGTCACTAACTTAGTTTTGTTGTGGCTTTAGGTGAATATTATATATATGTGATCCACAATCCGCTGCAAGCCTGCAATGTCGTATGTGTGTCTGTCCTGTTGAGTTTTCTCTATCTGTATCTGTAAAGTTGAATAAGGTTCATATACTCGATGCAGGTTACTGCAAATTAGAGGCTGCTGCTGCTTTCAAAAACCTCAGCTTCTTGAGAGATACTAGCATGGCTTACTGAAGTGAGAAACTGGGACGTGGCTAGCTTTCCACTACAACTGGGGGAGTTGCAGCTTTCTGGGAGCTGTTTAGCAGGATAAGGCTGAATCCAGCTGTTGTTGTGCGAGCCCAGGCTTGGGCTGGAGCTGGTTTTCCCTATGGTGAATTCAGCTTGTGTTTTCAGAACTGCTATGAGTGAAGCTGAAAATGTCTTGGGTGGAACGTTTCGCAGTAGCCCTGGAGTGCTGGTGCTGCCTGTGACAGATGGTAACTGTGCAGACACATTTCTCTCAGGCGCTCAGCGGACTCATAATATATGCCGTTTGCTGCATGCTTTTATCCAAAGTGCTCTGCAGTACAGTGAGTGCATACATTCTCAGTTTGAGTGGCTCAGGCGGGACTATGAGAATTCGTCACAAACCCCAATCCCCAGCAGCGTTTGTTAGCAGCCACCAGAGATGATCAGCGTTTGTCAAGTTAGAGGTGACGTTGGTTTAATTAAGCGTTTTCTCTATTTTGAACTTATCCTCACCCTGAGAGGAATTACTTTAAAACCTATACTAGCCTTGGAGAAAAATAGAGATGTGGTTATGCTACCACTAGATAAGAGGAGAGAAAAAGCACAGGAGGACTAAATCCTGCTTCCTCTGGCTGGCAATGAAATAATGAACAGAACACTGTAACACTGATCATTACTTCGAGCACCAAGAAGTCAAGCTGACACAATCTGGTTTCTAATTGACCTTTCACTTGAGCTTTAATGACAGCTTTTGGTTTTTTCTTATCATCATAGGTTAATATTATAAAGTTAGACTGACTGAATAAAATGAATTACCCAGAAATTGAAACTTCATTGAAAAGGTCCCAGATCATTTTAACTCAGATATTAGATCTGATTTCCCGCAGTTGTGGCAAATGAAATACCTTATTAATTCCTCCTGTATATATAATATATATTTACTAATGTCTCTGTTTCTTGCATTTGTTCATATTCTAATTTTGTACATTTTTTGCTCGTACTATTTTACTAGGTTTTTACTTAAAGTTTATTTTTTATTTTTTTTATCTTATTTAATTTTATCTTTCTTTTTACTCGTGGTTCTTAAGAGTTTTGTTTCCCTTATGGCCTAAGTCATGAGAAAATGTTGATTGCTTTTAAATGTAATTTATTTTATTCTTTTCCTGACCATCTACTACCCTTCCTTCTTTCTTTGTGTTACCGTCATTAGGAGCGTCTCTTATTGTCTCTGCTGCCCGCTCACATCGCCCGTGTTATGAAAGCTGAGATCATCCAAAGACTGAAGGGTCCAAACTTTGGCCAGATGGAGAACACAAACAACTTTCACAACCTCTATGTTCAAAGACACACTAACGTCAGGCATGTATTATTTATGCAGACATACCGCTTGACTGACCAACAGCACAGCTGAATCGACAGCTCTGTCAGTTATTTTGTGGTGCTTTCACACCTAAGAACCGAACCCCCCACCAGGTTGATTTTGTTTGGGCTGGTGTGAACACAGCAATTGGACTCTGTTGAAGTACAAACGAACCAGCTGAGCCCAGTTGGAGTGGGTGGTCTCAGCCCAATTGCAACCAAACTCAGGACTGGTTTGTTTGGAGTGCGAACACATGTTACCCATGGACCAACTACCTTACAGTGATATAACCAGGTAGTTCCTTCTTATCATGTATACATAACCTTTCTTGTCTACACATAGACGCTTGAGCAAACTGATCATAGTTCATATACAGAACACTGGTACACGAACCACAAAACAGCAATAAATGCCAACGCCCACACACACTCTCCATTTGATCATTTCCCAATTTCTTAAAATCCTATTTTTACTGCAAAATTATGACCAATCACAAAACTCTTTGCAAGAACATAATGTTGGTCTGCCTAAGCAAGGTTAAAAGCAGCATTGTAACTGCAGGTTTGAAAGCACCCTTAAACAAATGCTGAAGTTTTAGCACAAGACTATAAGTGATTGAATGCATTTGTTTTTTTTACTAATATACCTGATTGAGACTGGTGTCTTTATGTATGTTTAGGTCAGGTTTACCTATAGAGGAGCATGCCTTTGAAAATGTTTTTTTTGTTTGTTTGTTTGTTTGTTTGTTTTTTACTGGACTGTGTATATATATTTAATCGGTTTATAATTATATTCCTATTTTTTTTTCCACCTTCAGTATACTTTATGCTGATATTGTAGGATTCACACGGCTGGCCAGTGACTGCTCACCTGGAGAGCTGGTGCACATGCTGAATGAGCTGTTTGGCAAATTTGATCAAATTGCTAAGGTAAACCTTTCACAACTATGTTCTTGTCACTAAGTGCTAATTTTGTACAAGAGAAATAAGAGAGCTTTTCTTATTTTGTTTAGCTAAGTGGTTAACTTTATCCTATAAACAGTAACATTTTGTAAAGGGTTGAATCCTCTCTACATATCTAAAGAGCCCCTCCAGACACTTTCAAACAAAACAAAACAAAGCAAAACAAAACACACACACACACACATATATAATATATATATATATATATATATATACACTATATTACCAAAAGTATTCGCTCACCCATTCAAATGATCAGAATCAGGTGTTCTAATCACTTGGCCTGGCCCCAGGTGTATAAATTCAAGCACTCAGGCATGCAGACTGTGAAACAAGACATTTGTGAAAGAATGGGCCACTCTCAGGAGCTCAGTGAATTCCAGCGTGGAACTGTCATAGGATACCACTTGTGCAACAAATCCAGTCGTGAAATTTCCTCGCTCCTAAATATTCCACAGTCAACTGTCAGCTCTATTATAACAAAATGGAAGCATTTGGGAACAACAGCAACTCAGCCACGAAGTGGTAGGCCACGTAAAGTGACGGAGAGGGGTCAGCGGATGCTGAAGCGCATAGTGCAAAGAGGTCGCCGACTTTCTGCACAGTCAATTGCTACAGAGCTACAAACTTCATGTGACCTTCAGATTAGCCCAAGTACAGTACGCAGAGAGCTTCATGGAATGGGTTTCCATGGCCGAGCAGCTGCAGCCAAGCCACACATCACCAAGTGCAATGCAAGGCGTCGGATGCAATGGTGTAAAGCACGCCGCCACTGGCCTCTAGAGCAGTGGAGACGCGTTCTCTGGAGTGATGAATCACGCTTTTCCATCTGGCAATCTGATGGACGAGTCTGGGTTTGGAGGTTGCCAGGAGAACGGTACATTTCAGATTGCATTGTGCCAACTGTGAAATTTGGTGGAGGAGGAATTATGGTATGGGGTTGTTTTTCAGGAGCTGGGCTTGGCCCCTTAGTTCCAGTGAAAGGAACATTGAATGCTTCAGGATACCAAAACATTTTGGACAATTCCATGCTCCCAACCTTGTGGGAACAGTTTGGAGCGGGCCCCTTCCTCTTCCAACAGGACTGTGCACCAGTGCACAAAGCAAGGTCCATAAAGACGTGGATGACAGAGTCTGGTGTGGATGAACTTGACTGGCCTGCACAGAGTCCTGACCTGAACCCGATAGAACACCTTTGGGATGAATTAGAGCGGAGACTGAGAGCCAGGCCTTCTCGACCAACATCAGTGTGTGACCTCACCAATGCGCTTTTGGAAGAATGGTCAAAAATTCCTATAAACACTCTCCTCAACCTTGTGGACAGTCTTCCCAGAAGAGTTGAAGCTGTAATAGCTGCAAAAGGTGGACCGACATCATATTGAATTCTATGAGTTAGGAATGGGATGGCACTTCAGTTCATAGAATGAGTAAAGGCAGGTGAGCGAATACTTTTGGTAATATAGTGTATATATATATATATATACTGTATATATATATATATATATATATATAATTATGGCTCTGAACAGTTTTTTTCCTTTAAAATAGTTGCCTGTAACAGAATCAGCTCCAAATCTACCGATAATTGTGATGGGAAAATTAAACGAGTAGGATAAAACACTAAAACACTCTGTGAGCTCAGAGGAACTTTAAACTGTCAGGAGATGAAACTGAAACTAAAAATAGCCTTCACACTCTGAATATAAATCAAACATCAAAGAGAGATGACATTGTGAGTGGAGGGGACTTTTAATGATGAATCACAGAGATTAACATTTCTACACTTGCTAATACTGATGGAGCAAAGCTCAGTGTAGCTCATATGGTATGGTGAATGTAAAAGTGGTGGAGGTTGCCTAAAAGTGCGATTGCATTAAATCCAATTTAAAGAGCTGCCTGTACATCCTGTCAGGTTTTGCCTTTACATAACCAGTGTTTATATGCCCTGTTTTATATGCAGGAAAATGAATGTATGCGGATTAAAATCCTTGGCGACTGTTACTACTGTGTGTCCGGCCTGCCGGAGTCACTGCCGAATCATGCGAAAAACTGTGTGAAAATGGGTCTGGACATGTGTGAGGCCATAAAGTAAGTGCCAGTTATATAACAGGACTGTGGAAGAATTCAATAACTTTTGAATTGTTTGCTTTTCTACTGTCCCACTTGGAGTTCTATTGCAGTTGTATTGAAGTAGTGTGATTGTTGGAAATTAGGTGTTGAAGTTCAGACTTACTGGTTCCATTGTTCTATTTTTCTTGTTTCACTGCTACACTACACATCATTGTCAAAATGTGAAGCGTTTGCTTTTGTTTTTTGACAAGATAAATCTGTGCAGGTCTGTGTGATGAGTATTCTGTGCATTACAGGAAGGTGCGAGATGCCACAGGGGTTGACATCAACATGCGTGTCGGCGTGCATTCTGGGAATGTCCTGTGTGGCGTCATTGGACTTCAGAAATGGCAGTATGACGTTTGGTCACATGATGTCACGCTGGCCAATCATATGGAGGCAGGAGGAGTTCCAGGGTCAGTGAAAAGAAGAAAAGATAATAAAGAAATAGAAGAACTTTTACTTTTAACTTTCACATTCGATTTTTTAAAATATCCAGACCCAAGGAGTATAACTTTTCACAAAATTCATGGTTCAGCACAAATTTCAGTTTTGGGGTCATGGTCAAAGTGTGTCAGGAGGAACACATGCTCTTCAGTTTTCTCTCCTAGAGCACTCTTGCACACACATCAACATAATTGATATGTGTGTACTATTACATTCCTACCAGACTGAAAAACTATTAATTCAGTGAACTCTTCATTGCCAGGCGAGTCCACATCACCTCAGTGACCTTGGAGCATCTGAACGGTGCCTATAAGGTGGAAGATGGGGATGGACAAGAAAGAGATCCCTACCTAAAGGAACACGGAGTCATCACATATCTTGTCATCAACCCAAAGGTGCTGTACAAATTATATTTTCACTAACAACATTATTAGACTTTGATGAAAATGCATTGAAATACACTGTTTCCATGTTTGTCCAGGTTGAGCGTCGGAGCCCACAGCATCATTACAGACCCCGTCATACTCTAGATGGAGCAAAGATGAGGGCTTCAGTCAGGATGACCCGCTACCTGGAGTCATGGGGAGCAGCCAAGCCCTTCGCCAACCTGCACCACAGAGACAGCATGACTAATGAGAACGGGAAGATCAACACCGCTGTGTGTATTATTTTTTTTCTGCACATATGTTGACATTTAGGTGGTGGGAGGTTCATCTGTAGCCATTAACCGACTCATTCTCCTCTTGATCTGTATGCAGGATGTGCCCATGGGGCAGTATCACTTCCAGAGGAGATCAGAAAGGCAAGCTTCTCGTTTCACACCTCCAGCACAATCTCCTTTGACAGGATTACACTCCTCCCTTTGCATTAGAGAGCCAGACGTTGAGATGTTTAATGAGACTAGATTTTCGCTAGACGCTTTGATGTGTGTGACTAATATCACGAGAACTTAAAAGGCATCCTGGCTTTTTTACTTTTTGTTACCCATTAAAGGACAAAATCTCAGAAGAAGCGGTTTGAGGAGGAACTCAATGAGAGGATGATCAGGACCTTTGATGGGATAAATTCACAAAAGTAAGCCTCATTTTATTAATTTTAATGTGGTTTTAGCCCACCAGATTATGTTGAAAGAATTCCCTGTTTAACATAATACTGATTAGATGCTCTTGCTGTAACATGGCAGACCGTGTTGAAACTGAATGTGGCTTGCATCCTATTGCTGTGGTAGAATTTGTATTGAATAATTGTGTCAAATTGTACCTTTTACTTTACTTTTTTTCTTTCTGTTCTGAAATTACGTTTTTATGCTTCCAGGCAGTGGCTCAAGTCTGAAGACATTCAAAGAATATCGCTCTTCTTTCACAACAAATCCTTAGAGAAAGAGGTAAGAGAACTGGCATTATTCACACATCGGTGGACAGATCAGTGTAGTTATTTCAAAGAGAATAGCAGAACGTAATGTAAGAGAAGCTATTGTCACAGCTTGTTCCTTTACCCGCACTTAGCTTGCCCTGAAATCTTTTAAATTACAAGTCGACCAAAGTCTGAGTATGAAGTAGCTTGAATATCGTTATTGAAAGTCTTTTGTTGATGTCTGTCCTTCTTTTTATCTTTTTAGTACAGAGCAACAACCTTGCCAGCCTTCAAATACTATGTCACCTGCGCCTGTCTGATCTTTTTCTGCATATTTATTGTGCAGGTTCTCGTTCTGCCTAAGTGGGTGATATTTATATTGGTTTCTACTTGAACTAAAATTGTATTTAGTATTACTTTATGTATTAGTGTGAAATTTCTGTATATATTTTTTGCATATGATATTAAACTCTGTTAATGTAACCATATTTGTATGTTTTTGTAGGACAACTATTTTGGGAATATCTTTTGGCATGGCTTTTCTTATCCTTTCCTTGATCCTCTTCATATGTTTCATCGGACACTTCGTGGTGAGTAGCGTGCTTCCGTAAGTTATTCCACTGCAAACATTATGCCGGTGTTTTAGTAGTACCAATTTCTACAGTGTGCTTTTAGAATTAAACTTGTTTTTAACAAGGTTGTACTCACTCTCTAAAGGAGCTCCTCTGTGCTTAATGTTTATCCTGATGGCACTCGAGTGATCTAAGTGCCCCTATAGCCAGCTTAACAGCCCATTAAGGGACCGACCTGGTTAACACTAGTGCCTCTCTGGTGTGACCATGGGGCAGAAATTAATCTATTACTGCTCCAGAGAGGCACACACAGCACAACAGGTGAATCTGGGGTTTAATTTGTAAGTTGTTGTATTGATTTTTATGTCTCCGAATTGGGGACAGCCAGAGGCATTACAGGTTTGAGTTGTACGTACAAGCATGTTCAAGACTTTGCAGTGACCTCATAAAATACAAACAAATGTCTAATAGGATAAAATGATCCAGGCTGCAACAAACATTTAGTTTTCACTCTGTGAGAGATTTAATGGGGGAGTTAAGTAATTTGATTGTTAGTCAAATTGCTCATTATACTTTCCATTTGAAATAATCAGTTTCAAGACCTCCTTCCATCTTAAGTTTCAGCTTCATGTCACAAGAGGAAACAAACATTCAAATGAATCCCTACTCATTCTTTTCTATTCCTTTAGCATACCTTTGAGATTTTGTAAATTAACTCATTATAACTTCAAATTAAACATGTGGTCTCTGCTTGTCACTGTTCAGAAGGCTGAATGCTGATGAGTAGCTGTAGAGGAGTTTTTAAAAAAAAAACAAAAACCCACATCTTATTAAATTGGAAAATGTTTTGCAAAGGTCTTGTTTTCAGGACTAAATGTTATGTCTCACGAGCCGTGCCGGTGACGCTTCTCGGACTTATTACAGTCTGGCATCCTTAATATAATATATTGTAATATACATCCCTGAGCCTTTCAAATGTCACGTCCACTCAGCCCTGGCAGTGCTCATATATTCCTCTGAGATGATCAAGCAAATGGGCTTTTACTCTCATTGTCGCACTGTGAAGCACATTGAGCTGAAGGCAGTGCTTCAAACAGGAAAGCCAGTTGAAGTACATAACAAATAAAAAAAACAGTGCCTACAATGTGCAGGCAGGGTCAGAAATGACTGTTTAAATAGGGTAAATTATTGCACATTGTTTAATTGTTCTCAAGAACATAAAAGCTGTGGAAAAAATCTAATGGAATTAATTGCAATCTAAGTGATCAGGTTGTTGATAACTATGTTTACTACCTTTGTAAGTGATGGGATTATTTGTAGTGGTGATTTTGTGATTCTGCCATTATTGTGCATTTTGAAATAAAATGCTGCATGCAATTTATTCAATAGGTCTCTGTAATTGTATGCCTCTTGAACTTCTTGATTGCTGCTGCTGAGGCAATTAGGAGGTGCTCACTAATAGGTGCTTCAAAGTGTGAACTTGCTATGTACATTTTAATTTATTTCAAAGTAATTGCCTTTACTCACCAGAAGTAACTGTAATTGTGTTCTTGTGTGTGTGTGTGTTTACCTGTTTCTCCACTTCCTCTGTATATGATGTGTGGACGACCTTATATCATAGGTCCCCAGACCTCTTGCACACTTGGCTTCATACTTTCTCGTATTTGCATGATGTTGTGCGTATGTGTCCCTGCAGCACTGCAGCAAAAGCGCCTCCACTTCTTGGATGTGGCTGCTCAGGTCATCTGTAATTATTGCCAACAAGCCATGGCCCCGCATCACTCTCACCATGACAACCACAGCTCTAATACTCATAATGGCAGTCTTCAATATGGTAAGCTTTTATGTGAAGGATTGTACACTAAGGCTTTACTGGGAATCCTCTAGATAACGCTCATCTTATTTGTAATTGCAGTGTAATTGGACCATAATTGAATGCGTCCCATACATAATGTATAGATTGGTCTCTAGCGAAGTAAATGGATAGGAGAACACTCTTAAAATAAACTTACACGAGTGCTGTTTTCTTAGTGAATTTTAATTACTGCAGGAAAAAATTATACAGTTTTACATTAGCAAATATGTCTTAATCATCTTGGTTAGAGGGATTTGAATGCACTAAGATTAGAAGAAGTATTCGTCAATATGCTATCCATTTGCTGTGTTTAGCCTCAAGCATATTTCACCACACAATCAGCTGCAGAAAAATATTCTTTGAATTGATCTCTTTTGCTATGTCTGTCTCTTATCAGTCAGTTTTCTCAGGCTCAAAGACTATACTTTCTCTGCCTTGCTTAACAATGCAAGCCCCATTTGCATTTAGCGATAAAGATAAAGACATATTGTATATAACATTCACATTGTTATTTTGCTTTTTTCCATTCATTTTCATGTTTCTGAATGGTGTTTATTTCAGTAGAGAAAAAGAAATAAAGGCTCAGATAAAGGTGGAAGCGTATCCTGAGGCTTGGAGGGAAGCTGTGTGATAAAGCAGAGTGTCAGGACCTCGGTTTAGACCTTCACACAAATCGATTCCAGAGATTATAATCGTGTTTTGCGTCTGACGTGGGTCAGTCGCTCAGGGCAGATGGACCAAATTAACCTGACTTTGCTCAGTGGGGCAGCCAATCCTCATCTCATCCTGCAGGTTCACTTTAAAGGACATTATTGAATGGTTGTCACTGTTGGCCCCTAATCTAACAAGATTCTGTTTTCCCTGCTGACGGATGCAATGACCAGTTCATCTTTTCACATGTTGATATGCAAAGCAAGCAGCCAGAGAAAGTGTTCACAATTTGAATATTAATTCTATGAGTTGTTTTCTGAGGTGTATTAAAATAGATTTTTAGCACTAAAATGAGGCAAAGCCTAAATATCTTTTGACTTTGTGTTTTTCCTCTAGTTCTTCTTGGAAGACAATTTGTTGCCACCAGTTCCTGTTTACAATTCATCCAATGAAACATTATTTTACCCCAATGGGCATCTAATCACCTTCACTGGCAAAAACAATTTCTACCTTCCTGTAAGTAAAGACAAAAACTATCTTGATTTTTCCATAAACTCGTAGTTTAAAATCTTAAAACAAATCAACCAATCTGTTGCCCTCTTTTTCCTGCCTAGTATTTAATTTACAGTTGCGTCCTGGGCCTGATTTCTTGCTCAGTGTTCCTGAGGATAAACTACGAGCTCAAGATGATTATCATGTTGACAGCGGTGGTGGTCTACAATGTCATTATTCTACAAACACATGCCCCTCTGCTGGATGAATACAGCCAGTTTCTATACAAGACTGAAAGCCTGGACAGGTAGGTGCAAAGCGACAAACAGGAAATGGGAATGAGTGAAACGAATGAAATGAAACGGGAGAGAGAGATAAAGAATGACGGTGGGTGAAGCCATGGTGTTGATGTTCGTCTGCTCCTAACCCTGTGGGATGCTAAGTGAATGGGGAACCATAGTGAATGAAGAGACAATAGATGGAGTGTTGGAGAAGGAGAGGGAGAAGGTTAACCTCAAGGTCTTCTTCGAGTCAGTTGAGTCAAATGAAGCTCCCAGGGCAGATACTTTAGAGGCGCCTGAATCACTTAAAATCACTGAAAAGTTCAGAAAAAATTTTGAAACAGTTTTTCCCTCAAACTTTTTCTCATTTTTTTCCTTCTCTTCAAAAACACATAAGAAGCATTGGTGGGCTGCTACTGTATTTAGGTGATAGTTCTTACTAAATGCTACAGCTTTTATGAAAGCTTGAAAATAATTTGGGCTTGTGTCTGAGGGGCCATCCACACGGAAACGCATTTTGTCGTAAACGCTGATGTTTTGCATCGTTTTGGCCTATCGTCCAGACAAATCCTGTAAACGCATTCATTTTTTGAAACCGGGTCCCAGGGTGGAAAAATTCGAAAACGCGCTTCTTGTGGATCCGTGTGGACAGGGGAAACCGGAGATTTTGGCAAACGATGATGTCATCACCACACCCCTCGAGCAGCCTTCCAACTTTTATATTCCGCGAGACATCTCATAACAACATCAACAACAACGGCGGACTACATCGCGTTCCTGCTGGAGAAGATACTGAGTCTATTATGGTTACTAGGGCATAATGTAATTTTTCCTTGAATTTGGCTTCTTCTAAAGCCGTTTTCTAAACAGCGCTCATGCTTTATGCGCATGCCCCGCCTCTTCCTCTCTGTTTTTGGTGAATTTCTGAAACTGAAACAGCGCCACCTATAGGCGGCGTGGAAGTAGCGTTTTGAGTTGTGCTGAGACGGATCCTTGTTGACACAGATATTCTTGAAACGTCTTTCGTACGTGTGGACGGGCCCCTACTCTCTCTAGTTTCACAAATAGAAACGTGAGTAACCTTCCCAATTGGGAAATCATACATTTGGTTTCATGGTATAATGCTTTCATTAAGAATTTTGATTAACACACAAATATTGAGCAGCAGAGCTTGGTTATCTCCGTAAATGTTGATTAAAACACTTTAAAATGTAAATTTACTAAGTGGAAATAAGCAATCCAATCAGCCTGTCTTTGATTTAATCATGGAGGTGTAAAGTGAATTTCCATCTGGATCAATAAAGTATATCAGTCAGTCTATCTAGTTAATGCACGGTTATGCACACACAATATGTTGCTGCATTCTCACTAATAGCAATAAAATTATTATGTATTGTGTCACTATTTGAAGTAAAGATCACATCAGGCAAGTTTAAGGTTATAATAATAAAGGATGATACTTGTAAGATACATAAGGTGTAATACTTGCTGTGGGTGGTTTTTTGTGAGCAAACATCACAGCCAGTTTGTTCTGCCTTTCAGAGAGCAGGTACACGGAATGCAGTTGACCTCGCCTGTTCCTCTCAACATTGTTTCCTCATCTCATCATTTTCCAGTCGTCGCTCTTTCACTTAGAATAGCTTGAATCTGCGTGAGTCTGGAAGCCAAATCTGAGCTGTGATTAAATAAGCATTAGAAGAAGGCTATGAAGATATTCTACACTATTGCCCTTCACCCATACTTACCCAACTGTGCTCTGCTCTTAATGAATTCACTTCATCTTATATTCCACACTCCCGTACTCCTCTCTGTTGCCGACAGGCCAGGAAATTGGCTGCTTAATAAGGACGAGCAACGTAATGAGCTAATGAGGAATGAAATCAGTTATTTTGAGAAAGACGGTGTAAGAGAGAGGTCTTTGCCCATGGATGTGTTACGCACTACGGGACATATGGAGGATGGTGACATATGTTTGATAGGAAAAAGTCCTCTGGGCCTTTGTTACCAGTGTGGTTTTGTTGTTTGGTTGGTTCTGACAATACAGCAACATGATGAGGTGGATTGCTGGAAAGCTGCTTAGTGGAAGCTTAATGACACAAGACGATGTAAGGATGGAAACTGTGGTGTCATACAAATGTACGTTATTATGCTGAGTGAACCATAAATGAAACAATATTATTTGGATCCACTATGTCACTAGGGCATTCGCAGCCACCTGGGTTTTTAGCGATGGTGCAGCTGCATTATCTGTGTTTAAACCTAGCCTCCCTGTTGTTAGGATGAGACCTAATGAGATGCCACATGCCGTTACTGCACCACCAAAATACTTTTGAAGTTAAATTGTCTGCACAGGTTAAAGGAAGGTAGCGTCTACATTAGACATCTTTGGTGTTTTTGGAATGCCTTTCCTGTTTGGTTGCTTTGATTCAGAACATACGTAAGATTTCGGCACCCTGCACCCTCTAATTTAAATGAGCAGCGTATAGAGATTGTATAGATCACTTCATAAATGGTAGTATCCCAGAGCTCCCTGGATAATAAGAGTTGAGTCCTTAGACATTATGACAGCATGCATTGTGGTTTTACTGACAATTGTGGAGATTTTCTGATACGTAGCTGGATGCTCTACTTGCAAATAAGAGGGATTTCAATGTCCAATTCATTACGAGTAGATGCCCAAAGTAAATGTCAGCAGATGACATCAATTCAAGTGTAAATTGTCTCATTCGTGGCAAGAAAATGCAGTTTTCTGCCTTTGTAAATGTTTGTGTTCCTATCCAGAGCTGCTGAAATAGATATGTGATATCCTGCAAAGCCAGTAAATGTCATATGACTGCCCAGCTATCATACAAAATGGGAAAGGGTTAGAACTAGCAAACTGAAAAGCTTCGGTCATTTCAGTCATTAAAAAAAAATATCTCTTTACAGCTGTCACAGATTTTTATGTTTGTGTCTTTCCCATCTACGATTTGTCTTCCAGCCGCCGCCGCCTGTCCTCAGACATTGCCATTCATTCTGTGTAGAGAATTGATTAGCTGAAGTAGACGAGTGCAGAACTCGCAGGCTGTTGTCTCAGTTGTCTGCTGAGCTCTGCCCTAGATAAGAGTAAGAGTCCATTAAAATGCAAAATGTGCCAGCTTAAATGAGGATGCAACGGTCTTATCGCGCACGCAAAACTTAATTAGGGATGGCCACACTTGGCTGCAATGAAGAAAAATCAGTTTTATTGTCGATTTTAACGATATAATTGGCAATTTCTTTTAAATCTTTTCCTGGTAGAGTATGATTTGGGATGCGATAGTGTCTAAGTTTGTGTTTGAGCTTGCACATCACATGCATGCACAATAGCTGTAACGTGATCCTTTGTCTAATTCTTCTCTGGTCAGGGTTTTGGTGTCTTTGCTATCATTGCAGATCATAAAAACTTGTTTATTGTTTCCTGAGTAACATTTCTAGTGAATGCACCGTGGCAGGAAAGCTCAACCACTGAAACGCAATTGGAAAACAAACTCCTGTCGCAGCAAAGCAGAAGCGACAGTCTGAACTGAGTGACAGATTGGAATGGAATGGTCTGTTAACCAATCGTGTGACATACGTCAGTTCTGATTGCGATCTGAATTTTTTACATTAAATGTTATTTCATTTTATTCTCGTTCTTTTTCTCATGCCCCCTTGTTTGCTTTTATCTTTTTACTTTTGTCTCTTGTCATCTCTGTTTTTATCTCTGTCTTATCTCACTAAAACATTTCTTACTTTTTCTCTTCTGTCCTTCAAGACCAGGGCTTCTCAAAGACCTGAAGACTATGGGTTCTATCTCCCTCTTTATCTTCTTCATCACTCTGCTTGTACTTGCCAGACAGGTAAGTCTCCGCTGTAATAGTGTGAGTGACGTTATCATCTGTCTCCTGCTGCACATTTCTCCTCCACAGCTATGAATCGAAGAGTACTTTTTCCACTTTGTGCCATCTGCATCAACATTTCACTTGTTTTTCACTATATATTTGCTTTTCTTTTCACATTTTTCTTGATTTTTACCATTTCCTCTCAATTTGTAATGCTGATTTTTCTTATGTGATTTTGCCGCTCCTTGCTCGTCTGTTGGTAGGTGGAGAGCGTCAGCTGCTCTGACTCAGGTCTCTTTAACCCTTAATGGTCACGAACGCATGGACACTCTACTGAATTACATGACAAAGTACATGTCTACTCCAGAAGCCCTTTGATTTCAGATGGGTCAGGGGGCTGAATTTACACGTTTAATGCAAATTCAGACAAATCTGTATTCCTCACACTGTGGCTTCTACCTCTCTATGTTTATCTCCAGACCTTGGTGGTAAAATAGAAACTCTTCTTCATCTTTCATGTATGAAATTCAAGCATCAGTAAATCTTTATGACTGCTGTGCCAAACTTCCAGAAGGACTTTTTGTGACACACCTTCCGTCACTCAGGGACTGCAATTTTCATCAGCCAGCCTTCAGTTACTCAAGTGTTCTTTCTCTGGAGATACTGACCACTCTTCGGCTTCGGCTATGCCTTTCTTCGGCTATATTGAGGTTATGCTGTTGCAGGATAAAGGTTGTCCTTCAGAACAGTAATTGGAGCTTTTCTATGCTAGGGAGATTGCACAGGTAATTGTAATGTAAGCTACTGCTACATTACAGCAAATGCCACAGTACATGTATACATGAATACTGTATATTGTTTAGAATAGACTTGAAAGCAGGATACAGATGTCATAGTCGTTCAGTGAGAAGAGATGAACAGAGTAATATTACTTCTTTATATCAGAGCTTATTATTAAATGGGATATTACTGATCCCCTGCCTCTGTTGTGTACTAACTGAGTTGCTGCCATGTTTTTAATTGGTGTGACTATAACTGTATCTAGAAATAAAAACAACAATGGATATAGTGATGTAAGTACCACATGCAACTCGTGGTATGGAAACTATTGTGCGATGACATACTGAGGACATTTGCCTGGCAGCACGATATACCCAATGTGCACTTTGCAGTGTGATATAAATGGATGTTCTTATGCTCCACACTTGTTGATTCACTACACATATTAGAAAATGTGTTTGTGAGAATGCATAAGATCAGTTCTCACACAAAACTGTACAGAATTTAAAGATAAACTCCATATGTAAAGTACCGCTGGATTTTGATCCAGAGACATGAATGTTAAGCAGACTGAAGCTGTTTCTTAATATCTCCATTGTCTCACACGCTGATCTGATGCACGTTCATGCAGTTTTTCTTTTGCACCACATGCTCTTATTTTTTCTCTGGCAATTTCTCTGGCAATAACCAGTAATTATATATATACACTATATTACCAAAAGTATTCGCTCACCCATTCAAATGATCAGAATCAGGTGTTCTAATCACTTGGCCTGGCCCCAGGTGTATAAATTCAAGCACTCAGGCATGCAGACTGTGAAACAAGACATTTGTGAAAGAATGGGCCGCTCTCAGGAGCTCAGTGAATTCCAGCGTGGAACTGTCATAGGATGCCACTTGTGCAACAAATCCAGTCGTGAAATTTCCTCGCTCCTAAATATTCCTCAGTCAACTGTCAGCTCTATTATAACAAAATGGAAGCGTTTGGGAACAACAGCAACTCAGCCACGAAGTGGTAGGCCACGTAAAGTGACGGAGAGGGGTCAGCGGATGCTGAAGCGCATAGTGCAAAGAGGTCGCCGACTTTCTGCACAGTCAATTGCTACAGAGCTACAAACTTCATGTGACCTTCAGATTAGCCCAAGTACAGTACGCAGAGAGCTTCATGGAATGGGTTTCCATGGCCGAGCAGCTGCAGCCAAGCCACACATCACCAAGTGCAATGCAAGGCGTCGGATGCAATGGTGTAAAGCACGCCGCCACTGGCCTCTAGAGCAGTGGAGACGCGTTCTCTGGAGTGATGAATCACGCTTTTCCATCTGGCAATCTGATGGACGAGTCTGGGTTTGGAGGTTGCCAGGAGAACGGTACATTTCAGATTGCATTGTGCCAACTGTGAAATTTGGTGGAGGAGGAATTATGGTATGGGGTTGTTTTTCAGGAGCTGGGCTTGGCCCCTTAGTTCCAGTGAAAGGAACATTGAATGCTTCAGGATACCAAAACATTTTGGACAATTCCATGCTCCCAACCTTGTGGGAACAGTTTGGAGCGGGCCCCTTCCTCTTCCAACATGACTGTGCACCAGTGCACAAAGCAAGGTCCATAAAGACGTGGATGACAGAGTCTGGTGTGGATGAACTTGACTGGCCTGCACAGAGTCCTGACCTGAACCCGATAGAACACCTTTGGGATGAATTAGAGCGGAGACTGAGAGCCAGGCCTTCTCGACCAACATCAGTGTGTGACCTCACCAATGCGCTTTTGGAAGAATGGTCAAAAATTCCTATAAACACTCTCCTCAACCTTGTGGACAGTCTTCCCAGAAGAGTTGAAGCTGTAATAGCTGCAAAAGGTGGACCGACATCATATTGAATTCTATGAGTTAGGAATGGGATGGCACTTCAGTTCATAGAATGAGTAAAGGCAGGTGAGCGAATACTTTTGGTAATATAGTGTATATATATATATATACATATACACACATATATATATATATACACATATATATATATACACACACACATATATATATATATATATATACACATATATATACACATATATACATATACATATACATATATATATTCCTATATATCATATCACTTACTCCACTTGATCATATTTCTGTCATACCACAAAACCCGGCTCTACATGATTGGCGCATTCTTTTAATTATCAGTTCTGCAAAGTTCAGGGACAGGTTCAGGGACATATAGTCGTCGTCGTCGTCACAGAGCTCCTGAGCTGTGTATTTTACACGTGAAAGGAAATAAAATGTCACATCACACCAGTGAATATCATTCCTCGCCTGTCTTGACACTTCACTTTCACTTTACACGCTTCTTAACACTGTGTTCATGTGATCATGTAATTTAAGCAACGCTGCATTAATCATTGCTACTGTCGTGTCTTGTCTTTTGTTTTCTTTGTAATTTTAACAAAATTATAGCTCAGTCTTTTTAATGTTGTATCTCTCCCATCTTAAGTCTTTCTGGCGTCCGTATTTGTGTCCGTTTCTGTTTTTCTCTGTGACTTGATGGAAGCAAGCTGTACAGCTGTACCTTCAGTCTCTTCACCTCTGTGTCCTCTTGTAACAGAATGAATATTACTGTAGGTTAGACTTTCTGTGGAAAAACAAGTTCAAGAGGGAGTGTGAGGAGATCGAAACCATGGAGAACCTGAACCGGGTTTTGCTGGAGAATGTCCTGCCTGCACATGTTGCTGAACACTTCTTGGCACGCAACTGGAAGAATGAGGTAGGTGTTTGTTCTCATTACAGAGTCTGATTTGTATGTAAAATCATTGAAATTCTCTTTAGACAAAAGGCTTCAGAACACATGGAGCTCTTTGAGTCCCCGTGGCTATATGCCAAGGCTACATTCATTCACTCTGGTGATGCAAAGCCACAACTGTATACCTCAGTGATGACTAATTCAGGTGTTGTGCAGAAATTGTGAAGGCTACATATATAGAACTGCGAGTATTTAAAGACCTGGCACTTGTATTGCAGTATTCATACACCATAATTATTACTAATACAATCAGTTACATATAATGGTGACAAAAAAAACTGAATTTGCTGACGTATTTGTCTCAGTCATTCATGTCCTTCATCATTCTGAATCCTGTTATATCCCCCTAGTTGTGAAAAGTTTTAGATCTAATCTCCCTTAGAGGATGTCCTGGAAGTCTTGTGAGTTTAAATAGGAATGTGGAATCTGCAGCAAGAATTTGGACTGCTGAGTCAGCAAATCGACTATTTGTGCTCTTGAATAGAATCCAAAAAGTTGCTGGTCTCATGGATTTTCTAGCCACTGTTATTTGGATGGATGATGGCTGATTTGCCTCCTTTCTGTTGTCTGGCCGGTTCATCACTTGTGTAATGTCTGCCTCTGTAGTCCCACTGGGGGCTGTTTTTCTACAGAACAGCGCTGTCATGTGATTTTAATCTTGAATATATGCGGCTCAGTCTCATGTGATCGAGATCCAACAATTTTCCATTAGAGGTGTGCCGTCCGAGCAAAAAGTCTGTGGTTTCTCAATTTTAGGATCACATTTTTATAACATAGCTTTAAAGCTTTCCAAGTTGACGTCTGTATCTTGTCTGCCTACTGCTTCTTGTCCTGCAGGATCTGTACCACCAGTCCTATGACCTGGTGTGTGTCATGTTCGCCTCTATCCCAGACTTTAAAGAGTTCTACACCGAATCTGACGTCAACAAGGAAGGATTAGAGTGCCTCAGGCTCCTCAACGAAATCATTGCTGACTTTGATGAGGTAAATAACCTAATCTTGAAAGCATCCACTACTTTATATGTGCACCACGAACGCTGCACACAAACTGTGATACCTTTTTCAGTAAGTTTAACATTTTTTCAAGCTGCTTGTGACTGGGCACTGCATGTCATGCTAGTTACACCCTCTTGTCATGATATCAGAATATTATAAGGGGTTTTCATTGGCAGACAGATGATTGAAGGATGAAAAGAACATAAAATAAGACAACAGATGTCACATTTATTCTAATGGTTGTGTTGTTCGTCTTCTTTGTATTTCCCCCATGTAGCTGCTTTCCAAACCTAAATTCAGCGGCGTGGAAAAGATCAAGACAATTGGCAGCACTTACATGGCTGCTACTGGGCTAAACGCCTCACCTGGACCTGAGTACACATCACAGGTAGGCTCGTTGCACACGCTCACATTATTTTGTAAGGCAATTCAAGCACATCAATTTGACTGCCGCAGCGTCATGGGCATTGCAAGAAATGAAGGTCGCCGCTGTTCATGTTCTTACTCTCCCAGGAGCATGACAGACAGTACATGCACATAGGAACCATGGTCGAGTTTGCTTTTGCCTTGGTGGGAAAGCTGGACGTCATCAACAAACACTCCTTCAATGACTTCAAACTCAGAGTTGGTGAGTTGCAAAGGAAATATACATTACATTAAAAGGAAAGTGCAAACAAAGCAAAATGTCTATATAATATACATGATATACTATTAAACATTGCTTTTGTATTTCATTGCAATTTATAAACTCCCTCTTATCTACCTGTATTGATCTCATAGAGTTTGAGACTCAGATTGAAACCTTGTAGCCAATTGTTTTTGTTTTGCCACAAGTCATCTCACCGATTTGTTTAGAGTCACTTAACCAGACTTCTTGTTCATAATGTAGGATTTAATCTAAGGGAAAGAAGCCAGAATCAAAATTAACCATATCATCCATGACCATATGTAACCTTTATGGATCAAAATATAGTGTGTGTGTGGTGTTGTTTTGTTTTTTTCTAGAGCTCAGGTATGCTGTATGCAAATGATTTGATTACCTTAACTTTACCTTAACGGAGAAGTGTACAGCTGGATAAATAACATTTATGGAGAAAAACATAGGTAGGAAAGCAGGCGGTCAGGTCCTGGCTGCCTGTGTGCAGTAAGAGTCAGAGTTCAATACCTTCAACCTGTCTGCGAAGATCTCAGCATGGGATGGTCCATTAACTCAGCATGCATGTGTGTGACTGTACATCCCTGCTGCTTCCAGACGGGGCCTAAAACGCTTCATCAAAGACAGATACAAAACCCTACCCACTGGGACTGGATCGGACCAGTGGCTGTGTGCCTGCGCACTAGCAATTTCCGACAATCTGGGGACTGAGTGAGAAACGAAGGAAGGCCTTGTGTCATCTCAATGCTGTGAAAAGCTCCGGAGTCTCTTTAGCCGAGGTGCTGAGAGGCTCAGGGATTAAGAGTTCAGCTGCATTTAGTTTCCACTTCGTCTCATGTTCTGATGAAATCTTGTGAAAAGCTTTGTTTATTCTGAAAGCGGAAGGCCTTTTTTGAGTTGCTCTCAATAATTAATCACTGACATCAAGAATAGATTTTAATTCATCTCCAGTAAGTCTGACATCAGAAATGTAAAAAAAACACCAGTTTTTATAAATGGGTGCTGTTTTCTAAAATTGTATTGGAAAGAATACAGTTGTTTTTAAAATGTGGCTGAGCTCAGTCCTAAGCAGCAACACAATCTGAAATGTTTCCTAATGGCTTCCTTTGTCAGGTATTAACCATGGTCCAGTGATAGCTGGTGTCATTGGAGCTCAGAAACCACAGTACGATATCTGGGGGAACACTGTGAATGTAGCCAGCAGAATGGACAGCACTGGAGTTCTAGGCAAAATCCAGGTAAATGAAACTAGAGACAGTTCTCTTGTTTACTTCTAAACAAAAATTCAATGAAAACCATCAGTTAACTGAATCTGCTAACCTGTTATTGTTAATTCTTGTGGGTCATTTGCATCCGTTGGTTATCATATCATTGACTGGCTCAGTTCTATTAAATGATCCTTCAACTAATTCCTGCAATTTCACTGTAATGTAAGAGTTCTGCCTTCAGACTTAATGAAGCACTTGTTATGGAGAGCCACAGATAGGAGAGGGAAGTCTGAAAGTATCTATGAAAGTATGTTTCATAGCATCTGTTGACAAAGAATAATCCTGCATTGATCACTTACCGCATCCAAAGTTGGATTCTGTTCATCTGTCAAACTTCACGTCACGGTCGAAGTCGACTGTTGATTTCAACGGGCCAGAATGGCTCACTCTTCATGAAGATATTTCTGTTTCTCTCTGCATGTGACATTTATGTCAGCCAGCAGGCACAACTCATCATCTCATCATCATGTGACATCTTTAGATCCTGCACTGGCATCCTTTCTAAGCACTGGTGGTTTTTCACCTGGGTGGAGGCAATCATTCCGTCTTCAGAGGGCTGCATTACGCTTCACGTCCTGTAGACATTTGATAGAGTCATATGCTGTGCAGCGTGGCACAACCTTAGCATTCTCAGCTGCATTCCAAGGCTGCCTGTTGATATTTTGAGATATGCATGAGGGAAGAGTATGAAATTCTTCTGTTAATTTTAACATTTTTGTCATTTTCTTTCAGTGTTCATGAATCCAGCCCATGCTCCATATGTCATCATAAACTACTTTGTTGTCTGCAGAGCGCCCCTTCTTTGCACTCTTTAATTTACACATTGCATTTTATGCATTTTCAGCTGCGCCAATCGTGCAGCGTTTTTCTCTTACAGTTCTTAATGAGAGGAGAAGTGTCTGCAGCTCTAAAAATAAATCTGAGGTCTGGTGATGCAGAGGAAAACAGCAATTATAGTCTGATACTACTGAGTTAATGGTCTACAGAGTTCTAATGTGGAGAGCTGAGTAGTTTTGCCTGTCGGAGCTTAATCCAGTTGTGTAAGACGAGCAAAGCGAACGTTAACAATTGTGGTTCTCCCTGTAGGTGACGGAGGAGACGAGTCGCATCCTTCTCACTCTGGGCTACATGTGCTCTTGTCGAGGCATCATCAATGTCAAGGGCAAAGGAGAACTCAAGACATTTTTTGTTCACACAGAGATGACTCGCTCACTGTCCCAGGGGAATGTAATGCCTTAAGACTGTTTCAGAATATTCTTGATTCAAATGGGCACAAAGAACAGACTTTCATCTCAGATGGAGGAGGTTTGATCTTCTCAATGCTGTGGTAAGAAACAGAAACAAGGCGTGAGGGGTGAAGGAATCGGATCTGCACTGCGAGGAGGAGGAAATCTGATCTTACTTTTGCATTGCAAATGACCTATGCCACAGCTGTAGAATACATTTTGTCACTTATGTAATTGTAAGTGTAGCATGTACAGCAAGTAGGCAACCCCTGAAAATATAATGTAATATGAATGTTGGAGCCAGAAAAGCCACAAGTTAGTCAGATGTAATAATGTACAAGTTCAGTCAGGGGGAAGAATCTCAAATGGTCCAAAACTAGTATTGTGACTCAGTTCTGTGAGGCTGGTTGCTGTCACTAAACCAAGTTGCATCGAACAGAACTCACTTTACAGAACTCTATACATCTTGCATACCAAATAATGTATAATAAGAAGTAGATAAATAAATTGCATGGCAATTTTTCTGCAGAGCATCCAACAGACATCAGTTTCAGAGAGAACAATGATGGCAGCACAAGGTATGTTGGTGTTATAAATGTAAAGAAGTTTGCCCCAAACTAAACCAAACACAGAGGCCCTGTTCATTTTTTGCATTAACATCTGACCTGGGCGATGCCAAGGCAAGTGGCCAGCTTTAAGTACCTGTGGTCACACCGCCGACATCGTTTGCGGTGAGGCTGGATGTTGTAACAGCTGCTGTCTGCAGTGGATTAATACCTACAACTGTATCACACCTGGAACAAGCTGTGGAGTCTCTCTCATTGACTGAAGACTGCACACATGTTGTTATATATTTATTCATGTATCTGAGCCCTGATGCACAAAGCTCAGATTATAACTGAACCCTGGAAGATTCCATTCACACTGTAGCTTCACCGCTGTGCTGTCGAAGCAGTGGTCTCTGGTAATAAATTCATTATTGAGGAAATCCATAACTCAGCTCTCCACGGTTCCTTATATAGATCAGCATGGTGGCATCAGTAATGAACATAACCACATGCTGGCATGTTTTTTAATGACAGAATTGCACACTGTGTACTCATTAAATCATTTCATTTGTTAATACCCGTTTAGGTTTATTTATTAGTTGGTAAAAAAACTACAAGGACAGAATAATCTATATAACTTATGGTCATTTTTTCTTTTTCAAGTAGTCATTTCTTATACCTGTTGTGTGTTTTTCTTTCTGAATAAATGAGGCAAACAAGATCACCCTTGCTGAGCAGGTGGTCTTAATGTTACCCAGGATACATTGCGTGTTTACACAAGCAAAGAAATATATGGTCTGATCCATCGGATCCATTAAATGTAACCTCAGTACGTCCTGGGTGTGTTCACAGCTGTACTTAAAGTGTCCCACTTGCATTCAGATGGTTCAGGATGGATGTTAATAAATGCAAAGTCTGAATGGGGCCAGACTGAAGGTCTTATTTGAAATGACAAAAACTAAAAAGGGAAAACGTCATGACAAAGCTTGACTTATTTAAAAACAAAAACAAATCACAACAAGGTGTACAATGTGTACATAAGCTCATCAACCTTGTTAGAAGCACGCAGTCTTGGATGTATGTTAAAGGAAGCCTAGGACTATAAAAGGAAAAACACATTTAAAAAAAGTAATCTATGAATATATTATGATATTCATGCAGGGCCAGGTTTTCCAAAGCAGTCTTTTCACTTTCATCATCTTGTCTGCTCTGACTGTGTTTACGGTTTTGATCAGATTTGTCAATGTGTGCCGACAACAGAAGAACTGGGGCTGGATGCACAAAGACGCATGTATGCACAGACTTCAGTTTTCCAGATCAAACTGCTGGGTAAATCCGAACATTAAGATGAGACACCATAAGAAACTGTTTTTCCCTCTGTATATTTTTTTCAAACCTTCACAGCAGTCAATAAATCAAAATGAAATCATATATTAAATTACTGTGAAAATATGAAGTCTTTGTCAATGGGAGTACTTAAAGAGAATGTTTCTTTATGATATTGGCTTCATAAAAAAAATGCAATAACTCTTTCTTTGTGTCCACAGAGCTTTATGCATCTGGCCCATGTTGCTCAGATCTGAGCCATACATACACTAAAGACACGTTAAAGCCGCAGGATACAGAGATGATTTCAGTGTCAAGACTTTATTTTGGGAAGTCCACACCTGATGTGTGTACAGGGTAGCATCATATAGAGTGCATATAGAGTACGGTGGTTTTGTAAGAAAAGAAAACTCTACCAAAAAAGTGTTTTGATGTTTTCATGATGCCATTGTTTTTTTGTAAAAATAAACATTTCTATGTATTTCAGTTCTGCAGAGTGCTGTTGTTTGCCTTCTTTAAAAAAAAAAAAAAGTTGCAAAGCATATGAACACGACTGAACTTGGAATGGCAGAACGATTCATTTCTAAAGTTAAACTGAACTGTCTGAGGCCGTTATATCACCACTGCTGTCCTTATAATCTCAACTTGAATCACTCCTCTTTATTTGCCTGAAAACACACTTGAGATTGGGTAACGGTCCTTGGTGAGCAGATAGATGAATACAATACACCTAGACTCAGGGTCAAAGTTGAATCACTCAGTGAGGCAGCACACTTTGTGTCACTAGCAGTTTAGTTTCAACTAAATCTCAATTTTAAATTTAAAAACACATGGGTGCAAAGAGGATAGGCAGCACTCTGCGTGATGATTGGATGATGACTGACCCAACTACTTTAAACTATAATTAGTCGTTTGGGGACAAAGACAACAACAAACCTCTTTAATAATGCTGAATACACTGGAGCTGAAACCAAATAAATACTGAAATCACACCTTTAAATCTGACCTTTAGTTGATACGCTCCAGCTGTCTCCAATTCCTTTGACCTCAAGTAAAGCAAACAACGATGCTTTCAAATGTGCTAATGACAGTATTGACCTTGGGTTGACTGCACTAAATACACACTCTCACCTCACCTCCTGACATTTACCGGACACAAGGGTCTTATTTGGCCACTTTAAGCCAGCCGGGCCGTCGGCGATTTCTAAAGTGGAAAGCTACACAGCTTTCTGTGCATTGCAGATAAAAAAATACAGCCGTGTAAATAGTCCACCGTTGCACATTGAAGAATCCTCTTCACGTGACTGAGGAGGTGGTCATTTGACGTCGCAGAGGAGAGCCACGCCCCGTAGGATCCAGTATTCAGGAGGAAGGGAGGTTTTCAGGTCTACAGCTGCAATGTAATTCATGTCTGTCCTGACTGGCTTTTTGTAGATTGGACAGGAGTAAAGGCGAGGGTCCTTCGCACCTGCAACGCGGAAAAGAAGAAGGAAAATCAAAAAGGCAATTTAATATTTTGATGGAAACTGAGCGGCAGCTGGCATATCTTAATTAAATATCTTTGTCAGTCAAGTTGTTTCGAGACTATTCAATATTTACATTGGAGCAGAGTTGCCACCGGGGCACCCGGCTGTGTCCAGCAAACATCTGTTTTTAGTCAAAATCTCAAACATTAGGCAGATCATTTTAATGAGGAGAAGGTGGTTATTTCCCACTTCTTTCTCAGCACCACTTTATTTTAGTTTCGTCAGTTTCCTGGCTGGTGAGTTGTGAGCTTGTGTGTTAGTGCTCCCCTCCATCAGGACACAAAGCAAAGGTCCACAGATGAAATACGCAGACCTGAAACTAATCTCTTCAGAAGGAAGGACAATTAAGTAGAGCACTTTTCAAGGCTCTTGAGCCCCGCTCTAACCTGCACGCGTGCATGTCATACATCCTCACGGACAGTCGCTCCTGCAACCACTCGTCCACACAAAAAAAAACATGCCTCGCCAGCCTCCGTTGCGCTGACACGCTCAAACCCAGCAGGCGTGCTTCTTGAGGGGAAGCCTGGGAGGGGACGCGGTGTAAACAAAACACATTAAGCGTATCATTGGATCATTAATTCATTTCCCAAGCAGCCTCGCTCGCAGGCGTCCACGGGGGCCTGTCTGTCTGCTGCCTGGCTGAATATACTCTGGCCTTATCCAGAACAAACACTGGGCCACATACTGCTGGTAATCTATTCCCAGACAAAATAAATAGCACTTAGTCTGCTTGACATTTAAATGTTACATCCATCCAGCGGCTGCGTGGGATGCAAACTTTGAGGAGGAGAAAGGAGAGACCGAAAGGATCCTCTTAAGACCGGCAGGATTAAACCGTGCGTATTGTGAGATTACAATCTTCACCTCCCCTTTCCCTCCATCTAACAGCAAAACTCACCATTATTCTCAGCGTACATCCGGATCACAGGCATCATCTCAAAGAGGACTTTGGGTTTGGAGTCGACGAGTTTGCAGCTGCGCCGGTCCCAGCCGGCTCCCTCCAGGTGCAGGCCGTAGACAAACACTCCCTCTGTTGGGGGTTGGGTGATGTCGTCCTTCATCCACCTGGTCACCTCGTTGCACAGCACCATCCGGTCCAGGGCCCAGCCCTTGTTGGCCCGCGTGATCTCCTGCGAGTACAAATGGGAACTTTAAGGCACCGATGTGGCCAATTTGATACGGCAGTACGCACGAACGACAGAGATGACATTTGGCAACAGTTTCCTCCACGAAAAATCAATTGTGATAAAAGGGCTGTAATAAAAGTACAACAAAAAAAAAAAACACACACAAGGGCAGTGAAGTGCACTCCATCTAAGGTGCTGCTCAGAGAGGTGCTGCGGAGATGGAAAGAAAATAAATCCAATATGACTCAAAAAAAAAAAAAAAAGAGCAGCGAGAGCAACAAATAAATGAAATGTGACTATTGCGTCCCTTCAGTCATTGAGCCTTTATATCAAAAGAGAAGAACAGAACTGGCAAAAACCTTATTGGGCAAAATTGGACGGATGGGGGTTCATGAGCAATAACAAGGACGGACACGTAACAGATCTTAGAAAAAAAAAAAACGAGACACAAAAACAAGACAGTTATTTCACGCACATGATACACCGCGAATCGAAGAACTCTCCAGCTAGTTTGAGACGCCACAAGACTGATAAAAGCTGCAGTGTGTCTCCAGAGAAGATAATATACAAGATACAGTATATGCAGGGCAGGACGGGTATATTCGGGAACTAACAGCGGTTCAATAAATTGCTTCTCAGTAAACCACATCATTTCTGTCTCAGAGGAACCAGGATTTATCTGAGTTGAACAAATAAAAAATGGGATTCAGTCATATTTCTAAGCCTTACACCAGAGCTAAACGCTTCTATTATTGCTCAACACTGCAAAGTACAGGATGTTGATGTGATGTGCCTGAAAACACGCTTCAGACGTCAGTTATTTTCGTAATAGACAATTACCAGACCAAGACACCACTCATTACTGAAATCCATTTTTGTTTGTATTCTCCAATAGACTAACAAGAGTATGAACATAATTAAGGTCCAGAGGTGCATCCAACCTCAGACGGTCCCTGCTGTTGTTGTTAGATGAGGGCCTAATCAAACCTGGATTTTTGTCATCATGGATACCTGACCTGGCAGCAGCTAAAAGAGTCAGGGGGGCTGCACCAGTGCGTCAGTATTAGGTCAGTGAATGAGGTTTCTACAAGTAGCTGACCTTCACCAGGGCTACGTAAAGGTTCCACTGCACCAAAGGAACTACAGATGAAAATTTTAAATTGATTTTTATTTTATTTTTTTATTTTAGCTACACCCATATGGGATTCTGCCTTAAAATTAGTCCCCGCTGCTTCTACAAGACTAAAGCTGGATAGAGATAAAATAACATCAGAGAATGGACATGGACCTTCTGAGAGTGTCCTGTGGTATCTGGCAACAGTTGTTAGTGGGGGTCTTTGGGTCCTATGGGTTGAGGGGAGGGACCTCCCTGAAGAGCGCCTGACAACACTGTTCGCCAACCACAATCGCACACTGAATGGTGACAAGACCGACGATGGTCTTAAATCACTCCAATACGCAAGGCCTTCCTGTCCCATTACCGCTCAACCACAGCCCCCACTATGTGACCTCTGTAATTGTACTTGTGTATGTACTGCACAGCTGCAGAAATATTTAAGTATTGCCTCATTACGTAACCACTAATAAAATAATTAACTTATGAATGAAAGGTGTTAAATCACAAGTAGACAATAGAGTCTTCCCTGTGAAACCCGGTGCTAGATTGTAATCAATGTTGTTTCTAAAACACGAGTCTCTATTGTGTGTTCGGCGTGTGTGGGTGTGTGGTGTGTGTGCAAACATGCTCGGTCGCATGTGTGAATGTGGCTGAGTGCCTGCTTCTCCCTCTGCGTGCCATCTGGTCTCCTTCCCGGCGGTGGGCAAATAGGTAGGTAGCCTGATGTCGTGTGTACCTGTCTCATGGCTGTCAGGAAGCCCTGCGGGTTGAAGAAGCCTGTCATCCAGAAGCAGTTGGGCCGCCCCTCAAAGAGCCAAACCTGGAACTGCCGGTTCCGCTCAAGCAACTCTGTGAACCAGAACCCCAGGGTGCTGGAGGCCCACGATGCCTGAAACATGATCACAGCAAAGACAAACAACAACATGAAAACAAAACATCACCGTGAAACGCTGTAAAACTGTCAACCGGGAGGATCAGAGGAGAAGGCAAAGGGGGACTGAAAGGTGCATGAATCATCGTGTGGTAAGAGAACAAGACTTGCACTAAAGAAAAAAATAAAAAAATACAACAAATCCCAAAAGAGGGTAGTGCAGATAAATGGTGCATATGCAGAAGATAGCCCTAGGATCAAGCCGATCGTGAATTATTTTAACAACGTGCAGCACGGCTTGAATACCGACCGACTGATTTAAATAGAACATATAGGAAAAGTCAAGCTAAGTTCTTCCTTTGTTTGCTCTTGCCCTTCCTCTGGGATTATTAATGTCCCAGTATTCTCTTCAGCTACACTGCACCACCAACTAAAAAGTAAAGTGCATAAATTAAAACGACGAGGGGCATTAGCGTGGGCTGAACAAGAACTTAGCCTGACTGATAATGACGATGTGCTTGACTCTAGTGGACATAAATTACCTGATGTTCACAGAGACAAACAATTAAACCTGGAGGACAATAAATAACACCAGAGAAAGTGTCCCTGTTTAACTCTGAGCAGCCTTGGGGCTCCCTAAAATGACATGTTAGTGTACTTAATTGAAGGCAATGGGCTTTAATAGCTTTGAGCAGAGTTAATTTATGACCATATATATTAAGAGGACTCACTTCGCAGTTTGAGAAAACGGTAAAATTACACGAGTTGGAGGCTACGGTCACTGCAGATGCTACTGGAATAAGAAGTGAAGAGTGTGATGTGTTTTTTTTTCTTTCTTTTTTTTTTTTTAGACAGAATAAAAAACAAATAGCAATAACGAAATAACTCATATTCCACAGACCTTTTTCCAGCGTGCGGGAATACGGGCGTCGTACATGCAGTCCAGGGCGTCGCGCAGGTTTTCGCTCATGATGATGGTCCCGTCGATGGCCAGCTTGAGGTCCGTGAGGGTGTTTCGGACCAGCACTATGACCCTCTGCATGCGGTCAATCTCCTGACGCAGGAAGATGTTCATGGGCTGGAAAGGACCCATCTTCTGAAGGTGCTCCCTCACCTGGTTTCAGTCACGCAGGTAAATGAATCAGCAGAGGCGACTGACAGGATAATGCACGGAGCACGCACAGATTTTTGCTGGACGTGGACCAGGAATCACTTTTCCTCAAGTTTGGTATACCTTCGCTCTGCACGGATGAAACATTGCAGAAGTGTTTCTCTTTTTTTTTTACCTGGATGTTGAAACGCTTCAGTAGAAACTGGAGAGGATGTGAGGTTACTATAGTTACTGATATTTGTAAGGAACAGAAATAACACAAGAGATGGAGTCTGTCTCACTGAAAATACAACAAGGAGCTGTCTGTCACTGCAAATGCAGACATTCTGTGAATACATCCATCTTTCTGCTGGGCCTTTCTGCTCTACTATTGTCCCTCATTTTAAAACACATCTTGTGGAGCCTGTCAACACGGGATACCTGCTCTCTGTTTTTTTTATGCACTGTGTAAACTGACTGACAAACAAGCATGATAGATGGGAATGAAAGCGGTAGACGCAGGGTGCGTCGTGCAGCGACAGTTTTCCATGACGAGCCTTGTGCCTCACATCAGAAAAGTCACGCTTCTTCGTCTCGCTCCTTCTTTGGTGACAAGGAAAAAAAAAAAGGAAACCCAAAATAAAATAAAGCTAGCATGATCCACACCCTGTGTCTATTCCTGGTCTTCTTTTCACCCCGTCACTGTCTCAGACGCACAGCCTAAGCGCGCTGCATACCACACGGGCACACGCAGCCAGTAGAGGAACATTGCACATGTTGCCTGGGGCTGCTCCAGGCATTCACACACATCGCACACACACTCGGGCTTACTTCAAACGGTACGTAGTCAGGAGGCAGTTTCTCCAGCATGTCGTCAGCCAGCCTAGATACCGCGGCTTCTCTGGTTTCCCCTCCACCTGATGAGCTGTCTTTAGGCTGAATACTGAGGATGGTGTCCAGCACATCCTTAGCCAGTTTACTCTGGAAGGTTATGTCTGCGTTCGGGTGGAGACCAAACACCTCCGGAGTGTCGTAAGCTGGAAGGCCCTGTGATAGAGGAACAGCAGCACTTAAGGAACGGGAGATCACTTATTCAGGTCACATTTGTGAAAATATTTTTAGACAGAAATAGCCATGATGCATTATCTATAATCCCATAATGAGTTCTGTGAGAGAAGCCCCGTGCCCCTATGGAGGAGGTTATTGCCTCAGCCTGAGCCGTTTCCAGGAATTCATTCTTATGTGCTACCTGTTTTTGTTTTTTTTCTTTTGTTGGAAGCAGCCGTCTGCCTTTTCTCCTCAGTTTCAGACACTTATTTCCTTGCTCTGCGTTCGTTCTCACAGCAATGCCCGCCCTTGGCCTGGGGAAAATGTTGACGACAAGCGTCTCTACGGCGCACATGGTGTCACCAGCTACTTATTTTACACCCTCTAGTAAGGCGGGTGAAAATAAACTGAACGAAATGCGTTCGCCGCGCTCAAACTGAGCCGAACGTTTTACTGCCGGCGGCTCCTTCTCTGTGGCAATGAGTAGCTGTGCTCTCTTTGTGTATGCTCTTAAATCTCTTCAACCTCCAACTATCTCGTAAACGAAAAATGCAGCAAACAACTTGATATAATGTTAATGCTTTCAATTTGAACAGACTCCAAGCTCTCTGGCAGTTTAGCAGTCAATACCAATTTTCTAGCCGGCCTTATAGGATAAATAACAATGAGGAAGTACAGTACACAGTAAGTATATTGAGATTACCTAGTCCGGTGACTTTAAGAAACCTTTGGAAAAAAATATGGTTTACCAAAAAAACTCTATCATACAGCACAACCACTGACCCACTGGGGCCAGTGGTAACATTTAAGATGGGGCAAATCCAGATTTCTGGATTAAATTTAGACAAAGTTGCTCTAATAGAAATCTAGTCAAAAGCACGGAGCTGAGATTGTGCCGTTTTAATTGTTTTAAAGACATCTTGCAGTGAGTGCCTTTCTCAGAAATGACAGGAAGATGGACCATCTGTTACTGCAGCGTGGCTAATGAGGTAGAAATTTCAGAACAAACATACTTAGCACAGCGTTTTATTGTGAGTGGCACTGTCGGGAAAGCAAACCCAAATAAAAGCAAATGTAAATTTAATATGTTTAAATGCTTTGTTTTAACCAAGCAGCAGTCGATAAGTGGCCGATAAATGAATCCAGCGAGCAAGTGGTGAAAACTGCGGTTCCCAGAAAGGCCACTAAAGGCTTGCTCTGAAAGAGAGTCAAGTCGAACTTAACAGCAGAAATAAACATTTTAACAGCCTGGAAAGAAATACAGCTTGTTCTGCAGCTGTGTTACTCAGCCATGACACTTGTACCATAAGGTAAGTTGTTTGTATATAGCTAATATTAAGTCTTAAAGTTGTGCATGATTTTTGTCTTGGCTGTTTTAAGTGACAAGTTGGGTGGCCTCATAGGTCGCCCGCTGTCTGCCTCAGCTTTATTTCACATCTTTGCCCATTTTGGCATTAACCAGAAGTTAGGTGGAGTCAGGACCTGGCAAGATGGAGGTGGTTACTCAAGATTTAGACTTAGAGAAACTTCATTTATCCACAAGGGAAATTACTTGGTCACAGTAGCTTAATTGTAAAACACTCTTAAGAACCACAGGTAAAAGAAAGATTAAATCAAATAAAAATAAGTAAAATAAAATCTAGCAAAAATGTACAAATTAGCATATTAGCATATGGACAAATGTACATAGAGACGGAACAATACATTTTATATACTCAGGGTAGACTTGTAGTCAAGACCGCCTAAACCGAGACCAAGACACTACCAAGACCAGAGAGTATCAAGACCAAGACCAAGACCAAGACAGACCAAGTCAAGACCAAGACTAGTTCAGCTCAAGACCAAGACCAAGACAGACCAAGTCAAGACCAAGACAAGTTCAGCTCAAGACCAAGACCAAGACCAAGACCAAGACAGACCATGTCAAGACCAAGACTAGTTCAGCTCAAGACCAAGACCAAGACAGACCAAGTTAAGACCAAGACTAGCTCAGCTCAAGACCAAGACCAAGACCGAGGCCGAGACCAAAAAAAACAAAAGGGTTGCCATTTTGCGTTTTCCTCCTGTCAGCCAACTAACTCGTGTGTATTGTTGATAAGAAATGAAACCAATCTAAAAATTTGCATATTGCAGAATGCCTCTTATTGTTAGTTGTGTGGCAAACAAACTCTTTATGGTTTGTAAAACCAAACCTGACGACTGACGAATTCGCCGACATTTAGCGTGAGAGGATGAGTGCCAACGCCTTCTGTGTCACAAAATGCATGTGATTTTTTAATGATATCAAAAGAAAAAAAGACTGTGCCTGCCTTTCCCTTCGAGACCGCTCGGCCATTCTGAGACATTGCGAGACCGAGAGACCTGAGACCGAGACAAGACCGAGACCAAAGACTGTCGAGACCGTGAGAAGACCAAGACCATGGAAAAGTGGTCTTGAGACCGGTCTTGTTCTCAAGACCGGTCTCAAGACCTACAAGTCTAACTCAGGGTAAGGTGTAAGGTGCAGTAGTGTTCATTAACATGAATAACAGGAGTTATCTGTTACAGAAAGGTGAGTTGTTGTACACACTGAGCTTCAAAACCGCTCCTCAGAAAACCAATGGTCTATGGTTCTAAGACTAATGAAAGTTTCATCTTTGTGTGTAAGCTGGTTTTAACCAGTATTTTTAAATCTTTCTCACTGAAAAGTGTTTTTTTTTTTTATTCATCACTGTTCATTTCTTCTTTGAGCTGGAGGAGCCCAGATTAGCATGAGGGAAACGGCTGTGTATTTGCATTTTTATTCTGATGAAACTGTGACTTGATCACTTTTACGCTTGATAAATGACTCATAGTTTTTCTGCTGGTAATAGATTTTGTGATTTTTTTTTGCAAACATCCATCACACTGTGGATTATAACAGAGTCAATAGAGAGCACGTCTAATACACCAAGAAAAACGAGTTGATGAAGTAAAAAGTCACATTTGGTGGCAGACGGAATAGCCTTTTGTCGATTGTCATGCCCATTCACGTCCTCATAGGGAATTCTGCCTTTGTTCCTGTCTGCCTGCATTTCATTTAAACACACACACACACACACACACACACACACACACACACACACACACACACATGCTCTATTGTGCATTTTGTCTCTTTAGATAAAGTATGTGTCTGCGTCTGTGACAGAAAGAGAAAGAAAGGTTGTTAGCAAGTTTGAGTGAACCACGGCTGTATGTGTGAGTCTGTATGTGTGTGTTCTCCAAGGCTGTGTTTGTCATTCTCTATTTGAGAGGCAGCGCAGAGGAATAAGCTTTCTGAGCCTGGCAGCCCTGAGCATCCATCATAATGAAACTAGCTTTAATGAAACAAGCTCAGGAACTGCCCCCAGACACACACACACCCACACACACACATAGAAACCCAAGAGTGAAGCATACAGCAATACTTATAAATCATATATAATCTGAAATAAAATTATCTTGCTTGTATTTGATCTGAAATAACACATGACAGGCCTGCAGTTGGACGTGACAAGAACAGAAAAACCTAATATCTTCACTGTTTTTGATGCCAGGGAAAGTCGGCAGTGGAGGAAAAACAAATAAAACTGGAGAAAGATAGAGCATCGGTGTGCAAATATATGTGAAATCCCCAAGGCAGCTGCCCTTATCAGTGACATTTTTACAGCCACATGTCCAGTCATACAAGCAAATGTCTTACAACCTGATCCATTATTTACAGAAGCCGGATACAAGTGTGTGGAGTCCACCATGAGAGAGAGAGATTGAGACTGACCTGGATGTACGTTAGGTACTGATCAACGCTGGAACACTTGGGGACACTGTATCCCTTGTAGAAGTTGAAGGCCGGCCCAAACATGTCCTCGCTGAACCACACCTTGGCGAAGGTGTTGAGGAGGCGCTTGTCATAGTCGTCAGTCACGCGGCCCCCGTACTGAATCTCCCCAATCATGTACCGCACCGTGTTCCACGACACTCCCTGAGGAGAGATGGAAGAGTGATGGAGGATGACGGCAAATAGGATGTGAAATTTTGACAGGGGGCGTTGATGAATGTGTGATTTGATTAGGGATTAGAAGTCACGCTAGCTTAGGAAACGTAAAGGATGTGGACATGTTGCAGATCAGTGAGAGTGAGGTTAGGGTAGTATTAAACCTTTCCTAAAGCAGACTGCTTCCATATTTATGAAGCCCTCAAAGTTCAATTGTTTAAATATTACATATTTTACATATATGCAAAATTCCACCTAACATCCATAAATAAATAATTTGATTACACCAGCAAAGCCGTCTCTGCTGGCCTAAACTCCATGAATGTGCATGTGTATTGTCTTTAGATATATAGACGTTCACCTACCTTTTTAACGTCCATGTCATCAAGGTGGTTCTGCACAAACTGGACAGTGGCATTGAAATCTGCCTGGTTGAACTCATAGGGGATGTTCCATCCCAGAGGGCCGTACTTCCTCCTCTCTTGTACTGTGCTGTGGAGAAATGCTACTCCATACAGCATTGGCTTCCACTGCACCATGTTGCTGACATCCAAAAGGTCCTGATTTATACCTGGCGGGGTACATATGGGTTCATTTGTCAACTGCCTTCTGTCAGACAGAAGTGTAAGAGTACAACCAGCGTGATTTTATGGTCGACATAAGACGCGATTATCCGTAAGCCATCCAGAAAAAAGTGACTTATACCAACAAAGATTCCCTTTTTTTGGAGACCATTTAGCATTTGTGACACGCACAGGTGGAAAATATAATCCGATCAGTAAATTCTCAACAGCAGCCAGGATTCAAGAGCATTACTTAAGCATGTGCACAGCCTCTCAGCTGCCCTTCAGGTAGCACACGTATCCCTTTTCCATATGAGCCAGCAAAGACAGCTGCTTCTTTCATATTAAATATTCTTCACCTCTTCCACCTTAAGGTTTGCATAAAAACACAAACTGTGCGTTTGAACTTGTTTGAAATTTCCCCCATGGCTGACTTGGACTGAAAATGCAATGAATTAAGCAGCGAGCAGGTGTTTCTTCTGAATCTTTATCGTTTCACCTGCACACCGTCCCCCAGGGTGGGACAGGATCAAATGGCTATCTGTATGTGCACATCCGCAAAGGAGGTGCTGGCACATATGCACATAGAGAATAGTAAGACGACCTATTCTGCATGCTCATCACCGTCTTACATGCACAAACACACACACATATCTCATATATATGCTTGGAAACATTTTCTTGCTAGAACATTGCATCGTTTCAGGACAGAGTAGGGTAACCTCACCGATCTTCTCAACAAAATGACTTGACTGGACTTCTGATTATGCTTTAAAGTCTATGCCGAAATAAAGAAGAACAACCCCCACCTCCATAGGTCCTCTTAAGTCCCGCCTTGAGGCCCTGTGGTGGTTCGTTGGTGAACTTGATCGACATCTGTAGAAGCGTTATGGGGAAGTGTCTGTGGACCTCTGTGGTCATCCAAACGCGGAAGCTGTCGTTGACAAAGTCCGTCTCCGTTATCGTGTCCATTAGCTCGTCCATGAAGTCCAGACCCAGGTGGCAGTTCTGGAGTAAGGCCCAGCCACCCTGGAGACAAAGACAGTACCCACATGAAGCCTTGTTCAACATATTTTCCAAACAGCTGACGGAAAAGGTAGCAGTAACCTCACTGCACTGACTCACATTAGCCATGGTCTGCTGCAGGAGCTTGCGAGCGTGGACCTCTTGCCCTTGTCCCATGGAGACATATCGGGTCTCAATCTTCAGCTTCTTCCCCAGCGCGATAATAGAGTCAGTCGGATCTGAGCCCATTGAAAGGAAGCAGATGAGAGGCGTCCGTGGGTCTGATTCCTCCCACATCTTCTCCAAGTCCAGAATCACCCCCTCGGTGTACTTGTCCCCCATAGCGTCCATTATGTATTTACGGGCCTGGAGGAGAAAAGGGATGAAATGTGGTAAAATCGATGCGCTTGTTTAGTGCTTCATAATGCAAAATGATGAAACACTAGGGGAAAGACTTGTTTGGCACTGAAGGCGAGCCAAAGTCAATTTTAGAATTAATTTATTTTCTGGACCTGAAGGAAGACGAAGGGTTCAGGGTATTTATTTTTTTTAACTGCTGGGTTAAAAAAAGGATATTACTCTTTTCACCTAACAGTAAAGACCGCTGGGTCAGCCAAGGACAACTGCTGGACTGTGAGTGCAACAAAATAAATTCCACTCCAGGCTTGTCTGCAGTGGACCAAAAAAACCACCCATCAGTGAAAAGTGACTGTCCATTAGCTGCTGTAGATATTCAGGCTCAGGAAACTTCAGAGTGAAAGCCGTTTTACTAAATGTATCCCGCTTTTACCTTCAAGGAGAGCTTTGGACAACGGGGAAATAACCGACCATTATGCGACTGTCAGGCACTTGTTTTCTCTTCCAGGTCTCATTAACACACAGATTTTCATTTAAATAAACATCTGCTAGCTCTCTCTCGCTCTCTCTCTCTCTCTCTGTGTGTCGTCCAGTGAGGTAACAAACTGAGTTGAGCCTCAACGCACTTATGAAGTCATATGAAAATGATCAGATCTGACTGGAAAATTACAAGCTGCAAACAGCACGTGATCCGTCACACAGAAGTTATGTTTCTGCATGAAAGAAAAGGCAGAGCTAATGCTGAACTGGCTGGTGGTGTTGCACAAGTGACACTGTTGCCACTTAAAGCGTTTCTAATTATAATTCATTCACAAGGACTTTAACTTCAGGCTGGTTATTTAGCTTATATTACAGAGCATGGCACATTAAAAGAGTGCACCAAATACTACCATGACTGAGGATGTCAGGTGTAGATTTATCCTGCTGACAGGGACAAGGAAACGTCTTTTTATTGTCTATTTTCAGTATAGTGTGAGTTTGTACACTGGAGCTCTACTGACTGAAACGTTCAGGAGGAAATTTCCCAGTACTAGCCTAATTCTTAAGACATTTACCTGTGCAATGGTCCTGTCGGGGCACCAGCAGCGTATGAGGAGCAGCCGTCTAAAGCAGTCAAGAGCCTGGTCGTAGGAGTTCGGTACCACCTCCTCCTCCGGGGCCTCCTTGTCAAACCATGACTTCCACTGCTTCTCGTTCCGACTTATCTGGAAGAAACACGGGAGCAGCTCTGACGCAGGAGCACATCGATAAAAAAACATCCAAATCTGTAATTTCTGTATTCCAGCAAATCTGAGCAGAAGAGGAAGAAGACAACACGTGCACGTTGCCAAAGTGGCCTCAGAATTAAATCTATCACAAGCAAAAAAAGAAAGGATTAAATGTACTCTACTGTTTTTGTTAAAAGGAAACATGCTCTCTTAGATGCACGCCACAAATTGCCCAAATTGCCCTTAATATGAGTAAGGACCACGATGAACATGTGCCTTTCTGTGCTTGCACAACATGTTTGGGAGCGGACTAATACTATATTTTTTCTTGTCTGCTCTTTGCTGAAGAGTACTGCAGCTGAGATCCAGCAGAATTAAACAAAAATAACGTGGTCTAATCATATCACAACAAGGACAAACAACATGTAGAACATGAGTTACACGATGTGGTCACGAGTCTCACGCTTGTTGTTTTGACGCTAGCGTTGACTGCCTGTAAAGCAGCTCAGATGTAGCAAAGAGAAGCACAACGTATGCCAGTGTACAGCGACGCCACATAGGCTGTCAATCACTGAGTGAACATGCACACAGGAAACGAGGTTAGACGGAGAAGTCAAGGTCTCATATGTTTCATGGCAATAACATGGTAAGCGTATAACCGGCACAGGCAGTAATGAGATTTAAAATTGACATCATTACACAGACTCTGGCATATTTTCGGTTTAGGTATTTGAATTTAAGGTGCAGACCAATGACAGGGCTTGCCTCTATGATACCTATCTAATAATGTCCAGCAGAAATATAGCTGTATTAGCTATTAGGTTTCATTCTTCGTCAAGTGTTTTCTTAATTCTTGAAATTAGTATTTATTATAGACAAAAACCATACGCCACAAGGTTGTGTGCTCAGCCTTGCCCTCTTCACCCTCTTCACTCACGACTGCCACCCATCCCACAAATATGGTTGTATGCGGATGACACCACCGTGATGAGTCTCACATCCAACAATGAGGAGAGCCACTACAGAGGAGAGGTCAAGAGCCTAACCTTACGCTGAACATCAGCAAGACCAAGGAGGTCGTAGTGGATTACAGGAGGACCGGAAAGACCGAACACGCTCCTCTCTCTGCACACATGAGGAGGCGGTGGAGCATGTGGACAGCATTAAGTTCCTGGGCATCCACATTTAATGTGACCTCTCCTGGACTGTGAACACTTCACACCCGGTGCAGAACGGCTCTTCTTTCTCTGGAAGTCCTCACAGCTGCTCACGAACTTCTACAGAGCCACCATGGAAAGCATCCTGTGTGTCAATGTGACAGTGTGGTAGCCGCAGCAAACTGCACAGCACAGGACATTAAGGACTTAGCCCGGGTGGTGAGGACAGCACAGGAACATTAAAACACGCACCAACAGACTCAAGGACAGCTTCTCCCCCAAAGCTGTGAAAGCAATCGCCCTCCTGTAGCAAAACACCACATCCCTTCCCCCCTGCAGAAACCTCACACATGTACCCTCCCCCCTCCAGCCACACTCACACACACACACCTCTAACATGACAATCAAACAGACCACCAGTCCTCAGCAGTAGAACAATCACACACTCACAACATCTCATAAACTGCAGTCTATAAGATGCTGCACTTTATTTACATTTCTTCTTATGTTTAAGGGTGTTTAATATTTTCATTTTAAGTGTTTTATTGTTATTTAAGCCGCTAGTCTCTGCATGCATGTCTATATTCATACATAAATGAATATACAGTATCTGTTATTTGAAACAGAGGTACTTGTCTTTGCCACTGAGCAGTTCCACTTCATAACTCAAGAGCTTTGCTGAAGAGCACATTAACAGCAGCTGTTACACACTCAAGTCACCTGAAACGCCACAACTCTGTCCTCACCTTGTTTTTCTTGGAAGGCTGATTTGATTAAACAAAGAGCTGTTAATACATCTACCCCCATTAATCATGCACAGAGAAATACATGTGCATTTCCATGCGCGTGCACGCACACCCACATCGTGTGCCTCTGTGTATGCGCACACACTTCAACCAAAAGTAGTTGATTGGAAGTTCCTCCAAACTAAGCTCATTTCACAGAGCATTGCGTTTGTCCCTCCATGGGGGCCACCAGGCTGTCAGTCACCCACAAGGGTGGGTGTGTTTATGTATGAGTGACAAGCGATCATGATGAGGATGCTTGCGTGTGTGCGTGCATGTGTGCATCACAGTCTACGGTGTGTATCTGCTTAAGAGGGAACTGAAGTGAGCCATGATGAGACCGATATTGACATGCTTACTAGAGCAAAGGAGAGCTGTGAAAATTTTAATAAGCACCAAGAGACCGCTGCTGTGTTTGGTGTGTGTTTGTGCATGTGTGTGTGTGTGTTTTACCTGATCCAGTATATCTGAGAACTGCCACAGTTTACTGAGCTCTACAAGGTTGAGCCAGGTCATGTCAAGGATCCACTTGGCTGGTTTCTGGGGGCAAGCCTTCAGGTCCAGAGATGCGCCCCCTGAATGAAACATACACAAACATGAACACATGCCTGCATGCATACACATCGACAGCAACACCCAAAGAGAATTAAAAAAAATAATAATTAATAATTTAAATGCAAAATTCCAACATGTTTCGTGTTCATACAAACACGTGAACAAAAATATACACAAAAGTCGTGAGTGCCGTGCTCCATGTTCAGCAGGTCGGAGCTGACAGATGGCGAAGCGGCATGCGTGTAGCAGACTGTCTGTTCTGGTTGTGCCAGTTAACATTGCTGGCTTTTATCCCTGCAGCGAGGAGCACTCCATCTGATTCAGTGAGCTGCTACACTGCCAATATGTTCCAAACGTGTGTAAACCCAGTGATTAGCCCTGATATAAATCGTCTCTGTAAAGTAAATAAAAATAGATGGATATTTCAGTCTAACTTTATCTACAGACCTGGAGGCTGCTCTGAGGTGAGGGATAGCTGGGCAATAATACCTGTAGCGCCGGCTGTTCTTAAACGGAGATTTGAAGTCTTGGTAAAAACAGGTACCTGCACATAAAGCCTTCTTATGGTTGCAAGGCCAAAATATATATTAAATATAGAGTACATTCTAGATACTGAAACATCAACGAAATCCTGGAATATGAAACACAACGGTGAGACATATATTACCGCACTCTTACGTAAAAACTCTTCCACGCAGGGATTTTTAAACTCACCACTTCACGTGTCGCTTAAGTTAACTTTCAGCATTTGAGGGCACTATTGGGCTTGATAACAAATTCAAGGAGGAGGAAATAATTCTGCCGGGTCTGCCCAGTATTTCACTACAGTGAACCTGCTGTTTTCCAGGTCTCACTTTCCGCTAACACCCTGTGACGCTCAAAACCCAGCTCCCACATGAATGTTTGGGCGCACCAACCAAAAAAATGAACAGATAAATCCTTCACTGTCTTCACAATTGCCTCATCCGTGTGTCATAACTGACCCTGTGTTTGTTTTGCTTCCTGCCCTTGTGTTGCTCTCGCCTTTCTTCCTTAGTTTTATTTAGTCCTTGTATTGTCACTGCCTCATTGTCAGTTTGTCTCATTCTCATCCTGAGCAACAATTTGTCACCATACTGTATTGTTCTCTTGTGTTCCTTGTGCCTCTCCTGACGCATTCCTGGTTTATACTCTGTTGGACTTTGGCCCAGCCTTGGTTTGCTCCTTTCTCTATCTTCTCTACATTGTTAGGCAGTTTTATTAATCAGCTTATTAAAATTGTCTTCGAAAAAAACACAAATGGAATAACGCTTACCCTTAATGAGTGTGAGGAACTCCTCATGTTTGACCTTGTTGCTCTGCATGTCGATCTTCAGGGTGAGCAGCAAAGTGAAGAGAAACTTGTGCTCTTCGTAGAGACCCCGCGCCGCGTACTTATACACCTCAAAGGTCATGAACTCTATGATGTTGGCGATCCGTTTGCTGGTGATGGGGCTTTTGGAGGATCTGTTTAGGTAGAACATCATTGGGACATCACACTTCAACTCCTCAAAGCTAACAACTCCTTCAACAATATCACAAAGTTAAAGGGGAACTACTGTTTTTTACAACCTGGACCTTGTTTGTGGCATAAAATACGATCGTTTACTCACCCATATAACTTGATATGATATGCTAGTGCTATTCCAGGTAACTCGGGACTCAACGGGGTATAGCACTAGTGTACGATAACAAAATAAGGACCAAATATTGAGAGCAGACGCAGTATGAACTGTGAGACTCGGGAAGTTACATTACATTACATTACAAATAATGAGATTGTTTAATTAATTATTTGAAAGCTCTAAAATAAATTTGTTAAACTCAAATCGCCAAACATCACAATTAAAGTTTAAATGTTCGAGCTGTTGTGTTGAAATTGACCAAGAATTCACTCTTGTGTGCTACAGAGATGTGATACAGCAGCTGCCTTCTCCAAATCTCCATTCAAAGCTTTGAATTATGAATGTCAGCATTGTCACGTATGTTGACAGCGACACGTCAAAATAAACACCAGAACAAATGCCTTCTTTTCTGATTCTGATTCATGTAGATATGCACTTTGTTGTGAGTCAATGCAAACAGCCAATTATATGCAAATGGTCTTTCCTTTTTGTATTTTTATCATATTGTTAAAATATTCTCCAAGTACAATTCTAACATTTGGCAGAGCATAACGTGTGGTAGCATCCCTCCTGCAGTAGTTACTGTGTGGAAAAAGTGGAGCAAGTAGGAAGAAGACAGTCGGTAATGAGGGAAGTTTTGGGACACAGTCAGGAACTGGCATTTTAAACACTTAAATTATGCAGCATGAGCTGACTGCAAATTTAATATCATTTTGCCTTTTTTTTTTGGAAATCACTGTCCTGGGAAAGCCTAAGATAGCATCACGGATGTCTAATCAGATCCAGTTATCTGGCGGCAAAGGATCGCTTGCTAAAAATGTTTCAAAAGAGTCACGCCAAACAGCCATTTTATTTTTAGGTGGACTACGCCTTTAAAGGGCAAACCAATTCATCACAGAAAGCAGAAAATTATAAATGCCAGAGTATTCTCACCTAGCCAGAGAAAGGTCAAAAAGTCCCAGGAACTGTCTCAGAGAGGTCTGATACATGACGTTCACCATGCTCATCTCTGTGATCAGGAAGTACAGGATGCTGCCCCTGGTGGCCACTGAACACACACAAACACACACACACACACACACAGACACACAGACATACAACTCATGAATAAAGGGTCTAATTGACCATGGCATCTGTTCATGAATCTAAAAACATCCCTTTACACAAAGGCTTTTTGCAAACTTGGCCTACAGAGTATAGACCTGATAACGACAGAGTGATAAATTCCATCCCTGAGCCAGTTATTATCACCCACCTGGCCGGTACTCCTCTCTGGCAGTATTGATCTGGATCTCTGTCTCTGCAGCAATCTGCAGCTTCTGAGTGACCTCTTCAGCCGTGCGCTTCGTGTTGCTCAGGACGAGAATGAGGCTTTCATCATCCACCAGTGACCCCTGGAAAAAAAACACGTGCATACTTAGAAAGTTGGACAAATGTAAATGGTAACCATGGAAACTGATGATGAAGAACTGGAGTAACCACAAATAAGGCACTGTGTATGTAAACTGTTCTGTGCTAACCTCATTTACTGTATGCAAACTTTCTATGAGGAAGACATGCATCAGTCAAGATTAAAATGTAACCCAGACGACCCCACTAATATCACCCTTCCATGTTTTATACAGGCCATTTATAAATAAAAGCACAAAGGATGAAATAAACTGGCTTTAGACCTGAGGAAACTGAAAAAAAAAAAAAACATGGATGGGCCAAAAAGTGCCTCAAGTTTATAACCTGGTATGAGAATCGTTCATTAAAGTTATGCATAATTTAGGGTGTGGATGTTTTGAGTTACAGCTAAATGCTCTCACAGGTACCTAGCTGGCTTCACTTGCCAACCTTTCCACCACTTTGCCCATTTTTGAATTAGCGAGGAGTTAGGCACTGCCAAGATGGCGACGTCCAGTGCCACCCACACTGAGCTTCAAAGCTCTCTACAGTCCTGTGCGTGACGTCACAGAGGATTACTTCAACTTTACATAATCAAACTAATAAAAGCCACTTCTTCTCTTCTATACACTTCCTTGCCTGTGTGCTGGTCAGTCGATAGAGGAGGTTGTCCTCTAGTTCCTTCATCTTTCTCTTGTTGGTTGTCACATCTTCCAGGAGGTCAGTCCTCTCCTTTTCCAGTTCCTGGTGTCATAAATCAAACAGACCACACACACAATTTAGGAACATTAAATGGAAAAGGTTTTACTGGGGAGGATGACATTTTTTGGCCCGAGAGAGTGGACAAGATGAAAATAAAGCACTTGTGAGAATTTTCTTGACATTCAAACCAAACATCGAGGAGGTCTGATCTCTAAACACGCTGCCAGTAACGGGATGAAAACGGTCAGAAGTTACCAGTACTGTGCAAAAGTGCAGTTTTTCCTCTAAGTTTCAGGGATAAATGCTCTTCATGTTAACATTATGGTGAAATATTACTGATAATATGGAGCGAATGTCATTTTTCAAAGTGCCCTTAAACCCAAAAGAGACTGAGCAGAGACTCAAACCACAGTACCATGCATATAGAAGTCTGGTGCTCCATGAATTAAATGAACTCTGCTCAACGGGCGGCACCAAACCTTTAAATTAAAGCCTCTGTGTGAAACGCAGTGAAGTATTTCAACTGAATATTTTTACTGTGAAGATTATTAAAGTTCAGAACAGGAGGATGTGATGTGAGAGGAACTGAACGAATACGCTTAACACAACTCTGCAATACTTACGTCTCACGCGCTACTGCAAATTAATTATATATAAAGACTACGAGAACAGATTGACAGTTGTCTGCACGCAGGAGCCGTGACATAAAGTGAAAACAAATGATTCGACGAAGACGCCGGGCTCATGAAATCTGCACGAGCTGCAAAGACAAGATGCAGGCTTCATAGCTGCGATAGAGGCTTCGGCTCCCATTATAATTAAATCCATATTTAGTACGCAGATAACAAGCCACTCTTCTCATCTGGCATAAATCTTTCATTTCATGATCAGCCATTACTAGAGAGAAAATTGCTTTTCGGCAGCAGAACCAGTCTTTTCAGGGTGACAATCAATGAGTCCTCTGCATTGGTGCATTTATAATGTACCATTCTGTTCCCAGCGTGACTGACTCAAGTCCCTGAAGCTTTAGATGTCCGTGTCTTTTTCTGGGTGACTGGTTGTTTCACACAGGCTTGGGACTAAGGGCTTAATGATTGCCATGTTCTATAGTCAAAGGGTGATAATTACAGATGAGTTATACAGTATTGTCCCACAGTTTGTGCTTGCCAGGGAGGGAAAATCAGGCACACAGTAGGGAGAGCTGATGGGAGCCTGCGTTTACATTTTTGAGGAATTTCTAGGATGTAGGGCAGCACAGCGGTGTGATGGTTAGCACTGATGCTTCACAGCAAGAAGGTTCTAGGTTTGAATCGATCGGCCGACTGGGCCTTTCTGTGTGGAGTTTGCATGTTCAACCTGTGTGTGTGTGTGTAGGTTCTGTCCAGGTACTCCGGCTTCCACCATCCAAAGTTCATAGGTCATTCTAAATCGACCGTAGGTGTGAGTGTGAATGATTGTCTGTCTCACTGTGTTAGCCCCTGATAGACCGGTGACCTGACCAGAGTGTACCCGCCTCTCGGCCAATATAAATTTAAGTATACAATGAAATTTAAAGTCACCCACATCACGTGGATATTGGGGCCACCGTTAAACTTCACCTGTTTCTCAGTGAGGATGACTCTGCCCAGCAGCTGGTCCTCCAGGCCTCTCATGGTGACAGTGAAGTCAATGATGGAGGTGCGGGCGCTGATTTCCGGAGTGTAAGCTGGGTTCGGCAGCTTGGTGGTCATGTACAACCTGAAGCCCTTCATCACGTCCACCTCTTTGTCACCAATTTTCACCTGCAAAACGTACGCAGAGAAAGAGAGAGAGAGAGAGAGTTCATCGCAAGTCAGCATGACAAAATACTTTCATGGATGCGCACATGTCCTCCTTCACCCCCTCGCATGGCAGGAGAGCAAGCACTTTGGTTCAGGGCTCAGCACCTGAGGGTAGGACACGCTTTTGAGGACAACAGCATCTCTATTTTAGCCAGAGAGGCCAGATGGTTTGAAAGAGGAGCAAATAAACTCATCTGTGTAAAACTGGAAAAAGAAAACCCTCTATAATCAATGGGCTGTTAGAGTACCAATCACAGTGAGGGAAGAATAACAGGACCAAAACAAATCCCTCCAATTACAGGTGAGGATCTGGTCCTTACAGACAATCATGTGAGTTTCCGATGGACAACATCCACAGTTGTTCCTAATAAAAATCTGGATCATGAAGCCTCATGTATGTATTTAAGCAGATATCACTAGTTTGAAAATGTTAATATCAGGCTAACGCTTTGCAATCAGAGCCGTCTGTGTGTATATGTTGGTGGTAGTGTGTGCATGTGTAAGAATGTGCACTTGCTCTGATCAGCATTTAATTACTCACTGCAGCATAACTTCTAATTATCCATCTGCTGGTTTGTCCCTGGAGCTGTCGACCGCAGACACCTTCACTTCCTCCTCACACCAAGATATTAATAGAAATTAAAGCTTTTCAGGGGGAGGGTAGGAGGGAGAGCGCATACACCTCTAAACTGGGCTTCTCATTAGGGAGTAGAGAGACTTCTGGTGTTTAATACGTGTCTCCTTGCAGTCACCGTACCGCGTACATACGGTTTCCTGTAGGTGTATGATATGCACGATAAGAGTGTGAGTGAATAGATGACTGTTTGATGCATGTGTGATGAAGCTGTAATGTTAGCGAGCCAAGAGCTGTGAGGTGATAATGAGAAGCAGTGAAATGTCTAAAAGCTGAACAGGAATGACAAATTAAGAAAAAAAATAATTATACGGTTCAATAACTCGAGTTGTTTATCTGGACAAGAAAATTTCACGACAGAGTGCATTTAAACTGACCTCTCAACTGTGGAAAGGAACGCTCGGCCGTTCAAACGAAACAGAAAAGACACTTTCTCGTGTGCAGCGCTGCTTCAGAAGTTCAAACCAATTTACTGGCAGAGACCAATTTAGAGACCTTGTCATGCACAAATCTATATTTCCAGAAATACACAGAATCCACTTCCAAAGCTCGATCCAAGGCCGTCATTTTGGTTAATACAATGCAGGCAAATAAGAACCACTCAAACCATGGCCTGCAATTTTTTTGAATTAAAAATATCTACTTTCAACATGACATGAAATTTGGAGCTAACCCATTGGGTTATCCATTTTTCATGGCCTAGCCGCAAAAAGGAGGAAGGAGACAGAATACTGGCTATTTTAGATCCTCTGTAGAAGTACAACACATTTCTATCCTATGTACTTAGTATACAGCCTGCACTCACTATGAAGTCACTCGAGTAATTTGCCAAGGTAGGAATCAATTTGAGCGTGGTTAGATATTAAATGCGATAACATCACATTTGTTTATTAAAGCGGATCTGAAACTGTTATATAATATAAATTAAATTACCTGATGAATTAAAGCCTGCTTTGATTTACCTGGATATTATTAATGTTCTCATCTCACGCTGCTAAAAGATACAACGTGTGTGAACAAGGCAACAGTTCACACACGGCAAATAAGACACAGCCTGTCAGCTGCCTAATTTAACTTCTGTAACATATGTAACTCAAAATATTACGCTTTGTCTTATTTGTATGATAGACTGAATATGCATGCATAGATAAGTTACACAGATTTTAAAGCGGCTACACATTTCACAAGAGTTTGTGATGCAACAAAGGTTAAAATAGTATAAATCCCCTGTAACGTTTAGAAACAGGAAGGAATTGCATCGTCACTTGGTCCGCACACAACCTTTTCTCACCGAGCATATTCTTAATGTCACAAAAATTAACATGATTTAGGAGAGGCTCTCCAGCTTGGCGTGGTTAGACCGACCTGGACCTTCTCCTCCAGCCAGTACTACCCATGTTGTGCAGCGTCAAGGAGCGAGCTTGTTTTCCACTGTCTGAGTTAATCAACCTGTATCAGTACAGGTGTGACAGTCGGCGAGGAGGACCCCATTCATGCATCCCACCATTTCACACTCTTCTAACTAAGGTAATATGAAAAGTGGCACACGAGGGTCCCAGCAGGTTTACATCGGCCGCTTTACCTTGTAAGTGGAGCCAGTTTTGATGAAGTTTTTCTCGAGGATGTTGTCGAGCGCAGGGTCCAGCTCCTCCCCGACGTCCTCTATCAAGAGGGGGCGACCGAGAGACAAGCTGTCCTCCAGATGGTTCTTGAAGTACTTATGGTTCAGTGAGGTGATCTGATGTCAGAAACGTGAACGTGTATTTTAAACAAGGTCATGTGGTCACTGCTGTTTTATACGGTCTAGTAACAATAATAAGGACCCTAATGCAGACAAATCTCATACATTCTCTATAAGCGCAGAGAAAATGTATCAGTTTTCAAAAGTAATCGTCTTCCCACCTGACCTCACTAGCAATGACACATACATGCAACAGTCTGATTCTAAAGTGGTTAGCAAATCACCCACATATAAAACAGAAAGGGGAACCTCTAATTCAGTCAAATGGAGGAGATGTGTTTGATTTCTCCCTCATCCCGTCTAAGCTTCAGAGGCCAACGAGATTGTGACTAGTCAAACAAATAATGCATTGCTTTTATAAGTGAGCCGTAGGAAAATAAATACGGTCTGTCTAATGACGTCATTTGTGGGAACCCACAGCTTGTGGAAATGTGTCTTGAGGAAACTCATAATAAAAGTTCAGGATGCATTCACGCAGCTCAGAGAATGCCCCTAACAGGGCCAATGACCTTGGCTGTGTTTATTAAGCCTGCAAAACTTGCACTGTGCAGTATGCGTTGAGCAACGGGGAGAAACTAAATTCTGCTGAGAATCTAGGACTGTTACTGCTATCAAACAATTAGAAGAGTTTAGAGGCCACAGAAATAACAATGGACATGAGAGACTAATGAGCATAAAGTGATCTGGACATAAGGTGGGTACAGTTCTTATATAATAGGCAACACACTCACATATTTTCAAACAAAGGTGCTGTAGACAAAAATCCCAAACCTGCAGCTCACTCCTGGCCTCTTTGTTCTTGATCCAGATTTTTCCCTGTGTCTGTGGGTCGATGAGAAGGGGGAAGCGTGCACCCTTGGTCACAATGATGCCATTGTGAATGGACAGATCGTCATTTGGGAGCCCCTGTAAGCCAGATGATGAATGTATGGTGAGTGCTAAATGCTGGCTAATTAAAATGGACATAAATCATTTTTTCTTTATTTCATCAAAATTTAAATGATATATTTTATAAAGCACATTTTAAAACAAAATTATTGAAATAGATTATCTTAGAATAGAATAGATATCTTGAGCTGCTTCTTAAAATGAGAACTTTTTATTGCAAGAAGAAAGATATTCCCAAGCTTCAAGGATGCCACTGCAAAAACACTCTCTCTTACTTACTCAGAGTAATTATGAAGCAACTATTAGATGTTGTTCTGAGTATCTAAGTAGCTAAGTAGCCTACAGATACAGTAGGAGTAGATATGCAGGTGCCAAATCATGCATGGATTTAAACCATACATGCATAATAATAAAAAACAAATTAGGTCCTAAAATAAAACCTTGTGGAACTCCAAAAGTAATTAGGCTGCAATAGAAAATGAGGGGGACCGCTTGAGTTAGAGTTATAAAATGCAGGTTTCTCTGGTGACAGTTTGCAAAATAGACCAAAATAGACCACTGACCTGTAGGTTCCATTCACTGACAGTCGGTGCATCAATGAGCAGCTCAGTCAGATTTAGGTTGTTACCAAAAGGGATGAAGCGCTGCTTCAACTCGCGCTGCCAGTCATTCAGGAGGAGACTACGAAATTCCTGATTGAAGGGCCCAGAGTATGAGAGGAACGCTGTGGCCAGGAGGACATCACCTGGAACAGGAAGATATAGGTGTTGCCACATGTATACAGTTTAATACTGGTTAAGTACCACGGTTACAGTAGGAAGCCTCAGCACAATCAGATGTAGTAGATAAACTGATCCAACGAAAAGTAGAAATGCTTAAAAAATAGCAGAGGGATTTTGCAAAATCAGGAATTAAAGTCAAACTGTAACATTTAGACAGCATTTCTGATAATTGGCTCATACTCCAACAGCACTGCTACCTCATCAGGAACTGTGTAAAGTCATGTCTAGTTTAATCAAACATTTCACAAATCACCTTCTGAACTAAGTGAAATAAATGGTTATACTGCAGATAGTTTCGCCACACTCTTGACCCACCAACAAGGCGTTTGGTTTGGGCAGCAAACTCTTTGCTCTGCTCCGTCCATCTCTCCTTCTCGCCAGCGAGACCACTGATGAGACTGGACGCTGTCTGCATCTTGTGCCTGCAGCGCTCAGCATCCTCCAGCAGCGTCTGATGGGAACGGAGCAGACAAAACAGGTCAGTAGGTTGATTTGTCTGTTCAGCCTCGTCTGACTGTCCAAATGACTGTCCCTTCGTCCTTCTAATGCTTATTCAACCGCCGCTGCATCTGTGGCAGCAAGTAAACATGTGACTTAAGATAATCTTACCAACGTTCAAAAGAAGTCACATAGGATTGCTGGTATAAAGCTGACATCAATCATGTTTCTCTTTATCCTGCAGTTGCTTCACTCCCGAGACGTACAGGTTACGTACATTTGTTTAATGCATTCTCCTCTCAACCACCACACATGCAGGCTTACCCTTTAGCATTTACTATGGACACAGGTCAACTAAATCTTTAAAGCCTTTATTATATTATATATTATTTTCATCAGCTGCTCAGAGGCAATAAAGTGGTTGTTTCCCAAATAGCAATAATGTCTGTTTCATCATTAAATACTGGTTCAGATTAATTAAGAACCATATCAAAGTCAACAGTCCTTGTCTGAGACACAAACTTCTTTGCTGTGAGCCCTTCAATTTGGCAGCAGGCCCCTAGAGATGAAGAGCTCAGAGTCTTAATCATAAAATTATAAGAGTCAACTGGGGCTGTCCAGATTAACTAATCAGGGAGTCTTGATGCATTACATGGTGTTATTTATCACAGAACATTAATTAGTGTACTGATGATGCAAAACACACACACACACACACACACACACACACACACAGTAGAGACTCTCAAAAAAGCGGCACACACTATTTTAAAAAGTGGCATTAACTCCGGCTGAGCCATTTTCCATTTTTGTCACACGTCTTCAGGCTGGATTTAGAAGGTCAAAATGTCTTAACTAAGAGCAACAAAGAACAGGGTGACCACCTACTTTAATACTGATTTTTCTGATATTTGACTGAGAATAACAAGGAGCCCTGCAACAGATTTCCTACATATATTTCTGCCAAAAAACAAGCTATATTTTAACATCTGTTCACTCAAAGACACAATGCCGAGCCCTTGTGTTAATGTATTAAAGCCGTCAACCGTATATGTAAAGAAACTTGGTGCTGTGAAGGACGGCAGCAAGGTGAAACGGAACAAAAATCACTCTTCAAGGCGATGAATTCAAACTACAGCAAGGCAGTCATGAAGGGGAATTATGAAGGGAAGTGGGATCATTTGAACCATATGGATCGAGTCTCAACAATCCAATGTTACGTGCCATTAAAACGCACCAAAGCATAATTCATTTTACATTGTATGTCTAATTGAACAAGACATTATCCAGTGTTCTTTAACTAATCTTAAAGGAGAAAACGGTGCAGAAGCAGAACTATACCTTAAATAAATGACACCACATCTAGTTTATGTGTAAGATGCCTTAGCAGCCCGCCCATGCTGCTCATTTATGTGTGTGGTAAACTGCTTTTCTGTGTTTTGAGCAATTCGGTTAAGCCGTTGACCTGTTTCTCCATCATGGCCTTCTCGTACTCCGCCTGCACCACATCCAGCTCTGCCTGCTTGGCATCCAGCTCAGCCTGGGCTTTCTGAAGGTCCACGTTAGCAATGGCCAGACGATTCTGCTGCACTGCCAAGTTCGCCTAAGGAAGAAAACAAGAGGCAGACAGGGAGAGAGGGAGAGGGAGAGATCTGTGATGCTTTTATTTCACATGAAAAGCCTGCAGGGGTCAAGGTCAGTTCTCCAGGGAGAGGGCTAAGGAAGAGAGAGAAAAATAGACTAGATGAAGTGAAGATGATGGCAATAATTTGACAGGAAAGGGAAGAAAGGTGGTAGCTGTAAAGGTTTCATTGGATGAGAGAATGAAAACAATTCTTAATATTTTACAGAGCAGGGCTGATTTATTACTTTTTGCCTAGCCAGATATCATGAAATAAGAAGAAGACTAGACTCCTGCAACACTTGCAGTGCGTGTAACTAACCCAGTACTATAAGTGTTGCAGGAGTCTTGACCCCTCCATGCACATTGGAAGTAGATGAAGTTGAAGGGGAAATACAGTTTTTCTATAGATATAACATAAATTAGGATGGAGGTGCAAACGTAGGAAGCACATCCTTTTCCAGGAGGTACAAAATGTAACGCAAGTGCAAAGTGCAGGGACTTACAGCTCCAGGAGTGAAAGCGGAAATGCATGAGTGAAGAATTAAAAGGGGAAATTATGGAGGTGGAGAGAAACAGTTATACAGGGGTAACATGAAAGGCAATAGAAGAAGAGTCTTAAGACGACAGAGGAAAGCAGACAGGAGCTTTTCTGAATAGAGCTGTGGCTGAATGCATTGCACAGACTGAGAGAAAAGTTGTGAGGCTCTCTAAGTGTGTGCCCATCGGAGTGTGTACGGGCGGCTTGGTTGAGAGGAAGTCTGGCAATTTCATTTAATATTAATCGACATCTGAAAAGAACCATCCCTGTTTGTCTCCTGCCTGTTTGTCCGTCTGACCGTCTCTCCGTCTGGCAGTCTGTCTGGTCAGCTTAAAGGGAAGCCACCACTGAGCTGGAAACCAGAAAATCAATTTGCTCGGCTGTGTTCTACGCTTAAGCAAAAGGTCAGGATCAAAGAAGAGGGGCGAAGGCTTCTCGCGGAGGTTGTAGAGAATATGAGAAAAACAGAACATGTGTGCTTGTGCGAGCAAGGGAGAAAATTGAGGAGACCAGGAAGGAGAGGGAGAAAGCCGGTGAGAGACACATGGTGGGGGAAACGGAGAGTAAGAGGGGGGAGAGATACGGGTGGGGTGAGCAGAGATGATGGAGAAAACAAGACACTGAAGAGTGCAAAATGAAGAAAATAAGCCCTAGAAACATGTGAATGGGAAAGTAGAGGTCATCATCAGCAATTATTTTAAATGGAGCACAATACAAACGCATAATTGGACTCTCTGAACTCTGTCAAAGCTCTTAAATCCCTGAAAGACATCTATCAACTAGATTATATTATCAGGAAGGCAAACTAGAGAACTTTTTTTTAATTTCATGTTAAGTTTGTGTTGTAGAAAGCCCTGGATCAGAAGAGTCGTTGAAATGTGCGTGACAACGGTTTTACTTGACATACAATAGAACAATTATGAAAAAATACATAATTCATGTACTTTATTGGTGTGCTGCAACTTAATAATTAAGAATTTTGCATGCATTTTCCTGTTAATAGCAACTCTATGTGTTTAATAATTAACTAGAATTCAAAAAATTAGCATGTGACATTTTGTTGTAGAAAGAAAAAGAGTTTGTTTGCTGCAGAATCAATTTTTCGCTTACGTCAGATTAGTAAATAAAAAGTAAATAAAATCTTCTCAGTGTTTGCTCTCACACACACACAGCAAACTTCATTTCCAATTATCTAACTTTCCGTGATCGTTCAGCGCCTTTCAGGAGTTTACTTTGAGACTGTGATGAGTGCATTGAAGTTTCATGACCTATTTCTCCGCCCCGGGGGGAATCCATTTTTGGATTTCTATAATGGGATTAAATTAAATAGATCCGCTAAACTTGACTTGAGGTGCACCCAGTTTTAGAGTTTTTTTTAAACATTTGCATGCTCATCGTCTTTGGAGAAAAGGCCTGATCCTTCCCTATGCCCTGCACTGTCTCCTGCCACAAATGTGAAAATATGAATAAATCCTTTTGACATCAGAGACAGATTGTACTATTCCTATAACAGCCACTCTCCTCCTCCCTGACTGTTTCTTATTCATCAGAGCGGAAGAAGGGGAGACCATGGACCTTACCCTGGGAGTGCGGGGAAAAACAATCATGCATGTGTGTTATACTTTTACTGGGGTGATGATAATCCTTGCATTTGTGTGGGGGACCTACAATATCGACTCAACCAAAGAAGAAGAACTTCACTTCAGGTATTTTTTTAATTCTAATATTTGCATCACAATGAAATCACTGAGCTAGATATATCACGCTCTACGTTACCTTCAGGGGCAAGACCTCCTTATTAATGGAGAAGAAGGAGGCCATGGCTTTGGTCCAGGATGCAAGGCCGGCCACGTTGCCACACACTCTCTTGGCTGTTTCAATGTTGTAGTCAGGCATATCAAAGTAAGGCTGCAGCAGCTCCACCATTTCCTCATTAATGGAGTCTTTGGGGAATTGCTTCAAGTGGGAGAGAGAAGCAGACAATGGGGAAGAGGTATGAGATGGTTTGAATGCATTCCTGTCAGAATATTAAATAAAGCATCTGTCTATGTAAAGCTAAATGAATTAGGGGAAGAGAAGCAGCGAATGATCAAAGATACATACAAAGAGAGACAAAGACAGAAAGGAGAGCAGGTATAGAAAAGGAAAACTTTACATTACGATATTGGACTTTTTTTCTTGCAGTAATTCTATCACATAAGATTACTGTCTTATATTTATTTTGTTTTTTTTTTCAAAAAACAAGTTGAAAGCACAAGGAACTGCCCGTTCCACTTGTGTCCATGGAACTAGGTCTGTTCCTTTAGTTATGAAACGCTCCTGAATCGTGTTTTCATGGGTAAATACGAGCAGACTCTCTGCAGAATCTAAACCTCACTCGGATCCCAAACTGTATCAATTTGAAATTGGTACCTGCAGGCTGCCAAGGAAGTTTCCAGCCGTCATGAGTTTCAGGGACTCCTGCCAGGACGGAGTGTTGCAGTTCTTCTCCGGGTCGATCTTCACGGTGTTGACTCGCCTCTGGAAGAGCAGCAGGACGCAGTCCATGATCCGCATGATGAGGTGGGGGGGGCGGCCGAGTGTTCGTACTGTGGCAATGTCCGATGGTTTGATTGTCTGGGTGTGCGAAGGCAGAGGGAACAAAGGGAAGAAGGACTTTGACTATACCAGAATCTATAATGAATCTGGATAGTTTGGTTTGCGTGAGTCATGTTTAGTGCATTTTACATCAAAGTCAAAACACAATTGCCAACTCTGGACACCATTTAAGGCGAGGCATATTTCATTTAGTCCTGTAAATACTGTTTGCACAAAGTGGTGCAAATGCCAGAAAAAGAAATATGTTGGAGGGAGACGCAAATAGACAGCAGTGAGGATGACCGAAATAAGAACAAAGAATAGAGAAATATGTTTTTCATTTGCTTGTTCTGAGAAGGGACATGCACATTAAAGAAGAATATACACAATTCTGCAATTTGAGACTTCGAACCAGAGACAAGAAGAGACAGTGAAATCTGAAGACTCTAAGAATAAAGTAGAATAAAAGTAGTTCAGCAGAGGGTGACATGGGATTACCTCTAGGGACTGATTAAAATGAGAGACAGCAGCAGAGTAAAATGGAAATGTCCCGGTGAGAGCTGTTTGGGCTCTTCATCAGACCTCCTGCCTGCACGGCTCATCGTTTCGTCTTTCTGCCCTTACTTTTCTTATGCCAGTTCTCTCCTCCTTGCTCCAGTTACACTCAGCCTTAGCCTGGTGTGAATTTCCCACTAGAGATTCCGGGCAGCACACCGTCAGCTTTATCGTGCACTTCCACTTTCACTTACCCCCCGAGCTCTTCAGCTTCTTAGAAACATCTCAACTGGGTCCCTGACAAATCACCATTCCAATTTAACAACAGAAAAACAACAGCAACAGAGAAGGTGTTTTATTTTGGGCGTGCTCTCTTTTTAACTATGAGTCAGACTGACTTGACTGTTTCCTGTGCGTAACAACCACTACTGAAATATAACACAGCGGTGTTTTACCTCAAATTTCAGTATCACACACATCATGAAAGTAAAGCAACCTTTGTGTCATGAAAACCGCAGTTGACTCTTGCCCGTGTACGGCTGCATCAATGACAAAGCTTGCTGCTGAAAAGCTCAGTTATACTTTTGGTTTGTGGCTGATTTTGTTATTTTTACCAGACAGTTAATCCACAAATATCCACATTAAGTCAGTGAGAGCCAAGCTTACACCCGTACAGTGTATAAATCTCATGGCATTGTAACAGAATCAATAAATGTAGGATCCCATATTGTACAGAGTCATAAACAAGGAAAGGGCAATGCTATGATACAAAATCTTACATTAAGCTCACCTGAGCGGAGCTGCACGGGGAAAAACATAAGGGAGGTAGATAATCTAACCCAACACTTTCTATACCCTACAGCGGACGCACAAACTTGATGTAACTAATAGTAAGAGTTCAAATTACACATAGTGGGAAGTAGTATTTGACAATGACCCTGATCACCTCAATCATCCAGTAAAAGGTGAGAAGCAGTAAAATGTGAAACTTTATCTCTGTTTGTCTCAGTTCTAAACCCCCACCCTCCCCATCCTTCTTTCCTTTCTTCCTCTTCCACTCCTCATTAGAGGGGACAAGGAACCGAAGCTTTCTGAGATGTGCCCCCAACCTGAGTCTCCTCCTGGGTTCCTCCACCATCATCCATCTACACATTACGCCCCCTTCATGCTTTCTTTTGACCCTTCTCATCCCATCCCTTCAACCTTTTCCATCCCATTCATCCCGTCCCATTGACCCCTTTCATCCCATCCCCTCTTACCATCCCATTACCTTGACCCTTACTGTTCCATTCTTTCTGACCCTTCGCATGAATAAAGCCGCTGTCTTTCTTGATAAAGAAATAAAGGCGTGGGCTGAGATTGTGCCATAAAAAGGGGTGCGTTTTAAATGTCTCATTTGTCTGTTACATTCAGGCGACTGGCAAAAAGCAACTGGCTCCAAGTCATTTACAAAGGAAGCCCATGATTTAAAGCTACAAACTGACACCTGAAACCTTGCTGCTGTGTGTCGAGTGTGACTCATAAAAACACACATCTGAGCAGAGGCTGGAGGTGAAGCATCAACCATTCATAACAAATAGCAAAGTATTACACTCTTCACTTGCCACTAAAGCCAAAGCTTCTTTTTAACACCAACCCCTGTGCATCAGAGAATCAGCTGAAGACTCTATTTAAACCTGACAAGTACATCTTCTAGACACCTTGGTCATCAATTTAAACAGATTCCCCACTGTCGTCTATTTAGAAATCCAAAGTTCCCATGTGCAGCAGCAATATAAATATTCTAATAAGAGACCTGCCATAGGAGATCTGTGTGCAACCATCTATCCAGGGGAAGCAGCTTTAATTACAGCACAGCTCCAGGGCCCAAACCACCAATACTAACTTTAGACGCCAGGGTAGGAAGGCTATAGGCAATTACTTCAATTGTTTCACCAGTCACATGGGGCTCTACATGGCTCCCTGAAGCAACACAAAGTAAGGCAGCAAGAAAAATACCGGTGGGGTACACACAGCCACACACAGCACAATTAACTGCTGAAACACACAGTTTACTGCCAGTTGTTTTTTTGGTTATTTTTAACCCTCAAGCTGTCTTTTAGGGCAGAAAGGAAAGGAATAGAGGTCTTTGGAGAAGGCTTTAAGAAGGATGCAGGTCTATAGCCTTGAATCAAAATGGAAACACATTAGTTAATCTTGAACATGGAAATACAACAAAAATACAATATTATAATCTACAAAGGAAATAACTGTCACTTAAATTAATAATAAAAATGAAATATATCATGTTTTCACAGTTGATTTTAGCATCATTGATACACTGGGGAGTCTTAAAATATTTAAAATACATATATTTTATGGAGGGGTCAGCTCTTATTGCCATGTAATTTCATGCATCTGTCAATTTAAATTACTGAAGCTGAAGCAAAAGAAGAAAATGCTTCCAACAGATATTTTTTTTGTGCAGAGGATGCACCCTAATGACTTTGATCACCCTGTGTGATCCCTGTTGTACTTGGTGCTAATTAAAAATATCAGGCTAATACGGTACCATTTAGCACTGTTTAGCACACCATATATTCCTCTGAGATAATACAGTTGACGAGAGACCCGTGAATGAAACGCTGAACATTGCTGCATGCGTCATACCTGAAGTGCAGCCTCTGCCTCCTCAAGAGCCGGGCGGGCAGATTCGAGTTTCTCCTCAGCAATGGCCTTGTCGGCTGAAATGCTGTCTACAATGGCCTGGGCCTTGTCCTTCACTTTCTGCACCTCTACCTTCACCCTCTCTGCCGCCTGGGCTTTTACCGTCACCTCCTTCAACACCTGAAAGTGTGCACAATATACAGTATAAACCAGGAGTCAGTGCCATCTCAGCTGTTACTGCCTCCTCACTAGCATCACAGTAAGAAGAACTGGCAATCTGATCACTGCTGTAGAAAATGTTAAAGACGTCATTATGGTCAGCAAACACATTAAACTGAGATACATGATACGAATATTAATAATAAATGGCACAGTCTGGCTTAACCTACTGCACATGCCCCCCAGTAACATAACTAAATACATAATTTAATACATAAATCATTTTATACACTGCATGAGGCTCTGAGTTGAAAAATGTAAGTTAAGTACTAAATAATGTAATAGATCCTAAAGCACCCATGTTTGCAGCAATGGACAAACTGACACTTTTGTCTGTTTGATTTAACTCATTCCAGTGCATGAATAACTACACCACATGGCTGATACACAACTCAGTATGTTCATTCATTCAGGCAGAAAAATAACTCTGATTTCACTTCTGTTCATACACACATACAGTATCTACACAAACACAGAAAACCTACCATATCAGCCTTATCATTGGCAACCTGTAGCTCCTTCTCCTTCACCTCCAGCTCTTTGCTGAGAGCTGCAACAGACTCCGATGCCTCCTTCAGCTTTTGCAGACCAGTATTCATCCTAAACAGGAGAAATGTTCAATGCAGGGAACGTGTAATTACATACATGAACCGTGGCACCAGTCTAGCATCAGCTAGACTGTCTGGAAGCATAAGGAGGTTTATACCTACGGTTGTAAATATCCACAAAACTTTAAAGATGACATTTATTAAATTCAGTTTGAATCTTTGGTATGCCAGACACGAAGTGGTAAAAATACTTGCACATTATTGCAACACCTTAGGTGTGTTTGAGGTCAATTTTTGATGCTATGATAACCCATCAACAGCTGCCAATAGCTGTCTAGAGACTCGGGGATCAACTGATAAGCAAGCATGTTTTTAAAACCATGAAAATGGGAGCACAGCAATTTGATATCGATCTCAAGTCATTCACGGCCGCAGCTTGTTTTCTTAAACTCTCTCGTACTCTCAAACAATGACTCATGACTGACTCTGCACTGACCATTTGACAACAGGGAATTCAGTTTGGATGCACGCTGACCATCGGTCACTGTCACTGCCTTTTGGGAGTTGATACTATTCCTGGTTCCTTAACCTGCTTAGCTGCTGACGTGTGAGCGCTTTGCCAAAAATATATTACCAGAACAACTGCAGAAGGGAGCTGGAAAGTCACCTTGAATTCTTTAATGTGATTTATGTTCTTATTGTAAAAAAAACATACATAATCATTTAAATCTGCTTACCTGTTTGCCAGAGTATGGACCTCAGACCTCTTCTCCTTATAGATGGTCTTGTAGCCCTGAATGAAGGACAGGTAGGACTTGGGTGTGACGTGGGTGGACCGTCGGTATCTAGAATATAATTAGATTGCATTTGATTATATGACACTATAAATCTAAGTTATTGTCTTGTGTTGTACAGAAATATTTATTCCTCTGGTTCAAACATGGGCTGCAATACCAACAGTATGTTAGGCAGGCAAGCGGTTAGGACACTGAGCATAATACCGTCTCTAAGATGTCATACCTCTGGAAGTAGTCCACACACTTCTCTGCCACACCATCCTGGAAGGAGCCCATGCACTGGACTACCTCATTTTTGACCTGTGGCGTGCAGTCTATGTCATAGACGGACAGGAAGTGCTCTGAAACTAGAGGAGACGGAGGACAAAGAGGTTTTTTTTGTGCACAGAACTAATTCGAACTCTAAAACTAAATATATAAGGGAGCAAGCTGAATCACACACTGCAACTGTCAGCTGGCTTGAGTGCTTCAAACACCTGGCTGGGTAAACAAAATATAGAATGAAACAGAAGGGGAGAGCAGGGGATAATTGCAAAGTATTGATTTCATTTTTCTCACTTAAGACCAACAGCCTGACAGACAACAGATGTGCTGTAAAAGAGTTTATTTTGCGAGAGACAAAGCTAAGCAGATTCAGTAGTCTGCAGATTGTCTCCCCAATGTACCTGCAACAAGCGCGTCTTTCGGCCAGCGGCTGAACCAGTCCATGGTGCACCCAGATATCAGAGCCGGAAACTTCAGCGCCCGGTTGCGGAACTTTTCCCCAACGGGGGAAAAGCACAGAACAACGTGGAGGTTATGTCGGACTCTTGACATGAAGTACTCGTACAGGTTTTCGTTGGTCGGGGGTCGCCTGGGAAACTCCCGCCTCATGACAGGGATGAGATCACTGAGGATCTCGTCAATCTCATCACGGGCGAACAAGTTGGACACCTGAGGAGATGAACAGACACGTTTATGTCACAGTTACTTCATTAATGTCCCGACTTTGTTTCTTGCGATAATCTAAAATGAAATTCTGAAAGTTCTTACACTAACTTTTATTGAAAGTTAATGCAAAGTGCTAAATTATGGAGACAAAAACTACCTTGTGTTAGCCAAAGTGCGTCACAGTGGTCTTATTTTCTAATCTGCTGTCTCCATGTCCTTCATAGTTTTACTTCCGGTCCTTGTTTGTTTTCACCTGTGTCTTGTTAACCTTTCCTCCCTTGTGCGTGCTCCCCGTCTCTCCTGTCAGTTCACCTTGCCGTGTTGTCCTGAGACATCCTCTGTTGTCTTTCTCACCTGTGTGTTTTCCTAATTTGTGCTAAGTTTAGTACTTTTGAACCTTTCCTCATAGTTTGTTTCTAGGTTATTGACTTTTTCCTATAAGTTCTCCCAACCTGCTTCCTGTGACCTGGATGTGGGGACTCTTTGAGTCAAAAATAGCATTGGCTGGTTGATGTCAGAGCCAGACTGACGACAGAAATGGCTACAGAGATAACTGGAGAAATGTAGTGCTTATCTAATCTAACCGGTCTTTAGATCTATTTACGCAGCCATTTATTCCTTTTTTGACAGTTTTTATCACAAATCTGAACATGAGGGACATGGAGAGAGAGATAAGAGATTTCAAGTCTTATATAAAGTCTTCCCAATATGCAATTATGACATGTCCAAGTAGTAATATGCAGTTTAGGTTTCTATATAAAAAATGAGTAGCCCTTATTCATTCAAGTTTTCCACAATGTGTGTAATTTTAGAATAAAAACCTAACATGGTAGATGGTGCAGTGGTGAGATTTCTCATTATTTCATTTGCACACATCTATATTTGTCACATCTCACATCTTCAACTTCTTTATTAAAATGTATATTTTAAACATTTAATTGCCGAGCAAATGCATTGCTTGCTGTGAAGAAAACTAACTACATGTGTCGCCTAGATTTCCATTGGTTAAGCACTGTCTCCGTGCAGTTTGTCCAGGTTTAAGGAGCTAGCAGTCATTTTTTAAAACACCTATTATCAAGAAAGAATGTAACTGAGAGGGCAGGGAGTGAGAGAGTGTCTTGGGGGAACATGTGGTGTTGTGGTTAGCAGAACCATGTCTCTAACCATCTGCCGCGTTCCTCTCCCACAAACAACAACAACACCGCACTAATGACTCGCTCTTCCTTTTTTTGTTTCTCATCTCCGTCACCTCTGTCGCCGTCTTTCACACCCAGTCATCGCAACACTGCTGCAACCCAAACCTCCCCCTCCAACGCGCACAAACGACCTGCACAGAAACACCAGCAGCACTCTTCCCTGGCCCCCAGCTCAATTTACCTCCCCCAGTAAAGCAGCTGCTTCTTAAATTGTTATCTAGCTCGAGTGAAAGAGGAGCGGGAGGAGAAGGCTGAAGACGAGGCGGATAGCAACGGCTGGCCGAGCAATGGGACCCCGAGAAAGATTAGAAAAGAGGAAGTGGAGATGAAAAACGAGTAGGAAAGCAGCAGAGGAGATGAGGAAAAAGGTAAATAAGAAGTAAACAAAAGTTAAAATAACACAGCAGGATGTGAAGAAAATATAATGTAAAAAGTAAATGGGATTTTTCCTTTGAGGGATGCGGCATATAAATAAAACAGAAAACTGCAAATGCAATAAGACCCATGATTGAGAATTGTTGAAATCTGAATTGAAATATCATTTACGATTCAATTTACATCCTTTATACAGAAGTGTATTCGAGCTAGCATGCATAATAATACGAAATTTGCGTGGCAAATTTATAAATTAGTGATCAAATTGGCACGAGCAGCTTCGAGCCTCCAAGTGTCAGTTCTCATGTTTCCAGAATAATAAACTCGTGCAGGTCTTCTCTTGTCTCCCATCTAATTCACTTTGTCAAGAGCAGAGGGCTGAAAGCAAGACAAATACAAAAACTTGAAAGGAAAGACAAGCTAAGGCTCAAAAGAGAGTGTCTTTGAATTGGATTTATGTGATGTTGTCGCCAAAAACAAAAACAAAAAAAAGAACACAGACTCAATGACATGCTGCAAAATAAGGGAAAATATGGATTATTGTCATTGCTGGCTGTAAGGGGGGAAGAGGAGGTGGAACAGAGGTAGAATTAAACAATGATTGTACAGTTGGGCTGATTTAGGGCACACTGACAGGTATGTTAAATATTCCTCTCCTGTGGTTTTCCCCGAACTTTGGCTAAAACAAAATCATGAGCATAACGCAGCGTAAACACTGAAGCAGTGGAAGCTGGATAAAAGGCTGTAAGTTATTCCCTACAGTAAAGTATGTCATCACAGAGCAGCAGTGGAAGTAACAGCCTTAATGTTTTTCTTTTTTTTTTTTTTGGTATGCATTTATTACACTGTGTTCTGTGTTTGTTTATCAGTCCGGCTTTTATGCTGCAACTAAAATGCTCACGTGGGATATTCGCAAAGGTAGGTTGAAATGATCTGGACTGAATGGAGGTGAAAAAGATGAAGAATATGAAGGCAGGAGATTAACAAAAAAAAAGAAAGAAAGAAAAGGGGAACCGGATTATCTGAAGATTAAATGTAAAGAAGACAGGGATGATAAGAAAGGGGGCTCAGAGATATTGAAATAACTAGGAAAGAAAAGTGGAAAGGGGAGAAGCAGTCGTGGGGAGTATTAATAAAAGACGAAGGGAAAATACATGAGAAAAACAGAAGGGAAAACAGATAATGAAGTTGAGAGCATGAGTTGGACATCGAAGAGAAGAACATAAAAGGAAGAGGGCAGAGATGCAAACTAAGAGAGTATAGAAATTGCTGTGAAAAAAAAAGAAGCTCTTCACCACTGCCACTGGATCCAGTGCGGTGGATAATTCTGGGACTTCAGCACGGAGATGCAACAACGGTGGTGCTTGACCTTGGAGTTTCCTGGTGTTACAGAGTAATACAGGAAAAAGCCATTCTGTAGCTGTATAGCAGAGTGCTGAGCTACACAGAAGACCCAGTTGTATCGCCCTGCTCATTGTGAATAGTGGTATTCACAAAGGCTTAATTTATATAATTGAACAGAAAATATAGAAGAACAGGATTTTTTTTTTATCTCTAAGTGTATGTGCTGGACAGAGATGATGTTTAAAATCAACTTGTATGCAGAGTATCTTTTCCCTATTAAAAAGTATTGATTTACAGCAAAACTGCTGTTAAACACAAATGTGAAAGTGCATTTATTTAAACCTAATAAAGTCTTTACAAATCAGTCCTAATCAGTCTAATACAAATAATTAGTGCGTCATCGAGTTCCACCTCATCTAACCTAGCAATGGTAAAGGCGCTTATATGGTACTGTGGGACCTAAATGCAAGGACCTGCTCATGTAGCCTACGCGTCATGTAGTCACTTGTAACAACTCCACCCAAACTGTATCTTTTTTGCCATTCGGGGTAGTTTTTGTTGCTGCTTCCTGCTTCATTTTCAACAATGGCGACAGAAACTTACGCCGAAATCTCACGCGAATTTCCCCTGAATTTCGCCGAACACAAGTCATACACACATGTCTGGACTGCCAGACCTCCTGAGTTAACCTTACCGATTCATTATTGATCAAAAATATTCAATTTGAAAACTGCTGTGATGAAGCAGCCAGAAATACTATTAGTGGAAACACACTACTACCAAGCGGACCAATCACAGCTATTGTGCTCTATGTCACCACAGCGCGTAGTTGTATTTCTGGGGAGCTCAGCTGCGGCGCTAGGCTCTGCATAGGGTCTGCGTAGGTGTCTGTGTTACTGCCAGAGTCTCTGCGTCAACTTAACGTAATTTTACCCATTTGCTGTTAACTCTTGACTCTGTCAGCCAACGTTTCAGGTAGGTGCAGGTATTTCAACAAACAGTGGTAGGAGTGAACTGACGGTTGTTCAGTGTGTGACAGTGTGTTCGTGCACATGGTCAAATACATTTCTCAATATTTATCTAATTCAGTCTGGGGTACAAGTATGCCATGCACACCTTTTAACTATTTCCCTGTTCTTAAGTCCTCCTGTTCCCGTACTCTTCTTTGACCCTTCTTGACTTCTTTTCCCGCTTGATTTGGTTGCCTAGTACGTTAGCAACCAGGAGCCCCCTGGTTAGTGGGTCAGCAGACCAATCAGCACGCCTACACAGGGTCAGATATTGATCTTTCTTATTTTTCGTCTCAACATCAATATGTTTAGAGGGGAGCTATGTTTTCCATTCTCGCATGGGAAAGCAAGCACATAAATTGATCTACATTTTTTGGTATAACAACATCAGAAGTTTGTTCTATCAATACTTCTGTGTCTCGATTGCAGCTTTATGTACAACATGGACCTCATTATTCAGACTTAATATTGGTTATCAGTCATTCAGACTGTCTTTCAGAGCCTGAGATACCAACGTATTTATACCAGCACCTTCTCTACATACATAATTTCGTGATTAATTATTGACAAAAGTGGGAGGTATTCAGTCTTTCCCTATCTCAAGTTACAGAACATCTTGAATGATAACTTTCAGACACAATATTTGAAAAACAACTTTATCCTTAATCCAGAAAGTTACTTACTCTGGCTGCTATTTGTATGTATATGTTTGCACTCTTTCAACTTGCTGTACCATACGTTTGTCTGACGTATATTTTATTTTTCTAGTTCATTTTTTACATACACCTTCACCCCTGCTCAAGCCTGTCAGTTTAGATTATTAAGGTGTTACTGCACGTTGCCTACAGTGTGTTTCTCAGTATCACACAACCAAGCTTGGTGTCAGCTTTGAGGGCCCTCCGGTAATCTCAGTTTGAAAAAGTTGGGCAAACAAATCAGCAGCAAATCAGCTGATTTTAAATTTCTTTTTAAAATATATTTTAGGCTACTTCACATGAACACAGGCTTATACTGCTTTTTCCATGTGTGTTCTCCTGACCTCTCCAGATGACAGGACGTTGTTCATGTACTCCAGGAAGGACTCGTCCTTGATTTCATTGTCAGTAAAGATGAAGCTGATGCCTTTTCCGTGCTGACCGGCTGTTCTGTACAAACCCTTCAGGTCATCCATTAGGTTGGCCGTGTGGTATGAGCTGGAAAAGAACAGAAAGCATAAAAATAAAAATTCATATTTATTATCTCTGCTAAGCAAAACTCATTACACAAGGCTCCAGCGTTCAATAAGCAATTTCAGAGTGGAGTCAAAAAGCTTTCAGTGTGGGTATACTGTAGGTTGTATAATGCAACAAGGAAACCAGAAAAAAATAATCTTATATAGAGCCGAGTGTTTGCATCTGTGTGAGCATAAATTGAAAGGTGTCACTGTTTGACTTGCAGGTGCTTTTATAGAAGCAAAAGATGGAAAAAGCCTGAACAGACAGATCCGGTTAAGAAGCTTGTCCTTGCTTGCACTTCCATCTGATTTTGTGAGTTTGTGCGTGAACTTGAATACATGGCATAGAGAGAGAATGTTAAAGATTAATTTATGAAATTTACATGAAAGTAAAATGATTAGGTTATTTAACAATTGTCCTGTCGTGTAGTCTATTGATGTAGGAATCAGAACTAATGCAAATGTTTTCTCGCCTCATGCCTCCTCTCTGGTGACATGTCTCAGTCTTCCTACTCAGAGATAAGGTCCCACAAGTAGCCTAAACTTCAATCCCATTGTATCTATCTAAAAAAGCTTGCTCTACCATACGGTTTTCCCTAAGCAGGTGTCAGAAGGCTTAAAGCAACTGCCTCAAGTCAGTTGGGGGCAATCCAAGGGCTAACAATGTCAAGAAGCAACTTGTTGACCTCTGTGGGTCTGCACTGCTGTGGCTCCTTTCTTCGTCAGGTGTGCTGATCAGGGCTGCTGCTGGGCATACGCAGGGACTTGGACGCTAAATCACCAGCTTCCCATCATCCAATCGAGCCTGGAACTTAAATCGTCACCATTTCTTTGGTTTACCTCTGGGGTAGAAACCCATGAACCAGGCAGTTCTGCTTTTTGTGCCTGCCTTTTCCTCTTTTCCACAGCCCGCTGCAGCCCCAGCTCCAGTATTAAACTCTTGTTTCTCCTGAGTCTCCGAGTTGTCTCAGCATAATAGACAAACTTCTGCAGTGTTAAGGTTTCAATGACAACAGGCAACATCAAGGGGGGACAATGCAACCCAATTCAAAAACAACACACGTTATTCCTCTGAGAGTGAAAGAAAGTGAACCAGATAATGACACAAGTACAAATAATAAGCAAGTTGAATGCTGCTAGCCTAGCCTGGACTACGGGAGTGACATTGGAATACAATAACTTACAATACAATCACATTGTTTGTTCTTTCTTTTATTGCTAACGTTAATTCATTTAACTATACGAGCAGTATGTTGAACTCTGTTGCCCATGGCCAGGTCTAGTTGTGTAATATTTGTCTCAATAGGTTCTATAATGGTGGTCAGACATGCTCACAACCCAACAGAAACTAGATATATAAGGTCAGTGTAATAGTATCAATGCCCCAGTTAGAAAATCTTTGTTTGGTCTGTCCTTGTGAGAAATATAAAGGACTGGCCTCCTGTACAGAATTACTCCATATAGGTATGCAAAGCAAAAACAGGGCAAAACATAATACTGCTCTTATAGAGCCAGTGTGATCTGCAACTCACATAGCCTGGGATAACTTTTCCCTTCACATGTAGCAGAAGTAAGGACCAGCGGGCCGTGGCATTTCAGCCTGTCCCCCATATATTTGCACATGTTGTGCATTTCCAGTCAATGCTGACGGCGTGCAACAGCGCTGTCGCCCGTAGCAGCAAACAGAGAAACAAGGGGGACAAAAATAACAATCATCTTCATCCTGCTCACCTGACAGTGACCCATCAATCCCTGACATTTCCTCTTCAGCCTAAAACTAAATGAGAGTGTCCAGGACAAGCAGATTTAATAAGACTAACTTTCCAACCAAGCTCTGAATCTCTGGTTAGGGATTATTGTCGAAGAGACTTAGGTTTAGGGGATTTTCACGGTAAACCGAGCACAGAGGCTGCATGAGCTAGGAGTTTTAATAGCAGTGTTCCAGCCTGAGACCCATGGAGCATACCTAGTTTGTCTCTTTGCTCAAAAATATGTGCACAGATTGGTGATTTAATCCAGGGTGAGCGGCAGCTTGGCACCCATCTGGTGAAGTAAAAGTAAGGGATATAATTATATAGAATGGGTTCCGATGGAGGTTATGCAGTGGGGTGACAGTAGTAAATAATGGCAGACTGAGGACATGTAAGCTATTTAGCTGAGAAACAGATAAAGAGAAGATTGGCCTCTCACATGCAAACAGATGATTAAATGACAAGCGATGCTGCACTGGGAATATGCACTGTAAATGTGGCAGGCACTGGCACATATTATGACTACTAGCAACTCAGAGTTGCTCTAATAGTATACTAAGAGCTTTTGTGAACACACAAGTGGGCATATCCCACATTGTTCAAACGAGTGAAACTGAACTGAATGCAGGAGTAATGCTTTTTCCTCTGGTGAATTAACAGTGAAATGAATCTCCCAGGAAACAATGATCTTGTTACACAGAGTCGACACGGTTGACAAGGAGGCCTGAGCTGCCAAGAAGTTATTCAATAAATATCAATCTGATTCGTTTTAATTTTATTTTCAGAACGCAGGCTGACCCAGCAATTAATTCATGCAGACTGCTGCTCCTGAATGATGAATACCGAATATTTCTCAAATACTAAAATTGAGGAATAATATTCAAATAATGTATAAAGAACACATTCAAAATTTAAAATTCGCCATGAGCACATGTTTCATCAAAAGAAATTATGCACCAATGGTTCTCGCTAGCTGCCTCTTGGACCCAAATGTAATCTGAATGGAAAAGTGATTTGCATTCTGCAGGATACTACTTACTTTACTGTCTTGTCTTCTTGTTCTACTGTCTCAATAAAAGCCCATAATTATAAATTACCGTAATAACGCAGATATTGGATTTAGCGAAAACTAGCAGCAGTTCATACTGTCATTGTTCTGCGTTTTTATTCCCTGTGTTCATGTTTTGAGTTTCATTCATGTTTCATGTTTTTCAGTTTCCTGCTTTATTTTGTTAAGTTCTTGGTTTCCTGTCCTGTATCCTCCCGCCTTTGTGATTGTCCTCCCCGTCTTGATTGGTTTCACCTGTTTCTCGTCAATTTCCTCTCGTGTGATTTCCCGCCTTTGTAATTGCCCCTGATTGTTTTCACCTGTGTCTCTTCTGCCCTGTGTGCATACATAGTCCTGCCTTTCCTTTTGTCCTCTGTTGCATCATACTGTTTCTCCTGTTTCTCTGTGTTCCCAGTGTTTTCAGTCTCTAGTCTTGTCATGTTACGTTTTTGTCTTTTTGAAGGTTTTGTTTTTTGTTTTTGGTTCTTCTACTGTCTCAGTAGCATTGTGTGTTGCCTTTTGTTTAACTAAATTAATTTTCTGCCTACTCCTGCCTCATCACCTTGCGTCCAGGGTCCTACCTCACCCTAAAAACCTTGATACATACAGGAGTACTAAATGTAAGCTGTTGAGACATGGCATCCTATGGACAAATTTATGTCCATAGTCCATAAAGTATTAGTGAATAAATCTAATTTAAACAGTTGACCTTCAATCTGACTTCGCTAGTTAGCACGGGTTTTGACCAACTCTCTTTAAATAAGTGTAAATCCCACTGGCCTAAAAGAAAGTGTTAAAACCTTTTAGAAGTGTGAAGGATTTTACTGGTTTCTATGTGTGAGAGTGTTGAGTTGCATATGTAAAAGCATTGCACCTGTATGTGTGTGGTTTTCAGTATAGTACATTAATGGTTTCATGTTGTATGCTATGTGACATTTCTCAGCTGTGTGTGTGAAAACCTTTTACTAGTATGTGTAAAAGTGTTTTGGTTGTAAATCACCTCACTTGTGTGTGTGTGTTTGTGTGAGAGAGAGGTTTTCAGTATAGTATTTCAATGTGACTGGTTTCATTGGCTATGTGAGAGGTTAATTCTAATAAATATTATTTCTGTCCCTACTAACCCCTCACAGCTCATTTATGACACTGATTTGGATGCAAATTAGAGTTAGCTTTGCAACAAGTGGGTTCAATTTAATCTGAATAACACCCCACTGAGGAAATCATTCAGTGTGTCTGACCAACCTGCACTCATTAGGCTAGAGTTTTAAATGATCAAGTGTCACTGTATCAGTGAAAACCAATGGATAATCTGTAGACTTGACTAGAATAATTAAGTTAAAATGGGAATTTTCCAAAGCGGCTGGAATGATTTTTAAGACTGGAAATGTGAATTGTGTGTGTGTGTGTGTGTGTGTGTTTGTGTGTGTGTGTGTGTGTGTGTGTGTGTGTGTGTGTGTGTGTGTGTGTGTGTGTGTGTGTGTGTTTGAGCTTTACCGTGTGAGAGTGATCTGGAATATCTTGTATCCGGCTATGAACGAGGCCAGCCTGGTCAGGCTCTGTTTGCCAGAGCCTCCAACACCCACCAACAAGGCGTTACCCCCAGGTGTCCGGATTATTCTCGACACCTAAACACACACAGAGGACCCAGGCACAGTCACAAACCTTGGGATAAAATAACCAACTATATATTTCTGACAAGCTGAGTGTGACAAAAGGTGAAAAGGAACAAGCAGTGGAGGCAGAGTGCAACGTCTGTGAGCAAGCGAGCGTTTAGTTTAAAAGTTTCACACTTTGTGTATAAAGTAAAACTGGCAGGACATTTCTTGGGCTTAAAGGTTGTCTCAGCTCATCTGAAGAAGGCTTGACCATTTCAGGCAGAGAAAAGAACGATTCAAATGTCTGTTGAGCGAGAAGGCATTTTCTTCCTAAAACATCTTGTTAATCTAATAACATCTGAGTGTGTTGCATTTTGTTTGGTTTTGTAATGTATGTGCACTTTTATTTTTCCAATTTTAAAAATATATGCTTTATCTGTTTGTCGTAATCCAATCATAGTAAAAAGCTTGTGAAATCTATTCTTACTAATAGTGTGTCCGAGTCATAAAATAAATACCTTGACCAGATGCATCATAGCATCTTGAAAGAAGACCATGTCCATGCCAGTTCCCCTGATGCTCTCATTATAATGGCTCAGGAACATGTTCAGACGGTCCTTTAAACTCTCAAACGATTCAATAGGCTCGTACACCTTAGGCAAATCGAAGTCTGTATCTTCCGGCTCTTCTCCTGTAAGGGAAAGAGCGTTTTACATGAAAATTATCAAAGAGAGAACCGTGACTCTGAGGCCACTTTCCACAGTTAGTTCTTCTTGATTCAGCAGTACCTGTAGCCTCAGGGGCGTCTCGCAAGAAGTCGACAAAGTATCTGTCGACTCCATAGTCCACTATGCTCTTATGCTCCTCTCCAAGCTTCTCTTCCACGAGCTTTGCCAGGGCCTGGTCGAACCACTCCACGTCTTCAGGCATAGTAAATCGATCGGCTATCACACGCTTGCACTCGTGCTTCCACAGTGCCAGCAGCACCTGGAAAATCATGTTGTGGTGTTATCGTTTTCTTTTAAGATAGTGAGAGGTGTTGCTAATTCTACTACATGGCAAGCAATACAAAGAGCATAGCACACATAACACATACAGTACAACTGGTGGAAAGGAAATGTTTGGTTTCTAAACGAAATATCAGGTAAAGCAAAGAATTAGCAGAGAATCAATGGATTGATGTCTGACGCTGAAATCCAATGGACAACTGTGCATATTTATAATCCACCCATTTGAGTTCAGGTGGAGCAGTTTACCGATTAAGTCTGCTCTTGTCTTATGCAGGTTAATGTTGGAAGACTCAGCAGATATGTGGAGCATGTTTGCCTAGATTCCAGGGCAGGCTGAGGTTGTTATTATTTCCCTGTAGTCAATTATTCAGCGAGGCCACAAAACCTTGAGGGAGTTGACCACCGCAGCAACAACGGCACTTGCACTGCCAGAATTTATCATGGTGATGTTTTTTTCCTGTCCTGTTCTTACCCAGCAAACCAACAGACACTGTATCTCCACATAAAGTATTGTGTCTTAAAATATCATGTAGTGATACAGTGCGACAACATAATTAGAGGTTTTAATCATCCTGTCAGGCCCAAAGCTTTTCCAGTCAGTTACACAGTACACTACTAGTTACATAACTGGATTACTGTATAACTAAAGCTGGAACATTTAATTTGTCTAATTAAACAGGACTCATGACCTATCCATGTGGAAATTTCTCAGTAGTCTATGTCGTCTGATTGTTCTTTTATTTAATTATTGTTCTGCTTCTCATCATCCCATCTCACTCCTGAAACCAAATTCTTTCGCAAGCAGTATCAAACTTGCAAAAACAAAATTGCGATTAAATGCACAACACCCCAATGTTTAAATCTTCTCACCTGGACGGAGTCAATCACCTCACCACTGGTGCTGAGCATGCCTTGCCAGATCCTGGACAGATCCCTCAGGTTGAAGATATAGTGGAACTTTGCAGGTGTTGGAAGCATTTTCACCTTGGTCAGCTGCCAAAGGTGTCGGGTCAAAGACACCAAGTGAGGCACGATGCTCTGCACCTCCTCTGTGAAACCACGGCGTGCGCAGAAGTAGCCCTCACCAATCACACCTGTACGATAAGGTCAGTGGCTGCAGGTGTTATTTATGTAGCAGACATATATATAAAATGAACAATAAAGTGAAATGTGCTTCTTTATTAGAGCCCTAGTCTCATTTTGGCATCTGTAGTATTAATGCGAAATTAGCCCTGAATAAATCTCAATATCAGAGCAGAAAACGTAAAATAACAATCAAATATTTAGACATACAGTAGTACATTAATGGTTAATGGTTCTGTCGCGGTTTCACCGTACCAAATATCTTGTCGATGGAAGCATTAGAGGGCAGGGTGCAGTTAAAGATGGAAAACTGTCTTTTCAGTCTCTGCGGTATGTCGTTACGGCCCCCTCCAGGATGAATCATAGCTGCTAGGAATTGCACATCCACAATATTGGTGAACTCTCCTGGCTTCTCCAGGTTGAAGAAACCGTTCTGCTCCATCAGCTGTCTGACAATCTCATTAGTCACCTACGATGAAGGTAAGAAAGTAACTTAAATAAAGAAGGGGTATGATGGTATTTATTGGCATTTCAGCGTCTAGGCCACTAAAATACAGAGAAAAGAAAAGTTTTAATATATGCTGTTCAGCTATTGTTTTGTGGATACTGGAACAAAATGACACAGGGACAAGGAGAAATACTGCGATGATCCCAAACCTGATCTCCCCACTCATTGATGATAGGCAGGTTGATGTCATCTATAAAAATGGACATTTTCTTCCCAGCTGGGGGTCCATAAGTTGTCCCCATTCTTTTATCCACGTAACTCTCTACTGTCCTCTAAAAAGGGAGAACAAAAACAAGGACAGAAAAAAAAGACAAAGAAATCAATTGAGACAGCTGCTTGATTAATGTTCAGCCTGGCCATGTGCAGGCAAGAAACAGCTGTCCTTCCACCAACCTGCACATGTTTAATCGATATTACACGAATACGTAATAACCCACGACATGTTAACACATAATATAGTTCAGATAAAGATAAAAAACGTAAAATTATGTGAATTAAATGAATTAGAAGAAATGTCCTCTTTACCTGGAACATGAGCGGTGTCGTAGCAGAGGAGAAGTTGAGGCTCTTTCCTACGTGGGTCTCGGGATCATACTTTGACATGTAGCCCTTGATGACAACGGTCTTGGCTGTCCCTTGCTCTCCAATCAGCAAAACAGCCTACAGCACAGACGCACATTTCCCATCAGTCTTAAGAGAGACAGAAATCTATATATAACTTCTAAAGTAACAGGACTACAGACACCTTAATAAGGCAGACAAAGAAAAAAAAAAGACAAGAAAGAGACGGTCTTAAGTAGCCCTGAAACTACTTAGCTTGACAAGATAAATGTTCAAATAACTTCCTCAGGACAACCCAGTATTGTTGTATTGATTTTTTTGTACTTCTGACAGAGGAATTTGTTAAATCGATACCATAACCTATGACACCTACTTGTCGAAAAGGAGAGAGGTACGAGCTGATAAATGACTCTGTCGTGAGTAGAGCTTCAGTCTAAGCTCACCCACACAAATAATTGTTGATGGTAAAGTTATAATAATGTTGCTAGGGCAGCTCGGCTTGGCTGTGAAGCCCCACCATATGTACCACAGCTATTTATACCACAGGCTTTTACTGTAGCTTAACCTAACATGTTGTGTTACAATTCATATCCAGCAGCTCGCGGGAACGGCTAATCACATCTAGTCAGTAAAAGTAAATGGGATTAAAGGAGCCTCTAAAGTAAATGGAAGGAAATGAAATCTCACCCAACCTGTTTACTGAACACAGCCAGGTATAAAAGCTCCCTTCCCTCTTCCAGTGGAATTATGAATCACACTTAGAAAATCGTCCACGCTTTAATGAATGCCATGTGATGGAGCATTTAATGGACCTCTGAATGGAGGATCGACCACTGCATCTTAGCCTGGACACTTAGTAAGGCCATGCTGCATCCAGCCATGCTGCCATGCTATTGATCTGAATCGTGGCTACACAGCTGCATCCAAGTACGTTGAATAAAGACGGCATTAGATGACCACCACTTCTCTAAAAGCTTAGTCTTATAGATCAGTCGACCACACCGCCACCCATTATATGACATAAAGACACATGATGCATTTGTTAAGCTACTTTTCTGAACGTAGCTTTTCATTTCTGAACGAATATACAACACTCCTGTTGGTAGCTTCACCTTGCCCTGCTTGGCGATGGTCTGAATGAGGAAGTCCGTCCTAACATTGTCAACATTCGGGACCAGGATGGAGCTGTACTCTGGGGTGAGCTCAGACGGATAAACATATTCCTCCACTCTGGTGCTCCAGTGGACCCAACGGCCTGGAAGAAAATTTGCATGCATTAAGAAGATAACTCATGGCACAGGGACGAGTGCCAAACATGACATGATGATCTTCCAGCGGGAGAAATATGTCCCCGAACAATTTGATTAACGTACACCTGCTTCCAGATTGAAGTGCAGCATGAGCCATAATGTTTCAGGGAGCAGCATCAATATTTATTTATTTTTCTGGCATCTGCTCTACATTTGACAGGATCTGATCATGAATGCACGATTACCATCTGCTGTGACATGGTAGTCAAACATGGTGTCCTCGCTGTCAGGAGGAATGTCTGGCAAGTTTAGACGTATGCTGCTGTTCCCTCTGAGCCACATTTCCATCTTCCTCCTGTCGTCCAGCTCAAGCAAGGCCCCAGCGCTCCACATCAGGGCGAAGACATACAGCAGCTCCAAGTGCTCCCTGGGTAACTCGCCACACTGCTCCTGCAGAGGGACACACATCAATCAATGATGACAAGCAGCCGAACTAAAACGAAGGGGGTGTTCCTTATGGGACACAACCGTGAATGTGTTCCATAAGGAAATCCCACAAGGTTTAACAAATAGAAACCTACAAGGACAGGTGAGGGTACAGAGACTGAAATCAATCTTTGTTTTTAACTAAACATGAAAAACACTGGGTCCTGCATTAATTAAGTATTAGTGATGCGGAAAACTTTTATGACAGCTCCATCCCCAATGACATAAAAAAAACAACAACATGGTTAACACATCTACAATTTAACAGTGTTATATTTTACGCATTTTTCATTATTGTGACAGAAATAACAACGTCTTCAAAATCGAAACTGCTAAAACTCCCAAAAGAAGTAGAGAGAGAAAACAAGGAGCGGCATGAACTTTGTCATGAGCTGACAAATGTTATACAAATGTGAAGAAGATAAGGGATTAAGGCACATTTAATTTATTCATTCATTCATCTTGTGTAACCGCTAGTCCTAAGGCTCACATGGGGGGCTGGAGACTATCCCAGCTGTCATCAGTCGAGAGGCGGGGTTCACCCTGGACAGGTCGCCAGTCTACCGCGGGGCTAACACAGAGACACAGACCACCATTCACACTCACATGCACACCTACGGCCTGTTTAGAATCAATTTAGCCAATTTGGACGGTGGGAGGAAGTCAGAGTACCCGGAGAGAACCCACGCAGACACAGGGAGAACATGCAAACTCCACACAGCAGTCAATGTGTTCACTATGGAAACCATTCAATTAACCAGATGTAAATCTATTGACAGCCCCACTTTATGTCAATCATTATTCCCTGTTTTACTTCAGCAGTCATTTCATCTTTGCAGTATGACTGAATCATTTTCATCAAAGTACACAGAATACGGTGTCTGAGTGGAGTCTGTCCCTTTGGATGTGTAATCTTACCTTTGGCGGTATGAGTCCCTGCAGCATGTTAATGCACTGCATGATGACAAAGGCCTCTAGCATGTCCATCTTAAACTCCAGTGACTGAACACTGAAGCGGTAGACCTCAGAGAATGAGGAAGAGAAGAGCTCCCTCAGCACCTCTGCCTCCTGGGGGGAGCGTTTATTCAACCAGCCCTGTGAACCGCAAGCACATCACTGGGCTTAGTTGTAGTTATATTAACTTAAAAAATATATATATATATTTATGAGTGTGTTAACAAAACCATGGCCCAGTTGTGTAAAGAGTGAAGTATAGAGGAAATTAACTAAGACATTTAATTATTATAGCTCTTACAACAATGACTAGTCATATCTAAATCTTTCAGGTATTTTTATAATTAGAATTAATCACAGGAGTTTATTTTTCACATACACACTGTCATGCCATACCACAAGCTCTGCAATTTAAAATGTTTGTAAAGGTCTTTAGGTCTTTCACTCACTTCCAGTATCGGGCTCCAGTTGAGCACGGACGAGCTCATGAACACCATGCCGTTGCGTGAGACGGTGGCCGGAGAGGCGTTGTCAATGTTGTGCGGCTCAAAAACCACCTTGCAGTTGGGAGCCATAGGTATACGGTCGCCGTTTGCCAGCGTAAGAGTTCTGTTGTCGTCCAAAACCGAGTTTAGGTTTTCAATCCAGATGGCATCCACAGGTCCGTCCAGGACTATCCAGATGTGCTCTCCTGAGAGACAAAACGGTGTTTTCGTTTGTTTACGTGGATATGGAAATGATCTGTGATTACCAACTGCTCTCGCTCGCAGGGAGAATGAGCTATTATTCACCAGTCAGTAATTGAATAGCTGTATATAAACTTAAACCCTGAAATACAAAAAAAGAAACACAAACACATAAATATTCAGAAACAATGATAATTGGATGAATCGTGAATAAAGGTGGTTCACAAACTTGAGAAAACGCACATGACTAGGGTCTATAACGGCCAGATATTTACCTGAGATTGGAGGAAAACGGGGTCAAAACAGATTCCACTAATCATGGGCTACCTACCTCATCGTTACAGACCTTAGTCGTGTGACTTTCATGTGGGCAACCTCTTCCTGTTAAAGCCTTCAAGTCATTTAAAACGGAAGAAGATACTTGGATGAGTGGCCGAATGTCTTCAAAGAAACTACAAGTCCAAGTTGCTCTGGTTTCAGCATGTATTGGAAACACTTGAGAGATTAGTATGTTTTTATAGCACTATAGATATATTTAGTGTGTGTCTTGTGATCAATAGCCTAAATGTTCTGGTCCTAAAGCAAAGGACTCAAATATGATGTGCCATCTGTTTTGTTTTTTTATTTGTTTTTTACACAGAAATACTTTAAACAGATCAGGGGAGAAGTGTTGTTTCTACATCAGTTCGAACATGTACTAAGTGTTGGTATAAGTGCAACAGGAACCATAAAGTAGGCCTTTGTAGAACACTCAAATCAGGAGCTGCACGACTCTACATCTACTAATTCTCTACGTTTGAATCCTCTCTACTCGAAACAACAAGCAGCCCCACAAACGAATTACAAACATATGGAATAACTCCAACTCCAATACAGATGCAGACGCTTATCACATCAGACGCATGTTTTGACATAAGCACAAAACCCGTAATGTATATTCATACCGCCGAATGCATGCATTTTTAATGATGTGTAAAGGCTTAGGACTGAGTTGAAAGATGAAACAGCTGTTGGTTCTGCTTTGAAGCATGGATGCAAGGATGTCCCAAGATATTTATACTGCAACATAACAACATACTTGAGCTGCTTTCCTCAAAGTTTGGAAAGAAAAAAAAAAGGGAATGTTCCTTTGAGAGATCTGTCTCGTGATTTTTTTTCTTCTCCTCTACAGATGTTGAGAAGATGCTGTTAGGAAGCCATGCTTTTTCCATTGTCACTTAAAGCATCATTTATGTTTATCGTCTCCTCTCTTATTTTTTTCTGTGCTCTGATTTTATTAATATCAGCGTATAAAACCGGCGCTGACTAAGAAACATTGCTGACCTTTCTTTGCTCTCAGCGTTTTCCTCCAGAGCGTAGAAAAGATGCCATCAGTCCAGTCGTTCGTGGCCACATCGAGTCGGCCAAACATCTGCGGGGCCGTGATGGCTTTGGGGTTCATGCGCATCTCTCTGTGAGGCTGACCACACTCTGGGAAGGAGAAGACATTGATGCTGAGGTTAATTAAGCAACAAATTCAACAAGATGCACCTACAAGATTGTCTTATTCTACAGTGCTTTTAGCCACAATTACGAGTTTGTCAATACAGATCTATTTAATCTCATCAATGAATTAATTTATGATTCATAACTTTAAGAAGTTGCGCCAATATCTGATTTGGTTCGTTCCTCGAGGAACTCTAACAGATGGCAGGATGATGAAATAATGGCCAGGCAGAATCTATATAAAAAAGCAACAGAAACTTGAAATTCAAGTGGAGAATTATTTAGACACAAAAGTTTCAACACTAGTGAACTTTTCTTCTGAACAAAATGTACACTCTGCAAAACATACGCACCTGTCATGGCTCTCATCAGTGTGTGTATACATGTTGTTTTTCCAGCCCCACTGGGCCCCAGGGCCATCATGCCATGTCGAACCCTCTGAGTCTCAAACAGCTGGATGACCTTTAGCTTCCAGGGAGGGTGGATGATCAGACCTGCGTCCTCGACCTGAGGGAACAAAATAGAATACACATGTTTGCAGATCCATCTATGTTTATCTACTATGAACATGTATTCCAAGTACACCGACGAGGTTTGAATGATTACCACTAAAACAGTATTGGAATCAATAAAAAAGACAATTAAATAGTAAAATTACTGCAGGAGTTAAGTTTAATTTAAAGACCTAGCATTTTTCTTTCCATTTCCCGTGTACTGTGTCTTCCACTGATGTTTAGACAAGGTCCTGGCACTGTTTGTATGCCTTTGGGTGTTATGTCTTGAGGGGTTTAGGAGTGACATGAAAGATACAGCGGTCTCACAGTCCATTAAGCTTCTGTCAGATTTTATTCAGCCTCTTGATTTCCCTTTCTTGCCTGCTCTTTGCTTTTTTCCCCCTCTCTCTTTCCCCGACCCTGCTCATATCTATACGACTCTCTGAAACAAATACAAATTCGTCCATTTTTGCTTTCTCCTACCTGTATGTCGATGGCGGCCTCTAGTTCTGGATAGCCGGCTTTATCGAGCTGGATGCTTGGGAAGAGGTCTTCAATCAAGCTCAGGAAGAGGGGCTCATCCTCATCGATCTAACAAACACAAACACGTACACACACATTTGAATAACAGCAGTGAATTAGTTTGTCTTAAATCTCTCCTTTATAATCTGTCTGTGCATTGCAGTTAAACACTGGCATATTTTATTCATTAAATGAATGATTCATTCTCATTCTTCTTTGTTCGATGCAGTGTTGTATACTGACCAGCTTGGAAAGGTTCATGTCCCTCAGAACCCTCATGACAATGGTGGACTCTGTGTCACTTGGGTTGGCTCGCTTGGCTGCTCCCAGAGTTCGCAGAACGGACAGAATGTTCCTCAGGCCAAAGTCATAGTGCACCTGGGCACAAATAGCATTTTAAATTCATTAACAACAGTGACTCATGAATGTTAATGCTAACTAATTAAAGTCCACAGCAGGGGACACATGTTGATAAATCTGCAGCCTCTGAAGCGCGGTGTCGTTACACACAATCAGCCAAAATTGAGATTGCACAAATGCAAATGTTTACCTGTTTGGAGAGTTGCTCCTCACACAGCTTGTAAAGAGTGAAGAACTTCCTGGCCAGCTCCATGTTGTCTATAAAGCCACAACTGGCCAGTTTTACCCGGATAATGATTTGACGGTCAGGAACCATCATGGCTACAGAGCGGAAATTGATCTTCAGGTTCTCAGGAAGCTCCTGGCGACCAGCATAACCTGGATTCTGATTGTAAAAGAAAAAGAAAAGAAAAACAAAAAAACGGGATCAATTTTAAATCATAACAACGTGTAAGTAAAACATTTACATCTCAGATTGTGCAGCAAATTCTCAACTGCAATTTGCAATATCGGCATGTTGCTCATTGTTAAGGCTCATTACAGCCTCGATCCTTCGGCAAGTTAAATCCCATGACTGCAGCTCAGTCTCCCTTTTCCACACAGCCTTGATCGCTGTACGTAGAAATATACATACTTACACACAAGCACACAGAAAAAGCAGTCCCTAAAGTAAGTGCCACGAGTTCCCGTGAGTCAGTGTGTAGTCAGGTCAAAATACACACACACATGCACACAGAAAGAAAGATATAAATGATCTTTGACCCATCTCACCACAGGGGAGAATTACTCTACTATTTAATGACTTGCCTTGGGGCATCAACTGCACACAGGAGATAAAGTGATCCAAACATTACTTAATGAAGAGTAAGATAAAGGACACTGGCTAATATTATTAATAAGAAGAGAACCCTTGTAAAAGAAGGCATGGAGCACTCATTAAATCTCATAAAGTAGCATTACGTGTGATTTATTATATGCTATTTATATAACTAGACCATTTCACAGCTTGAAATAAAATATATCTCAGTGCTGTTAATCAGCTGAAACTAAAGGTTCTTATAATACCATTGCCTTTAGGCACATATGTGCATGTGGTCAGGTGTTTCACCAAGAGTACCAGCGACTGACACAGGCAGAACCTGTTGGCTGTTTAAAAAGCTGACCATAGTGAGGAAGATGCCAAACTCAGGGTTCATATCCACATTGTCGCCATCAGTGAAGATGAAGTTTTTGCGACGCTCCTTCTTGCAGGTGAGAACTATCGCGATCTGCTGAGCCGCCACCGACAGAACAGGCAGGTCGATGCGGTTGAATTCGTCAAAACAGCCCCACGAGCCAGACTGCGCCAGGCCTGGAAATCACATGTGCAATTTTATATCGGCATTTTGTGGCTAAATTAAAAAAACAAAAAACAAAACATCATAGCATGATTTTACTCTGTGACTCTTACCTTTGAATATTCTTCCCAAGCCTCTGAAGTCCATCTGGTCAGAGCAGTTGAAGACAACAACATACTTTCCCAGACAGCGACCCATGTCTTTTATGGTCTCAGTCTTTCCTGATAACAAAGTTCAAATTTCTCAAATTTTAAACTTGAAAGACTCTGCACCTCTGCACATCCATGAATCAGCATTTGGATGACGGCCTGAGCTGTCTAATTTTAGGAGTTTAAAAGTAAGACTGTCTATTCTTATCTATTAAATTAAAATTTAATTAAAAACATGTATTTCTGTCCCCCATCGCATTAAACCCTTGGCAATCCTTGAGACTAATCTTGGAACAGCTTGTTCATTTCACTATCCCATACTGCTGTCACCCTAGTGTCATGTTGAGCATGGAAGATCCAAGTGTAGTACATTTATTACACTAATAAACTACTGGCGCCATGATTATGCCATTTCCTAAAATGGAATTAAAATAATATCAGCAGTTTAAGACAGATTTCTCAAACTTACCTGTGCCTGCCGGACCAGCAGGGGCTCCACCCATGCTCATACCCAGAGCCTGAGCTAAGGTGATGTAGCACCTAAGCAAAAGTACACACAGAAATATTAATCATTTAATTTCTTAGGCATAAATTAGGTTATATGTTGTGTTTTTATGCAAAGCCATTTTTATTATTTCCACTTGAATACAATTTATCAGCTTTTAAAACTAATCCATTATGACTTTCCGCTTGGAGGTGGAAGGTCAAGGACAGCCAGAGAACCCCTAAAGCTAAGGGGGAGTCAATGATCTGTTCAAAGACACTGGTCTCACTTTTCACTGCATGGCCAGCCTCCAGTCATGAAAACGCTGTGCTTCCAATATATTTTATGTCCCTCACAGAATGTACAACAAATAAATCAACTAGTATACAAACTGATTATTTTCTCATCATCATCCTTTTACTTGCACGTGGCATCGGTTAAACCTTTATCCTTTTTCAACCCTGGTGCAATGGTAGTGAAGAGAAACGGTGAAGAGCATATACACTGAAGGGGATTGAATCAGATAGTGTTTGAGGCAGGGAAAGATAGCAGTAAGAAAGTCAGGGCTGCCTTAGCACCTTGGGCCATGAGGCTAGCATGCCACTTCTTTGGAGAGCTGATGTCTGCCGGTGATTCCTTCCCTGCCGCTGTCCCTTCACATCTCCTTCCCCTTGTCTCTCCTCATCTTGTTTCTCTCTGTCTCATCTCATATGCCGCTCTCTGTGTCTGTTAGTCTGACACTGGTTGTTTGTGAACTTCTGCCTCCCTCCTTCTGTCTGTTTCTCTTCCTCTCTCTCCATCAGTCATACCTTCTGTCAGTGACAGCGGGGGGTGGGGATCACTGCAGAGAGTCTGCTCCTCTTTTCTAATTTCTTCTCTCCCCAGTCCCAGCACTCTCTCTCTCAGCGTCTCTCTGCTCCTAAAACCCAGTCATTAGCCAGCCATAGAGACTGCAACCATGCCTTGGTGAGCATTTACCTAATGTACAGTTGGCGGCATGTATCTGCAGCAGATTCATCAATCTTGCATGTACATTATAACAGTTCTATGGAGCTGTTGACTCATTCTGCAAAAAGATATTCAAAGGTTGCATGGTTTTCTCTGTGCAACACAATTGTGGTTGTGTTTTGGTTGTGCTCTGGTCAGTTGGCTTTGTTTTATTCACTAGCTGAGAATACATTCGTACCATTTTAAATCTGGCTTTATGAGACTGTATATTTTCAGTGGTGGCCCTTTACCTGTCCGTCAATGGCGTAATGACAAGCCTTTCAGTGCAGCCCAAGAATTCATTCTGGTAGACGAAGCCCACGTCTGTGATGTTGATGATCATCTTGTCTGAGTCCTCATTAAAGTAGAACCGGCACTGCTTCAGCCACTCAAAGTCATTGGGGCTTTTGACGTGCAGCCGGCACTGGGAGGAGAAACGGTAAGGATAAGGTAGACGATGGGGGACAGAGAGCAAAGTAACGCAGAGGGGAAGAGCAGACAGCAGGAGAGAGACGGGGAAGGGAGATAAAAGGATGAGAAGAAAGCGGGAGACGGCAGAAAGCAAGCAAAGAATAAGAGAGTGAAGGGCACCATTCAGGAGACGATGTGAGGCGAGAGATAAAACAGGAAAAGGGAGGGAAGTAGGGGTGGAAGCGCAGGATGCATTAAGGGGCAATGGGTGAGAGGAAGGTAACATTAAGAAGATGGGGAAGAGAAAGAGAGGCGGGTAAGGCGGGGATGAAAGAAAAGAGGCAAGAAGCCATGAGATGAAAAGGGGGTGGAAGAAAGGTAAAGGAAAGAAAGGTAGCAGGACAGAGGCAAGTCAATAAGACAGGTATGTGTGGTGCAATGAAGAAAAGGAAGCAGAATAAGGAGGCAGATGAGTTCAGAGATGAAAGAAAAAGAGAAAAAATATGGGAGACATGAAGGTAATAGGACATGAAAACAACATTTAGAAAAATTGCAGGGGATAAGGCTAAGACTGTGAACAAAGGAGGAGAATAAATGACAGTTTACAAAGCAGACACTATCTTTAGTAGGATATTCTAATTGGATATAAAGTTTTAGATTAATTTGTAAGCTTTTGGTAAGGGCTTGTGTTTAGTGTAAAATACTTTAGCTGATTGTATTGGCTACTCCCGGCTTTACTGGATGCACTCACCAGGTCATCAAATATGTCCCTCTGGTGGACGTGAATGGTGATGAGGGTCTCGTACTTGGTCCTCTCCACGGCCTCCAGGTCTCTCGTGGTCATGTCAATCAGTGTGTTGAGCAGATCCAGGAAGAGCTGGTTGGTTTTAGGCATAATGCGGCGATCGTATCGGGCATTGGTCAGAGCCTCCTCGGCGTCTCTCGTCCATATCATCTGGATACCTAGCAAGCCCACCTGATACAAGGACAAGGATTTTTTTCACATGTGCTGAAGACCTTCAAATTGTACTTCCAACCCAACATCCCAGAAAGTAAACTGGTTTATGTAAGCAAGACCATGGTGTATTGGTGTGGTCCACATTGGGAAACATTGTTGGATTACTTCTTCAAATGCAGCTATAACCTACTTGAGCAGGGAATGAACTGAGGAAGTCAATGAGCTGGAAGCCAGTGTCCTGGATGGTCAGAGCAGCTTGTCGAATCACCAGGTGCAAAGACCTCTGGGATTCCTTCAGCAGGGCGTTGAGCCACACCTCTACATTCCCTTCTGCGGTGACAGGACGCTCCAGTTCCACAGTCTCCCCCTCTCGTGACGACACAGCCAGAATACGGTCATATACCTGAGAAAGGTAGGATTGAGTAGCTGGATTGCAGTCAGTCCAATTCTAAAATCACTATTTTACTCATCCTTCACTTCAGCAAAAAGGTCGCTTGTCAGATCGTCTTGACCTACCAGAAGTCTAACTGGCTCCATAAAAACTCACCTTGTCATGAAATTGGACACTCTTGATGTTGTCAAAGACATTGAGAAGGTGGGCCTGGATCGTGTGGGAGTCGGAGGCCTGGCCCAGGATCTCCAGCAAAGCAGGGTCGGAGACGAAGAAGAAACGAGGAAATAGCAGACGCTTCTTCTCCAAATAGCTGTTTCGCCACATGATAACAAAAAGAATAGTCTCATGGCAGCTGACAGATAATACAACAAGCCACACTGTGAGCAGCCTAACATCAAAACTCATCCAAATCACTCAATCATTCAAACCTTCATATTGTTTCAATTGGTTTGATTTGAATTTAAGTCCTTTGTACCCACCCTGTAAGTGACTTCTGACATATCTCCAGCTGTTCGAGGAGGTGAGGAAGCAGCTGTCCCATGGTCTCATCTCCCACACATGACTGCACTACATTGGGCATTTCGTGTGCTCGCATCATGATCTTCACCCATGATTTATCGATGTTAGAGAAACGCTTAGCTTCCTAAAAAGATTGAGCCCGTCATTTATCTCATTATCATTGGTCGTTTTGTTAGATTTTGCAAAAACTCAAGTTAACATGTAGAAAATACTTTGAATTATGTTAAAATTACTAAAATATGAGCTATCAGGGATTTGTTTTAGTCAATGAACAACATTTTCAAAAAATATCTCTGGACTGGAGAATCAAATGAAAAATTCACTGTAATATATAACTTACCTTAGGCAGTTGTTTGGCAATGTCTCCACCCACAAACACAGCCTCAAGATAGATCCAGAGGTTCTGGACAGTCATCCAGTGTTCAATAATATCAGTGGTGTTGGAGAGATTCTGGACCCACTTCTGAATCTGGCCTTTGAACGGTGTGTTGTACCTGAGAGACAGGTAAATGACGCACATTAACCTCATATTGTGACACACATTTGTGCAGCTGCTATTAAGTCTTTGAGACATTAAGTTAGATTTCCCGTCGTGGGCTGTTGGGGTACAACATTTTAATTTTACGGCCTTCATCAAACGCTGATGATTATGACAATCAACCCTGACATACCTGTTGCTCATGAGAGACCCCAGCATCATTAGGCTGTCTTCCATGCTGGCAATGATCTCTGATGTGCTGTCTCCTCTCAGCAGCAGCTCTCCGCGTGTCTTAAAGTTGGCAAATGTAAAAGTCTTGTTGTCCCACTCGGCAATCACCTGCTTGAGCTTCTGTTCAATATCTCTTTCTTTCACAGCACTAATGCAGATGTCCTGAACAAAAAACACCAGAGTATAATAGAAAATCATGTTAATAACTTATTTAACGAACTATACAAAATATCTTTTCACAGTGGTTTGTGCATTTGAAAGGTTGTTTTTACTAGCAGTCATCCTTACCTCAATCTCCTCTTTATACTTGAGCAGAGGAGCCTCCATAATGTTACGTAGCTTGAATGTGTCTGTCTCCACCTCAAAGGTATGCCCAGTCACCTGGGTACAAAATAAATGAAAAAGCTACTGTCCTGTAAACACTTAACAGAACAGGAAGTGTAGTGGTGCCGGTGGCCATGTTTCCACTGACCTCAGTAATTCTCTTCCAGTGACGAGTCATCATTGCTTTGTTGGTCATTAGTTCCAGCAGGGGGCAGCACTCACTGAAGTCGTCGATGGTTTTCTTCAGGTCTAGGAAAGCCTGCCACTCCTTCAGAGCACGAGGCAGCTTGCGACACCTGGTAGTTCATAGGAACCAGTTGTCAGCAAACTCAAAGCACACCCTACCAAAGCCTGGACAACGTTAGGCAGGTGGTTTTATTGTTGTGGCTGACAGGTGTATGCAGCTCAGGATGCTTTAACACTTATATTACATTTTGTTGGAAAGTGGCCATTGTAAATTCAGAATAATAATGTCAATAACTCAGGGCTGTCTTAAAGGACCTGTTTTTAGGATTTTATGGCACCTAGTGGTCAATTTGCAGATTGCAACAAACCATTGTAAACAATACTCCTTCCTTTCCAAGTGTCCAAGCCAATATTTGATTCTCTTGTTCCAGACTACTATAGAAACCTGGCAGCTCAACATCGACGGCTCCATGGAAGAGAACCCTATGCAGATATAAAGGACTCATTCTAAGTACAAGAAAACAATAATGATTTGTTATAACAGGCATCCACCAATGTGAAATGCAATTCTGAATACTACACTACAAGGTCCTTCTTCTCCCCTGGCGTGGGAGGTATTATCCCCTACTCACAGTTCAAAAGTTTAGCACCAGCTCTGCTGCACAGTTGCACAGTGTACCCAACCTGAAGCAACACCTTTAAAACCGACAGACAGGGTTTTTGGCAGGGGAGGCGGTTGTCATCTCTTCTTCCACTTTTATATTACCACATAATCCCCTTGTGGTTACAAACTGCCTCTGGCCTTCAGCTAGTTTCTCACTGTCAGGAGACAGGACAAAAGGGAGCCACACTATTTTACCTAAATTTTGTGGCTTGTATTTTTTTTTTTTGCCTCCTTCAGTTTGAAACATACTGAAGGAAAAAACCCTTGTTAGTAGACAGACAGAGCGCCAAGAAAAGCATAGAGGGGCATGTAAAATGGTTAATGGAAATATTTTTACAGCAACTTCAGTGCAAGGACTTTCTATTAGTCCGGGAAAGGGGTGAAGTAGGGGACAAGGACAGACTAAATCATGTCATTTGATTTTTCTTCTTTTTTCTTTTCTTTGTTCTAGTCCCCCACTTCCTGTAATAACTTTGAAGATGAAGCTTGAATACTGTTGTAGTTTGAACATAAATGTTCAGTTAGGGATGGATGATCTTTCCAGGAGGTGTCTCTCTCTATTATGAAATTATAAATCAGTCCAATACTGAACAAAGATTTAAGATGAATAAACTGCCTAACCTGGTCTGAAAGTCTAGCAGTTCATTATTGATCTTCTCGATGTGGATGTCAGCCCAGAGGATATCATAGTAACCGTTGACTGTTTCTATGACGTTGTTGTACAGGCCATACAACTTCTGCAGCAGGGTCAGCTGCTTCCGAATCTCCAGCAGCTGAGGATGCTGGGTAACAGGAAGTCCAAACAGCTCCTCTCCGCCTGTGTAGGTGATGTACTTCCTGAACAGATTGTCAAATCGATTCTGAAGAGGAGAACGACAACAGAATTAGTCCGGATGCTGCATAAAAATAACATTATCCCTCCCTGAACGACTACCTTTGATGGGACCCGGATCAATTGTTAGACCCAAATCACAAATAAACTGAAATAACCAGTATAGCCAGTAACTAACCTGGAACATGATGAGTCTGTCACTGGCATCCTGAGGAGCTAGCCCCACCACCATGGGACCATCCTTAAGCAGAGAGGGTGGTAAAGTGAGGTTTTATCATTTGCTATCAAACGTTTAATGAAGCCACGGTTATATAATGTGCATTAATTAAAAAAAGGTTTGATGGGAAGTGAACCCAAAGCCATCTAAGTCTTTGAGTTTCTTCTACCTTCTCATATTCCTGGTAAAAGTGTTGGCAGTCCTCCACAAAGGTCTCCACATTGCTGAGCAGTTCTCCTCTGAAGTTTGGCTGCAGCGACACCAGCTCATTCTGCACCTCCGTGCTGCGGGACAGCAGCTTTTCCCAGGTGTAACGCAGTGTGTCCACTTTATCGGCCTCCTCCTTGGCTACTGACAGTTCATATTTATGCAGCATAGCATAGGACTCCTTTAGGAAGGAAAAGAAAGTTTAATTTCCTGAATTTCACAAAGCTTTCACATAGATTTAAATGCTTTATGTTCATAAACACTGCAGTAACTTTTAAAGCATTGTGACTGTTCTCACTCTACACACTATTGAAGCATTCAAGGCTGCTGAAATCTTTCACGGTCACCACTTAAGGCTCTTTCGCATTTGTGTGTCTCTGAAATAGGAGGTCAGCATTCAACTGTGCCATATGTGAAACACTGTATTTTACCTCTATAGGTCCAACTTGGAAATCAATAGTTATTTGGTGCTCTCTGATCTCCTTGAGCGAAGCCATGGCAATGCGAATGTCATCCAGGTCTTTGATTTGTCTATTCAGCTTCTTCCCTGCTTCATCCACAAACGCAAAGATCTGCTCCATCTCCGAGCGATACTTCCTGTTGCAGTACAGGCCGTAGTCCACCATCCAGTTCTTGGTTTCCGCAGTGAGGGACATCTTTAGGGAGGCTGGTATAAAGAAATAATACGTGAGCATACCGAGACCCGTCATTGTTTGGCTGGAGAGCAATTGCGTCTTCAAATTTACACGTGAATAGGGCCAGGGCTCCCACGGTGATGTACTCCGGTTCAGAGTTTATTTCCAGCTCCAGATCTCGATAGAAAAGGATCTGGCTCTCAAACTCGGATAGCAAGGGACTCCCCTGGATGAATCTGCGGAAAACAAAAACCAACAAAAACAACTTAGTGATGGTTCCTAGGAGTCAGGTCTGAATATCCAGTCTGAACATCAGTTTGACATACTTCCGGATGGTGTCTTCACGGTCCTTTCTCCAGATGTGATGATAGCGGCTGAAACGGTCGAGAGCGGTCACCACTTCCTGCACAACGATGATATAAAACAAGGGTTTAATGGAAATGGACTTACCTTAAGAGATTACAAGACTGAAATGCAGAAGATGAAAGTAACAGGTGGTGCCTATATCACTTCACAATTAACAGATTTAATTTGTGAATTAGATCAAATAAATATAACAAGTTAGAATCTTTAATTTTATCAGTTCTCATACCTTTTTGGTGGAGGTGATGGAGGTGCTGAGGACAGACACCAGCTTGACTATCTCTTTGTTCTCAGACACACCCTTGTAGTAGTTCCTCGCTTGGAACGGGATGGCCTGGATCACCGATGCCGAAATATCTGAGGTGCTGCCTTCTGTTTGGAGAACACAGTGCATGTTGTCATAGAAGATTCACTCACAAGCGACTGTTTCGAATTTGAATCCTGCATTGTTTTTTTAAATTATCTAGCACTGCAGCATTGCTCACACAGATTTTGTAAAGAGGGTTCATAACAGTCTTTGCTCTACTGAGCTGAGTGAAACAAGGAATTCAATTGAATGTTGGACACATCGTCGATAGATACTTCTATATCATACATCATTATTGCCAAAACATGAAATAACAGACAAACTGTGAGCCGTCTCATACCAGCCAGGCTCCTGTACGTCGTTGCTCCATCGTCAGATTCGCTCTCTGAACTGTCTTGTTTGAGAGCCGCCATCCGTCTTTCATTCATCTTTCTCTGCAAAAACGCACACACACATCGCAAAATAAACCTCACAGAACCGTGAAATCACCAGTCCGGCAAAAAAAGAAATAAAAAGAATTAACTGGCAGCGTTGGTCCTTTCATCTGATCAAACGCACCTTTGAGATCCTTTCTTTGCTCCATTGGCTGACTCCTTTGCTGACACTGACCACACACTCAACAGCCCGGTTTAGAGCCTGCTGGACCTCCTCCAGAGCAGGAACCATGGCGATGTTAGGGATGGACAGGGTCACGTCGACTCTGAAAATAGCCTGCTGACCACTGTATTTGCCACGGCTGGGTGAGTCGCTCTCGGCTGCGGGGGGAGACCGGGTTAGCTCTGACACAGTGTGATGTGATGTAAAGACTTGCAAAAGTATATTTCACAAGTCAGACGTTGTGGCACCTGACACGGCTTAAATAACTTTTGTGGTCACATGCTAGGACAGAAATGACTAAGATCTGTGTTTAAAGTTGAAAAATAAAATGCCCTGCTGACAGCGTGGCATTGATAAAAGTAGAAGAGGCTGCAATCCAACAGGATGGAAAGCAATTTTGTTAGAGCAGAAAAGCTTCACCACCATGTCATTATTTTTCTACTTTCTTCCCAATAGCAGCTGCATGGTTGTTGTCAGAAACATCTGAATAACTTTTCATGTATTACACAAGACCCACCGGAGAAATGCATGTGCGAGGAGGTGTGTATGCGCTTGCGTAGCATCTCCAGGGTGTTGCGTGTCACTCTGAGCAAGGCATCCACGTTGCGGTGGTTGAAGTAGGAGAGCAGCTCCTGGGCTTCCTCCTCCATCACTTCCATCAGATCCCTCTTCTTCCTCTTCCTCACCAAGGGAGAAGAAGGACCAACGCTAGCAGGAGGGCCCAGCGTGTTTCTGGAGAAGAGACGGCCCTCTGAGCGACCCTCCTCATCCCCTAATGAGAGCACGCATCTACAGTGAGCATGACGGTTAAATTATGACCTTTCCCTTCCTATTCTCTGGCGTATCTGTGCTGTTGATCTATTTGACATTAACCCTGTCTCCTATAGCTGCTTCCCTGTTATCACACGCCATTCTATTTGATCGAGAAAGGAAAGCGTTGGCATACCTTCGCTGTCAATGTGGTCTACAGTCTTGCTTCCAGTGCAGCTGTCTTCTTCAACCTTCTCCACCTCCTCTCTCTGATTGTGATCAAACTCCAGCAGCATGTTGATCAGTTCGTTGGCAGCCTCCTCCACTAGTGAGCTCTTAGTGTGGAGATTCTGGGCTTGTCTTATGCAAAGGTCCTATACACATGCCCATCAGATCATGTTTCATTATTGATGTGAAGTATATCAAAGCCCCTGTGCACCACAGCATTTTACAAATTGTAGTAACAGTGTGCAGGTATTGCACAACTGAGAAACTATAAGTGCAGAAAGGATTGTGTTACTATTGTTGCGTGTTGTTAGCATTTAATTACCCTGGTGGTTTGAACAAACTCCTCACAGGTGACCGGCTCGTCCTCCGGAAGAACACACAGCATGGACACGCTCATCTCCTGTAGTACTGCATCTATCCTAAACTCCACCAGGTCGTTCACTCTGTCCATCAGCAGCTCCAGATCGACTGGAGACAAAAGAACGACAGAAAGAGAGGGGACACAGACGAACAAGAGTCGAGAGTAGGAGTCAAGGAATTTTTGCAAGTATCGGAGGAAAGAAGGGAGAAAAAAAGTGCAGAGGGAGCAATTTATCAAAGTGAGGATTAAATAAAGAGGTTGGTATAAAAAGTGTGCTGTGTGGAGAGGGCTGGAATATATATATGTGAGGGTTGCTCGTGAGTGTGTATACAATGAATCTATTAATGTAAATTTTATCACACGCTGCCAGTTGCTGAGTTGCAGGATTTTTTGCTTACCCAATGCCTTGTCGATGCGGCTGAGATACTTTTCTATGTTCAGAGATGTCCAGTTGAGGGAGGTCAAACCCGGCTGTATAGCCTCATCCACCTATCAAGGAAGTGTGGTTTGATATGGTGATACACTTTGTACAGTAGCCGCTGCGCACAGTTGGGTATATTTTGACACAGGTGCTAGAAAAAAGCACCGGACCAAAACACTAAATCTGAAGACAAAGTTATGAAGTTATTGTTTAAAAGCACTTAATCATCACAGAATTTTATGCTCTGTGACTAAATCTAGCTATGATCTAGTTAGAGCAATGGTTCCTACTCATTTTGTTGTGCATCTGCTACATTTTCAACATTTTATTTATACCATACTTTTAAATCATCTCGTCTCGAGTACTGTAAAGCCTTCTCGCTCATGTTTGCAGTCGGTAAAAAACGATGCAGCTCGCCTTTTAACAGGAACACTCAAGTGAGGACACATTTACCCCGTGCTGGCCTCTATTTAAGGTTGATTTTAAGAATGCGGTGTTTGTCCACAAATGACTAAATGGACTGGCTCTGAATTATCTCTCTGTTTTCCTGCAACCACACATCCCATTAGGGTCACTCAAGTCCACTGACCGCTGACTTCTGGTTGAACCAAGAACAAGGTTTGAAGCACAGAAGAGATTGTGCAGTCCCCAAACCTCAAACAGTTGGCATTGTTAGGCGGGCCCAGACATTGCTTGTTTTTAAATCCCATCTTAAAGCTAATTTTCATTCATTTAATTCAGTGGTGAAGCTGCTTTTTTATTGTGTGTTTTAAATTGGTATTTTTAATTCCCTTTTCTTCTGTGTTGTTTCCTGTTTGGTTTAATAGGTTTTTCAACTCTAATTGCACAGCACTTTGGTAAACTTTTATTTTTAAATGTAAATTAAAATTGACCTAACTGCCTAATGTGGTAAAGGTAACTGCGTTATTGCACTGTCGCTGCAAGGGCTGCAACTACTCATTACACTAATATTGATTACAATTTTTAAAATTGTATTAAGATACATACTAAGGTGAAAACTGTGGCACTCCACATAATGACTCTAAGTTGCCAAAACTGTTAACCAGTTAACCACAAATCAAAATGGACAAATAGACACTTTTAGGCCAACCATGGGAAACTCTGTGCATGCATATTAACAGTCACCCACACAGGTTTTAACACCTGTTCATATGTAAAGGCAGTCATTGCAATGATATAATATGCCTGATATTCTTTTGATTTAACATTATTTCAAGTTTGCAGAGTTCGAGTGCATTTTACATTTTAGTGGGTGTTAAAATGAGCACCACACAGCAAGACATTTGTTGAGCACAGCTTTCTTAAGGCTACATGCTGACCACTGATTATCTCATCTCTGGAGAAGGAAACTGGCTTTACAGTCAGCGACTCAACTCGTTCACCTCTCAAAGTTAGATCTGAGCTTGTTCCGTATGTGAACTGGTGATGTTATGCTGCTGTTGTGTTAGGTCACACAAGGATGCCAATGGCAGATCCCAAGTCTGATATACTATACGTATATATTGAGAATACTCAAAGCTGGCCACAACTGACAATCATTAAGTGTGAAGAATGAGTTATAGATCTATAGGTCAAATGATATCACAACCGCATCTTACCTTTGCTACATGCGGCGTGGCCAGCTGTTCAAAAGCACTCTGAATCTTAGCCCGCACTCTGGTGTTCTCACTCAGCATCAACTGAAACAGGAAAGACGTCAATATATTCAAAGTATTCACTCAGCAAAAACACTGAATTCATTTCCTTCCTGGAGCATGCTGTAAATACAAATGAATTTTTGTTGGAGACCATTGACCTGCACTCAATTTCAGCCACACGTTACATACATTGTGTAGACTTCTAACACAAATATACAGTAGATGTTAAAGACAATGAGTTTTTCCTCGTGTCTATAAGTCTCTCACGTGTATGCATTTGTAGGCAGTGTGTAAAATCCACCTGTAATTTGTTGTAGTTCTTTTTCAGGGCGTCCTGTTTCAGCTGCAGCAGAGCAGCAAAGGGAGGGATTTCCAAATTCATCCTCGTCATGCAGTTCACCTCCCTGATCTGGGTCAGAATCTCTGGGTCAAAGTTGACGAACAGCTCCCCTGTTGCTGGAGACCTAACCAGCAGGGAGGCCTGCAGCCCCACCCTGGCATCCTCCATCTACGTAGGATGTAGAAAGGTGGATGGGAGAGTTTATTGTGAGTTTTGCAAAAGATGCAAATAGAGAAGTGTGAGAAAGACGATATGAATATATAGAACATAAAGAAAGACAATCAGTGAGAGAAAGCAGTAGATGTTAATACGATATGTACAGTATCTTTTTACCTTTTTCATCCAGTCGTGATGGTAGAGCATCTCAAATTCCAACAAAACCCTTGCCACCCTATTAAAGTTCCTGATGATCCTCTTAGCCTCTGGTGTGGAAAGAACTCCTGGATGCTACACATGAACAGAAAGGTACTGTTTAACTTGGAAGGGACATGCACGGACAGATTTATTGCAAATCAGCAAAAACTAGGCTCAGCCAAACATAACTGTAGAAAGACAGAAACGCAAACAGTCAGTAAATAAATTATTCAAACTACCTGTTGAAAGAGATCCATGGGACCCTGGATTCGGCTGTACAGTTGCCGAGCCCACATGATCCGACCCGCCACTGGGGGCAAGTCCCTGCCGATGGGTGGGTCGAGTTTCTGCTTCATGTAGATGCGGGAGACCATTTCAATGTCCCGGCCATAGTTCTGCAGAATCCGCTGATACTTCTCGTCAATGCCAAGATCTGGGATGCCCAGTCTGTGCAGCAGCAGCACATAAATACATAAAAGTAGATTTGCTTAGTCAACCAGAATATAGACAACCAGAGTTATATATATATATATATATATATATATATATATATATATATATATATATAATATATATAAAAAGCTCAAGGTCTGACCTGTGGAGCAGGATCAAGATATTTTGTTGTGAATGTTACAGATGAATTATTAAGTGGTTACCTTTCAAATTTCTTCAGCACGTTTAGAGCTCTTTCTGTATTTTGAATTTTGTCAAAGGTGCTGTCCATGAAACTCTTCAGCTGATTCTGGAAACACAAACACCAGCCGTATTTACAAAATCAACTTTTGAGACAATTAACCCGACATCCCAAAAACCTTCGTGCCAGTGCAAAGACACATCAACCGGGCACAACGTTTATCTCATGTAGTGTCCAATTACTATTCTGTCATTGGTCAGAAACTGGAAGTGGGCGCGGTTAACGTGGAAAAGTGGAAGGTGAGCTCTCAGATGCTATATTCGCAGTGTGACCGCTAATCTGTCCTGGGTAGAAATCGGCATACTGTGTATCGGGACGGTGTGATCCGACGGACACAGCTGTCAAAACGACGCAGTGGGAGGGCCCTATGAGGATTTCCCGGGTTTCTCATGAAGTTTAAATTACTTGGCCAAAACGAACTTTGTTCTTGTTCTCGCAGCTCTTGAAGCAAGAATAAATTTCTATGTAACAGCTTGTGTCAGCAATTAGCCCTTTTCACAGCATCCATTTTCACATGTAAGCATGGTGTAATCGATTAAATTAGTGGTATTCACAACTTCATAACTTTTTTAGCGGGGTCCGAATTTGGTCGTCGTTGATGATATATCTGAGGAAAACATTGATATTCCTAACGTCCTCATCTTTTCATTATACCGAATTCTGCCATTAAGTGACTCAGCCATTTGATTGTGCTGCCCTCAAATTGGGCCCTGTTTACCATGTTCAGGAGGAGGCTCAATATGTACAGCCCTCTAAGTGGAAAGCTCATGAGTTGTGATGTTTGACATGACTTTTTTCAGAGATGATGGAGGTAAGTTGATATACTGTAATTTAGTAGAATGGAGGAAAATTGGAGGAAAATGTTGACACACTGCATGTTGTTGATGCAACAGCCTCATGTTTCATATTGACTTTGCATGTCCTGTATTCAGTTATTCACTTGTTAGCTTTCTAACCCTTGGTGGTTGTCTAGCAGTGCTGTATACCCTGCTTCAACATGCCAAAATGGCTGCTGTGGAAAGAGTCTCTCGACTTACATGAAGCTCAAAGGTGCTTTTGCAGAATTCCTCGTAGTCAACATCAAAGTCGGTTCTTCTCTGGTCCAGGAAACTGTAGTGTTTGTTCTTTATGTTCAGTACAATGGCCTGCTCCAGACATAGAAGCACAAATGCATGGAAAGGTTAAACATTTATCTTTTCTAAATCAGTGAAGCAAATCTGCCTACATGGCAAGACATGACCCTTTGAGATTAATCAAGGTTTTGAAACTGAGTATACAATATATATTGCAAGGGAAGTTTAACACAAAGTGTTAAGGCTCAGCATGAATTATGGATACACTTTGAAGCAAACTGTCAGTTTCAACAGAGAGGTCTGGCATCTCTTCTGTTTGGTTATTTGAAAGGGCCGATGGAATTACATGAGGTGAACCGGACTGAACTGGCATGCAAAACATTTAGTTTAGTTAGTGGAGCTTTTATTTATTCAGGAAGTCTCACTGGGATCAAGATCTCATTTGCAAGAGAGACCTGAGAACAAATTACATACTCATGGGATCACAAGGATACAAATCATTCATTCAAAACAGCCACCGGATACACAGCCACGCCAATTAAAATAGTGGCTTTCATGAATAACTTCTGTAGTTGCTCCCGTGATTGGAGGTTATGGCTAGTAACTCTGAACTCAACTAGAGAAGATAAATATGCTAGATGTTTGGATAACAAGTTAGATGCCTCACAGATGCCAGTGAAGACCATCCAATCTTCTCACATAACTCACAGTGGTGAGTATGATAGCTGTCTGCAGCAATGAATCCAATGGCGCATAGGCAGATGGTGTCCGGTTGTCGTTAGTCAGCATCAACATGAACATACGGGTATGTCTGTAATCTAATGTAGACAGTAATGTAGACAGACGGACTTTTCTGTTTTATAAAAGGCAAAGCCAGCTGTTCTTTGTAAGAATCCAAATGGAGTTCTCAATTTTTTATGTTGTTCAGCAGGTTTTATAGGACAATGAGCCATCTAAATTCTACAGTATTTATGATGATGGACTATATTAATTAGATCTTTGATAGGACTGGAGGTATACATGACTTTTTACTTCAAAAAAATGCACAGATTTTGTCTTTTTGTAACTTGGAATACACAAACTGCAGGTCATCTAAAGCCTTCAAAGTTCACACTAAAATCAGTGGCATACAAGATGGTCTGACGGCACAAAAATTAACACAGTGGTACTGTGAAGGAAAATACATATTATGTATTTAACTAAATGGACCTAACCTCTCTTTAATGTTCATGTCCCATGCAGTTAGTACACTTATACTGGTACTACACTCACAGCGGTAAAATTCACAGACATGCAATTTTACCCCGACATGCTTTCAGCTATGAGAATGGGCCATGCATTGCTAAAGGTTGAAGACATTACCTCCCATTTCCCCTGCATTTCTGCAGTCTGCACATCCAAGGAAGCAGAAACAAACAGACACCTCACGTCAAAATACTCCGAAGACAAAACGTCCACACGCTGATTACAAGCAATGACATGCATATTCATATTCATTACTTTCTACGACGCAAGGCAGTACAAGCAGACTGTGTGAACTGAAGAAAACGATTCTGCACAAAATGATAGGAGGGAACAAAGACAGTAATCTCCCACTGTCCTTCTAAGTGTTCAATCTAAAGTTGTTTGGAAGCTGCGCTGACATGTACACTATTATTGTCTTGAATATCTCAACATAAAGACGATGCTGTCCTTATGTTACGTCACCGGTATATTGTAGGTCTAGTCTACCTAGATACTTATTCACCCTACAATATAAAAGCTTTTTTTATATATTTTATGTAAGTACTAATTACATAGGAGTCGTAAAGCCTGTTCTCAGCATTGCTGTAACCTGCTGTAAAAGCCTTTCATTAACCATCCATTGACAAGACATTCAGCATCAATAGATGGCAGGAGGAGAGCAGACTCAGCTGGCTAACAGCGGCATTTCATCATTTAATGGCGTGCCTCTCTGTGTCATCGACATGAATTTACAACAATCCGATCTCACAGTATACCCACTTGAAACCTGGTGGCCATGGTCTCCAGTCCTTCTATCTTGGAGTCCTGCAGGGCGGAGTAAGTGGAAATGGTGCTGAACATTTCCAGGATCTTGTTCAGTCGTCGCTGGAACGTGTCAAACTTCCCGAAAATGTACATCTCGCTGAAGTCGAACTGCCTCTCTGAGGGAGTCTGCTCCAGCTTCTCCTTGGTTTTATGGAAACACCGCTGGTACTCCTGAACAGCACGATATGACACAAAACAAAGATGGTCACGTCTAGCTGCATAACAAGGTGGGATGGAAGAAAAACATTATACTCTTTCTCAAACCAAGAAAAGGGTGGTGTATTCATCTAAATCTGTATTCTTGTGTATTATTGTAACAGTACTGAGATTTTGAATAAAATTTCAAACAATATGCAGGTGACAGATATATAGATATCAAATAAGCATTGTCCAGTACCTGGTTTAGATGGATGGCAGCTTTGATTTTGTCAACAACAACTTGCTGAGGCTGGTCCCATATCGAATTAAGGCCATTATTTGTGATGTGGGCCTTGCAGGCTGTGATCATCTGGTTTGTCACCTGGAGATTTAGATGGGTTCGGTGAAATCGAGACATGCGCAGGTATCAAAAGGTCAAAGAGGAAATTTGTTTTTGGTGCCGTAACACGATCGGCGAAACATTCTGACATTTGTATTCAGATCACATCCGCTCTTTTGTAAATCAAGCCCGTAATTTGCACACCAGGAGGTTCTGAATGAAACGGGATCGTTTTGTGCATGATTCTTGTTTTTCATGCTGACTTAATGTAACTGAGCACTTAGTAGGCAGAAAATGCATTGTTTTCATGTTTTATTCATCCGTTAAAAAAAGAAAGAAAATTACAGATCTCAGATTACAAATGAAGAGAATACCCAGACTAGACGCACACACCTCCACTGAATCCCATTTGTTCATTATGATCTATTTATCATTGATGAATCTTGTGGGATAGCAGCCACCCCCACCTTGACAAAAAGTGATGTGATCTTTTCCGACGTGTTGTAGTACCGAGAGATACTGTGAATCATCCTGATGGCATTGATCAGGCCTGGGATTGCATCGACCATTGACACCTACGGGTGAAACAGAAATAAAAGTGTGTGTTTACTTATAAGCACAAAATGTGCGACGTTTCAGCGACAGTTCAATGCGGGTACTAATCGCCTGGTGTGTTTTTAAAGCACCACTTTATCTTTAGAGTGATTAAAGTTTTATTCTTACCGGGTCACTGTTGTAAAGAGGGTCACAAAACTTCTCCAGACTGTAGAGGTACTTGACATTGTCTTTGGCCTCATTGGCTGCATCAGTAATCCTAGTGTCCAGCTCTTTCCACGACTAGACCAAAACACACAGTTATTGCATTTAATGTAAGGTGGCGCCAAAATATAGAAGGGTGATTTGATGGACATAAAAGTTTTAGGCAAAAAGCAAAACAGCATCCTAAGAAATGTGTTCTTAGGACGCTGTTTTTGATGTTTTTGTCATATCTGACCTTTATGAGTTTAGATTTGGCCATCAAGAGCACGCCCAACACAGCCTTGACATCAGGGCTCTTCAGCTGGTCCAGAAGGTAGTTGAATCGGGACATCCGTTTCTTCCAGTGGTCCAGCTCGGCACGAGGGCCGAGGTCGTCCGCCTCCTTTCGAAGCTGGTCACTCTCAGCTAGAACCTGATAAACAAACATACCGTGTATCTGCTCCCTTTTCAAGCTCTATTTCTGTATTTAGTCAGTTTAATGTGGCAGTCATGAATTCCTTAACAGCAGACCTAGAATTACTTTGGAACATTAAATGCATATATACACCGATCAGGCATAACATTATGACCTAATATTGTGTAAAATGAATGAACAAACAAAAATCCTGAAGTGAAAACACATGCTTGCTGTTCAGTTTATTACAACTGTATAATAGTATGTGCTGGCATATAATATAATCGGTCATATTTGAATAAATAAGTATGCAAGGAAAACAAACATGCATACACACACTGGCCAGTTCATTAGTTACACTAGTGAAAACAAATGCTATCAAAAAGTCCTGCACTAAACACTGTATGAAAGGTGGTAATCCAACTGTATGATGATTTTGGAGGATGTAGTCTGTGATACTGTTAAAAGCATTTCTGTTATTTAGCCAAGCACACTGTCTACAATGGAGTTGTCAAAATAATAGAAACATGTGTCGGCACAACACAATACAGTTCAATAGTATTACAAACCACAGCCTCCAAAATGAAAAGACAGTTGCACCACTATGAAGCTAAGATTCAGTGCAGGACTGTTGCATTAGAATGAAGTAGCCGGTGAGTGTATCTTGCGTTTGCTTCTTATCGGGCTGAACAAGCTCTGTGCATTTGTTGCTCATCTTCATTAAATATTTAACACATATCCAGTTGCATTTTTGTCTTAAAGTACAAGACACCTGTTCAGCTTTACCTGCTAATGGCAGGTAAAGCTGAACTGAAGACAGTTAATGCAAAGTGGTAATGAGTTCTATTCCAATATGTCACCACAACCTTGTGTGCACAACCATACAGGAATATGCAAGACACATAAATAGCAGTGATATGTTAGTGGATACTTTCTCACCTGTTCTATCTGCTTGATCCACACTTTCATGCAGGCCTCTATCTTTTCTGTGGTCTCTGTGCTGTTGGCTGCGGCCATGTAGTCCGACGGGCCTTTCAGCACCCGCAAGTCAAACACGTCACATTCTTTCAAGGTAACCTGGAAGCGAGCCATGACAGAATATTTTGTTTTTGCTGTTATATAATTTATGTGCCTCTGAATATGACTGTGTGATTTTGAATAACAATTTTATTTCAGAAAAACAAACAAAACCAGAGGCTGTGCTGTGGAGTAATTTTAGGGTTGCAAAGTCTTGCTGTTGTGCTTTTACAGAGTCTCTTTAATAAAATAGGAAACACACTACCGTAATGACAATGGTTCAGATATCTTCAGTTAGAGCTATAATTTGCAAAAATACAAATGCACTTTCCTGTATTTTTCCAGGCAATCTATATGTTTATTTGCACAAATGTGTGAATTATCTTAAGTACAGTTTGGTTAAGATTCAGTCTTCATACCTTTTCTTGTAGGCTCTCCTGTGCTCCAGCCAAAACCGACACAAAGCCCTCTAATGAGGATATGAAGTCCTGTTTGACAGCCTGGGCCTGGGGGCTGGCCAGCTCCCCCCAGCCATGGTTCATCTTCCTCAGGGTGGGGATGAAGATCTCAGAGAGCAACTGCTCCACACTTTTTAACAGACCCACTTCTGTCGTGTCCAACATGTTGAAATTCACATCCTTAAAAAGATATTAAAGTGAACACATCACTGGAAAGACAGTGAGTCCAAAAGTTTCCCAGCAGAAAATTGTACTGTCACACGATGGTCAATGCTATTGTGGTTTTAATGTTGTGGCAGATCAGTATACACCATCTTTTTATCTGGTCAAATCCTGGCAGTAGTTATTTGGCTAGACTTGAGCAATCATGGAGAAGTCATCACTCACAAACTCACAAGCACAAATACACACAACCTGCCTTCATGTTTCTCAAAACAACTCCCGACCAATTTATTAAGATTGTAATTTTCTGTTTCTGTTAATATGATTATTGAAATTCACCACAGGTACCGTAGGTCTTTTAGTATGCTCTCTCACTTTCTCTTCTTACATACACCAATAATTGTACTTCCATCTCTTGCTGTGAGCATCTCGTGGGAAACATGACCCGTTATCATTGCAGGTGATTAGCTTTGCTGCAGACAGCAGGTGTTTAGTTGGAATCAATGGCCAGAACTGTCTGTACCAATCACAGTGTTACAGCTGAAGCTTCCTTAGTTAGTGGACATTATTTGTCCAACAAATGGCTGGACCATCAAGTATGCAGATCCAGTATTATACAGCTTGACTCATAAATATAATTGTCTTGACCTCCATTTTCTTCCAAGTTCTGATTTAGGCCACCATGCTGAAACATTAGTGCGTTTGCTGACGTGTATGGAATACATAGTTGAATTGACATTAGTCAGCTTTATCCATCCGGCTATTTAGTGTCAGAAATGAAGTTGATAAATTGTCTTTGGACAACAGATGACTCCTCCAGAATGTCCATAAACAAACTCTGTGTTGTCCACAAATGTAATGCACGGTTTTGCTTTACTTCCAGTCAACTTTCCCTCACCCTCAATTGACTTATGACTCTAAGCTTATGTTTCTCAAATCAGTGCAAACTGACTCACTCTGTGTATGTTCTCAGAGGTGATTGCCTTCGACGTGTTGGCTCTGGTGAAGAAGACACAGACTCCGGTCAGTGCCACATCCCTCCCATCTGTCACAAACACTTTAGACTTCTTGCTGCGACCAGGCTGTTGTACACCGAGCTGGGTGGGCGCTGCTGCTGCTGCTGCTGCTGCTACTGCTGCTGCTGCTGCTGCTGCTTCAATAAAGAATTGGACATTCAAACAACAAAAGGTATCATGGCAACCGGTTCTGACTTCCTACTTTGATCTTGATACAGGCAGAACCTCATTGTGATGCAGCTGTCACTCATGCATAATCTATTGCTTTCATAATTTTTTTCATACAGTGAGTGAAGATTTTCACATTACCTGCTTCCACTGGCTCTGTGTCCTGATAGTAAAACATGAGGTGTGGAAGACCGTCCACCACAAAGAACTGCTCCATACGGTCAATCTGAGAAACATAAAAATGTAATCTTCACATGTGTTGATGCAGTCCAGAAGGAAATTATTACCCAAGTCATTTTTCATCAACACAAATGCTAACTCCTAATGTCTTGCAAGGGGTGTTATAGTGTTTAAGGGAGATGCAATTTTCTTTTTAAAAAGTAATAAAAACACTAATAAAGTACCTGATTCCCTTCCAGTACGGCATCTTCCACTTCAGCTTTCTCCAGTGCCAGGCATGAAGCCACAATACTGAGGATGTAGTCATGTCTTCCATCCAGCTGAGCACGCTTAGCTTCACGCTCCTCTTTCAGCTTTTGCTAATAGAAAACAGACAAAAAAATTAGGCTCATGTCAAACTTAATAAAAATTACATCCACTTGCTTCTTTATCAACACTCATAACTGACTGAAGTTAATCGCATGACCAAATAGTTACAGCCTTCAAACCATATTTCACATACTTGATGTGTAGTCGTGAGGTTGTGGGAAATGACAGGAGATTGAAGCTCTCCTCTTAGCTTTGACTCAGACATTTAAATAACGGCGCATTCAAAGAACCAGTTATGTAGAGTTTTTACAATAAAATATATGAAAAAAAAAAGAAATAATCCTTAGGATTCTGCCAATGCACAGTATTCTCCTTTGATAGCTGTGCCACAAATCATCAAAGAGAGGTGTGAGTACTTCCTCGAGTATTTCAAATGAGCAGTTTCCTTTTCATCCTTCTTTTTGTGAGAAGTCCTGCCATGGCTCTTTTACGACTTTCTCAGTAGCCGCCCACATCCGAACAATTCTTAGCCTCAGAACGGTTTAACCAGCAACATGTCCAGTTTACAACTGGGGAGACGTTTGTGATGGTGGGATAGCAAGAATCAACCACAGTGGGTTGCCATGGTCTGCTGCTTAGTAACACAAGAACAAGGTCAGCCAATAAATTACCAGAAACCTGGTGTTGCGTGGTTGGTTGGCTAGAGGGTGCATTTAAGTTCTCTTATTTGTTCTTCTTTTTTCTGTCTGTAGTTTAAACAAGAGGTGACAAGAATAGTTCCTTCTACTTTTTGCACTGACGTCACCAACGTTTTTTTAAGACAACAGAGCAAAGAAAAAAAACAAAAAAACACATTCTGCGGTGACGGGCTGTGCCAAAAATAAAAATACAACACTTGAGAGCTGGCGCTTCTAAACAGCAGTCTGTTTAGGCAATTATTAACCGCTAGATTAAACTTTAACACTGAGAGTGAGATAATAAGGGGTCAAGTTTCTCTCTGAGTTACCGCTTCTCTCGCTTCCTTGTGCTGTCAGGACATATTCATTTTATTTAGCAGTCATCTTTAAATAAAGCAGTCATTCTAGCATGCACTAGATCACAGGAAGCAATATGCATTCAAGTACCCACAGTATGTTTGGGTTGAGAAAGAAAAAACTATGGCAAATCCAGGATATCCAAATCAACAAAAACAACAATTAGACGTGAAACAATGGAAGAAAAACACATACATGGGATGTGGTTGAGAAAACTGATGGAATACCAAGCATTAGAAGATTGCTATAGGATGGGTAAATCAGCACGGTGAGGAAAAAATGAAAGGACTGGATAATAAAAGAGCTGAGCACCAGGAATGAGAGCATGGACATGGACATAAAAATAGAAAGGTCAACTCTATATCTACTACCAGACAGAGAGGCTGACAATTAAGGTATTGCTCCCTGTTAGTTAGGGTTAGGGTGAGGGTCATGCGAAGCCAGGGAGAGGAGGAGCGATGTCACAGCGTAGTTAGTGGGAGCAGCAACACATTAGCCCATTAGCATCTTTAAAATAAAAGAAATCCAGGCACTGCACGTGCTGACATGTACGTCTGTATAATGAAACAAGGGGAAACAACAAAAGACCCAAACAGTACACATCTTCATTATCTCCCTCAAATACCGTGGAAACGTTTGCAGAGCACCAACAAGCTAATCAAAGGAACGGTGTCAGGTCACGTCAACAGATAACAGGATTGAAGATGACTGACTGCGCAGAGTTCCTTTCACTCACGAGCACGATTACTTACACCTAAATCCGTTAAGGCGCTACCTGTTACTAAGTGAGTTAATAAAGTGATGGCTGAGCCTATGAGGCACCCGTGAAATAGGAAAAACCCATACAATATTCGTCCTGGTTCTCTGTGACGGCTACATATTTACGTGATACATCAGCCAGCTTTTATCTTTCTGCCATAAATAGTAAGTGAAGCTACTGCTAAACAAAACAACAAAAAAGAGCATCATATGTGCAAGGACTACATATCACAGAAGAAGAAAATGTTTTTCCCAGGTTTACTGACAACACTGAGGTCAGTTGAAAAGAGGATGATACACAGATTCCAGCTTTGTTCATCTCTTGCACAAGTCATTGTTTTGCTACCGCTACGTTTCTGTCCCTCCGGGAGACTCATCACGTCACCCGATGTTTAGCCCATGTGAGGCAAACATGTGTGGAAAGAATGCATTCCTTCCACTCAGAGAGAAACAACTGTATCATATTGCATCGATCAGGCATAACATTATGACCACCTTCCTAATATTGTGTAGGTCGCCCTCATGCCTCGAGAGACTCATCAGAGAATGGACATGGGTCTTCTGAGGCAGAATGTTGTTAGTGAGGGGTCTGTGGGTCCTATGGGTTGAGGTGAGGGGCCTCTGTAGATCATCCCACAGATACTTGATCAGTTTGGGATCGAGTGAATTTGGAGGCCAGGTCAACATCTTGTGCTGTTTTTCACAATGTTTTAGTTGTTCCTAAACCATTTTTATGTGTGTGTCTGTGTCAGGCTGCATCCTGCTGGGATGTTGCTACAATCAGTCATTACTGATGTGTCATTGCTATGGGGTGGGGTTGCCTGGTCTGGTCTAGGTGGGTAGTACATGTCTAAGTAACATTCACATTTTGAATGTCAGGTCCAAAAGTTTCCCAGCAGAACTTTGTATTGTCATAAAATGATATATACTTCTCAAACATGCATATATACAATGCAGGACATATGTCAAAGTGTATGTCTAGGCTGATGGTCACATATCAGTGTGACTCTCTCTAAACTGAGAGCATTGATTATCTTTATTTTCCAGATTCAGCTAATCCTACATTACCAAGTAGACACGTCTATTCAGGTATTAATACACCACCACAGAACTCTTGACAACAAATCAGTCCTTGTTAGAGTCTCTGGAGACACACGCAAACACTCCCATCACAGGTCGACCATGAAAAAAGCATGCCAAGCCAAGAGTTGCCGGGCGACCAGCCATTTCACACCTTCTCTCTGCCTTTATTCGAAATTGTATGAAGCAGCCAACTCAGTCTTCAGGGCACACACACACAAACAATGCAGACACAGTGTAGTGTGATGCAGATTATTCAAACAAGCACACTAAGTCACAACTGAATGAGGTACACAAGCGCACAAAACACACTAGTCAACAATAGCAGCCTCCAACAATGCCCGACAGACGCGCACATCCAGGTTTTGTTAGTCCCAAAACACAGAAGCCAGCACTGGCAGACCCATGTAATAACAGCCAGCACATTAATAGCTTTTAGAAGTGAACAAAGCCCCATTCCGAGATAAGCTATGGCGAGACTGACAATCCCTATAATAAACAAACTGAAGCTTTTGGAATTAAAGGGAAAACAGCTGTGACAAAAGAAATGTGCAAAAGGACAGTTAACCATCTCTGATAAATGTAGCCAATTTTAATCCAAATCTTCTGGGGAAACGAAATAACACAAACTATCAAAGTCAACGCAGTAGCAGCTACTTTTGTCTGTGTTACTTCAGATCACAGTATAGCAAACAGAAGTGGTAAAATACATGATAATTATGTGGATGGATAAACTAGAACAGGAGCGAAGCCTCAAATGGCAATAAAAACAACAACAGCGCCGTGCAGGGTTGCTCTTACCTGGATGACTTTGGAAACTGTTTGTTTCCAGAGCTGCTTTCTAAACACCTGCGACATGACAGCTCCCTGCTACTCCAAGCTCAGCGCTCCTATATCTCCTCTATAACGTGCTATCGCTTTCTCATCTGCATGTTCACCGGGGAGCCGTATGCGCTCACCCTCGAAGGGTTCGCCCTATCAAGTTGTCATTGGTGACCACTCAGACAGCTGGGCTGAAGCTTTATGTTTAATGGCCATTCCTGTCTGTCAAAACTGTTTTCACACCCAGCTGTGGCCCGAATAGATGCAAATCCCTCACGAACTGTTCAAATTAAACAGAGGCAATTTGTGGGCTACTTGAAAATAAATGCCTCACAGACAGAGGTGGAGGAAGGAACATTTACAGCTGTGTGTGCACATATAGCGTACACTCGGAAACTAATGCGCCATAATGCATGGGTCCCCAAATACCGGTTCCATGAACTAGGATGAGGCCGCAGAGCGTTTTTATTGGGTCTTGATTGATTCAGGAAGAAATACACAAGCTATTTGTCCAGTAATTACACTGAGCTTGGCGCAGTCCGTGCATGCTGGATGCTCCACACAGAGAAACACGATTCAGTGTTTCACAGAGGAGCACACTGAACTGTCAGTTTTAACAATAATTTAAGCATGCATGTGGAAAACTAGCACAAATAAGTGGCGCTCAATAGTAAGGGGAGTGTTTAGGTCATGGAGAACACATTATTGCATATTTAGGTGTCAAAGAGAGCTGTGGACTTTTTTTTGCAAATACAAATGTCACATTCAGTCTTTCAACAAGCATTTTCTGGGAATGATTGAAAAACTTTTAAAACTGAAATTTAAAAAAAAATTAGAGTGGCAATCTTTATTTGTTTCTGTATTTTTGGGACCTGATGATAAAGTCTGACAAGAGCAAAAATCCTCAAGTGCAAAAATGAAGGAAGGCAGATCAAATATGATCAGACTTCACATGTAGCTAGAACACAAATCCTCTTATCTGTATTGTCCCGGTGACATTTTTTGTGCCTTAAACTTTAGTCTGAATATTAAAATTGTCATCTAGTCCCTCAATGTCATAACTATTAATGGCATCATTATCCAAAACATACATCAAAATCTGGTAAAAATGATTCATCGCTGCTGCATGTGGGAGGCCTTATCAAATACACTCTCACACACGACTAAGACAAACTTATCTCTTTGCTTTAACGTTCGCCAGCCACACGATGCAAACACATAAGCTGCTCACTGAATCCTGACACATTAATGATGAATTACATTTGGCCGAAGCAGGTAGACAAGTAGCCAAGTTGCCTGTAACTTCAGAAGTCTTGGGTCACCTTACCTTGTTTTGATAGTCTGGTTTAAAATGCAGCATACTTGCAGTTGTCGTCTGCCTTTCAGGCTGACATCTCTTTTCAAGTCTGTCCACCCTCTTAATTGCCTTTGCGTTTCATGACATTAGAGAATTACGGCTTCCAACAAAGGAGGAGAGACGGAGAACAAGCGGATTTGCCACAGTATGTGAGCAATCAGGCTCCTCATTTGCCATGTGAGAAAGGTTAGTGCCCTGAAATTATAAGTGTGTTGCTCCTAAGAGGGGGGCCGCTAACCAGATAATGCGGTGTTGGGTGACCTCCTGTCGGCAGAGTAATTATCAAGGTACTGCTCTCATCTTACAAGTCTATTATAACAATAGGATGGGGAGACATGAGGTGGGGATGGAAGGATTGTGGCTAAAACATTCTCTGATGCACCAGTCAGCCACAACATTAAGACCACCGACAGGTGAAGTAACTAACACCAGCTTTCTTGTGATAATACAACGTTCTGCTGGAAAACCTTTGGACCTGGGATTCATGTGGATGTTACTTAGACATGTAGCACCCACCTAGGCCAGACCAGGTACCCCCACCCCATAGCAATGACACTCCTTGATGGCAGAAGCCATCCCCAGCAGGATGCAGCCTTACACACAGCTGTAGAAACAACTCTAAAAGCACGAAAAACAGAAGGCCAAAAACAGAAAGTCCATTCTCTGGTGAGTCAATATTGTTTATAGACACAAGGGAGACCTACACAATATTGGTCATAATGTTGTGGTTAATCGGTGTATAATATTTGAACAAATACAAATGCCGCAAACACGAGAGGACAGCATGCCGTGTATGGTGCATCAGTGTGGCATCAGTGTGGCAGTAATTAAGTAAGAAATGTGTCACCCTCTTAAAAGACAAATAGGCTTGATTACATTGTATGCAGAGTCATTGTATGCTAACTGAAGCTAGCAGCGCAGTGACTATAGTAACAGCTTCTTTATGCAGCAATTGAGCATGAATAGAATGGTGACATTTGTGCCTTTGTTATTCTATTATGCAACGTTATAATTGCCCTGGTTGTTCTTTGGCTTTTTAGTTTCTTCTCACTTTTTGACTGAAAAAAAAAAGAAAAAGATAAAATAATATGAACAAAAAAACAAGTTTATGCAATGCTAGTGCTTGATGCCTGATTCTGAGAGGCAGCTTAATCAGTGCAGCAATTATCTCAGTAAAGCATGCACTGTGTTTTAAACGAACTGAAACAGTTTCTGAGTTGTACATCTAGTCATCTTTATCCCTCATAAATATTTTATTATCTATCATGCATTACTGCAGAATATTTGCTGAAATTTTCTCTCCAGTGTGGAGTGTACACATAATAGCATGCCTGACTACCATTTTGCTCCAAATGAATCTGCAAATGCCACCTTTGGTTGTATTGTTGGTGACATTTCAAAAGATTAGGCGAATAATCAGAAAGTAATCAAAATAAGAATTAGCTGCAGCTCATGTGAGAAATGCCTGATTATTTGCTCACAGAATGGAAGGATATGCACACATGCACAGACCTCCAACCAATTAATATTAATTTCTGTTAGATTATTATTAATATTATTATTATTTCTGTGGCATCCTGCAGATGAGATCCTGCACAGCTCCCTCCACAACCACCTGACTGTCCGCTTGATACTGAAGAAATGATTGCAAAGCTTAGCAATGAAAAGTGGCTCGGTCATCAATTTTTCACTATGCCATGACTGATTTTCTACATTGGACTGTCTGGTTGGGAGCTGCCACGAAACAGGAGAGTGACTCTAAATTATAAATGAGGGGGTGGTGAGATCTGAGACAGGGAGAGGAGAGAGAGACAGAGTGAGAGAGAGAGAGAGAGCGAGAGAGAGAAACATAGGCAGAGAGGGAGAATATTCACATCGACGCCGGCAGCTTAAACAAATCTGTTTAAAGCAGAGGTAGCTTAAAAATGGCAGAACCCAAACTGCATTTCGATTTGCCTTATTTGTCATTTCATGAACTTTGTTGTTTCTGATGGGCGCAGTAAAAGATTTAAATGTAATGAATTGCAACTGATTTATAAAGCAACTCAACGAGCTAACCTTCTTTTGCATTTTTTATATTTTGTATTTCTATCCAAATGTGTACTGTAGCCTGTAGCGCAGGACTGTACTTGCTCTTGAAACAATGCAATTTAATATTTCTTCCCTAATCTGTGTGCAAATGCTCTGGCAAATAGGTTATAGACTAAAAGATTACATAACTAACTAAAACAACCAATAGCACTCATGATAAACCCTTCCAATAAATCCTGCCTTTTGTTATGATAAAATTAAGACATGAATTCATTGATAGTGTCTGAGTGAACTCGTACAAGTAAAAGATTGGTATCCACACACAAAACAACAACAGAAAGGACAATGACAGAACATTAATGGTGGAAACTAGTTGATTTAAAGCAACTAAAATATGAACACGCCGCCATCTAGTGGACCGAGACTCGTACTACAACCGACTAATATTTGCAACTACTTTATTTATTTTTTTATTTTTTTGAGTGCAGCTGAAAGGCAAGTGAGTCTAATAGTGCAGTGGTTCTCAGAGCAATTATCAAAAGGGCTTAGGGAGTTCCTGAGTTCAAAATGAAGTGCAGATTAATTCCATCATTATATATTTTTTTCTTCCCCCACCTAATAGAGAAGGTAATTCTGGCGTGGCGTCTCACTCTTCCAGTTTCCGGTTAATAGCTATGCCTCCCTAGGCTCAAATAGTAATTGATCCAAGCCCAACCATCAAATGAATGAATGAGGTCGTAGAAACAATCTAAAGCCCCTGATTGTAAGTTGATCACTTCAGATGAAACCCCCACCGGGTCTTTGGGAGTATTTGTGGGTCCCTCGGTTTAAAAAATAGTACATGACCTTTCAGGTTGGGAACAGACAAATAAACCTGCATGCAGTATAAACGGCATAGCGATATATTTAGTTGAGTTGATATAAGGACAAAAGGACGATGGGCAGTCCAGGAGGAAATGCAGGAGCCTGAAAAGCAGCACTAACAGCAAGAGAAACAACTTTTCCCCCAGGCAGATCGAACTGTGATGGCTGTTAATTCATAATTATATGCAACATCTTGTATTTTAAATGACCTAATAGTTTATTATTTTTAAATCACACACTAATTATTGCTCTCACATTTGTATGATTGTGAATATTGAATGGGTTGTGAATCTGTTATTTTTTATGTCTTTGCACTGTTCAGATGTGGCACATATACACTGGTTGTACTAATTTACAATGAAGCATTGGTTTGAATTCAATTCAAATGTGCCATCTACGTGAATGCAAAACTTAAATTGGGTACATCTGGATTAACAAAAAAAGTTCAAGCTCAAAGATATATCACAGTGAAGACTTATAGATTTTATGGTTACTATATATTATAGATTGCATCGTTTTACGCCTTCATATGAGCTATACTTTACATTAAGGTAGTTACTGTGATTCTCTCATGTCTGTGAGTATTTGCTCTCAAACCTGCATCTCCTTGAGTGACTCCCCAGGCACAGAGGGCTGGGTGGGTCTGTTCCTGTAGCTGACTTTAGCGATCCGAGAGCTGAAGGACATGGCTCAAACATTCCTTCAGGAACAAACCTCTCCTCGACCAGGAAACTTTAAATTTCCAGCTCCGTCCGGCTCAAGCGAAATGTTTTCCTTCCGTTATTTGTAGCACAATTTCCCGAGATTTGGCACAGTCCCTGGTTTTCCGCAATCACGTTGGTGTTGTTAGTGGTTTCCAAGGTAACCAGGCATTTCTGAGGGTAAAAAAAATGGGGGGCAAAGGGGCACAGGGGGTTGGTCCGGAAATTAAATAGAGGAAATTTAGTCATTGGGTATATTGCATTTAGGTGTCTCTGAATAAAAACGGCAACATTAGCATTGTCAGCTGCAGCCATTTGCACAACTCCAAAAATGGCACCTGCTATTTTTTAAGTTTAAAAATATCTGCTATAGCCTGCTTAGATTATGTTTAGTTGCTGTCGAATAGGCTTTATATTTATACTAAAGTCTATAACTGTTAGAGATAATTAAAGCACATTAAACACACTCGGTGCACATTTTTCTTCACTTCCTGTAGCAATTTGAGGTAATGGCCTCTAGATGGCAGCAGCGAACTGACTCCCGTTTAAAAGGCCTGAGCCGCAGCTGTCAGTGAGAGAACTGGGTTAGATTTGTGGGGCAAATGACCTCATCCTGTAGCATCATCTTCATCACTGGGAGACGAAGGGAAAGTGAAATTATTCGTCTCTTTCATGGTCATTTTCTCCTTCTTATTCGATTAAAGACATTAGTGGCACCGTCCTCGTGAGCGACTTGTAATAATCCTGCAGATCAGAACTGTTGGGAAACTAAATAATGCAACGCCAGAACTCGGTGACATCATGGTAATGCATATTAAACAGTATTTCTGCGTGCGTTACGCTATAAGGTTGTTTTTTTTAATGATTAAATAGAGAAAGACGCTGCTGCTGTGAGGGGGGATGAACAGGGATGTCTGTGCTTGTTGTGTAGGATCTCCCATGTAACATCTGTGCCTGAGCAATTAAGGCATAAAATCCGGAGGAATAATGACACCCACGCAGGCCGCATCAGCACCGCAGTGAGTAGCGCTGGGGGTTGCTGAGCTGATGTGCTGTGGCGCACGCAAAATTTGGGTGGCGCACAATGCACCAAAACCCCCCGAAACGGAATCCCAGGATATCCCACCCCCACCCACCCCCTCGAATCGGAATAGCCCTCCTCCCTCAAGTCCTCCTACTCCCCTCCTCTTTTACCTCGGCCTTCTCTCATTATCACCCCCCCTTCCTCCTCCTCCTCCTCCCCCCTCCTCCTCCTCACGTCTCAACTCGGGAGCGCCGCCGATCGGTCGCCAGGATTTTCCCCTTCTCGGCCAAAATGGAGGAGAAGGTCTCTCGCCTGATGAAGGGAGCACAGATTATATGACCGGATCTGCTTCAATGAAAGGCGTCGGGGCTCGCTTTTGTTGAGACATAGTCACCGCGAGAATAAAAACCCTCGGAGGATATCTATCGCTATTTCCGCACGGGCGACCGCAGCCATGAGCGCAGGAGAGGGACTAGATGAGGCTGCGAAGGACGCGGCAGACATAGCGGCGTTTTTCAAATCCGGTAAGTCGGGAAGGGGCGAGTCTGCCTCCGGGAGAGCTACAGTGGAGCTGTCGGTGTGCTCACCGGTGGCCAGCCACATTGTTAACCACACAGAAATCAGCGATGGCTTTCACAGGCGAAATGCATACTGCGTGCGTCGGGCGTGCAGGAGAGATGTTCACAGTTTGTAGAAATCTACCTGATAGTATCTCCGCTGGCTTGACATATTGCAGCTTTTAATGACAGCATTAACAGCTCGTGAAATATGCGCTTTGGCTATCAGGCAGTGACCCCATTTTGGGTTGGACCAAGCAGGCTATAAGGTGTGGATGGTTTGCTCGAACACAGTCTCCCCTGTGGACGTATGCATCACCAATACCATGGATATGCGTGTCGATATTTTTATTAACTGTGATTGGGAATTATTTCTTTCATATGGGTTCAGATTGAGCAATGCTGTAAACAAACGTGGGGTACCTGCGTGACGCTTCAGGTCCCTCGGATCAGATGCACGGATTTGATAGGCCGTGTGTGCATGCATGGGCAATAGGTTGCACCCTACGCAATGGGCCCGGTCTGATGTGACGGCATCGTCATTACAAATAAGGATAGACACTCAGCACCCAAAACATTCACACCTTGGATGGGTGTTTGGGGCTGCTGTAGTGTCTGACATCACCCATGCATTAACATAAGGACTTTATTGCTATGTGGTTTGTTGAGAGCCACTTACGCTTGCAACAAACAGTATTTACTATAAAGATAATGATCATTTTCCAGGTATTGTCAGGTGTCCTGGAAGCCTTGTCATATTAAAGCATATTGCTTTCTTGTAGGAAGGTACTGTGTGTTTTGCTGTGATGGTTTTCCTGTCAACACATTGTTTATTTTGACCCCTTCAAGCCCGTATAACAGGCATTCCTGCAACTGTGAAAACACTTTACGGCGAGTTGAAGAGTTATGTGTTTATAGATTAGATGTTGTTTACATGTTCCAGCGGAATCTTTCTACATATTTAACCCACGGTCAAGTCTCTGCTTGTACAAACTCTAAAAAATACCACTATAAAAACACCATCTGATGCAGGCATGAGGTCTATTTGCACGACTTTGGGAAGGTACATTCAAAAGCGGAGGGGTCCAGTGCAGGGACCACCTCTAGCAGACCCGAAGCAGCAGCTGTCTTTCTCTGTCTCTCTCTCAGCTGTTTCTCTCTGTGACACCTGGTGCCTTGAGGTCTGCTGTTCGCCATCACCACGGATTTGCGCGCCTGCAGCGGCACACAAGATTTGCACACGTCCACCTTTTAAGTGAATATGAATCCTTAATGCCACAGACTTTTGCCTGCATGTGCGTAACGTACACACACACACACGCGCGCATAGTAGTTTTTAAACAGCCAGTAAACCACATACTTTCTCCTGGAAATGGCTTCTGCCAGTCAGACGGTTAGGAATGCCGTCAAAATGGATTGTATTCAAATGCTTTCTTACGGTTGGCTGGATGCGTGCCAATGTATTTTCCTATAGCTGTGTTGTATCAGGCTGGAAAGTTGGCTCACAGTGAAGTTGGGCTGCTTGGATGTTTATATAGCAGCAAATGCAGTTCATACAGTATTCATGACAGAGACAGAAATAGGTTATGCCCTCAGGAAACTTTTATAAGAGACTATTATGAAGGGAAAGTATGGGGGAAAAAAGTGTTTCTAAAAGAATAGCACAAAATGCTTGGTGAATGCTGTGTGTCTCCAGCTGAGATTAGCGCCAAAAGTTCCCACTCGTCTTGTTAAATCTTGGCACACGTTTTGGAAAAAGATAAAGGGAACACAAGATAATTAATGAATTTATTCATTGCACTTGTCGTACTATTGTTTTATGGTGTTCATTCACACTGTTCATTAATCTCATTCAGTTTATCCAACAGTTGCTGTGATTATGTGGACCCCAGGATTCCACTAATAATCTGAATATTAGCCTGTTCAGAATAAAATGCCTCGTGTACCCACCTCAGGCGGGACAGGCTGGTCTGGTTAGAAAGGATTTAAGTGAGCTTTCATCTGTTCAAGTGAGAAATATTAACATTTCATGGCCATGTAGACGCTTGGTGTAGTAAACTGGATGTAGGGAAACAAAATATTGTTCCAGCAAGTGTTTGAAAAGATGCACAAAGGCGAAATCCATTTAGGCAGTGCTTTAGAAAACCTGGATCCGTCGTGCCATGTAAAATCATGTCCCTCAGCGTATCATAGTTTGAATGCCTAATTAGAATCCATACAAACACAGCTATTGGAAACATTTTCTCAGTGGCATTTACAAAGTTTCTTACTTTAAACTCTTAGATTTTATTCATTTATATTTTATATATCGGTCATTGTGCAGTCACCAGATTGGAGACAGTCAAAACTGATTAGTTCCTTTAATTGTGGTAATCAAGTTGTGTTGCTTCATTTTAATTCTTTCATTTTGTATCTCTTTGTACTTTATAATCAGTAGCATATAGACGAATGTTTGTCCCAACATGCTTACAATACTATGCATCCCAGACCCTTTAGTCTGCTCCCTGTTAGCTGCCAGCTTGTTGCCTCTTGGCACACAGCTGCTCATCCCAGTTGATTCAAAGCACGTTTATCACTGAGGCTCTGTGTATGTTCTGGGCCTTTGGCCACACGTTGGTTCTCTAGTTAACCCGTGAAGGCTAAAATGTGACAGATTCTTCTACTGAACTAGAGCTAAAGTGATCAGCTGGCTGCCTGAACAGCTTGATCAGTGGTTAAGAGGCAGACGTAGCAAGAGGCTAAGAGACTAAGAGACTGGCTAGATAACCCGTTTGGATGAAATTTCCATCTGTACAGTCTTTTAGTGTTTAGATCCTGCACTGGTGTCTTAATTTGTGTCACCTGAATGGATAATATTCTCATCTGCCCCTGAAAATACTTGACGTTCCTGTCTGCTTGATTATTTTCGGTGAGCAGATGGAGCCTGCTCACTCACATCTCTAAATCCCACACTGTTGCTGTAGATCACAGCTCAGCCTCTGAGTCACTCTCCCAGGTTGCTCATGCCGCGACTTAAAGTCCAATTCCAACACTGTTGCATCTGGTCAATGATGAGAAATATTCAGCCGCTCAGGCATCACTCCAGCTTTGCAACAGTTTGCACAGAACGCCTCATAAATCATGGAAATACAATAAAACACTTCATTACTATTTTCAGTTCCCTCATATAAATTGCATAATCACCATAAGAAACTAAAAATATGTCTCCAATTCTGTACCGAGTAAAGCTATTTCCCATTTGTCTTTAATCAGCTATTGAAAGAAAGTCATCACAGTGCAGTAGCTGATTGCTGAGGGAGGTAACCTGTGAATGCATGTGGCTTGTAAGGTTAGTATAGTTGGAGACAACCAGGAACTGCATTAAAATGAAACTGGAAGTTATGTGTCAGTATGTAGTTGGTCGTAGATTATGATATTTCTGGAATCCTTCTTTGATGAAATATGATATAATTAGTATAAGCTTTAGGCGAGATTAGAGTCTCGTCTGCATATAAAGTGATTCGGTCATTGCTGTGTAGCTGACAGTCGCTCCATGGTGGATGTTCCGGACTTCAGGGTTGTCAAATACATTGTGGTTCAATGGCAAGAGGCTCGCTAGCATAACCAAAAATAACATTTGCATCATAGTATATTTAAAAATAGGTATTTATTCATTATATAGTCTCTTGAGTGATATTTAATGAAGTTACTGTCCGCGTGCAGTGGAATCACTGTACAGAATTGCACTGTGTAACTCAATTGACATAAAAGCAACCAGCTGTATGTTGGAATAAGATTAAATAACTGTCAAAACTGCTTGCATAAGGGCCATATTCCTAAGAGCCATAACTACACAGGTCATAAGACCGAGGTCATCACTTTAAACACCCATATATCTTGGGGCATAGCCTTGTTGCACGGATCTACTGTTTATTGTGTGAAACAGGCTTCTGTTCATTACTGATGTAAACAGGCTTTCAACTAAACACGTTTGTGCAACTGTTAAATAATAGATTGTCTTTTATACCAGCGGAATAATTGATAGACAGGAGCATACGTTGTAACCTCTGCTTTGTCGTAGTACTTGTGTTGAGATTAATTATGAAATGCCGGCGCTGCATTGACAGACCCTGAAAAACAACGTGCAACAACTAAATTAATACCAGCAATGCTCTTGCCAACTCTGTATCCAAGCTGCGTTTAATAGCTTGTCCTGTTGCAGTGACGGTAGAATTGAGATATCGGCGTCAATAATGGCAGTGCCAGTATTGACGATCGCTGGGCCATTTCCCTCTGTGCCGAAAGTGAACCCAGTGACCTGCGCCAGTGCAGGCTGCAGCGAGAGCCAAACACAGAGCAGTGACTCTCCATTTTCTCGCACAGTCATAATCGATGGGAGCATAATGACCTAATGTTATCTTGCATACTCAAGCGTAAATCTTGTATAATCGTGCCGATGAGAAGGAGGACTTCAACAGGCCAGTGTGTATCTTAAACCATCGGATGAATGGGGGAAGAAAAGGTTGAACACAAAAGGCAACTATGTAGTGAGAGAGGAGGCAGACTGAGAAAGTAAATAAAGATACAGGATAGAAGGGAACTAGAGTGAGATGCAGAAAGCAAGGACACGACATACTTAGAGGGACAAACAAGCCTTCACTCATCAAATTATAGATCTGAGGCTTGGGTGGAGTACACCCTGCAAAATGTAGGCTACTCTGCTCTTCATGAGGCTGAAACCTTACGGTTACATCCAGGGCAGCCTAATTGGCAGTTGGTCAGAGTTAAAGACTATAAGCTTGGATTGGCATTGGCTGCTCTGCTAAGCCTGTATGAACAGTCAGCTACTATATCTCACTTTTTAAACTTTTTAAAGAACAGTTTGCAACACAGACATATCTCCAGTAAGTTTTTTTATGAATAATTAATGAAGAAAAACACAGTACAAAATAAGAATTTCTTGCATTGCAACTTCTGCATTCACTACCATAAGAGATGCTGTTTTCTGTACAAAAACTTTACATTCATTAGGTCAGTCCACCAGCAGGACATTCTGTCAGCATGATTGAGTACATCATCGTCAGTGTCAATATGACACAAAGTAGCGCGATTAAACGGATGTATTATCTGCATGTGTGAAAAGTTACTTTAAAGCAATGAGTTTAAAAACTTCAAGTCCAACAGTAAAATACCCAGATGTCATCATATCCTCAGTGGCCACAACTGAGAGCCAGGAAGTGGTTTCAGAGTGCTCGCTGCAAAATACTGAGATAGAAAATAAGGAGAAACTACTCTGACTTACTGCCGTACTGCAGATCTTCGGCCTACGGTTCTGCACTGTTAATATTAATTCCATTAATAATGAATACATGCATTCACACACACCCTCATATGTGTTTTCACTTATCTTTGCTTGTAAAACAACAGCTGAACTTTGTGACTGCTGCAGATTGCCTACATTCGAACCAGCCTCAACTTGCATTATTAAAAACCACTTTAATTTATGGGCTGTATACGAAGATGAAGCTCGGTGTGGTGGCAATGATTGTCACCATCTTTGCATTACCTGGCTCTTGTCAAGTCAATTACTAAAATTCACAGGGTGTAAAGTTGTTGAATTCTGCTACATCGTCGTCGATCTTTTATACAGTCTATGGTTTGAATAAAAGGCCTTCTCTACGCTCCCAGTAAGGGCCAGACATTGTGGTGCTCGGTGTTGCCCATTCACCTTTTAATGTTCATCAGAGAGTTTTATAGCGAAGACAGTTCAGAAGGTAGCACGGCGAGGCAATTACCTGCTTTACAGCCAAACCATGCTTATCGATCCCATCAGAGACTCTTGACCTTTTTGAAAGAGTCGTAACACATTTTATGGACATGTTACAGTAACCACCCCACCACCTCGCCGAGCTATTGATTGTTGTAAAATGTCGTGCACATGCCCTTGTCTTTGAAGACGAGCGGCTACGCTATTTGTTTAACATCGAAATGGACGAATATTGTCTTTTAACTTTTAACAAAGCTGGTTTTCAGCTTGGCTTTCACATAGTGGAAAAACATCTCCGTATGCTACCTTCCTCTGCACATTGTGCATATTCTCAGAGATCAGTGATAAACGTAAAACAATGCCTGGAATCAGTTGTGTTCTCCTACAAACACTGTATTCTTGGGTGATATTGGTTAATAGCCTCATGTTGGTAATCAGGAATTCCAATAGGTTGGTAATGTGTTTGTAAGCGTAGCCTCTGGGATAACTTCACTACCTCACACACACCCCTACACATGACACACACACATGCACTGAGGTATAAATCACTACATCCCACCCACGTCGCCCAGGGCCCTAGAAGCAAGGAAGATGGGGGGTGGGATGGAGGCATGAAGGAGGCATAGGAGGATTGCGGGTCATAAAAATAGGCTGTGGGCTGGTCCGTGTGTCTCCTGCAAATCCCCCATCTGATAAGACGGGAACGTCTATCAGTCGGCTGCAGACTCCTACTCATTCTATCCTTTTCTTTCTCTCCATCTCCTCCTCCCCCTCCCTCGCCTTCCGTCATTACCTCATACCTTGCCTCTGCTCGGGGGTTGTCATAGATCCAAATAATGATCTTGTTTCATAATTTCTGGCCTCCTGTTTGTTGGCCGCAACCCGACACATAATACCGTCCTTTTCTTTGCACCGTCGCTAAATGAGACATCCATTCAAAGCTTATTGAATTTGATTGATAAATTAATAAACAGATGTGCATCACATGACATAGACTGTGAATGGAAGTCTTTGTCAAGTCTTTTTACTGAATTACGCCAGCTTTTGATGCCAAATGATACTGTATTGTTTCGTTAAATGAATCAGGGATCGGCTAAGACAGATGACTACAGTGCATTATTGCTTTATGCCATTCATTCTTTCTTTCATTCACAAAATGTGATTCTCCTCCCCTCTCGTTACTCACAGCTCAAACCAGTGAAGCCTCCTGCACAGCTTTGTGCCGCAGTTTCTTTCAAGAGTACCAAGTATTCAAAAGGCCACGCTCCCCTCGAGTTCTGTTTTTTAAGGGCTTCATCTTGAGAGAAAGGTGCGGTGCGGTGCCATTTTTCTAGTTCATGAAATCAGATAGCGAGGGAGCCGGTTCCTCTTCTTGTGCAGCGTAAATAACCAGACCTGGTTGTCAGCTGTCGAGTGCTTTCATACTTCTTCTTCTTCTTCTTCTTCTTCTTTTTTTTCTTTAAATGTAGAGTAATCTACCATTTCATTTTGTATGAGGCCGACAGTGGAGGAATAACTCAATAATTCAAATCCTGCCACACATAGGCTGCACGCGCGCGACTTCAGATACCGGGCTCGTATGCTTTACTGATTTCTGCGCAGTGATGGCATGCTTTACTTTATTTCAGCCAGAAAGCCAATGTCTTACTTCAGAAAGCAATAACATTTGAGAAAAGCGCTCGTCGTTGGTTAAAAAAATAAATAAATCAAAGCCTAGCCTGCAGTGTGTGTGTGTGTTTGCATACATGTGCGAGCTTGTGTGCTGCCCAAGCCTCCTTGTCTTCTGTCAACAGCTGTGCTCGGCCCGTCCGACAGGAGCTGTGCTGTCTCTCTGTCCCTCTGTCTCTCTCTGTCTCTCTCTCACTGACTGACAAACAGACTGCATCGCTCCCTCTTGCTTTGAAGGCGGCAGCAGGCTCTGATCTGTGTCGCGTGGACACTGCCAACCCAGCGCTGCTCCGACTTAGGGAGGCTAAACTGCTGCTTGGCCTCTCTGGCTTCGCATAAAATAGGTTGAGGATCAAAGTTAACATCCCGTCCTACTGTTCGGGCTCACACAAGTCCTTGCTGTTGGGAGTTTTGCAGAAGGAAAGCTGCCAATTTCGGTTTGTCGCGACACGCTGTCGTTTATTTGGCAGCCAGAAAAATGCTGCATATCTGCACATAAAAGAAATATAAAAGATAAGTATGTATAAAAGATATTTTACACTTTGCACCTATGCAATAAAATGCACAGTGTCAGTTCATTATGGAAAGAGGGGTTTTAATACTCCTTTCCTTTTTCTAATTAACAAAACATCCATACTGGTGTATTAAAGCTGCAGGAGCAATTTTCACATTGCTATACATCAACAATCTGTGTCCATAGATGGAGTTAAAATAAAAGAATTTAGGAGAATGCTAGTAGTTAGTAGTTATTGTTTCCTTTTGTGTTTTCTAACAGCTCGATCTTGATCACAGCGCCCTTACGTGTCTTCAAAGCCACTGATTTCTTTCTTTAATCTCACTTGCTAGATGGGCACCTCCCTTTACTGACTCACCTAGCGACCAAGACATAGATGCCAAACACATCAACGGACTTGGAAATTCAAACGCCGGATCCTCACCATACAAAATGAAGCATACAGTGTGTGAACAGGTGCTTACTGTAATCCTCGCTAGGCAGCAGCATATGCCAGGCTGTTCTTTTCAGAAAGGCAGCCAGGAGAAGTCAGAGTGACCAACTAAGCTGCTCCTGTCCCTCTTTCCCCTCCTCTCTCTTATCTTGTGCCACTGTAGTGTCCTACTGGCGAGTGACCCAGAAAGAGCTCCTTGGTCTTCTTCTAAGTAGAAGACGAAAGAAATTTGCCAATATAGTCATTTAAAATTAAAACTCGGGCTGTGATTGTTGTTTATTTTCACAGATTAAGGTCATCAGCATTCGCACATCAGTGCTTTTTGATGTTTTATATGAATTTTAGAGAGATGAATACGATTTGTGGATTAGGAAAGCATCCATAATAAATCGGCCGTTATTGATTAATCTATCCTGAATTGATTTTGTTGCTGAAATGAATGCCAGCCGATTCCAGCTCTGCAGATTAGTCCGCACTCTGATGTCACAGGCCCAGAGAACGCTGCTATGCGCTTTCACAAATCTAGTTGAATATAAATTTATATATTTTTTAGCAAAGATGATTCCTGAGGCATTAGAGATAGCGATATCGACTGCTCTTGGTATCTTTAAGGATTCATTTGCTTATCAGTGCCGTGCTGAGCCTGTGTGTGTATGTGGGTCTGAAGCGATGTCTTGGCGACACAGTTAAAGGTAAAGATGAGAGATAAAGAGCGCAGAAAGATTTATGGTCTAGATCGTCTGCATAGATACTTTGATTTTATGTCTTCACCAGCTTATGTTGCAGCCTGCATGGAGGGTGTGGGTGCGCGCCTGTGCATCTGCTTGCAACATGTCCAATGGTGTTTAATCTCTGGGATGGTCTATCCAAACACTCGGATCAAAGAACAGCTCCACAATTGCTCCCTCTTTCATTTGTACTCTCTAATTGCAACGCTGCCATTCGAGACAATAAAATATATGAAGGCTGTTCTGCTTCTGTCGCAGCACGGCCCTTTCCTGTCTTTAATTTCCCTCATTTGACTTTCTTTCTCTCATTTCTTTTTTACCTCTTTCTCTCTTTTTAGATTGCTCTCTTCCAAAATGTGAATCCAAACTGGATGGCCCTGGTCAAACCTCAGGTAGGTCTGAGTGTTTGTTATGCAGTCACAGGGAATCAGAGCGGGACACATGCACATAATCTGTTTTTTTTTTTTGGCTTATGTTTGTTCTCCATGAATATTGCTTTAGTATCTGCCTTGCCAGTCGATTACGAGATTTGTCGCATTGTTATTTTTTGGACAATTGCAATTGTACGTGGAAACCGTGGTTGGTTTGGAGCTTCTGAAGCCTAAAAGGTTGACACTCAAATCCAGTTCACCATGCATGTGACATCTTATATACTAATTTAAGACAGCATTGAATCATAGAGAACACCATGTACTATGCCCACTTTAAGTAAAAGGTTGTGTTCCATCGTAGCTCTGCTGCACCGAATCCCATTAGACCCAAGCTCCTGTGCGGCATCAGCTAGCAACCATGACCTTGTGGGTTCTCATCCCTAATACCCCCCGGACATGCATACTAAAAATACACCAAGTCACTCTCTCTCCAGGGTGACTTGTTTTTGGGTATAAACAGGGTAGCAAAGTAGCCCATACTAGGGCATGCGTCTAGATTATCTCAAATCAATGTAATTCCCTGGCCATAGTTTATTCGGTTAAATCTCCTTTAGTTCTAAAATGTGTTGCAGAAGTGTTTGGAGCTTTTCCATATAAAATCTGATGTAAATTGAAAGCTGACGTGCAGAAAGTACACTTGAGTTGTCATGCTAAGAGTGGACACTTTCTCAGATTGTTTGCTCATGTCATGTGGGATTTAATTTTATCAGGCACTAGATTGTGTTGCACGTGTCGGATGCAGTCTTGACCCGATGTTTTCCAATTGGGTCATCCAGGGATGAAAGGAAGACTGCTTTCAATTGACAGCTTGGCCTGTTATTCCCAGTCACCAGTATCTGAATGGGCGTTAATGACGTGGGACGTGCCAGCCAAATCCTGTGCACAGGACTTTCACACAAAAAAAGAAAAAAAAAAGCCTTTGAATTTCATCCATGGGGATGACTCACAAAAATTAGAGCTTCATTGGTGTCTTTTTGTGTTTTTTATTGAAATCAGGCAGAAATTGATGAACTGCTCGCAACGAATCAAAGTTAATAAAGATGTATTGGCAATTTAAGGCAGATTGTTCTTTTTCAGTTACCGTGAGCAAAAATAACATGCTGTTGAATCACGTGTCACTTTGTCAAATTGTCATTTGAAGCGCTCTGTTGCACTGTAACACGACATTGCAGGTGAGCACTCATTATCTGCCCTCATGTGTGAACAGCGATATGGGACAGGGAGAGTCTAAACTAGGCCGAACAAGTTCATAATATTTATTTCTCTGCTTCTTTCAAACCACGTGTTATTTTTAGGAGTTTTCCTTTTTCTGCACCCGTGTCATGTGCTCATCCATATTGTTGTGAGTTTTGGTCGTGCCTTAATGAGATGTGCTAGTTTTAGATTCTTTACTTCCTTTCAAAGGACTCGACATAACCTCAACTGGGTATTTCCTGTTGTTTTATCTAAACTTGGCTCGTGTGGCTAGCGTGCTTTGAGAAACATGTCTTTTTCAGAGGATTGTTTTGCTCAGAACGCAGAACTGGTGAGATCTTAGACTTATGCGTATATTATTCTCTGAACACATATCTGTAGGTGAGTAGAATATGCAGGCAAAGGACAAGATTTTTGCAGTAGAAGGATCAGTTTGTGGTCCGAGTGGTATCGACAACCAAAAACAAAGAGTTTTCCTGAAGATGCTTCACTGCTCATTCAAGTGGCTTCTTCAGTTCTAAATGATTGGTGACTTGTTTAGGTTTTCATTAGAAACATCATGACTAGCGTTTGTTATCAACCAGATGCTCACCAGCAATCAGAGGAAGCTGTTTGGATTAACCTCTGCAGTAGAGATCTGTGTTTTCACAGTCAGTTATGTTAGTGTAACACCAATTAATCAGTGGAGACTCCAGACTTAAGGTGTTAATGGAGGCGAAACCTTTGGCAGCATTGAGAGCAAAAGAAGCAGAACAGCCTGTCATACCCTGACAGTAAGTAAGCTAGCGCATTGCAGTTGTCAAGCAAATCCCTTAAACAAAGTAGTTGGGGTCGTTTCTAAACTGAGTGTAAAGTGTCTGGTTGTAGATGCCGTATCTCCACTCCAACTTAATTCTAGCGTCCCAAGTTGCTTAGTTGAACATGCAGTGTTGCGCCGGAGATACATTATCTATTACCGGGATACCTGGCTGCATGGGAAACTCAAAAACATGAGCAAACACTATCATAAGATATCCAGTGGGCTCTCAAATTGTTCGTTCAGACAGCCCTGCTTCATGATTAAGAAGTTAGCAGTAATGTATGGGTATCCCAAAATAGAAAACAATGGTAGAAGTGAAGCAAAGTGTCATTACGTAACCACGACAAGGAGTTATTCTACTCCATACCATACCGCATACTGGCCAAACAATGGTTTAGACCCGTGATTACACTACTGGAATCCAATCTTTAGCCAAAAACCCAAACTGTACTATCAGTATAAAACAACATGCATGGAGGTAAAACAGTACATTAGACCATTTCTGATGGTCTGATGGTAAGACTTTTCCAGTCGTTGGGAGAAAGATGAATCATTATGATCACTGGTCTCAATCTAATTATGTGGTGATAATCACCGGCGAGGTGCACGGACAGACTTCATGCAGAACATTGGTTGCCTGCAGGCCTTCCTTTAGTGAGTGAGGTCGGTGCAACCCTAGACTCATGCCAACCTTTCTGTCAACATCAGCCTGTTTCTTCTGTCTGCTCTGTGAGCACTCATCTGGTCTGCTCATTTGACACAGCGCCACCCTGAGACATGGACACATCCTGCTTCTAAATATTAGACTTTTGAGTGTTAACTTACTTTGCTACGTTGGTTGTTTTTCTGTCGTTTGACTTGACAAGTGTGACTCTGAGGCACAGACAGGAGGATGCAATGCGGTCATTCTGTCATTGGAACAGTAGCATACTTGACCTAGGAAATGCATTCCTGGAAACCTAGCTGTAGACTGGTGACCTGTCCAGGGTGTACCCTACCTTTCGCCAGTGACAGATGGGATAGGCTCCAGCTCCCCCGCGCCACTCTAGAGGACGAGCGCTTACAGAAAATGAATGAATGAATAATGAAACCTAGCTGTCCCAAGTCCAAACAAGTTACCGCCCGATGCATCCTCAATGAAACCGGTGGTGCAAGGACACATCCTGACATTTGGACCGTACTTGGTCAGGTGCTTACTTTGAATTAGAACAATACATGGACAGCAACAGGTGATGTTGAGTAATGCCCATTGTCACTTTTTACTTCCTACCTCACCTTCCTACAATTTGGTACTGTCTGCAATGCAGAGTGTTTAAGTGTGAGAACTTTGCATTGATTTGTAAGTTGCAAAGGTTGTATTAATGTAACTAAAACTGGACTGAAGCTCAAAAGCATTTCGCACATTAAGTGCACGCGATAGAGAAGGAAGAGATCAAATACTGACAATCTGGATGCGTTTTGTAGAAGGCACTTCAAATTCCCTAGTGTCCTAAAAACACAGTTGGCCTGTATATGGATTTACAGGCTAAGCACGCTTAGAGTAAATAGTTGGGAGTGTTCCCCAGATATGCTCTGGTTCTCAGTCCAAGATAATCTGCAACAGTAGCCAACTGCCTGTTTAGTTGGGATGATTCTGATCTCTTGCTGGACTAATAATATGCGTCACGCAGAGTGTGGTGAATTAGATGGGAATGATTTGCAGTCCTTGTGTTGCTGGCTTAAAAAAAACAAAACATGAATGTTTGATTGTAGAGTTAGGAAGCCCTCTCCTGTCCTCTCCTGTCCTCTCCTGTCCTCTCCTGTCCTCTCCTCTCCTCTCCTCTCCTCTCCTCTCCTCTCCTCTCCTCTCCTCTCCTCTCCATATGTTTCTGTTCAGCCTAATTCATCTGCGAGCTCAATCTCTCATCCCAGCCCATACTGAGCTCACTGTGTGGTTCCTATTGAACTGGGCTTTGAATGCTAAACATGTGCACCGCGGGTAGACAACCAGACAGGCGTGCTCACTCAGTCATATGCACACACACTTCTAAGCAGTGGAGGAAGTGGTTTTCTCTGTAGTTCACTGGATCTTTGTGTGGATCTAAGTTTTTTTTTCTTCCCTCCCCTGCAGAGGCCAGGATGGGGAAGACTAAACTCTGTAGGGCGTGTGTCTGTGGATGTGGTCGTGTGTGTGTACGTTAGGGTGAATCTAGTTTACCCACTCTCAGATTTCACTCTTTTCCTTCTTCTTGCTCGTCTTTCTCTGGAACTTTTGCTTCTCGCTCTGTCTTTGTTTGCATATTTTTTCTCAGAAAATGGAAGGTAGTTGCTCAGTTGTTTATTTTTAGCATTGCTGCAATTGTTAATAGCATTATCTCCAATGTGCCAGTACAAATATAAACTGAAACAAGGGGTGATAACAACAATAAAAAACAGACAGGAGATTAAGAAAACACATGAACTGAAGCTTATATATTGTAGCTTAAATGAAAGTTTCTCCATTTATAATGGAAAGTTTTTAGTGGTCAAAACACCCAACTCTGCAGTTGCCGTTTTGAATTTCTTTTGGGTAAAGCTGCAGTGAGACTTTCTCTCTGTCTCTCTCTCTCACACACACACACACGCACACACACTCAGGAGATGGGATGAAAGAGAAGAAAGCCAGTTAGGCTCCCTGTGGTGTCTTACACTGAGACAGCTGGACTCTGTGCTCGGTGTGTTTGTGTCATGTCTGCGTGCACCTTTGTGCGTCTCTGTGCACGCCGTTCATCCCGTTGTGCCCGTGGATGTGTTCTTTCTGACCTCTGCGTGCGCCTTTTCGCCTTGTTTGTTTGTGTGTGTGTGTGTGTTTGTGCAGGCGACCTTAATTGGATCATGCTGTAGAACACTGACTGTGTTGGTTTTAAAAAGAGCACGGCCTGCGTCCTCCTGTCACAGCACATCAACGTGACGACATCTGTGTGGCGGCGCAACACTTCCTGTGGCTGTAAATGATAATACGGTTAACTCCGAAAAGACTTGGCAGAGAAAAAATCTGCACTACGTCGGTTCATTTAACCGGAGTTTATTGATCCGAGGTATTTCATTTATATTTCAACATTCACACTGAGTGTTTTATGTCAGTGAGTAATCATCTTGGAGCGACGCTTTAAATATCTGTATTACTCTATATAAAAAAGATTCTGGCTTTGATCAGAGAATTACTGATCTGGAAGCTGTGTACGTAATCAAAATCTTCTGATTAAAAATGGACAGATTAATACTGATGCGAAATGGGGTTTTGATTTGGTCTGAGGCACGATGCCTGATGTTGTTTACGTCTGTAGTGCTTTGATTGCTTATGAAATGGTGCCTACATGAGCACTAGTATAATAATCAGAAAAATAGGCCAATCACAATAAAATCTTGTAACCACCTCAACTGGAAGCGAGTGGCGAGAACGTCAGGTGACGTGACGGGCCGGAGAGGGACGGAACTATGGTGGTAGCAAATCAAGAGGATGTTTGAATGAGTGTTTGTCAAGAAGAACCGAGCTGGAATCGACGTGGACAGCGCTGTTGAGAACGTGGGTCCTTCTTTCTTGGTCTTTGTTGACTTCCTCGATTGTATGAATTCAGTATTATCACTAAAGTGCTCTTCTTCTTTGTTTAGATTATTTTCTGATGCAACTCTCCAAAGCAGGCAGAACCACTTTTGAACATTCGTTGCCTCCAAAACAGTTGTGACTCATCGGAGAAAGGACATGGGCCTTCTGAGGGTGTCCTGTGGTGTCTGGCAACAAAATGTTGTTATTGGGGACCTATGGGTTGAGGGGAGGGGCCTCTGTGGATCTGGCTTGGTCCAGTGCATTTCACAGATACTTGATCAGTTTGGGATCTAGTGATTTTGTTTTTTTCAGTTGTTCCTAAACCGTTTTTGTGTGTGTCCCTATGTCAGGCCGCATCCTGCTGGGGATGGCTGTTGCTATCAAGGAGTGTCATTACTGTGGGGTGGGGGTGCCTGGTCTGGTCTTGGTGGGTCCTGCATGTATAAGTAACATCCACATGAATGCAACAAGATAGTCATTGTTATTCATTTTTCCTGTCAGTGGTCATAATGTTGTGGCTGGTTGGTGCAGAATAGAATGCTGCATTTGTCATTTTACAAGACAAAATGTCATAAAGGAAATATTTTTATAATTTTCTAGTCTTAATTGTTTAAAGATGCAAACTCAATAAAATAAAAATATGCCATAAAAATCTTTATTATTAATAATGTAGTCAGCTACCACATATAATAGCTTGCTTCAAGGAATTCCAGCACTGCATGTATGACTCTTTCAAGATCCGTGCTTGTGATGTTGTGCTGCTCAACCACACTCTTATGCAATGTTTGTGTGTGAGAGTGTCTCTTTGAGACACGTGATCCAGAATAAGGCCTTATTCACAGCGTAGCACACGCACTGTACACTGCACATGCACAGCCAAAACCCCTTCGGTTACAAACTAGCACCAGCGCTAAGCCATCGATCAGGTTCACCGATAATGATTTCCCTCATTACCATGCATAGCTGCAAACCTGCATCCTCCGCATGCAAACACACACACTAAATACATAAATACACCACCGTGCTGTCTGCTAATAGGCTCCATCTGTTGTAAACTGCATTTTCCCTGAAGACAAGGCAGTGGGTTCCTCTGCAACATCAACACCGGATTCACTCTTTCCACAATCATCCTCTCTCTCTGCCAGACTTTGTTAATAACAGAAAGGTTAGCGTCTTTTATGGATGTTAGATACAGTGCATTTTGATGAAGTGTAAGTGAGCAGGGCGAGGTAGATCATTGTCAACCGCCCAGCCCCCACCCCGGCATCCAAACTCTCATATCGTTCCTATTCCTCACATCATCATCATCTTTGTCCTCTGTCTCCCAGACCCTGGTCTTTTCCTGGAGAGCACTGATGCATAGGAAAGCAAGGTTCCGCTCTGTCACCCGTCCAATCGGCATCAGCCTCTCCCCTGTACGCCAGCCAATCCCTTGCTGAAGGTGGCCACTAGGGGGGAGGGGCCACATATGAAGGGCTAGGGCTGGGGCGGGGGGATGTGGCGTGTACGTGTGCTTGCTGGTCGATCCTTGACTCGAGGGATATAAAGGATGCTTGGCTGCTCCAGGGACAGGGGAATATCACCATAATGTCCGCTCCAACCTCCTCAGTGGATGTATTTGCATTTTTCGATGGTTGCCCTGCTGTGGGAGCTAATTTATGCTAAAAGAAAATCAGAGTGCCTTTCTTTCATTCATTCAAAGGCGCACTTGTGATGTTGGATCGTTTGATGGGATCGTCGCATCTGTCCAAATACTGTAGTGATTTAGATCATTTTTATGCAAGAATGCTGCAGATGACAGATGTGCAGTGTGGCAGCTGGACTGTTGTAGTGATGGTTCAGTTTAGAAATGTACGCACATGGAGTGGAACTAACACCGACAGTTTCTAGTTTGGTCTTTTAATTTTAATTTCATTGACGTTGTACTAAGCTGTGAGTTTACGTTGCGCTGGAGATGACTGGAACTGATAAAAGGTGACAAAGGTATTAATTTGCAGCACTGTTAATAATGGAGGAAGACACCGGGTGTGAATTCAGTGATTGTTGAAACCCGCTAGCGTTGCTCCTCGGAAGGGGAGGTTACAGCGTCTCTCATCCCCTGGAAGCTCGTATGTGGATGGAATCCCTCCTGTGCCGTCATGCTGCTTGCTGTGTTGGTCAGTCGACCGGTTTGAGTGCAGAGGGAGCAGAGGCAAGCTGAAGACATGTCTATCCAGATCATGTCTGCTGGACCTTGTAAGTATTAAATGATTTTAAGTGGCTGGGCTGAGTTATTTAGAATTAGTAGGAGGAGACGAGCAAAGTACAAACAGCAGAAGAAAGCCTTGGCTTTGAGCTGGTCCTTTATTTATGTTTAAAAGAAATTTGAAAGTGCATCACTGCGTACAACAGCACTCAGCTTCCTCTAAACTCTCTATACATAACGCTACTTCTCGACACCATCACAACGACCTATTTTTGGCCTGCCAGCCAACTAATGAATGCATGTGAGTCATGTGGTCTCACTTCTCCCCCTGCAAGGGTTTGTGTTTACATGGAGGGGAGTGAGTGTAACCGCCAGAGCAGCTACACAGAAGAGCCGTGAAGGGGTAGCATCACTTTACCAGAGGTTCTCAACATCAAAGACGCATAAATGACACATGTTGCTGTGTTCTTGAGCTGAAATCCCTCCCAGGGTCATAGATCACAGAGTGCAGATCTGAGCCTTTGATGATCCAGCTGTGCTGCAGAGATTTTTATTGGATAACACTCAGTGAAATAGGTAACATCACGCTAAAACGAGTGCCTTAGCTCAACAGCGAACGGGCGCGCTCATGATCATTGTGAGTGTTTGAGCCCGTTTTAACAGAGTTTGTAATAACCCCAGTGAAAGGATGTTGGTGTGGAATTTGCAAACATCGGCTAATGTTAGTCACCTGAATCTACTGCTCGTACCTGAACCATTAAAGCTGTCGCAGCTCAGTAAATCGGAGGAGACGTGAGACATTTTGGTCGTGAAAAAAAAAATATTTAGTGATCCATAAGCATTTGATATTAACCAGCCTGTCAATCTGGAGTCTCCTGCAGCTGGTTCATGGGACTACAAGGGTCAGGAATTTGTTTTGCATGCTTCTTTCATTGGATTCCTATCCCTCGTCATCTTTACTATTTGGGATGGACATATTTAAGAGTTTTCAGTTTTATTTTCCCTGTGTTTGAAACGTCTTTTGATGCTAGTACGGTGTGACAGATTAATAAGCTGTCAGTGGCTGCAACTGGATTTGGTCAAAGGAAAAAAAAATCTGTTTTAAATAAAAATAGCCAATGTGGTTTAATTTATTTATTTAACACAAAGCGAGTCACTGAAGCTGGGTGTGGGCAATGTGCCTCACTGTATCTTCCTGCAAGACATCTTCTTCTAACTGGCTGGATGGGTTTTATGTACCGGAAGGTGGTGATTTTAAGTTTGACATTGAGATGTCTTGATAGAGGGCGTTCCGGTTTGGGGAAAGAGAAGTGAATGCTACGAAGGAGAGCGTGTGCAAATAAAACGGCTGAATCTGTTTCAGCCTCATCAGTCATCAATCCACATTAGTATTTTCCAAATAGAAAGACTTCAAATAGACAGCTTGTAGACATATGGGCCTTTTGAAAGCCACATTGCTAAATATCCCTCCAGAAACTTATTGATGACTTCACTGAAGCTACACTTGTGTTGCTCATGAGTATCGGTTTTGCTGATGGGTATGAATGACCCCTGCATGTAGTGACCCCTGCTGTGTGGCATAAAGAGTGCAGGGTGGAGGGCCGTCTTCCACAATCCTCTTACGTTTCATTCTTATTTGCATGCAATCCTGTGTGTTATTTGCATTTCTAGCACGCCAGTGTCGCATTTGTTTGTTATTCCACTGTATATGGTATCCTATCTATATGCAGTGTGGGTGGAGTCCGGATTCAGATGTGGTTCTGAGTTGTTTGCATAGATTTGAGGCCCCGGAGTCATGAACGACCCACAATTAAATGCACATTGGGCGCAGACATAAACAACTCCGAAGTAATGTTTGTTTCCCGCTTGCTCCGTGCCTATCTTTAAGTTTCTCACCTCTGTCTGTTTTCCTTTCGCTCTCTGCTCCCCCTTTTCTCTTGGAGGCTGGTTGGAAAACTGAGACACTCGGGAGCCTGCACAAAATATGAAAATAACTAGATGAGATTAGATTTGGAACTGCTCCCCTCACTAAATTGGTGTGAAATATCTCCCTCTGTAGAAACACTGCTGTAAATCAACTGGCAAGTCGCACACATACTCCCACCAGTAAGCGAAAAGTCTATTTACTCCTTTATGTTGTTATTTTGGCAGTGCAGAATACATTTCTGTGCTCATGCCGACGAGTTTTTAACATTGTTTTTTTCTTTATTGTTGTTCTGAAGCGGAGAGCAACGACATGCGACCTTTCCTCTCCTCTCGGTGACCGCTGACCGCTCAGGTTGGGGTGTTTGTGCACACATGCATGAGGGTACCCATGCATGTAAGTCAGATGTTCCGTCAGATAGTCCCGTGGCTCGCTGTTTTCATAATCCAGTTTGTTTTCGGGGCTGTAATAACAGCGGATAGCCATGGGACCCGCTAGCCGCCTCCTGGCATGGAGAGCGGCCATGGAGCCCTAGCCCGTAGTCCCCTGTCTGCCGTGTGTAATCAACAGGACATTTGGTCTTTGTCGAGGACAAGTCTAGTGAAAATCTATTCACAGAGGAATGGGGTGACAGGGAGGCAAGCAGAGAGGAGAGACGACGGATTGGAAATCACTGGAGAAGAGGGTTTTGGAGTGGGAGAAGGCAAGCAAAGTCGAGAAACAGAAATGATGACGAGGAGGGTGTGACGGAAAGAGGGGGGGGACTGAATATATAGGATTGGGAAGAGAGGATCAGAGGATGACAGGAGAGGAGAAAGAGATGCATACATACGCCCACGGCTCATAAACCATCCACACAAACCTCTCGCCGCACGTAGACACACACTATACATAAAACAATAGTACCAAAGGTCTGTACACACGTGTTTGTGTATCTCCCTCCCTGGGAACAGGCCCCGGCTGCTGAGCTTGTAAACAGGAACTATTTTGCTCTGAGCAAGTTGGCAGCCCTGCAGGTGCACACAGACGCACGCTGTCACGCTAAAAGAGTTGCATTCGGTTACGGTAGAGACAGGACTTGGCTTTGTATCTATCATTCAACCCTCACCCAGAGGCATCCATTACTGTTCATAAAAAAGAAATTACCAGTTGGCGAGGTTGCTCTGCAGCTTTTTTTTTTGCAGACTCTGTGCTCGCATACTTTATTTTAAGGTTCACTTTCTTTTATTGTAGCTGGTATTAGCATAAGAAGGACTGCTAGACTGTTATAAGCATCCCGTATATATTCTTCAGTCCGTTTTACCAGATTTCGAAGTCCCCCGTTTTTTTCTACTTGCGTTAATGAATGCTTTTTAAGTTAATCAGGTGTTGATTGTTGGTTTGTGCCGAGGTTAGTTGGAGTAATTAATCCTATTATCAGAGCTCAGCTGTCGCTCTGCTGGTGCTGCTGTCAGCTGAGGTCAAGGTTTGGCTGACCCGGCAGTTCTGCTTTGAAACGTGGTGATGTTCATTTGTGTTTTTTTTTTGTCCCGTTCAAGAACGCGCTTTCAATACACGGTGTGCTGCAGATTTATTTTAGTTTTTTTTTAACTTCCATTATGTGCACTCTCTGTCCCGGGAATGCTTCAAAATGCTGCAAACCTTTGGAAAATTTGTGAAAATTTTTATGTGAATCACTGCATGTTTCTGTCCGTTACCTTTATGTGAACCATGGGTATGTTTTTATTCAATCTATTGATTATTTTCCAAGCAGAATAGTATCTGTTGGTTAATCTTATTCAAGCGTGTTGTCAAAATGACTGGAGAAACTATTTCAAACTTTTTCAGATGCTACCCAAAACAAAAGTTAAGGTTCATCCAGTGTAATCTGCCATTAATAATATACATGGTGGGATTTAATGTCAGTGAGGTGTGATGATTGTAATGTACTGTAATGTATTATTTATCTGCAAAAGGTTACTTACACCCACTTAGCGTTAACTCAGTGAAACATGCAAGTGTATTGGAGAGCAGCTTTGCCATTCTGTGTCCACAAAGCGTGCACCTCGTTGGGTCTCTGGTCAAGGCATTCCCACACTTTTCGCGATCTGGTTCAGGCTGTTAGTCCTTTTCAGGGAGTGCATGGGAAAAAAACCCAATAACAATTAAAATTTGCGTCATTCCGTTCCTGCTTTCCACTTAAAATGTCACAGTTATTACATAATCACTTGTTCGCAATTACTCGAGCTGACTGCAGCCATTTTGCAAAATCATTATTTCCAGTCACCTGTGTAAAAACGATTAGACGAAACTAAAAGATAAGTCATATTTTCATGCCTCTTACTCTTTCAGTAACGTCATCTCGTTGTGCCTCTTGTTCTGCTCTGGTTTAATGGCACCTAAGGGAGGAATTAATGCCTTTTAGTCACTTAACTTCTAAATTAGCGACAGTATATAGTCAATACTACGGATTTAACGTCACACCAACCCACATAGATGCGGGTCACTCTGTGCCCTCACCAATGCAAGGAGCAATAGATGTATTTTGAATAATAAAAATGAAAACAGTAGATTTAATTCATTTGAACTTAATTAAAATTATGCATTGCCTTCACATAACTAAACAAATAAATGCAATTAAAATACTGTGTGTGCATAAAATGCTATTCCCCAAATGGCGTTCCTGCTTTTCTAAGTTTGAGGATGGTACAGTTGAAAAACAAGCATTTACAGAAGAAATGCTGCTAAAGCTTTTATCAGCCTGATAATTAATTGATAATCAGTTACTGATAATGATTATTCTGACTGTCTGTGGCTTGTGATGTTGAGGTAGACTGGAAATATTGCTTTCCATCAACCTTTAGACTTGCCTTTTCTTCCTTTTGTCGGAAAAGCATAAAACTTAATTCAGTCATTTACAAGTGGATGGAAAAATCTTTCATCTCTCTCTCTCTCCTCCCATATCTCCCCCACACTGACGTCACCAGTTCAAGGCCCATCTGCTTCGAGCCACAACTGTCTACAGCGGATGAAGGACGGCCGCCGTGGTGTTTTCTCCGTCGCGTTCTCTTTCTCTCCGTCATCTCGCCCCTCTTTCAAAGCCCCACACACTCTCCCCTCTCTCTTTCTCTCTCCCTGCTTGTCAAGTGTTATTTGGTCCTCCGTGGTTTATTGGCTTGGTTTTTGTTGTGCACCAGGACAATCGGATGCTTTCGCTAGAGGAAGCTGATGAATGGTGTTCCCTGAGCCGTACAAAGCGTCCTCCTCTCTACTTCATTGATGTGTTGATGCGGCTCAGCTGGCTGCCCAGTGAGCTGGCCGCCCAGCGAGCTTGCGCCGTGTACTGTTGTGGGCTTGCGAGCAGACAGATGCACATGGGCGCTCGGCACTGAAAGGGACTTTTATTCTGCTTTATAGTGCGGTTCCTCTCACAGTCACTGCTCCTCTTGTGGTTTCTCCTTCTCTGCGTCACGGTCCGCTACAGTAACAGTGTAACATGCAACATTGAGACAGTGTCTGGAGGTCACAGAGATGCTATGAAAGCTCCAGAGCCTCAGCGCTGGAGCGTAAATAATATCACAGTCCTCTTTGTGGACAGTGTTCTATTAATGAGGTTCTTCGTCATAGTAGGTCTTGAATTTGAGTAATATAGTCGGCTTGTCACAGTTACTACGCTGCAATTATTTGAGCTGACAATTATAATTATGAATAATTACAAGAGTCATTTCTATTGACTGATAAACATGGACAAACCAACAGAACATGTCGTGTTTTTGTCATTATTTTTTCATTTTTCCCACCATTAGCGGTTTAAGTGGCGCTTTTAATGACATCATCGTGCTGCTTCCTGTCAGTCCGACACCCACGGGTGGGAGAATTAGTACCACCAACTGTTTATCTGATTCAAAAATTCAGTCGAACGCTCAAGTGACGTAGCCGCTACACCATGCACCGCAGCGCTGCGAGCACATTTTGGTTTTAAGCCGCAATGACAGATTTGCCGCAAAAAGGTGGCAGTCAAAGGAGGCAATAACACCACAATCTAATACAAAAAAAAAAACATAACGGCAGTTCCATCTTTACAAATGGTTATTTGAGACTCTCTTTAGACAATTGTCTGACGCCTTGTTTCAACATAGCTCTGTGTACGGATGTGAGTCAGCCATAAGTACGTTACTTCCCGTGGGGACCTGTGTGATCTGCACCTCCTTTACTGTTTTTCCCAGTCTAGCAATGTGCTGTGTGTACACTGAAATATGTGAACTTTTCCACTGGGCTTTTCACCAAATAGATTTTGCAGTGTCTTTCAGGAAGTTAGAAAAATAAGTTGAATAATAACAAGGCCTTCCATTGGTTGACTGTGATGAAAAGACTCCAAACAAGCATTTAAATAAGTTCTGCAAAACGGTGACAAGGAAAATAAAATTATTAATCTCATTTACTGTACGATAGTTAATTGTCAACTCACATTTCACAATCATGAAATGACAGCAGTAATTGTAACTGTGTCGTTTTTATTATTTTTTACAAAGTATACTGAAGCTATTTACCGTAATTTCCGGACTATAAGCCGCTACTTTTGTCACTTGCTTTGGACCCTGCGGCTTATACAGCGGTGCGGCTTATTTATGGATTTTTACAGCTAACGGTCACCAGGGGGCGCAAGAGCGAGACAGGTCAGGTCGAGCCAGGTAACGAGAGAAAAAGAAACCAAGTGAGCCCAAATACAGTACGAGAGCTGCTTTTAAGTCAATGGAGATCGATTTGGCTGACTTTTCTGGTATAGTAGGCTGGTTACTTTGATACAGTAAACGTCCGTGTAACTGCACCTTTACTGCCGTGTTGGCTGTTTTCAAAAAAGATGCTGGTTATTTTGTTGAGCAGTCGGGTTACTGCACTTTTGCTGCAGTGTTACAGGCAAGTACTTTTAAAAACGAATTAAATTTAGCCATTTAACGTTGTTGCCTTGTCAAGCGTTGTAAGCTTTGTTTTTGTTATACTGTACTACTACGGTACTATGACTGCAGGAAGTGCACTAGGAGAGCACCGATTGTTTGATTGATTGTTTTAATTGTTTGATTGATTGATTGATTGTTTGATTGATTGATTGTTTGACTGACTGAAATATTTATTGTGTTTCTCAAATGTAAATAAATGGGACGCTTTGCGTTTCCAAAAAGTAATTTCTGTCCCGTCAATCCCCCCTCGAAGAAACCCTTACGGTAATTAGGCATTAAAACACCAGCGGCTTATAGTCGGGTGCGGCTTATATATGGATCAATCTGTATTTTCCCCCAAAATTTAGCTGGTGCGGCTTATATTCAGGTGCGCCTTGTAGTCCGGAAATTACGGTATCTATAGCTGCATCTGCATCTGTAATGACATGACTTATGCAGCCCCCCCCCGCCCCCTCATAGAATAGAAGTGTATCCTTCTTATAGCCCAGTCCCTCACCACCCCTGCTCGCTTTTTGACAGGTGACAATCCCTCTCAGTTATTTATTCCACCGGGATCATTCTGATATGTGACCTGGCCGGCTCGCGTACACGTAAAGTAGGACTGACCTTTCTTTCAGCTCGCAGAGACAAGAGACCGTCAACTATCGCAGACGCACGGTTGGCTCTGCCTGCGCTTCTTTATGCTGCAGTATAATCATTTGATTTTTAAAAACCCAGAGAGCATATCTAAATGCTTTACTGGTTGGAGTGTTAAGCCAACAAGATCGCCGCCTTCGGAAGCTCCTTTAAGATTTTGGATTGTTATCTGTGGCGCTGATCATGGCTGCTCTGACCTTGCTGTTCCGGTTACACTACATGGGCTTTCTCAGGGACAGGAAAGGTCGTCTGACTGCAGATCCGTCTCAGCCGGCGAGCACAATTGGTAGGTGTTCCCAGAACGTGCTGTAATGGGAGTATTAAAGATGTGAATGTTTTTTTGACGGGATTTGTGTCACGAATGTCCGCTCGTTGTCACCTTTTACATCGACACTTAGGATAAAGTGTCTGCTGCAGCTTGAATGCCGATGCATGTTAATCACAGTTTTAGTTGCCGGATCATGGCTGCTGTTGGCCTTTTCTTTGAGCCGCACGCCTCGCAGAGCCATTTCCGAGCTTATCCGAGATTTCTTCGCATTTTGTAAAAATAACGGTAATCCCCCCCTTGACTTTTTTTTTTCGTTTCAGAGACAATGAAGAAGCTTAATTTAAACAGTGACAGAGCTCTTTATTTTGTTTCCTAGCTTAAAGGATGAGGCATGAAGATGGCTCCCAATTAAAAGCCAATGAAGTCAGACTATTTAGTTCCTGTTAAAACTCCTGAGCAGTGCTTTGTGGAGTTTACAAGTACAAAAGGCTTTCACCCAGTTATAAATAAAAAAAAACCTATATATGTTATTTGTATATGCCTATTATTGAGTTTGCACCTCGAGCTCAATTTTTACATTTCCAGAAATATGATTCAGTCATTTAGTGCTTTGTGAGGTGTTTAAATACACTTGAGAAGATAAGAAGGAAATTATTTACATTAAGGGTCCTTATGGTGACCCAGTGCAAAAGCTCACAGTGACCAACAGAGACTTGAGTATTAGTCAGAGATTACAACCAATCATTATTAAATCCTATTTCACCCACAAATCCACCAACGACAACTGTTTGGCAGGCTTAACTTTTCTTCCCTGTGAGTAGCTGTCTGGCAGGGAGGGGAGAAACTGTTTAATGCAAAGCAGCACTTGTTACTAAATCTTGTTTTGGGGAGGGGTGAGTGACACGAGAGGGGCTTTGGGGGGGTGCACAGCAAAAGAAAAGCCAGTTGGTGAAGGCAAAAAGGAGCTGGCAGCGCCGTTGGCTGTCTGCAGCTCAGTGGGTGGTGGGGCGTTGACCAGTATATGGCGCGGCTGTCGTTCAGTTGCCTCTTCACCATACCAACAATGGTACAGTCAGAAAGCTCGAGCTGGTTGGATGATAACCGCTGTATTCCCGTGCAGGCTGTAGTCTAGGCCTAGATCGATTGGAACAGGTTCCTTGCTGGTTTTTGGTTTACAATGGCCGTGCTGGATAACCACAGCTGGCAGTACGCCCAGGCTGGAAAGACCCTGATCAGACTATCAGGTAGAGTATTCTCTGTCATAAATACAATCTGTCTACAGTAGAAGGGAGGGGGCAGGGTGAAATGTATGTGGTCAAAATTATATATTAATAACTCCTTGCATTTCTGTTTATCGATCTTTGAGCGATTTTTAGCTGCTAACGTTGGGTTTGTGATCAAGTCCGTGAGGATTTTGACAAATTGGAGAATTATAAAAAGGAAATCAATCTAGGCCTAAACACATCACCTTGTATTTCAACTGTTGTTTTAAAAAAGGAAGCAGAAAGCATTAAAATACGCTGCGTTTCTTCAGTTCCTTATTAAAGTAAGTTATGGCTGTTGCACATTTATAGAGATCACACTTCTCTGCATCTTAACAATGGGTTCTTGCCTGTTTTGAGGAACATGATGAAACCCGTACTCTTGTTTTTCAGTTTTCTTCAGTTGTATTCCCGTGTTGGGAACACAACCTTGGCACTCTATCTAATAATCCTAGTACGTCCTTTGTCTGAGAAGAAACCGGAGAGTGAATCATTAGAAGACACAATAATAAACCTAGACATCTGCATATACTCTTGTTATTTCCTGGACAAAATGTACTTTTTGGGCCACGTTGTTTCTTACTCAAATTCCTGGGTCTGTGCAGCTGCATCATAGCAATTCCCCAAAGAAGAGAAAAACAGGAACGACTCACAATATAGTGCAAACCCATAAAACAAAAGCCATACTGTAAAATGCTGTGGGACGTGTAATGTTGATTTTACATTGAGGTTATGTAAGTGAGATTGAGGTTTTTAACGTTGTTCTGTCCCTGTTGCTCAGCTAGGACCTCTGTATAGTTCTCTGTAATTGTGGCACATCATTGTGGTTCATTGTACATAGCTTATGCTGTTCTGCATTGCAAAACTTTTGCATAGATGCATCTTAAAAAAGGAAAAAAAAAAAAGTTAGTCAGGGATCCTGTATAACCTTTGTTTACTAAAATGTTAAGGACGTACAGTGTGCTTGACCAGCTTAGAAGCCTGCACAGCTACAGTCTGCTAGCCGCAGCAGATCTGTGCCAGGTGCTGAGGCAATGCGAGCAGGACAGCTGGTTCATAGGTTCTAAACACAGATGGGACCTAAAAGTGTCGTCAAAGAAGGTAAACACTAACATCAGCCTGGGTTTAGTCCCCTGGAATACAGGTAGCTAACCCAAACTCTTGGTGGAAAAAAATAAAAGGAAGTTTTTTCTTTTTCGTCCCCTGTTGCTCAATCACATGAGTTTGTGCCTGCAGCGGTAATGAATGCAGGTGTCTGAGGAGATGACTGCTCCGAGGCGATTAGGAGACGTAGTGCTATTTGTCATGAGGAGAGCGCTGCAGAATGAGATCACAACAAGGCCAGCTGAGAGAGGGGTTATGAAGCCTCAGGCAAAGCTACGTTTAAAAAAACAAACATTATGCTAAGACACACACACACGGAAATATGGAGTCAGAGTTATCCCTCTGATGACTGTGCAATCATTGGATCAGTGCTTTCAACTGGGGACAGGCGAGCCTTTTGTTCTTAAATGCTAAAGCCCATTAAAGTGACCTTTTTAGTTAATGGTGAGATCAATAGAAATGTTCTTTGTCAGTCTTCATAAAAGCTGAAGCATTAAAGCAGGATACTGCTCAGGGACGTGAAAATACCGTCAAACTTTGTTGGAGACTTTCTTAAAACTTAGATTTTATTCTTGGACAGGCGCAGTAGGTGTCTCATTTCTACAAAGGTATTGTTACGACACTCCTGCCATATAAAAGCTGGCTAGATACACAATAATGACAAGACGAGTGTCTGTCCTTGACACTAATGATACCAAAAAAGGGTTTGTACTTGTCCTGGCAGTTGGTGTAGCTTCAGTTCTCACTTTCTCATTCTTGCATGGCCCAGCGTGTTGTGCTGCTGATGCTAGGATGCAGAACTGAAACAGTTATTTTAAATAGAAATGAACCCTTTACATGTGGTGGGAGGAGCAGTTTAGCTTCTGAACGGTGCATGACCATAACATTTTTGAGAACCTCAGTTGTAGTGTGTGGATAAAAACTGTACAACAGACAGCATTAAGTACTGACAAATGATACAGTGAGTTGCCAATAGTGAGGCCTGGGGGAGCACTAAGTATGTCGGATGCAAAGAGAGTGAGCGGAGGGAGGGGAGAGTGGAGACGGAGAGAGGCAGACAAAGTGGTGAGACGTCACGTGAGAGATGAGAAACAAAGCAAGAAACAAGGAAAAGTGGAGATTTGTAAAGCATGCACAGAGGTGAGGTTGTTATTCAGGCTCAGTGAGGTGTGAAAGGAATAGAGAAACAGCTGTACCGTCGTAATAAGAACACATGCAGTACTTATTATCTCTCAAGGTGGATTCCAACGAGATTACAAATGAATGAACACACGTTCAATTTCTTATTTGTGCATCGTACATTCGCCCCCCTCCCCCCTCCCCGTGGCTAACTGCAGATTCACGTTTGCATGTGTGTGTGTCATCTTTATATAATTGCAGCTACTTTTACTACACGCGCAAGATACTTTCAGGAATGTTTGTGTGCGTTTTTTTTTTGTGTGTGTGTAGCACTGCACTTTTGTGAGAGCACAGATGTGACCACAGTAGTTCATTATAGAGCTTTGAAACTGTGATTGTACCCTTCACTGGTCTCACAAACAGCTCAGTGACACAGCCTTCGCTTGCACATTCACTGGCTTGCAGGAGACTGCTGACCATTGTTTATCATTGCAATGCCCCTTAACTGCTCTCCGCTCTCCGCTAAATAAAAGTTATATTTAGGCAATGAGTAGGAATTGTTGCACTATTATAGATCTGATTCACAAAGCCGCTTGTCCTCGGGTCGGCCCAGGGGCGATGAGTTGTCTGTTCACAGGGCTCTTAGTCTGCGATGATGAGTTAGTTTCACTCTTTCATCCCCAAGGATTTGTTGCAATGTAGCCCATTATGAATTATTTATACGTGTCACTCTGTGGTCAGTAGAACTGTAGACAACCAAAAAAACAAAACAAAGAAAAACATTGGTCAATTGAGCTCGTACCAATTTTGCAAAATGCGAGATTCAACCTTTGAGTTATAAATAACAGTAATTACCTACTAAGTGCAGCATTGTCAAATATATTAAACATAAATAATTTTTGTGCAATGACCAGTGCACACCTGCCAATATTCATAAATTCCAAAAATAGAATATATCAACTGGAGATCCAAGCACGAGACAACTGTTCTGACTACTGCCTCCAATTGGAGGACAAGCATTGTTGGCTGTTGAGCTGTGATATACAAAAGGATGTTTGCAAAGTTTACACGTTGACTTTTGGTGACCCCAAGTAAATACGTCTTGCATTAGGTTATATGAGGTCAGTGATGGTTCAGGTTGTCTTTTCCTCCCACCGGTGTAAATAATGGATTCATCCTGGAAAGCTATGATGGCAGGGTTTTCTTGTTATGAAAGGAAGATCAACAAATGTTAGCTCAAATGTGTTTTTTAAAAAAAAAGCATGTTGACCAAGCAATTGGCCGAGCGGTTGGACACAAGACTACCATCACTATTGGTCTAAAGGTTGCATCTAGGTTATTTGTTAGAGTTTGACAATGGCGCTATTTGTAGAAAAAGAAACATCATTTGTGTTAAAGAGAAATGATTAGCACAATAATTGACGGATTACTGAAGGGCAGAGTTGTTACATCTGACATCGCCATGCTACAGATTTCAGATTGAACACTTCTGAAATCGCGCACCAGGAGTTTTTGTTTCCTACCAGTCCCATTTGTTATGACTTATTCATACCCCTTTTTTTTTTTTTGCTGTGCTTAGGGGTTATATGCAGGTCGAGGGGTTGCGGTAGGAGCAAAGTGTTATTTTTGCTGTAAGCCACACTGTAACAACAATATGAGAAACCTGATGAAAGTTGAGCTCACCACAGTCCCCAGGCCCCCTGCCAGCACTGGATGAAGGTCGCAGAATTGAAGTAGAGCAGAGGCTGCTAGGAGTGGCTTTATATTTAAGAGAAGAGGAAAAACTGATGCTTGTGTTTGTGAGAGAGCGTAAAAAGGGTGAATGAAAAGGGCGTACAGTTGAAAAGACAGAAAGCTACGGAACTGTGTAGAGAGGCAGAACAAGACGGATAAGAGCTCTGGGTTGTTTATCTTATCACCCTGTTGAACCAGGGCAACTCACCGACACTTTCTGTTGTCCTTGTCGAGGTTGTCACACAGGGGACGTGACGGCGTCCCTGCTTGTAACACCCTATCCTAGAGACGAGGCTAAACTTTCATACTGCCCGCAACATGTAGGGGGAAAGGAAGCCTGATATCCCTACACACTAGGGGGGGTGAGCAGAAATAGTACACAACATGGCAACTTCGCATGGCAGATACATGCTCAATGTGTGTAAGCGGATATGTTTGATTTGCTTGTTTCAGATCCACAGAAGTGGCACAGATACTGTATGTGTAAGAGAATCTCCCTCAAAAAATACACGCTGCGTCTAAGGACTTAGGATCCAAACACAAACTTTAACAAGCCACCACAAACAAAAATGCTAGATGGCATCACGCTGTGAACACCGGCTGTGGGCGCCATAACGACGGCACTGCCTAGAAAACCTGGAGGTAGACAGTCAGAGCTAGAAGATTCTTGGAGCACGCCAATGATTCGTTTCTCAGATTGAGATGTCCGTTTTGTCATGTGAATTCCCTCCCTTCTGCGATATGCATCTTTCTTTTATAAAGTGGCACATCCCTCTCCCCGTGGGAGCAGTATTTTGAGAGCCTTGCAAAGGATGTCAGTCAGGGAACTTTGGAACACAATGCAATTTGGCATACCCCTGCACAAACAAGTTCAACGAATATATGCCTGTCTGTGTATCTAACCCCCGTCAGGGTTGAATACACAGTGCATATTCTGACAAACAGTTCTCAAGGAGTTTATTGGCCCCATGAAGGAATCAGCTCCCACACTTCCTCTGTTTCTGCGCTGTTCCCCAAAAGCTCCTCACATTCTGAGCCCATCCAAGTCTGGGACAAACTGAGCCAAACCATGCTGAGCGGTGTGACAAATGCCTCCCAGTTCTCTCTTTTCACACAAACTCATTGTAAGGTTCACATACTGGGCTCTGACCCAGACATGAAGTATGAATAAACCATCTGAAATCCATCACAGTCAAACGTGCTTCGAATCTTCGTACTTAGCAGGAAACGTATCCTTAAAAAAGTCTCACGTTGACACAGCTGCGATCGCAAAGAAGCGATGCATTAGGCCAAGTCCTCACATTATTGCACGTTATTTGTATAAAATGCATTTCGTAGAGTGCTGCTATGAATCTCCGGGTCTCACCACAGTTATTGTCGCTGGCAGCTGGAATGTGTGTTATCAAGTTCGCGCTGTGACGGTTTTGCGCTGTAGTATTTTTGCAGCATGATGCAGCCGACCTGGTGTTTTCCACTGTGCTACACGTACAGCCTAGCTTGTAATTGGTCTGAGTTTGAGGTTACGAGGTTATGAGCCAGAGGACTGGGATCATGTGGCAAGTCTAGCCTGTGGTCTACAGGATTGGAACCGAAGAGATTGGTCCTGTTAGTGTGCACCGAGGCCAGTTGTTCCAACACTGTACGTTGGGGAACCTTACAGTATCTGCAGGTTGACTATCCTGCTTGTGTTGCAGTTTGAGTACATTCGCTTCCATTTACATTTTCTTAAAACCATCTACAAACAAGTCTGCAACCCATTATGGACCCTGAAGGATGAAGGATATTTTCAGTCTGTGGTGTGAAGAGTTTCTGCTTGTTTGCGAGCGTTCCCAGCCTGGAGTTAGGAGGGCAAAGGGAAACGGACTGCTACGCCGCTATGTGAATTGACTGATTTAGGGCACGGTCCTTGTGGAATTACAAAGACAAAAAAGCAGGACCGAGCAGAGTGAATCTGTGCCACACTACCTCTTGCTCCATCTCTGTTCGCTTTCTAAATTCATGCAGAGCAACAGGAGAGAAAACGCAGTGTACTCGCTGCTCTAGCTGCATGGGAAATGTTTTCACAGCGACTATGGAATCGAGCTCTGCAAAAACAGACTGAGAGCTTATTTTAAAACCAAGCATGAAAATGTTCACTCCCACGTAAAGGCACAGTCATTCCGTGTCTTCAAATAGGCTACAATTCTTTGTCTTCACCTCTTAGTTCCCTGTTTTGCTGTAATATCTCCTCTAAACTGGAAGGGTTGCATTAGCACATGACTGGGCAAACCGTGACCTGTGGTTGAACTAGTCTTGGCTGCTCATCTCATTTCCATGAGTTTGCAAATGAAGTCACTTGATGAATAATGACTCATCATGGCTGCTTACAGATTTCTGGCAAAAACTAGTGCCCACTGCCCATATATCCATCTTTGTATGCCTTTGGGAAGTCTCTCTGTCCTATTGTGGTGAACCGTTGACTGTATACAAACATGGACGAACTCTCCATGACATCACCCATAGGATTTGTGAAGAGTGGTTTTGAAGCTCAGTGTGGGCGGCATTGGCCATTGCCATCTTGGCAGTGCCTGATTGCGCCCTGTGAATGCGCCCACGCATGCTCCAAGGGGGTGGAGCATGAGTGCAGCCGAGGCATACAGCTAATGGCCTCAAACGGTGCATGCCTGTCAATCAAAGCAGACCTAAGATAATTATGCATAACTTAGACAGACTTGGTAAACTTATAAAATAAATGTATAACGATTCAGCTCTGTACATTTCTAATGAATGAGAAAGTTAGCTTTAGAGACCAAAAAATACATGTTTTACCAAATTGTAAATAGGTTTATTTCTGCATTTTTAACATGGAGATCGATGGGGATTGACACGCTTTTCAAGCCAGTCTCAAGTGTCCATTTAAGGAGCTACAGTTTTTCGACTTTGCGTTAGCCTCGGAGGTTGCTGGGTGTCATGTGTCAGAATGCCTTGAGGAAATTCTTCAAATTTGGCCCAAACGTTGACTTGGTGTTCAAGGATTTTTGCACTTAATGTCACTGTGAAGTCAGAGATTGTGTTATTGACCAAGTCAAGCATTTATACGTATTCTGACAAAATTTCACAGTGCACAGTATTCAGTTCTACTTTATGGTTAGCGAATGGGACAGAGGGCTCACGTTCTTCTGGTAGTCCACCACTAGCTCATTGATCCTTAGATGTTTAGCTTCAGGCCAATGTTACTACATCATGTGACGAAGCTCTCTATTTGTCCTGTGCACTCCTATTAAAATAATCTGCAGTTGGACACTGTATGGTTTTGTTGCACAATCCACAGTTTTCAAGCATTAATGCATAAGAAAGCTACAGTGAGACTAAATGTTTCAGAACGTCTGCAAATACATAAATATGCACAATTAGCATTAGAGGAAACAGAACCACACTTAACATTTCCAAGTGCGTACTGTACAGGCAACAGCATTATGCAGTATATCATTCATTACGTGTTATGTCTCCTTTTGATGAATGTCTGCACAGGACGTCTCCGTTACCAGATATAGAGAGAGAGAATGCACGTCTGAATGTCCATATTTTATGAGTGACATACTGGCATGCACCACTCACGTCTGAATGATCAACTACCTGTCATGTGTGCAGCTGATCCCCTTGCTGCCACCTTGTATATCCTGACACTATGGAGATAGGAGATCTGAGGACAGATGCGGGTGCCGCCCTTTCTCCTGATTTCCTGCTTTAAATTGTGAAAATATAATCATTAACAAACAAAAAAAAAAGATTACCGTTAAACATTTTTCTCTTCGCGGACAAACACTGTGCATTTCACCTCATTTTACAGGGCACTAAGTGCACGCTGCCAGTAAAATGGATTGCTCTCATTATGAGTCTGTTATGAACAAGCAGTCTATGATTGAAAAGCTTTATTTCATGCTCGGCAGACTTGTAAATGAAGGGCTGTGTGTATCGAAGAGAAGAGACTGTTGTGTGCACGCCTGTGTCTTCTGGTGTGTCGGTGTGTGTTGCGAGAGGCGATGATGGGATTTTATGAATCACTGTGTGTAGGGTAATACTTTATTTCTGGGAGTTATTGCTGCATATAAACATGAACAAAATTAGGAAAGGCTTTGTGGTTATACGTGTAGTTGTGGTATTGTATCTGTTTCACTGTGTTGACATCACAAGTGATGGGCCATGGCGCTGTGGAAATGACTTGCTCTTCACCAGCAGCTGTTGATATTTTGCGGCGCTTCATTTTTTTATGGTCATGCAGCATTTACATGGAACTCTCATAATTTTCAAAGTCAGCGTTTCAGCATTCAGGTACGCACTTTTGTATTACAGCCACATTTGTGTCTAGCTTTCCTCTATGTAGGCCCAACGTATATATACATGCATGTCCAGCTTTTGGCCAGACCTGATCTGATGTTAGGCCAGTTTTAGCAGGCCTGTAGCTTTATAACAGTGCACTGGCCGTGTGCCCTGAGCCAGTATCTTACATAAACCACCACAGTGAGGAATGTGTCTGGGCGCACTTCACAGGAAACGCACATGTGATAACACAAAAGGTGGAAGAAAAGTGTGGTTTCTTTCTACTTGTGCCCTGGAAGGTGTATTTTCATTGCACAAACATACACATTGAAACACTGGATTAATTTACAGGGACAATATTTCTTTAGCCAGATAAAAATCATTTTGTTTCCAATTTAACCGTTGGAAACAAATTTGTACGCTCAATAAAATGTCCCAATAAGATAATTACATACCACATGCATGTCTCTTACCTGCTCAGAGTCTTATCACGCCACCTCACGTGTACCACACATGCAGCAAACATGTATTAGAAGAATGCATTTATTACAAACAGAGATATTTAACAGGTTGCACCGCTTGCCCCTTCACCGTTGCACCATATCTGTTTGACGACTCCCTCCAGATGCATCAGTCTGTTTTGAAATTAGGCGGTTACATCGAGAGCTGATTGGGCTATTATTCTTGCGTCCACGCGAACGACGGCGCACAATAAAGTCTCCGTCTCAGCATCTTTCCATCTTCACAATCAGTCTTCTTCGCCATGTAATCTGTGTGTGAGGTGGAGAGAAGGGGGTCGGATGAGAAATAGGTGGAGCGGGGTATAAAGAGACGGGCAGTAACAGAGAGGGGGATCATAAAATCCAGGAGTATGAATAGCGAAGCAGGCGCTCAGCTATTTGTCTTTCTCTGTCCTCTCACAAGCCGTGGAGAAAGACAAAAAAAAAAAAATGAAGCCATTATTGCTACGTCAGTCCCATCTTGTCGCAGCTGGTTGTGACATTATTTTGTGAGTCCTGCTCTTCCTGCAGTGAGCTGATGTGTTGTCACCCGGGCCTGACTGCTTCTCCTAAGTCCCTCAGACACCGGCCGAAATCAATATTACAGGAGCCATTAAAACCTGGAGGACTCATTTAGCTGTCTCTCTGTCTTTCTGCCATCTCCTCCGTCTGTATTATTATATTGGCTGCACACTGCTGTTAATTCTGTCCCCATATTCCTCTCTCTCACTGCTGTGATTATCTGCCTGTGTTCAGTGCTTCTGTCATTTCATTTCACATACATTTATCACATTGTTTTCAGTTCGCTATTAATGTTTCTCTCGTTTTCTCTTCATCCATCCATTTATCTTTCTTTCTGCTTGTCTGTCTTCCCTTTGCATCTTTCCTCCAGCTCATAAATCGCTTGCAACCTGGAATGAGCACTTTCAGATTTCATGCTGAAATATACCTTCATTTTATCATATCACTCTGCCTGGATCAGGATTCAACTCTGAGAGTAAATACTCAGCTTTCAGTAACCGCAAGCTCCTGCTGGAGCTTCTACTGTAGTTTCAAATAAATTTTAAATCACGGCTGACTTTTATTGGAGGGCATTTGGTTTCTTTATGTCTGTCTGTGTGTGTGTGTGTGTGTGTGTGAGCGCATGATTCCTGCACTCAGCAGTCTAGCCACTATCTAATTAGCTAATTTCTAATCGTAGTCGATGATTAAATGTTTTAATTCCAACCGTCAGAGCAGCTCTGTGTTTGTTCAAATTAGTTTGCTCTTTTCTTTTTACCCCTGAGCTCTGTTTACAAAAGCACAGACGCCAAACAGCGGCTTATTTGAGTGCTTTATGTGCTATTTTGTGTTATTTTTAAATGGCTTTCGCAGTATGCCAGTCTGTGCCACCAGTCAGAAGCATTTATTTATGGTGTGATAGGATTTAAGACAGTACGCTGACTATGTTTATATATATATATATATATATCATGCAAATGTGATAGCGGTGACTCACAGCTACGCGAGAGGAATATCTGGTGACGTCACTAGCTAACTGCATCTGCAGACAGCCACCCCCTCCCAGCCTTGTGACTTTCATGCATATATTCACTGGTCAATATCATCATGCTGGATGCGTGTTTTTTAAATTTAACTGCAGTATAGTTGATTTACACAGTTATGCAGTACGTTCTCATGGTTTCCAGCCTCTAAAATGATATTTTCTTGCATAAGAATGTCGTTATCCGTTTCCATCAGATACGCTGAAATAGGAAAACGTGGTATTTGTCTGTATCGATAACTGTACATTATTCTCTCCAGTGGACCGTCTGAATCGGCTGTCATCATGACTGACTGCACTGACACACCCATTGGATGAAAGTCATTCAGTGTGTGCGTTTGTGTGCATGTGCATCTTGCTTCTGGTATTAACCAGTATGCCATCTGTTGAGGAGGCGAGGCAAAGGGGTTGACATTTGAAGAACATTCCCAAACAGACCAGGCGAGGCCACGGTGACGTTCACCAGGGCAGGCTCAAGATTTTTGTGTTGCAATGCAATATTTGAAATTGTGTAGCTTTTTTGGAAGCCATAGACTTTGGGTCATTGATGAGCAGACAGCATTGTAGCATCTGGACTACCAGTAACAGTCTTTATTAAATTGCCGTATTTTATCACGTTCTTCTGCTGGAACTAGATCAATAAAGTTACTTGTGTGTGTTCTGCACTTTGAGCCATTGATGCCAACACAGTAGCTAAATTGAATTGAATTGAATTGAATTGAATTTATGCCTGCTTTGCTTTACACAACTGCAAAGAATATAAATATCAATACTTATTGTACTGCTGTTTCGCCTCTTATACATTTATGCCAATGTTTAAAAGATTTCTGTCTCTCACGAGTTGTAAGTTGCAGTCATATGTTTCGTAGGCTTGATTGAAGACATCTTAAAACACTACAAGTATCGACCTTCTCAGGATGTAAATCTATCACAAGCTGCAGGCCGCATTGATTTAAAAGCTATAACCAAAGAATAATGTCGCTATTTATCTGTCCATTTACAGATTTTGATCGCTTGTCTTTGCTTACCCCTTTATTTTTCTTGTGTTTTAGGGTTTCATCGCAATGAGGACATGAAGGCCATAGACGTGCTTCCCATCCTCAAGGAAAAGGTCGCCTTCCTCTCAGGTCAGATATACACCATTAAAACACTAATATGATATATTTGCTGCTCTTCAATCTTTTTAAAGTGATGAGTAACTTTCAAAGACAGGCTCACAATGACATGCTTGTCATTGCAAGTTTCACTCATATTTACTTGTTCGAAGAAGTTATTAGTTAGTTATTAGTTGTTAGCTCTCCATTGCTGTAGAGTCCTTGTGTAGAGAGAATCGGACAATTATAACATTATGAAAACTCATTATCATTTCTTCTTTTATCATTCTTATCTTCACCATAGCAGAGTCTTATCGGAGCAATTGCAGTTATATTTAATTCCACTTTTTATTTCTGAATGTAAGTTTTCGTGACAATAACGTTGACGAAACCCCAGTGATCTTCCCTCTGTTTCTCTTGAGATAGCATGCTAAAGCTCCTAGAAGCTAACTAACAGACTAGCAGTTGTTTAGCAAGGTCATAGTAAAAGATTTGCATCTTGAGGCATAACAAAAGGAGCTTGCAGACAGTGACAATAATGTAACAAGGTGGTGCAGGCTACTTAATAGCGCAGCTCACATTAGCTATTGCTGTTAGTGTAACTGGTTAGCTGGTTATTCAGAGTTGAATGCTGCCTTCAAATGTAACTGGTCAACTTGTGTTTGCACCACTGGAATTCACGTACACGACTCATGAAAACTGACTTTATTTAAAAATTTAACTTATGAAGTTATGAATACCAAAACAGTGCAATGACACAAGCCAGTTAACCAAGTTAAAGATCTAGGCAGGTACTGCCACTACATTTTGTGTTTACGTACAGCATTAACCCCCAGTTTATTTTTCCTGCCTTGAAATGGAACTCAAGAAGTCGTGTGCACAAATTATTTGTCGTTTAAGTGGTAGCATCAGACTTAAGTTGTGAGAACACCGCTACGCAGCTAGGCAACTGTTGGTGTCTGGAAACCACAAAGGTTTAGGTACAAATTAGCAAGCTAACAAGCGGCTAAGTTAATAAAGGCAATGCGGAGGCGTAATGAGAGGTTGAAGCTATTGGGAATAACATCTTCCTCAAATGTACTGCTTTATAAAATCATGAAAATTACTATACATTAACTAACCATCCACGTTTGCCATTCCTGAAAATGTCTTAATGTATCAAAACTCATGAACTTGACCTGCAGTACCCTGTGAAGGGAGCATTTATTCATCTTGTTCAAGCTAGGAGGGCTAATTGGCTAACTTTGTGGCAGCTGTTGAGCTTGTTAGCTGACATAGGTTGATGACAATGCTCTTTTAGAGTTATGAAATCAAATATGATAACCTGAAAGTGATAGACTGAACATGCTATACTTTCCAATGGGAACACACACCGTTCCCTAAATGTCACAACATAACAGCTTCTCTGTTTGTGACCTGACCTTTACCTCAGCAATGTTAACTGCACCGGCATAATTGTGAGTAATCTGAGAGCTTATTCTTCTCTGTTCATTAGAAGTCAGTGTTGTTTGTTACTGAAGTGTGACTGAAAGGCTATTAACTGTCTTGTCATCTCGAGGCTAATTTGACCTCTGGCTCAATTTGACTCAGTTAAGCTATGACTAACTGAAGACATATTCACAGATGGTACCCATACAAATGGACTGTTGTCATCTCAGAACAGTGCTGCAGCTGAGGTTATGAATCTCTGCTTCGACTTAGTTGCGACAAAAATAACTTTTTTTGTTTTTCAAATTTTAGTCTGGTCTTGTGTGATAGTTCAAAGATATTTGCAAAGACTGTATTTGCAAAGACTTTCCCTGGGATCTGGGCATGTGGCTGCTTCAGATTCCAGCAGTCCAAAAACATGCAGCTCAGGTAAATCTAAACCATATGGACCACTTTTCACTTACCTGATGCTGAATTCACTTGATTAATGTCCACAGGTGGCAGAGACAGACGCGGAGGTCCTGTCCTCACCTTTCCAGCACGGAGCAACCATGACAGAATACGACCCGAAGACCTGCGCAGGCTTATAGCTTACCTGGCTACTATTCCCAGGTAGGAATTGTTCCCCACAAACACAGGCTTGTACACTGGCAGATTATAAATCTCACTGCAAACCGTGGGCATGCATGAACCTAGGTTAATTTGAACCTATCCTTTTATACTTCCTCACTATACTCATCTAATGGCTTTCTTTATGTAAGACTTTCCCACCTTGCTTAGCTTAAAAAAAAAACACTTAACCAAACCCTGAGGCTACAAAGAAAGAGCTGGATGGTTTTGTTTTGGATTCTCTCTGAAGATTCAGTCCCTCCATCCTTTCCCTCCCTCTCATTTCCTCTTAGCTCTCTAGAAAAAGCTTAGCAAATCTCCCTTCTCTCAGTCTGCTGTTGATAATGTCTAGTTAGAGTGAGTTGATTCTAATTAGACGAAGTGCCATGTATTTGCCTTTCAGTGCTTAAAATCTGTGTTGTTTTTTTCCTTCTTCACTGTGTTGCATGAGACACACAGACACTAAACCTCATATAGCCACAGGAAGAACTTGCGGTGTTGTACTCTGTTGCACCTTGTACCTCTGCACAGGCTGATCTACAAATCTAAAAGCACCTTTCCCTCACATTTATTTTGTAGCTTCAGGCTATTCTGTTTGGAGTCAGCTGCGATAAGCTTGGAGGCAAAAGCTCGCACTCCTCTGTTCTGCTGCTTCTGATCTCCCGTGTGCTGCGTGTTCTTGTCCTTTGCAGGCCTAGTGCTTTGCAGTCTCTTCCACAGAAGAGTCAGGAGACCAGTCTTGAGGCGAGAGCCGGTCAAGATCAGTTACTTGAAAAACTGGGTCCAGGTTCTTCTTGCTCTTTTACGTGGTTTGGGGATTTTAGAGGCAGATCTGCATCTGTTTCACATACCGCATGTGTTTAATTTTCAGAATGATGCCGATGTTTTAAGATTTAGGATTTATTTTGCCCCTTTTAGTGTAGTGTTATTTAAATCTGTATTGAAAAGATAAACTGGTTATCACTGCTCTACCGTTATCTTTTCAAATAAATTCAGAGGCCCATAAAATCTCATAATCTCTAGCAAGTCTAGACAACAAAACTGATTCTTGTTCTGTGTCATGCTATATTTCTGGGTGTTAAGTTTGCAATAAATGGCACACACCTTGAGTCAGTAATTTATTAAACCTACATTTCTCGCAGGGTTTTTCTCTGAGAGATTGCAGGGTAACACGTAAAAGATCAGTGGCTAGCTCTGAATCAGGAAAAAGAGGTCGGTGTACAAAGACATCCAGGCTTCCAAAAGGCTCAGCTCTTGAAAAGGCGGTAAGGATAGAGAGGATAAAAGATTAGTCAGAGGTGACCAGTCATCCAGTTTGAGACCAAGAAGTGTCATAACTCAATGGGGCCGGTTTCTCCTCAGATTTATTCCCCACCCTATCTAAATATTTCTGCTCCCTTGCCTTTTTTTTCTGTACCCCCCTTCTCTCTCTCTCTCTCTCTCTCTCTCTCCTGTGTCAGTTTCTCTCTCTCCTCTCTCACTCGCCCTCCTCTCTCTCCCCTCTCCGCTCTGTTTTTCTCTACCCATTTGGCCACCGATCTGTTTTCAGAGAGTGAGGTCAGAGTGAGATAGAGCAGGAGGGCCTGCGTCTGTTTCAGTGTCCTAGCTAGACACGTTCATATTAAAGCCTTTAATACTGAGAAACAACCTTTTATGGACTTGTACAGCAGCAGGACTCCTGGTAAGTAGCAGTGGAAATTTCAACGGTTGACTGTTTTAACTGCTTTATTTTCCCTCTCCAGATGCTGTGGAGGACTGGGTCTTTTGACTTAAATGTTTTGTTTTGTTTTTTCTTTTAATTCTGGCATCTTTACAGTCACAACACGCCTTTTAACACTGGCTTTCTCTGCTGCTTTGTCTCTATTTTTGCTACTAGGTCAGCGGCCGTCTCAAATTAAGTGCATCTGATTGATTTTTCTGCTTTTGTTGTCATGTGCTAGCCTAAACTGGTCTAATGGTTTCATGTTAGCGGTATAAAATCCTTTTTCTGCCCCTGTGCTATTTGGTTCCTTGTCCTGGGATTTGACCTCCTTTATTTATGTGTTCTGCAGCGAGGAGGTGGCCAGACATGGCTTCACAGTCATCGTGGACATGCGTGGTTCTAAGTGGGACAGCATCAAACCTCTGCTGAAAATCCTTCAGGAGTCTTTCCCTTCTTGTATTCACGTCGCCCTCATCATCAAGCCGGACAACTTCTGGCAGAAGCAGAGGACCAATTTTGGCAGCTCCAAGTTTGAATTTGAGGTGGGTGACGCTTTTGAACACTTGTAGGGCACAAAAGTAATAATTTCAGCATGTATAGCTTCACTTCAGTTCACAGGTTTATGGTTACTTTATGTCACTGCTTTCCACAGCTGATGAAGATACCGGCTGTTCTCTCTACAGTATATTAGTATTCTTTATTTTCAGATATACAATTTGTTCTGCGCTGTTAGATTTCTAGCCGGTTTAGCATAGCCACCAGGCGTACTTTATCATCTCTAATTGGACTGCTGCTCTGTGACAGTGGCGCTGTTCTGTCCCGTGTGGGCATGTTGAGCTGGTATATTTAGTTCTGACCCAGTTACTATGGAAACAAGATATATAGGACATGGCGAAGAATTCCATCCCGACTGTAGTGAGTTGGGTTAGAACAAGCCATTTGCCACTTATTCTCTTTGCAAGCAGTTCACACTGAGAAGACAAAGATTGCTTCTCCTGTTCATCATCATGTCCTGGGGAGTTTTTGCTACTCCTGATCATTACGAAGTTCCATGCTGCTGTACGTTTACAAGGTCAAAGGGAGCTAGACAGATGTTATTGAAGCATCCGTAAAGGAAGGCTTGGTCTCTGTCACAGTTCATATGTTTTTGTTTTCCTTAAAAATGTGTGAGGTCTGTTTAGTTTTTCAGGAACTCATTTTAAATCTGAATTTTTACTATTCTATAAATTTTAAATCTGGAAAAAAACTCACGTCCAGTGTGAGATCTTATTGTTCTATTGTGTTCCACTTGCTCGTTTCTCACTTCCCAAGCGTTTGTATGCCTGTATTTCCATCTTATTAATGAAAACACGAATGCTGTTGGTTTTCGTTTTTGTCGCCACACCTATCTAAACAGTAGACACATGAACCTGCGGACTCTGCACATTCTTTTCATAATCTTGGTTTAATGATGGGAAATATTTTGACAAGTTAACATTTAATTAGGTTAGCGATGACTGTGTAAATTGTGGTGTTTTGTTTCCTCCCCGTCTTACCCCTAACCTCCCTGTGTCCGTTCGCACCCCTCCCTCACTTTTCTGTTTTTTTATTTCCTCTCTCTGTTTCATTTGTCCCACATTCACCTTCCCGCTGCACCAGACGGTGATGGTTTCCTTAGAGGGCTTATCCAAGATTGTGGACCCATCCCAGCTGACGGCTGACTTCGAGGGCAGCTTAGAGTACAACCATGACGACTGGATTGAGGTTATGATAGTTCCTCTTCTTACTTTCCTCTGCTCTTTAGAAGATTTAAGATGTTTTTCATACACAAAGCACTTAAGAAGACTTTTGTGTAAATTAACACAATTTCCACTCTGTTATTTCAGGTGCGGCTCTCGTTCGAGACCTTTGCCAGTGATGCAGCGCGGGCTTTGGCACGCCTCGAGGAGCTCCAGGAGACTCTGTCCCAGCGCGACCTGCCACGGGACCTGGAGGGAGCTCGGCGGCTAATGGAAGAGCATGCTGGGCTCAAGAAAAGAGCCACGAAGGCGTCCGTGGAGGATCTTGACACACAGGGACGAAGGCTGCTCCAAAGGCTACAAGCACAAACTGCAGGGGGTGGGAGTGGTGGCGACAGCGGCTACGGCAGCCGCGGCGGTGGCGCCAGTGGAGATTCCAACGACCACCATCACGGGTTCCACGCACACGCAGACGCACACAATCTAGTGGCTAAAGTGACGGGTTTGTTGGACAAGCTGCACGGGACGCGCCAGAATCTGCAGCAGCTGTGGCACATGCGGAAGCTGAAGCTGGACCAGTGTTTCCAACTGCGACTGTTTGAACAGGACGCCGAGAAGGTCAGAGGGCTGATCAGTTTTTGAGCTTTGAGAATGTGTCGTAGACAACACACACAGCTTAATCTTTTGCTCCTTCTTATAACAGAGGAACTTTGAGATCACCTTACATCAGTGCCGCATAATGAAAGGTTTTGCTTTTCATTTGAACTGCCTTCTATAAAATTAACTTAATTTCCCCCACCTCTTGTGTAGATGTTTGATTGGATCATGCACAACAAGGGGCTTTTCCTGACCAGTTACACAGAGATTGGAGGGAACCACCAGCATGCTGTTGAGCTGCAGACGCAGCACAACCACTTCGCTATGAACTGCATGGTAAGACGCCGTCTTTGTCTCATGAACAGAAGAAGACACTCACATGTAGGCGCAAACTATCATCATTACTGCTGATGACAACAACAACCCAAGGCCTCACATCTCTTCACACCTGTATCCCAAGCCATAGACTGATATTTTTCTGCCCTGCATTGTCCTTCTCATATCATTCAGCTACTCTGTCTTGTCTTGTCATGGTTTTGTTCCCATAATAGACCCATATTGCCTTTGTGCCCCTCCCATAGCTGCGTGCTGCCCTCTGCTGCTCTGCTCCACACCCTGCCCTGCCCTCTCATACCTAACTGTGGTATATAGAGCTCTGCTGCTGACTAATTCGTGTAGCGGAGAACATTATATCGTACCGATTCTGCAGTCTTGCAGTTATGCTCTGCCGGTTCGTATCAAAACCTTTAACCCCTCATGATATAGGTCACTGCAAAGGTAACACATCTGTCTCTTTACCTGTCTTCCTGTTTGTTGTCCACAAACTGTCCTGTGCCATAACTTTCTTATGATGTCCCATGCATAGACTCACTGACCTTGCAAGGTTTTCTTTGGAGCCGTACCCTTTTGCCTCGTCATAGCTTTTAATGCTATATTATCCCTGTAGTGCACGTATAACTAAGCAATTAAACCAAGCTTGAATTAGTCTGGAACAAAATTGACTCTTAATACTACCTCAACTGGGAAAAGTAACAACCCATTACCTGTACTTTCAGCAAAAGCAGCCCAGCCATGCAGTGGTGTTAAACCAATGGACTGTGTACAAAGATACAAACACCAATAGAAAATAGCTCAGTGGGTTTGCTCTGATTGTCACCATATTGGAAGTGTCAGGCTCTGTCTAGCTCCTGGGTAATTCAGAAATGGACGAAGAGCATCTGAGGCAGACCATTGAGACCTAGTGTGGCATCCACCTTGCCACACCCTTAATTAATAATAACTTGAAGTCTTAATGCAATTTAATTTGGGTGAGATACATTGAAATAATCACCTCATGTACAGAACTCATGAAGGAGTAAATTAACTATAGAGACTTTTGCTCTAGGTTGTTGGCATATTTGCTGTAAAGTTGACCATTTAGCTCTACTGGGATACAAACACTTTTGGAGACGACCTCAAGTGGCCACTTAGAGAGTTGTGGTTTCTGGCATTTGTGCACTGGCCTCATTTTTCAGCCCCGGAAGTTGCCCCTTGGTTAAATCACAGATTTTTCAGTCCGTCTCTACCAGTAACTGTTGTTATTGTGGCAAAAGTGCAGCCAAGGGAGAGCAGGGCATGTGGTCTAAATCCTCTCACACCGTCACTGGGGTTATGAAGCATTTGCAGTGAGCAGTGTCAACATGAATGCCCAGGGGCAGCCTCACTGACTGCCAAGAACCAGTTGTGTCAACCGTATAGGTTGATATGAACCCATAACCCTTGAGACAATAGTCGTAGAAGAGACAGATGGACGTGTATATGCCTGCACGTACTGTATATTCCAAGTACACACACACACACACATACACAGAGCTGAATGACCGCCGCCCCCTCCACCCATTCTTCCACAGGAAGCTACATTTCCCTTTCCTGTTGCCTGCATGGCAAAATGGAAATAGTGTCGGTGTGTGTGTGCGTTTATGTGTTCACGTAGAGATACTGCCTGTGTTGTGTTTGTGTTCATATTATGTGTGAAAACTGTAACAAGAGTAAAAACAAGGTGAAACAACATAATCAAATGTTTGCCAGTTTCCACTGACTAAACAATGGCACCACTCATGGAAAATGGTTGGTTCATCAACAGTGCTTCTGCAATATCAGAGATCAACTTTAACCTCTAGAAATGCATGAGTATCATCTACAAGTGAGGGTTTAGATCAAATTGTAATGTTGACTGTAATGATGCCGTAATGTAAGTGATAATGTGTTGAGCATAATATAGACCATAGAGTGATGTTACTGCCATGCCATCTATGGGAGACACTTGACAAATACATTTTTGGTATATATGTCTGGCCACAGAATGTTGTTAATGGGGGGCTTTGGGTCCCATGGGTTGAGGGGAGGGGCCTCTGTGGATCATCCCACAGATACTTGATCAGTTTGGGATCTAGTGAATTTGGAGGCCAGGTCAACACCTTGTGCTGTTTTTCATGTATCAGAGTTGTTCCTAAGCTGTTTTTGTGTGTGTGCCTATGTGAAGCCATCAGGAGTGTCATTGCTATGGGGTGGGGGTGTCTGGTCTGGTCTAAGTGGGTGGTACATGTCTAAATAACATCTACATGAATGCCAGGTCCAAACATTTCCAAGCAGAACACTGTGTTGTTCAATGACGGTCAGTGTTGTTTACTTCTACTGTCAGTGGTTTTAATGTTGTGGCTGGTCCATGTACATATACAGACAAAAATCACTTTGTTTCCTCCTGAAAGCTTTGATCCTCAGTGGGAGCTTGAGGGTCCTGCATGAACTTCTGGACAAAGATCTCAGATGTTGTTTCTGGACTCTGTTTGTTCACTGCTACTACAGTTGTTTAGACATTGCCAGTCAGTTTTTTTTTTTTGGGTGGATTAAGGATTTGGTATCTTTAAAATCACACAAAGGAATAAACTAGCACGAGATGATTTGTTTATGAGAAACAAAGATGTGCTTTACAGTCAGTTACTAAATATAGCTTTGGTTAATTAGGCAGCAACGGTTTTTGCTTCTGTAGTCTATTGTTTATTTAAAACGTGACTGAACTTGATTTTAAACCATAAGTGAGTGAAGCAGTAAGGGTTATTTAGCAAAAATATATTCAACAACTTCTCTGACTGCTCATATATTTATCAAGTAACAACATTTACTTGTTATAGTGAACTGTTAAGCTTCCATTTGAGGAGAAGATAGAGACGAAGATGGGGGGGAAAAAACAGAAGTTCTTGGATCTGTTTGATAACCATTTATTAACAGACTTATTTACACTGCCCTGTTTGGTGTTAGACATGTATACACAGATCCACAGATGAATTGTTACGTATATGCAGACAAGAAATGTAGGTTACCCCTTAAACCTGAGAACACATACCGTAGAAACAACAATAATAGATAATAGACAATAATATGCGGTCATCGCTACGTCGTGGATATATTGTGTATACAGCGGCTTCCATCCCTGGTCATTTCTGGTCTCAGAGAGAGAAACTTGTACAGTTCCAGCCTCTGCTTGTCACGCTCTGGCTAAACAGATAAAATGAAGTCCGATTCAGTTGTTCCTGTCAAATTAAATAAGGTTAATTCAGATTAAACCATTTTTATCCATTTAACTCTTTACTGTATTTATATAGGTGCACATATACAGACAGAAGAACTCTGAAAATGTCATCCTCACCTCCAGCACATCAAAATTTAGTATGTACAGGTTCCGCACAGTGAGGCATTGTGGTTGTTGAGTGCTGGATAGAAAGTACGGCCGGGAGAGGTTTCTTATATTCCCTTTAAAGGTGAACAGTTTAATTAGACACCTGCTTTACGAAAACATTTTATAAATAATTGTACTGTATTTAACGTGAATCGTGTGCTCACCGGTCACTTACCTATTTGCTCTTTCAAGTTATTGTTTTCCCGTTGTAACTGATCTACTCTCATAGTCACTTGCACTTGAACCCCAGCTAAGCTGTTATCTATCACGAAAGAGATAACGAATAAGTGTTTTTCAGTTTCTGGAAAGATGACAAGTTACATTCACATAAGCACTTAAATGGATTCTGTTGTGCTGACCCATTTTAGCCAGAGGGCTAGGCTAAATAACAGGAACTCTTTTGTGTTTAATTCAACACATTTCAACAGCGCCACAAATGACATTGCCCGAAATGACGGTTAAATTACCACCTTTCTTGCTTCTTCTGTTTCAACAGTCATGATGGGGAGTTGAGTCCTGGACTGTCATTTTAAATTGCATTTGATTTTGCTAGGGTACCTATTGAACTAGGCGTATGTTGTTGAATCTTTTACTACATGCTGCTCCATCATAAACTGCTACTAAGATGAATGTTAACAGGTTTGTTTACCAATTTATGCACCCAACTTTTAGCTATTGTGTAAAGTAACATAATTTTAAATGCAATCTGGCTGTCATACAATGTAATGAAACCTTGGAAACGTCCTCCAGATTTCTAACAATCAAAATACTTGTCTACTTGTTATAAATCGTGCAAACATAAGCCGACAAAAGATGTCTAGGTGACTAGATGACGAAAATGTTGAGACTCACAAGCGATGCTCAGGGCAACTAGTGATCCGATTAACAGAAGACACAGCACCACCAGACACAGTGTAGTAACCCTGAGGAGAGCTAATCAGAAGATAATGTAATTATTTGTAATTTGCCGTTTTGTCAACATTTAATGCGTCTCTGTTTCTGTTTCTGAATTTGACAAATGCTTACCTAATTGGGACAGTCGCTTTCTTCCACTTCCATTCAGTGGAGGGCGTCTGATACTTATGTACCTGTCAGGTAGCGGGAGGCCAGAGGGTTGTGTGGCACGTGGGTTTTCAGCGTTTTGCAGCGGCCTGTTAGCCACGGCTGTCTCTTGGCTGTCTCCTCTTGCTTCCCGTCCTCCTGGATCGCGATCAGCCGTATCTCCATTTTCGTAAATGTCCTCATGGTCCGACCACTGCTCGGCATCCATTGCCATGTATTCATCATCTGCACCGTCTGCTGCCGCAGGACCTTCCATTGTTGGAATGCGTCTCTATAAAAAGTGACGATGCGTTGGGCATAACATACCGATGGCTTTACATGCAAATGACTAGGAGGGACCAATTCAAGGGGATTTCACTGGAAGAACTGGGTGACGTCTACTTCCTACTTAATAATCTCATCTTTTTATGTTGTTGTTGTTGTTTTTTTTGACTATGATTAAAAAAGAAAACACAGTGGCACAAACCAAAACACCAGATAAATGCTAATGACTGCAGCCTATGGAAGGTGTTGTTATGTTGATGTGAATTTTAAATTGTAGTAACTTACAAAAACTAAATGGTTAATATAGAAAAAAATACTAAATACAGAAGTTATACAAGGGATAATTTTAGCACCTTGACTTATTATAAACATCGTAACACCCCTGAAGTCATTATTTGCCTCCATTTTGAATATGAAAGATGTTTTACAGAGATTAGGACTGACCTGAAAACGAGATGTGTGGAAGTGTTGATCCGTCAGATAACAAATCTACCAGTGAACAATTATTCAAAGTTGTGGTCTACATTGTTTGGGTGGCTTGTCCTTATTATGTTCAAGCCTTGGCGGCGGTGCCTTTACCGGAAGAATGACCTGTGTCAAAGTTTGAAACATAAAACTCGATTTGCTTCGTGCACACAATAAAGTCAGTGTTTCAACTGACTGAGGCTTAGCTTTGGGTTTTTGTTTTTGTTTTTGTTTTTGTTTTATGACTCTTTCCGGTTTGAGTTCTGCACATGCAACTTGTTGATGAGTATGTGCGAGAACACCGATCAGCCACAACATTAAAACCACTAGCAGGTGAAGTAAATAACGTCCACCATCTTGAGACAATACAGTGTTTTGCTGGGGAAACTTTTGATCTAGCATTAGCGTGGATGCTTCTTAAACCAGCAGCCTAAACCAGGCACCCCCACCCCATAGTAGTGACACTCCTTGATGGCAGCAGCCACCCCCAGCAGGATGCAGCCTTGCACAGGCACACACACACAAAAATGGTTCAGGAACAACTCAAAAAATGTGAAAAACAGCACAAGGTGTTGACCTGGCCTCCAAGGTAACAATGTGCAATAGGTTGTAATATACCTCTTATAGGAAAGGGAGTGACTATGCATCTTTTCTACCCAGCGTCACTGGTTTCTTGCCTGTGATTGCTCTCTCTTTGGCTCTTTTGCTGAAGTATCTAAATATCTAAAGTTGTGAGCAACTACTTGTATAGTAATATAACCCAGCACTTATATGTTCTCCTGCACTGTAAATGGGTTGCTTTCTGTGTCAACAGTATTGTCCTCATATCCCTGCTTTCTCTATTTCTGTCCGTTTTCTTTCTCTTGCTCGTTCTCTTGCCCCACACGGGCATCAGGTTTAAATTAGCAATGCCATGTTCCTGCCTCTGCCTGACCCCTCCTCCCTTTTCCTTCTTCCATCCATCAGTTTTGAATTAGGACTTTCCCGCTCACCGTGTTTGTGTAGTCTTGCACCCACTCCCTTTTTGCCCGCCATCCCCTCCTCCGCTATTTGTCTTTCCCCAGTTTCCTGTGGCATTGTACAACTTTAAACGTATAGGAGCTTAGAGGTAGTTTGTCATGTGAAATCTGACGTGTGTCTTAATAAAATTTATAATAGGATTATAGTTGTTCTACTCTGCACCGCACTGCTCATTTATCTATGCCAACTTACCTGCTATTTATTTCAGAGCAGCTCAACTCCCTTGAAGTTTCATGTGAGCCAATGTAAGCGCAGCACTTTCTGTGTTCCCCTCAAGCCTACATCAGACTTTTAGCGCTTTTGATTGTCGATTCTAGACAGTGGGTAATGTCTTAAACTACAAACACAAGAACAGCTGTTCAGTATACCTCTAAAGCCTAATGTCAGACAAAAGACACCATCTGAAACAATCTCAAAGCATGGGTCAAACTAAGTAAATCTCTAACCCAGAGGATGTAGCTTTGATGAAAACACCTCACTCCCATGTCTGGAATTACTCTTCCCAAGGCCAGGTCTCAGTTTGAGGTTCCGGTGCTTGGTTCATCTTTCAATCCTGCCGTGTTTGAAACAAGCAAACTAAGAGCCATAATAGGCTCCAGGAGCAGTAATTGAATAGAATAATAACAGGCTGTTAACACAGTTGTTAATTAGCGTTTGCTGATCCGTGCCTATCTACACAAAACAGCTTGGAGCCCGTATATTAAAAAAGACCCAAAGATTAAGAGGCAAATGGGCTTTTTTATGACTCACATGGGGGCGTGCCTCCCCAGTGAATGACTTCTAATGTCCACAGGGTTGTGTTTGTCTGTGTTGTTATGACAAAGGTGCGTGTTGTTGTATTTTCTTTAACTTTACTTACTTTCTATGTAAATGTGGTCACTGTAATTCAGCACAAATGAATTGCCTTGCTAAAGCACATCCAGTCTTGGTTATCAGAAGTCTTGGCACACCCTATCACACCAACTGTAACCACAATGCTTCAAGATGCCCAAATATTAACATTATACTTCTCCAGGAATTGAAACCAGTTTGTTTTGTTCTGTTTTTAATACGCGCTGTCTGTCATCTCCGTCTTTCCTAAAACACAGAACGTGTATGTCAACATCAATCGAATCATGTCAGTGGGAAACCGGCTCCTGGAGTCAGGCCACTACGCCTCCCAGCAGATCCAGCAGATCTCCAGCCAGCTGGAGCAAGAGTGGAAGGCCTTTGCAGCTGCCCTGGATGAACGCAGCACTCTGCTGGAGATGTCTGCCAGCTTCCACCAGAAAGCAGATCAGGTACAGACACGCAGAAAATCCAATACAGCTCTGAGGAAGTCTGCAGACCATGCTTGCGTACACGTGTGTGCATTATCTTTGTTTCATTTTGCTGCATCTACATATCCGCAAAACAATAACCCTACAGCCATGCAAAGATTTTTCCACTGGAACACATCTGAGCGCATATACGATCTATCACAGAACAGCAGACTCTGAAAGGGCTCACTGTTATCTTTGTTTTCTGAATTATTTAGTAACCAGTTGTACATAGTTTTATGTAATATACATTTAAAGGGGTATAAATAAATAAAAAATATGACTGTACAAGGACCAGGGCTACTTTAATAGCCCTGAAAGACCATTTAAATGATCGATACCGCTTTCCACTGTTTGCTTACGGTTGCAGTAAGAGCACATTAGTTAGTCGTTGACACCTATTATTTGCTGAGTGTCCAAGTTTCTGTAGGGTTGGACATTCCGTGTAAGCCGTAGATATTCCTTGACTGTCAATATAACTGGACAGAGAGGAGTTACAGGCAGGATGTTGTGCGTTTTCTTGTATTTGGGGAAATAAATAGATTAGAAATACGTATACAGAATGCAGAATTATCTAAAATAGTCATTAGGTACGAGTGTTAATCACAGTTTATCGCTGAACTACTCCCTCTCGTCTCTTTTTATCCTCTCGCATCCTCCTCTCGTTTTTGTATTTCTACACCGGACTTAACATTTTGCAACCTCAACAGTGTTCATGTCAAACCTTTATGTAGATCTAGTTTTAGTTTCCTCATGTTAGAGTTTATGTTTTAACGGGGATCTGAGCAGTGGCAGATTCGTACGTACTAATAGCATGAATAGATGGTTGTTTCTTAAAAGTGTCTTGTACTTCTTGCACGTCATGCTGCTCATTTGTGCCTTAAATTTCCTCCCCGGGGACTTACAACATTTTCTGAATCTTAATCTGAATAGACTGTCACTAAAGAATCTGAGCTTTCACATAATTCTTTTCAGCATCGTGGTTTAATAGAAACCACCCGATTGCTGAAGATTTATTTCAGTTGAAGACTGAAAACTGATTTAATAAAATATACTTGTTTTATTTGTTTTCATGTTGCCCACAAAATAGTTAATTGTGGTCCTTCACTATTCGTTGCATATAGGAGTATGCATACATAGTATGTTTCTATACAAACCTTATAAATGTAACTTAACTAACGCTGTTGGTTAGTATTTATCATAAGTCTATCTGTCTTATGCGATGCCTGAGTCCTGTGTTGTCTCCCCAGTACATGAGCAAAGTGGAGCCGTGGTGTAAGGCCTGTGGTGAAGGGGAGCTGCCTTCTGAGCTCCAGGACCTGGAAGATACAATCCACCATCACCAGGGATTATATGAACACATCACCACTGCATACTCCGAGGTATGTACACAAATGGTCCCGTGCACACACACACGCACGACTTGCATGCTGACAGTAGCGAGCATGCAAAACACAACAGGGATTAATGCAAATGTTAATGCAAACTGCAGGATACAAAACAACAAAGAAACAACAGAGGACATTGATATATGTGGAAGAGAAATAAGAAATTTAAGATATGTGATACAGGAAAACATATTTAAACTAATCTCAGATGTTTTATAAATTGAACTTCATGGTCCTTGCGGATTTGTTACAACATGTCAAACTACCTTTCCAGGTAAGCCAGGATGGCAAGTCTCTGTTGGACAAACTGCAGCGACCTCTGACCCCTGGAAGTGCCGATTCACTGATGGCGTCGGCTAACTACTCCAAGGCCGTGCACCACGTCCTGGACATCATCCACGAGGTGCTGCATCACCAGAGACAACTGGAAAACATCTGGCAGCATCGCAAAGTCCGCCTGCACCAGCGCCTGCAGCTGTGCGTCTTCCAGCAGGATGTACAGCAAGTAAGGAGCGCATAAACCCTCCTGTGATGAGACCTGCATCTTCAGCAGGCTTTGTTATGCACACGTAGGCAGATGTACGCTCCTTCATACACAGCTGCGCAGTAAGATAATGGTAGGGGGAAAAAACTTTCCCATCTCGCCCTCAGATGTTATGTGGCAGTTTTCTTAAGTTTACTTCGATGCTGTTAAATCTAGTAGTTCAAAACCTAAGAGTAATGTTGGTGTTGCTAAAGACACATTTTCTTCCGTCATCATCTTACATTAAGCACGCCTGAATGCTTTTTTATGTTTATGACGATCTAAGGAAAGGGAAATTCTGTAAGCATTCCCTACTCGATAGCAGACGTCGTGATATTAAGCTCATAATATAATCATCTCCAGCTTTTTCAAAGCCTTCTCTCTCTCCTCCTGGGCTTTGCGTGAGTCTCTATCCCTCTGTGTGACTGTCTGGATGGCAGAGCGCTTAGATCAAACCCACTGAGTTGGTGTACAGTGTCGTCTCTGCCTTCCTGCCCTTTGGGCATGAGCCCTCCTCTGCCCTCTCCCCTGTTGCTCTCTTTCTCCCACTCCGTCTTGCTCGTGCGCCAGTGCCTCCGCCTTTCCCCTCTTCCATCCGCTCTTTCATCACCTTTTTCTCTTGGTAGTGGTTTCCATGGTGATGCAATTTACTGTCACATAAAGTGTCGAGGGCATTGCGCGTGTGCTCGCGTGTGTTTGTCCCATCAAAATATTCTCCCGGAGACCTTGAAAATCCCTTTCATTACCCCACATTGAACCAGATGGAGTATGGCCATCTGTTTAATAGATAATAAGATAATTAAGTTTAAAGATTTATAGCCGATCACAGCAACAGTGGAAATGTTGACGCTTTGCGCTGCTTTGGATTTCCTGTTAAGTAAAAACTAATTGCGCATGCTGGTGTAGTTTAAACATGACAGACTGCAGATGGAAGGAAAGAGTAAAGAAAAGGGGGGTGGGCAAAACAGAGAGGGAAATGACATGTGTAACTAACATGAAGTCAACGCAGCCTTTCCAGTCAATTGAGCACCCCCTACCGTTTGAAAGCGTGAACTGCACTTTAACCGATGATTGGTAGTTTCAACTCTGTTCATGTATTTGTGTGTGTGTGTGTGTGTTTCAAGGTGCTGGACTGGATAGAAAACCACGGCGAGGCCTTCCTGAGTAAACACACCGGCGTGGGAAAGTCTTTGCACAGAGCCAGGGCGCTGCAGAAGCGACATGAAGACTTTGAGGAGGTTGCACAGGTGAGTTTTATTCAAGTAATGCCTTTGAAAGGTGTTACAAGCAAAACCACAGATCTTCATCTTGTGACACAGAGTGCTTATTCCAGGCATCAGGCCCACATTTTTATGTAAAACACATGCAGGCACATGCAAGTCTGAAAGTGATATTCCCTTTTGTAAACATGACTTCAAGCATCCCAGCGCCGAATGCGAGTAATTTCAGAGGACAGATGAGTCATGAATGACCTCGGTTTGACACTGACAGACTAAAGAGCAGCTAGTTGTTCCAGACAAGTGCGGGAGATGCTCAGATTTTCAACACGTATAATGTTGACATTTCAGAACACCTACACCAATGCTGACAAGTTGCTGGAGGCAGCAGAGCAGCTGGCCCAGACCGGAGAGTGTGACCCAGAGGAAATTTATCAGGCTGCCCACCAGCTAGAAGATCGCATCCAGGACTTTGTGCGGCGCGTCGAGCAACGTAAAGTCCTGCTGGACATGTCTGTTGCCTTCCACACGCATGTCAAAGAGGTTCGTACTCTCTCCTCAACCTTCCTCTCCTCCCTTCTCCTCTCATAATCGCTGTATTGATTTGATCTGTCTGCCAAAAACTAAAATCTGACAGTACTACAAGAAGCTAGAAGTCAATTAATTAATTACTCTACCGCATCGTATGTCATTTTTTTGCTAATTTCTGTCAGCAAAAGGTAGTAAGACAGGAAAATCCTCACCAACGGCTGTCATTTATGCTAAATTTAAAAGTTACAATGGCACTGTAAGGGGATTTCTGCTTCTGTTTGGCTTCTTTTCTTTGCAAGGAAACAAGCAGTCGGAGAACGCCTTCCTCCACCAGATCCTTTAAATCTGTTGTTGATAGTTAAACATAGAGATCTTTATTCATCCATGACTCTCTCATGTTTCTGTAACAGTTAAAATGCCATAAATTACCCTGGATAATTTTACCGTTGACGTTTTCCAAATGCTATGACACAAGGGCCACGCACGCAATTATTGAATGCGTGTGTGTAAATGAACGTCGTTCTTCAAAAAGAAGCTTCTGCCATTCTGTAGTCATTATGTTCTCCCTGTGCAAACATCAGTGTCTCGTTCTGTCTCTGTCGTGCACTCGTGTATATTGAAACAAATTAAAGGCGGTCACACTTCATCTGCGTTCTCCTTTACTTTAATAACGGCAAACACGCCTTTATTTTTTTCTTCTTCTTAGAATGTACTTGTATGATGTTGACTGTTCCGCCACCTTAATGCGGCGTTGTGTTAAGATGAAAGTCGCACGTTGCACGTGTTTTGACCGTCAAAATTAACCTCTCCACACTGACAAAGCGCCGCGCTCCGCATGTGCTAACACTGCATCCTGTTTACATAGACTCACAGAGACAGTCAGAGGCACCGTGTTATTAATGAAGCTAGTCTTTAATGTCCATATGGACTAATCTCCTTCATCCCATCTGTCAGCTCACAGTGCCTGCGATAAACCACGTGTGTGTGCATGTGTGTGTTTGTGTGAGTGTGCTCCACTATTTATGTTTTTCTTTCTGTGCTTCCAGTCTCCTGTCCATCAATTCTTCTGCTTCTGCAGAAGCCTTTTATGTGTTTTAAATGGCAGCAGTGTACTGTAAAAAACAGAGCGACAGGGTTCACGTGCACAGATTTTCATAAAGCAGACCAATTACTTTAATAAAAATCTATTTGTTTTAGGGCTAATTTAATTTAATACAAAAAAAAATGTCTTATTTAATTTGGTGTCAGTGTCAATGTAGATGCCAGGTAGTATGCAAAAAGCAGATGACGAAGGCGAAACCCAAAGTAGACGTGCTTTTTCTGCCAGCAGTGTGGGTGTTAGACGAAGACTGGGTGCCAGGGTCTCTCTCCTGCAGCACGGATCGTGTGCCAGGGCTTTAGCACGCTGAGCCAATTCACCCAGATGGCTAATCTGTTACAAAGATGACCATTCACAAAACACCAGCTTTGAGCAGAACGGGGTTGGATTTGATTACCGGACTCGCATCTGCATTTTCTGTCCATCTATCTGGAGGCCTTTCGGTGTTTAGCTTATACCACGCTGTGTAGCGACCCCTTCCAGCCCCTTTCCAGCATGTGTCCACTCGTGGCTTCCTGCTTTTATTTTTTAACTGGTTTATCTTTTCTGTCGATCACTGTTAGCTGTGGACGTGGTTGGAGGAGCTTCAGAAGGAGCTGCTGGATGACGTGTACGCAGAGTCGGTGGAAGCAGTGCAGGACCTGATCAAGCGATTCGGCCAGCAGCAGCAGACCACGTTGCAGGCAACTGTCAATGTTATCAAGGAGGGAGAGGACCTCATACAGCAGCTCAGGTGACCATTTCAGTTTCACTGAAGTCTGCATATTGTAATATATTATAGACTATACACGCAAGCCAGCAGGTACATCACTGAAGGCTGTATAGAGTGAACAGTAATAAAAAGCTGAAAGACCAGGGCCTTGGTGAATACTACAGCTAATGAGAAAGATGGGTAGAATCTTCAGAGACATGCTTAATAAACTGAGGAAATGTCTAATCTCTGATCAGCCACAACATTAAAACCACTGACTGACAGGAGAAGTGAATAACGCTGACCATCTTGTGACAATTCGGTGTTCTGCTGGGAAACTGGAGACCTGGCATTCATTCCTGTGGATGTTACTTAGACATGTACCACTCACCTAGATCAGACCAGACATCCCCACCCCATAGCAGTGACACTCCTTGATGGTAGCAGCCGTCCCCAGCAGGATGCGTCCTGACACAGGCACAAAAAATATGAAAATCAGCACAAGCTGTTGACCTGGCCTCCAAATTCACTAGATCAAACTGATCTGTGGGATGCACTGGAACAAGCCTGATCCACAGAGGCCCCTCCCCTCAACCCATAGGTCCCAAAGGCCCCCACTAACAACATTCTCTAGACACCTCAGGACACCCTCAGAAGACCCATGTCCATTCTCTGATGAGTCACAACTGTTTGTGGGAGAGACAAGGGAGACCTACGCAATAATAATAATTAAAAAACATAATGTTATGCCTGATCTGTGTGTTTGATCTCACATTTTTTCACAGAGACTCAGCCATCTCCAGCAACAAGACTCCCCACAATAGCTCCATGGCCCACATCGAGAGCGTGCTGCAGCAGCTGGACGAGGCCCAAGGCCAGATGGAGGAGCTGTTCCAGGAAAGGAAGATCAAACTGGAGCTCTTCCTCCAGCTCCGCATCTTTGAGAGGGACGCAATTGATGTAAGTGGGCGAGGAAATGGGGGCTTGGTGCGCGATTTTCTTTATCCTGCAACGTTCATAAAAAATAGAACAAAAAAAGAAAGTGAGAAAGACATCTAACAGGGCAATAGTTGAGTTTTTACATAATACATAATAATACATAAGCTCAATCAGCAATGGACTCGAATTTTTAAAATTCAGAAAGGTGTTGAATGAAAGGTACAGGCTGAAGTGTAAAAGAGAGAACTTCTTAATGATAAGTTGAGAAAAACTGACTGACATATCTATTTAGGCATATTGGTAAACCAAAATGTACTGTGACTCTGAGCTGATAGGGATTCAGTCCCGTAGTGAGGCCCCTTGCTGGTTTAAAGCCCAGTTGAAATCTCAGCAATACTCTCACATGTGCTACATTAAAAAAGGTTTTAGTTCCACTCGATGCGTCTCACCCACTGACTCGCTCCGGTCTTGTTTTACCCCCCTCGCAGACAAGCGGTTTTCTACAATGTATCTGCTTAGCGTCCCACTGTGAGAGTGAATGCGCTTCTCAGCTGGTGCTCAGATATGATGACTGCTCTTTTTAAACATTTTTTCATGTTTCTCGTTATGTTTATCGTGGCCATCAAATCGGATTTGTAAAGCCGTATCCCGTTGACAGATGAATCACACTCACACACTTTGAAAGCAAAGGCGTAGAGCAGCGATGCAGGCTCGTTTTCATGAGGGTGGCTTAACTAAAAGGAAGTGTTGTGGAAAGTAATCGTGGAAGACATGATGAATGGGAGTATCTGTGTGGGGGAAATGGTTCTCAGTTATAATCCTATCACCAACGCAGCTCTGCAGATGACAATATGAGTGTTTGTTGCCCAGCTGGATAAGTTTGGACCTTTACAGCCTTGAAAGCGAAAGAGGAGGACTCTTAATGGTTCTGATGTTCTCTTGACTTTTCCTATGTGCGTAATTGTAGGCCAAGCACCACTAGTTTGTGTTAATGAGCACATGATTATGTAATTACTGTAGCTGCTATTGTCACCTGATAATGACTGTGCTGTGTTTAGCGTATGATGTTTTACTCCGCACCGACGAATGAATTAATCTCCATGTGTGCTAACAGAAGTTCTGCGGTTGCTTTCAGAGCTGTTTTGTTTGTTAAGCCCACAGAGACAGCCGAGTCTCCACATTAGCTCTGCGTGTCAGGTATGGGAATCGTGGTGGATCTCCTAATCACCCACGTTGAACTCTGAAATACACCCACACGTACACACACAGACTCAGACCCGGGATTAATATGACACAGTGCTCGAGCACGAAGATGGGTGGAGGAGGCATTTATTTTCCTCCACTCCCTTTTTTTTTTTTTTCGCACATGCACCATGACACTCCCTCCTAGCTTTACTGGCGGTGGGGTGTATGTGAGATGAGGGCACGGGTTGAGGTGAGACGCACACTCTTCTCTCAGTGCTTTATTTTCTGATGATAAGCACAACACCAAGTAAAAGACTTGCTAAAGGGGAGGCAACTCCGCAAAGTTAGGTTTCTCCATCCTGGTAGATGAGGGAAATGGTCTTTTTGCACACAGATGGCATTTTACTTAACTGTAAGAGGAGAGGAAAGCAGAGTGCAGATGAGTACTTGGTAAGTTTATTAAACCTTGTCGCAAGATTTGTAAAAATCATCATGTTGGTGTGTTATGTATTATATGTTGTTCTGCTATGAAAGAGGTTTGTTGTTTGCTTATCTGTGTCCTGACCAAAAAATGTAATGTCTGCTGCACCGTTAACAAATGGCTTACACGCTTTTCGATATGGAGGGAGAGAGTAATGTTGTTTGTGGCAAAAGGTTAATGTTTGTAGTGTTCGCAGATTTGTGCAGATTAGTTACACATCCTGTTCACGTCTAAAGAGTTGCTTTTTCCCTGGTCCAGTTCTTGGATGGTGTTATCATCCATAAGGTGAAAGTGCAGGAGGTCAATAGGAAACTAAAAGCTTGCATCTGCTTTATAGAAAAGTTTTGCAGCTAAATATGTGCAAATGCGTCAAGGTGGTCTCGTTGTTTGTCACCATAATAACCCCATGTTACTGATCACAGTGGTTAGCCACAGGACTTATGCAGTATGTACCAATGTGCATTGTGTTTGGGAGAGTACTGTTGCCATGCACACATTGGCTCAACTGAATAGCCACAGTAAGGTATGCTACGTCATGACGCCATATTAACTAACAGCCGTATTATGTAACTTATACATATACTTAAAAAGACAAACGGTTTCTTACTTCCTGTGTGCAAACACAACGACAAGGTCCCTCAAGGAAATAAATAAATAGTGCTAGCTACTATTGGCTAAAACTAGTACACTTACGTTAAGTTGTATTGTGCTGTAACTGCAGTTTCACTTTGAGAGTCTTGTTACCTCGATTGCTTTTTTGCTTTAGCCTTGTCATAAATCATTACAGACCTCGGCACCGCTCTCTCCTTTTCAACATCTTTTCGACTTTGTGTGTCACTGTTTCCATTTTCTCTCTCCGTCTCGCGGGGGAGACTCGCTGGACTTCTCTCTTGGCTTCATTTTCCTCATTGTTGGAGTTCTTCTGAGACACAAGATAGCGGTTTGTGAATGAAGCGGACAGCTGCGAAAGCATCTCCTTTTCATTCATGCACACAGATTGAATTTTACCACTGATGGGAGCTCCTGCTTGACATATTACGGACATACAGCACACAGACAGCCACTTGCGCGGTAACTCAAGTTACTCAGCGGTAACTCCAAATTGATGGATGCTTTACACGCGTTTGTCAGGTTACAGAGCAGCTGAGCGTGGGACAGACACCTTCGGGGAGACTTCAAACTTTCGCCCGTGTCACCAAAGTAGCTGACCGATGAATGTTGAAACTTGATCATGTATTTTGTCTTCATGGATCATGTTATGACTAGAGCACTGTAAATGTCACTTTAAATCTGACATTAAGATATAATTTTTCATCGTCTCGGTTCCTCAGATGTTGAGTTCAGCGTAATTATACTAAAAAATACTTAAACAAAAGGGGGAATTGTAATACAAATTGGTTTCTGTTAACTTTATTCCTAAGGTTTAATACTCTCTTGAGTCACAATATAAAAAGAGCATGTTTTGATAGTTTGCATTAATTTCATTTAGCTTAGAGGTGAATAAACTAAATGTAGGCCAGACCTCCATGTTTGGGGGAGGAAAAAAAAAACTTCCAGACAGAAGTAAATGGTGCCAGGATCAAGGTGCCCCTGCTATCATGATTCAGTCTGCGTGGGCAGTCAGAGACAAGCGCTGACATCTTGGTACATCTGCTCTGCCAGCCGGGCATTAACGGCGCAGTGTGTTATCCATTATTATGGAAGTCAGGTACCGTGTTGTGTTACAGCAGGTCAACTGTCTGAGCTAATATTCAGGTAGTGAAATGACCGTGGAAAAAAAAAATATCCTGCTTTTTCTTTCCCATTTACTCGTTTGAATGTTCATGCTAAGGGAAAAAATGTTTTCTTAAGTATCTTGTTTGCTTTTAGCAGTCACTTCCATATAAGTCAAAGGTGCATGCAAAGTAAGTTTTAACTGGAAATAGCTGCAGCTGTCAGTCAGAAATAAATGCCTTCGATGGTTCAGCACCATGTACAGTAGCTGGCTGCCAACAGTCAGCGGCAAGAGTTAAAAGTACCAAAGAAATGCAGCCAGCCGCTATAAACGCCTAAATGTGTTTTTATAGTAATATTCCCCCCTTCTTTTCCCTCTCTCAGATTATCTCAGACCTGGAGTCATGGAACGAGGAATTATCTCAGCAGATGAGTGAGTTCGACACGGAGGATCTGACCCTGGCCGAGCAGAGGCTTCAGCATCATGCAGACAAAGCTCTCACCATGAACAACCTCACCTTTGACGTCATCCACCAGGGACAGGAGTTGCTGCAGTATGTCACAGAGGTGCAGGCATCCGGTGAGTGAGCGACTAGGAAGTACACAGCATTATTCCCTTATGCTGTAGCACCAATTCCAGTGACGGTGTGTGCTGCTGTAAGCCTGAATTTGATTGGACCTAATTTACTCGCACAATTCCTAGTGCTTGACAGGACAAAAAAAAGCTAACATAAAATTGTGGCAAACCATTGATCTGAGGAAGGGTATTAAACCATTTCTCAAATGTTGAGGTGAAGACAGTCTCATCAGTAAACATGAAACTGAAGAAGTTTGAAACCGCCAAGTTATGTAATCAAGCAAGAAGGGCCTTGGTTAAGGGAGGTGACCAAGAACCCGACCGTTGCTTTCAAAGAGGCTCAGAAAGTCTCTGCAGAGAGGTGGAGTTTGTCAGACAGGTTTTAGAGCAGCTCTGGTCGACTAGTCTGATGAGGGGGAATAAAAAAACACTTTTGGCAGAACTTAAATCACAAAGTCTGTCTGATACAGGTGTAGCATCTGTCTAATGCCATCCCACAGTTGAATCATGGTGGCGGCAGAATCATGCTATGGGGGCGTTCTTTAGATGTGTGGCAAAACAGAAATTAAAACACTTAACCTGAAGTAATTTATAAAAAAAAAAAAGTGGAGCCCTTGGGTGTCACAATTTGTTACTTTGACACTTTGTGTTTATTTAGCACAGAAAAATGCCCTCTCCATGTGTGTACAGGACATACATCAATCACATATGGCATGCTGAATCTGTTGAAACTGCACAGTCAATTTAATATTATCTTGGAAATAGCAGAGGCGCCTGCATTAGCTGGAGTAAATAAGTCAAGGAGGAATGCCACAGGACTACTGCCACAGGATGCTACTAGCATCTCAGCTGTCATACAGTACATAAATATGAGTGCAGGTCATATGATGAAAGGTTATTGCAGAAAATGCACAAATTTCAAGATCAGTTCTGCTGCCTTCGTGGTTTGAAGTTCTTAAAATGTCACCTGTTCATGTCAATTAAAATTTCAACCACCCATTTCTGTCTTCAGCTCTTCTATAGATGCAGTTAAATTTAACAAAAAATGAAATATCCTTTTTTTTTTTTTTTTGCAGGAGTGGAGCTGTTATGCGACAGAGATGTGGACATGGCCAAGCGGGTTCAGGACCTGCTGGAGTTTCTCCACGAGAAGCAGCAGGAGCTGGACCTGGCGGCGGAGCAGCACAGGAGACACTTGGAACAGTGTGTCCAGTTACGGCATCTGCAGGCTGAAGTCAAACAGGTACGTACTTGAAGAGGGAAAGGTCGTGGCAGCGCGGCGGGGAAATACAATGATGCAGCATTAGAGCCGCGTCTGGAAGGTGTCGGAGGGGTTTTAGAAAGCGCTCTTAAAAATAAGGTACAAAAAGCCAGGCTTTTTACTCATGAAAGAGTGATCCCTGCTTTGTGCTAACACTGACAGCATTTTCTGGTGGTTGATTTAAATATTATGAGGTGTTTTCACACATGAATGAACAAAAATACGTACATCAGTGTTTATCTGTGATGTTTTTGTTCTCTCCTAAGACCGTGGCCGGGCTTATAAGTGGAAAGGCGTTGTGACAATTGCTACAGCATACCATGATGTTACAGCAGAGTGTGTTAGTGTGTGCTAAAAGGCTACGCTATGTTCTGTCTGTACATGACCATGGGTGGATGACTCATCCCGTGTCAACAGTCTCTCTCTCTCTCTCTCTCTCTCTATATTCGCTCTGTCTCGTCTCCATAGTCTCTCTTTAGATCCTGGATGTTCAGCCAAAATATAAAGAAAGCCAAAGATATTCAAACAATTCAGAGCTAATTGTTTGAATAATAGTATAATAATGAATAATAGTGTGTTTCTAAGGAACACGCCAATCAGGCATAACATTACGACCACTGACAGGAGAAGTAAATAACATCGACCGTCTTGTAACAATACAATGTTTGCTGGGAAGCCTTTTAACCTGGCATTTGTGTGGATGTTACTTAGACATGTAGCACCCACATACACCAGGCCAGACACCCCCACCCGATTGCAATAATCCTCAGCAGGTTGCAGCCTGACACAGGCACACACACGAAAACAGTTCAGGAACAAATTAAAAAACAAACATGAAAAGCAGCACAAGGTGTTGAGCTGGCCTCCAGATTCACTAGATACTAACATGATCAAGTATCTGTGAACAAGCCTGATCCCCTCAACCCATAGGACTCAGAGGCCCCCACTAGCAGAAGGCACATGTCCATTCTCTGCTGAGTCACAACTGTTTTGGAAAAACAAGGGAGACTTACACAATATTAGGAAAGTGGTCATAATGTTATGCCAGGTGATTTTGTTTGCATCTGTCCCATAGCCTTTGAACTAAACTTTTGCTCTGTATTTTAAATGGCGAAAAAGTGCAACTGAAGCAAAGACAGTCTCATTTCATCTGAATAAATGAGTCACTTACCAAATATTTTTGATCCGGTAAATGGAAATCCTGCGCAAAACAAAACAAAAGCAAATAGACTGGAAAGTATTTTAGATATTTACACAAACGCACATAGTATTCCTCTGCTTATTGTTGTGTCGGTGAAGATCATGTCATCCAGCGATCCCCTCCCAGTGTTCATTCGGTAGTTGAATACAATTACAGCAAGACAATCATGTCCGCCGATGTGTCAGGGCGAAATAAAAACAAACGCGGAGGCAATTTTCACAACAAGGGCTCTCGCTGCAGTGATGCGGCCAAATAACAACAGGCTTTGTCCTTCAACTTGCACTGGAATTAATGAATGATTGGACAAAAGTAGCAGCAGAAAAGAAATTGAAACCAGAAAAACAAAAAACTAAATTAGACCCGAAGAGAACCGCCGGCATTTGAGATGTGCAGTGATTAAACTGCTCTGACAGCGTCACGATAGTGTGATCTCAGTATGATGCTGTTTGTACTCTACCACCAGTAGAGAGGTTGTTTGTAGGGAGCTGTGCAGAAATGGACATTTCCAGAAACCGATGCACGTCTATGCAGCTGCTAACTTAAAATCAGAACCGTGCTAAGATGGAGCTGGTAAATGCTGTATTTTTGCTTCATAGATTTCAGGGTAAAATTCAGCTGAACTGCCTTCGCCTTCCATTCCTGCACGAGCATAGCTATTACACTCCTTGCTCTGAACCCTGTGAAAGTAACTGTTAGACCAAAGCTGAGCACAACCATAATCTGGTAATTGCAGCCTGTCTATTTGTGCTACTGATTTATTTATAAGTATTGCAGCCTTTCACTCCTGGCCAGAGATTACAAGTGCACTAAATTTGCTTTTGTTAGGATTTCCGTTTGTAATTATGAAATGGCATAGCCTAAGAACAAGAATTATGGATAGAGCAAGAGTTCTATTGAAGATTAAAGCAGTGTGAGCACAGTAAAGTGATGTCTTTATAGCGGTTTGATAAAATACTGGAATATATTATGTGTGATATAACAGTATATTACACTCAGCACTGCTGGTGATGCTGTTCACGCAGGTCGTTACGCCTGCACATGCACATAAAACCACGCAGACCTGTCCCGCCTCAGGACGTTTCAAGTGCAAAAAGAAGCGCCGATGGAAGTTTCTCAGAAGCAGGAGTCACTGTTGTGTTGCGTCATCACTTTTGTAGCCAAGCTTCGGTCGCAGCGCTGGCGTCACCCACACAGCAGGTGTGCTAGCTGAGTCACTGAGAGAGGGAGGGTGTTTTTGAGAGGCTACCCTCTGGCTAGAAGTAGGCCACCAGAATATATGAGCAAATGGGATTTTGTGTGCATCTGTCTGTGACGCGGGGAGCGTGGCACAGTTAGATGAGGACATCAGGTGCAGACGGGACGAAAGGGCAAAGTTAAGGAGGCAGGACTAAAAATGGGAACTGTGAGGATGCAAGGGAGAGCGTTGGCGTCAGAGAAGCAAAAAGAAAATATATGAGAAGAGGTGGATATTAAGTAGCGATGAAGAAGAAAAGCAAATAGGAGGAAGAGAAGAGAAAGAAATCTGGGGATTAGGTTACACTAAGGCACATCTTTTATCTGTGTGTAACCTTTGCTAAGTGTAATAATGAAATGAATGCCAATGTTTTAAAGAAAGATTGAATAATAAACTAATAAAAGCTCGTTTGTGCTGTAGGTGCTGGGTTGGATCCGTAATGGCGAGTCGATGCTGAACGCCGGTCTCATCACAGCCAGTTCATTACAAGAGGCCGAACAGCTGCAAAAGGAGCACGAACAATTTCAACATGCAATAGAGGTAAAAAAATATATAAATAAAGTCATTCCTTTCTGTCCCAGAGGAATTCAGTAATTCATGTTCACATGATCAGTACTTTCAAATGCACGTTTTCTTTCCTTCTCTTTCATTAAGTTTGCCTCGATTCATCTATTGAAGTTATATTCTTCATTCCCCTTTTCCTTCATTTCTACTTCCCTGTTGCTTCATTGCCCTTCCCCTCTTTCTCCTTACTGCCTTTCCAAAACTCCTTTCAAGTTCATACGTCCTCCGAGTCCCACCATAAGTCGCACATGAAATGGAGTTATGAATAACTAATATCTCTGCCTCTCCCTGCTTACCTTTCTTCTTTATTTCCTTCTTCTCCTTACCTCTGATTATGCGATGGGGGCAAGGGGGGGGCATTTCTTTGAACTCCTATTGAGACGAGCTCATTTTAATGCGGGCCTCCACCTGACCTACTTCTGCAGAGCTCACGTCATACACAGGTTCACAGTCAGAAGAAAGACATTTCTTTCTATCGCTGCTTACGTGAGACTGGAATTTGAGCACACGTGGCGTGACTGTGGTCCCTGACAGCCACAGCTGAATAGAAAAGATGCTGGAATGTCCTCCTTGACCGTACGCAGCAGGTTATGCACGCATAAAAAAATAACTATAGCACAGTAAGGCGGGAGGAAATCCTTCATTTTTCATCCCTTGAGTCCAACAACCTGCACAATCCTCGCTCTCAAGCAAAAATCACGCAATATTGTCTTTTCTTTACCCCCGAATCTCATTTCCTCTGGAGAACGCTCTCTCTAGGACACTCTTTATGACACAGCTATAATCAGACACTGCTTTTATTTGTTTAGGCCTTACTCTGTTGCTCCCCCAGTCCTGAAAGCTCTGCCAAACTGCCCTGCAGGGTCAAAAGGAAGCTGAGGCTTTGATTTTCAAAGCAGTCACTGTGATATACAGATTTCATATACTTCTTAAAATTGTTTTTTCTTTTTTCTTTTTATCTCCTCCTCATCCACCGTATAGAAAACCCATCAGAGTGCGCTGCAGGTACAGCAGAAGGCTGAGGCCCTACTCCAGGCCAACCACTATGACATGGATATGATCAGAGACTGTGCGGAAAAGGTACTGCTCACTTATTGTCTCTAAGGGTGATCAAGAAAATCAGTGAACACGGTGCTGTAGATTTTATTTTTTTATTTTTTTAAGGCTATAAGAGACAAACTGATTTCTGTTGTTTGGTTTGAAGGTGGCAGACCACTGGCAGCAGCTGATGCTGAAGATGGAGGACAGACTTAAGCTGGTTAATGCTTCGGTGGCCTTCTACAAGACCTCCGAACAGGTACGTTTGAACAGTTGTGACTGCACTATATAAATAATATTGAAGTGAATACTAGAAAACTGCAAAGGCCTTGGTTTGCACAGAAAGTCTCGGTGCAAGTTTCATAAGCTGCGCCGTGTCGTCTGTGTCTCAGGTGTGCAGTGTGTTAGAAAGCCTTGAGCAGGAGTATAAGAGGGAAGAAGACTGGTGCGGCGGAGCTGATAAGCTCGGCCCCAACAGCGAGTCGGACCACGTCACTCCCATGATCAGCAAACATCTGGAGCAGAAAGAGGCCTTCCTCAAGGTGAAAAAGAAGTTGTTTTAAATAAGAAAGTGTTGTATTAGTCATGAGGATGTAACTTAGTTGTGTTCTTTCTGCGCACTTACAGGCTTGTACGCTGGCCAGACGTAATGCTGATGTTTTCTTGAAGTACCTGCACAGAAACAGCGTCAACATGCCCGGCATGTTGTCCCACGTCAAAGCTCCAGAGACTCAGGTTAAGAGTAAGTAAACAGCTCTGTACAGTCACCTCTGTTATTTCAACTGATTGTTACAAAGTAACTGTTAAAAAGTAAAAACAGCCATCCTGATTAAACAAAGCGCTTTTGTTTTTTCATCAGATATCTTGAATGAGCTGCTGCAGAGGGAGAATAGAGTGCTCCACTTTTGGACCATGCGGAAGCGCAGGCTGGACCAGTGCCAGCAATACGTAGTGTTTGAACGCAGTGCCAAACAGGTGTGTATTGGGAATAAGCACACACTGATCTCAAGGCTCAAAACACTCGGTACACTGTGGAATTTAGTAAAGTCTCCACACTGACAAATGGTTGTCTTGTGTTTAGAGTCTCAGTTCATCAGAACGATCATACAACTGCAACCTCCATCTAGTTTTCTCTCTCTTTTTAACAAAACATGCAGCCAGTGCTTCTTCCTAATGATACATTTCAAAAAGTACTGGAAGTGATGTAACCAGGCAGACGTTTTTACAAAAATGACATTTAAACACGGCTATCATTATGTGGCTCAGTAATTTTAACGACCACGTTTCCTACAAAGCATTTCCAGAAATATTTCTCCAACCGTTCATTTCCCCCTCCTTCAGGCGCTACTGAACATGTCAAACTCTGAGGTTTTGATTAGAAAGCTTTGCTATGTTTCAAGTCACGGGGACACTCGGTGTTCTCGCAGTCCAACGAGTCTCAGTTCACTTGTTGTTCTGAAATTCAAGGAGCCGTGAGAAGGGTTTGAGTAAAACGTGTTTACACGCTCCTCAAACTGAGCTGACATCTGAAGTGTTTTATTTAAACATGACTTTGACTGCAGGAAAAGTCAAGAAGCCGAGGCGAGTTAGAATCTGTGGCACTAAAGCACTTAAATCTGTAATCCAGGTTACCTCTGGCTGTTTAACACAGGACTCTCGGCTCCCTCTAGTGGTTGTTGGCTGACACGGCGCGTGCACTGAGCAGTTTGCTTAGCCAATAAAATCGGATGACATCATGCATGTTTCTAGGACATGGCTATTCTAGGGCTATCCAGGTTTTATCCCTGGGGCCCGGATGCTTTTTGGTCGCACAGTTTGACTGGACCAGTTCTGCCACTCCCTGGTCAGGGAGGCGTCACCCGCAGGCTCAGGTTTAAATTACACAAACCATAAAAAGAAGAGAAAATGAGGAGGATAGTTCGAAAGTGAGTTCAGTGAAAGTGGTTGCTTCTCTATGGTAAACAGAGAAAATATAATTCTTGTGACATACAAGTGTTTCTAAGAATCATGGATTTCAGTTTTCCCAAATTCTTCGACGGCAACAAATTCTTTGAGCCAAACACGACCACATCACACGGCAATCAGCTGAAATTCAATCAAACGTCTCACATGATCGGAGTGGATGCACGACTTCGATTGTACTCGCTGTCCCTTGGCTTTAATTTAGTCATTGTTCTGAGACTTTCGAGCTTCCAATTTGGATAGTTTAATAGAGACTGTGTCCAATTGTGTGACTGAAGTCCCTGCAGTGTCTGTGTACTCACTCGTGATTGGTTGTTTCCTCAGGCTCTGGAGTGGATCCATGACACTGGGGAGTTTTACCTATCCACACACACATCCACAGGCTCAAGCATCCATCACACGCAGGAGCTACTGAAAGAGCACGAAGACTTCCAGATCACAGCAAAGGTATGAGTGTGTGTGTCTTTATTTATCTATAAAATGAAAAAACAGTATGGTGTTTTTTTTTTTTTTCATGTTTGTTGCGCTGCCTGATGAGTTGTGTATGTTTGAACAGTCCTCCACTCTGCTGTGAGGCCCTTTCCCAGGGCAGCGTATTGTCCCTCTTTGCTGTGTCACTGTCATTGTGTTGGGGAGCACGCTATTGTGTCCATCAAGCAACACACTGGCTCCTAACTCTCTCTATCTCTCATCTACCTTTTCCTCTACACCGGCACCGCCTCTCTCCATCCAACTCTCCTCTCTCTCTGTCCCCTCCCTAAATGTCTCTCCATTGACAGCAAACCAAAGAGCGGGTAAAGCTGTTGATCCAGCTGGCGGATGGGTTTTGTGACAAGGGCCACGCCCATGCTCTAGAGATAAAGAAATGGGTGTCCTCGGTGGACAAGCGCTACAGGGACTTCTCTCTCCGTATGGACAAATACCGAACCTGCCTGGAAACGGCGCTTGGCATCTCTTCCGACTCGAACAAGGCTGTGAGTGCTCGCTTTAATATTATTTGACACGTTCAAACGTGTTTCGACAGGCAAACCTTTTAACCTCAAGCTTTTCTTTTTAATCGTATACTACCTTAAATGACCCAAAAAAGGTTTCAAAAAAGGCAACTGGACCAGTTGCCTTTTTTGAAACCTTTTTTGGATTACCATGACCTGGATGACTGAGAACCTACACAGACATACCTTAAATGACCATACAACTTCGATTTATTTCAGTTTCTTCAACTTTAGGCACCAGTTGGCTAGAGAAATATTGGAGATTGTCAAATATCACCTTCTGTCACTGCATGTTGCAATTTAAACTCCATCTCTTGCTGCTAAGAGAAGGCAAATGCGTCCCATGCTGGTGTGTCGACTGCTGAATGACCACTGCGCCCGTTGTGCACCACATAATAGCTGCCGACGAATGTGTTTTCAGAGCAAAGAGCTGCAACTGGACATCATCCCAGCCAGTGCTCCGGGGTCAGAAGTCAAGTTGAGGGATGCTGCCCATGAACTCAATGAAGAAAAGCGGAAATCTGCGCGGAGGAAAGAGTAAGAGGCACAATTTCCTACTCGGGCATGGTCGAATAGTTCAGTCATGTCCAGCAAACGTATAGGACGTCTGATTTTCGCTTTACAGCTTTCATTTTGTGTTGTTTAGAGTTGAATGTCAAATAAGCAAGAGACCCGGATGAGCACATCCTAGTCAACACAGAAATCTTCATATCCAGTGAAGCGTATGAACAAATGGTGATGGAGCAGAGTCGTAATTTGCCTTAAGAGCATTTAACATGAAAAAGAAAAAGTCTGATGTGGTATAGAATAACCGTGGTAAGCAGCTGTAAATGTTGTTTTGGTTTATGAGGGAAATCCATACAGAAGGGGAGTCATGAGCAGCCTGTAAATTACAGTACATAATACGCTTACACGCCTTACTGTAAATGAGCCACGAGGGAGTTATAATGCGTCCACCCTACAGCAGCATTGCTGTATTTATCTCACCTCTGTGCCTGGAGGACTTGTTGTCAAAGAATAGTTGCTTGGGACCAAGTTATGGTGATGCATTGATCTCTAAAACGTTAAGAGCTTTCGTAACAACTGGCGTCCTGTGACTGCGGGTCAAAATGTGAAACACACACAGTCTTATTTTTCACTGTCAACTTTTGTCTGTAAATATTAATAACTGGACTTATTTGATGACTGTGGCTACAAAAACAAATTAGAAAATCTTTTAAACTCTTTGTAGGTGATGGTCTTTAGTTCGTCACCTGTAGACATCTAACACAGATTTTAATGTATGTTTGGTCACCTGTTTCCCCTGACACGTTCATCACTCTCTCCTCTCTCAATGTGAACGTTCTTTCAGATTTATAATGGCTGAGCTGATTCAAACGGAGAAAGCCTACGTCAGAGATCTGCGGGAGTGTATGGATGTAAGTGCTGTAGAAGACACACAGAAACACACTCCTCTTAAAAAATATTTTGTAATGTATTTTATAATTCTTATTCTTTCATTATTAAAGTGTGTAAACATTTTTATTTGATTTTGTTGGGTTAACGTTCTAGTTATTTAATTAATTATGCTCTGGCATGCGTGTCTCTGCAGACCTACCTGTGGGAGATGACCAGCGGCGTTGAGGAGATTCCTCCTGGTATCGTCAACAAGGAGCACATCATCTTTGGGAACATGCAGGACCTTTACGAGTTTCATCACAAGTCAGTGATCTGCAGTGATCTGCAACATCCTGTATTCTTACCATCCACATCAGTTTTATTAATTATGTTGCAAGTTATACATTTCCAAGTAGAAAAGTAGAAAGCCGTGATTAGGCAAATGTTGATCCTCTAAATCTTTCCCTCCTTGTGCAGTATCTTCCTGAAGGAGTTGGAGAAGTATGAGCAGCTTCCAGAAGATGTCGGCCATTGTTTTGTTACCTGGGTAAGACACATGCAGCGTATATGTAATGACTTTCAATGAATTATTTGAATAATTATTAAGCAGTCAAACATTTTTCATCAACATTTTTTTTCCTATGCGATTATGTTTGTATTGTGTTTAAAAGCCAAATAAATCAGTAGGCCTATCGAATGTTACACATTTTCCTAATCTTCTTGTTTAGCATCCAAACTTGACATTTCATTAGTAAAATACTTGTGTGTTATTTTTTTCCTGCTCAGGCTGATAAGTTCCAGATGTATGTGAACTACTGCAAGAACAAGCCAGACTCAACTCAGCTCATCCTGGAACACGCCGGACCCTACTTTGATGTAAGAAGTGCTTAATGTCTATTTCTGTAACTTGTGATGTAAGAGTTGAGGCGGGATGAGTGGCTTTCTTTCCACACATTGGGCCACATTTCCATTTGATATTTACCAAAGTATATTGCTGCCATGGCAGAAAAAGACATAACTTACTTTCACTTTGAACTTCCGGCGCCAACAGCTCATTAACGAAGCGATGTTAATACCCAGGCGATGATTGTTTCCTCTCGTGCTTAAGTGTACAATGAGCTTCGTCAAAACGAGCCGGCAAACAACATTAGTTTGGTCTGTCCGCACCCGACTGAGAGACGAGATGCAGGGACGGTCTACAAAGCGCAACACAGGGAAAAAAAAAAAAAACAGCTAGAGAAATATTCAATAACTTTCATTGTTGTAGCTGACAGCATGACAAAAAAAATAAAAATACCACAGACATCAAATGCACTTCCATAGACATTTGATATTCTGCCCCTTTAAAACATATATTTGTTTAACTCTTGTGGTTTGTGTGAGTAAGAATAATGAAGATCTTGGCTTGCGTAACATGCGCCTCTTTCTCTTTTTGCTTCACAGGAAATCCAACAAAGGCATCGCCTTGCCAACTCCATCTCCTCCTACCTGATCAAGCCAGTCCAGAGAATCACAAAGTACCAGCTGCTTCTCAAGGTACAACGGACACTTTAGTGAATCTAAAAGGAGAGATACTTGGTCTGACCTTATTCATTTTGGCACACACGCAACAAGCAGAGCGTAGGAACTTAATCTTTTGTCAAAATCATTAAGGTGTCAGCTTACGTGCTTTGTGTGCCTCTGTTGTAGGAGTTGTTGACTTGCTGTGAGGAAGGAAAAGGTGAGATCAAGGATGGTCTTGAAGTTATGCTCAGTGTCCCTAAGAGGGCCAACGATGCCATGCACCTCTCAATGCTGGATGGTAGGTATATGCATACACACACACACACACACACACACACACACACACACACACACATGTTTGTCCAGCTTGTCAGTGAGGACATTCATTGACATAATGCATTCCCTAACCTTTACCCTAAAAGTCTCATCCCTCAAACAGCCTTGTAAAGAAGTGAGGACTGGCCAAAAAAACACGTCTGCTATTCATAATTCAAAGTCTTTGTTATTGTCTATGTTGTTGAAATGATGTCCCTCACTTTAAATAGTTATTGAGCACAAATTACTCATCCCTTAAGACAGAAATAACATCCTTCACTTGACTTGTTTGCCACCCACCAGCACATTTCAATATTTTGAGTTGTTCTTTTCCTCCTCGCTCTTGTTTAACCTCAGGCTTTGATGGGAACATCGACTCCCAGGGTGAGCTGATACTCCAGGAGTCCTTCCAGGTGTGGGATCCAAAGACTCTGATTAGGAAAGGCCGCGACCGCCACCTCTTCCTCTTCGAGATGTCTCTGGTCTTCAGCAAAGAAGTGAAAGACTCCAACGGGCGCAGCAAGTACCTCTACAAGAGCAAGCTCTTTGTAAGAAATGGACTGTTTTATCCAACTGTAGTCTTAGGATCCTTTTTTATTTCTGCAAGGCGTGTGTCATCTAAATGTTTCTCTACCATCAGACATCAGAACTTGGAGTGACCGAACATGTGGAGGGAGATCCTTGTAAGTTTGCCCTCTGGGTGGGCAGGACCCCGACTTCAGACAACAAGATTGTTCTTAAGGTAAGATTTTAATAGCAAAGAAGACAAGGTAGTGGTCCTTGTCTTCATATTTATATTCACGACATTATATATGTCATTGCTCATCTTTTATTTTTAATTGTTTGTGCCCGTACATGATTTATGAATTATGAAGCCAGAGCTGAGAACCAAAGTGGTTTTGCTGCACTAAACTACTAAATGTAAATTAGCCCCCATGTGATTCCTCCTCTGCAGGAGTGGTCAAGGTGCACACACACATAGAGAAGAGTCTCTACATGTCGGAAGTCCACCCCCGCTAAATCCTACATAGCTCCCTTTGTTCAGCCAAGAAAGTTCTGTCTCTTTAGAGGGAGGGGGGCGGTGGAGTGTTACTTTCTGCTACTTATTCACTCATCACACAGAAACATTAGCATAGCGGCTGATAGGTCACAGTCCAATCTCAACAGCATCTTGGTAGTTCTCGCACAGTGAGTCAGAAGCAATGTTTTATGCATGGTGTGTGTGTGTGTGTGTGTGGATGTGTGTTTGTTTTTGAGACCGACAGAGAGAAAGAATCCCGGTGTATGTGTTACGTTTTCAGGCATGTGTGCTGTACAGCTGTCTTATTACATAATTTGCGATGGCCGTCTTTAACGGCATCTTATATAACAAGCTCCGCGGCAGCATTGGTGCTGGTTGCTAAGTGAAAAGGGAGAGAAGAAGGCTCAGAAGAGGGGTCGTTACACGCCGCATACATATCTGTCTTCACACTGGATCAGTGATGTAAATAAACACGATAAATATCTGTAGTTGCTCTGTGTGTGTATAAAGGTTAGGGCACATTGTTGTCATCGTTTCATGTTATGTCTCAGTGCAGACATGTCAGTCAAGAGCAAGATTGCCAGGGTCAGGCACTCATCCGGGTTCAGGCAGGACTATAATTTCTAAATAAGACCTGTACGCCTGTACACGAAGTCAAGCGGACAGCGAGCAGCCGCTGTTATTTTTCTTTCCTGTCAACATAAATGTTCCGTACCTGTCCGCAACACAAAGAAGAAGAAGCAGCAACTTGGCTTTACTGATCCCATAAGTTCTGTACATAACTGAACTTTTTAAATTTATCTGAGCCTGCTCTATGTTCCAGGCGTCAAGTATTGAGAACAAGCAGGACTGGATCAAACACATTAGGGAGGTCATCCAGGAGCGAACGGTCCACCTACGTGGAGCTCTGAAGGAGCCCATCCACATCCCTAAAGCCACCACAACGAAACACAAAGGCAGACGGTAAGCTAAGCTCTCGGCTACTGTTTTAAAGAAGCAGTATTAGAAAACACAAATCCAATAATGAGCAATGAACCCCGCAGCTGGGCAGAGCTTGAGTCCACCATTGCCGATATACCCAGGATGCCGCGATTTCTCAACAGCACATAGACTGGCATTTGATGTTGAATCAGTTTTGCACTGACTCAGTGTTGTGTTGGTCATTTGCAATCTGACTCTGACAACACAGTTTTTTAATTTAGTATATATATTCATTAAATATTTATTTTAATGATTTGTTTTCTAGCTAAACTAGAACTAATTTTATATTATAGTAAATAAAATATATTTTTCAGGCAGTAGTTCAAATAAATTGTAAGAATAGGTAGTTGATGAAAATGCTATTTTTCTGTTTTTCTATTTTTTTTTATGTATTTTTCACATTTTTCAGAAATTTGCGTAATTGAACTTAAGCTGCTTCAGATACGTTGTGAGGAAGGGCTGAATTAATTTAGGAGGAAAAAAATTAACAACTAGAATCCACTAGAAATGAAATTAAAAAGCCAAATAGGTCAATCTGTTATTTTAAAAGTAATATATGTGATTTTTTTTTGTCATACTAATAATGAAATAACTGTAATGATCATTTCTGCCTGCAGGGACGGAGAGGAGCTGGACAGCCAGGGAGACGCCAGCAGTCAACCCGATACCATCTCTATCGCTTCACGTACCTCCCAGAACACACTGGACAGTGATAAGGTAGAAACACACTCAGTCCTCTGGGAATCTTAATCTCTTCTGGGCAGCACTTTTAGCGATACACACACACACACAAAAAAAATATTTCTTTAGTTTTGCTTTAATTTTATTACCCTTCACACGTCACACGATTCAGTCCGTCGGCACGTAGCTGTTCTGCCGGTCCATATAATGCTGCCACAGGTCAAAATGTGCAAGCCGCTCAGATCCGAACAGCATTCCTGAAGTTGTTTCCTGCAAAAGTGCTTAATTGTGTAAAGGGAGGAAGAAGCGGCCCATCTGACGGAGCTTCAAAACGGCGCGTGTGTGTTTGTTTGTGAATGTGGGTGTACGTGTGTGTGTGTGTGCACGTATGAGCGAGAGAGAGAGAAAATCTTAGCTCACAGGAGCTGCGGTTATATCTGGCAATAGCACCACAGAAGGCTTGTCCTCCTACGCTCAGTATGATCAACTGTAAAGCTAACACACACTGCATGCACGGATAAAATAAATAAATAAATATCCTGCAATGCTTTTATGTCCTGCTAATTATAAACGAGATTGGGCTCTTACGTGAGGTCATTATTTTCACACTTGCATTGGACTTCCCTCCGCTTGTGCGGTGAGAAGGGAGAAAAGTAAATTAGTCCGCCGCAGCTGCTTATTTAACTCTCACCGTGGTACAAAGCCCAACTGCGTTTTATGTAACATATATTTTAATTTCAAATGTGAGCAGTATGTGTGCGCGCGTGTGTACATCTGCCCACTTGAGACAAATCTCTCACAGACACTAATTAATCAGACATTGTTCCCTCAATTTAGGACATACTCACATGCATAAACATTCAGAGCACACGGCAACACATGCAAATTGAATGGATCTCTCTATCTCTCCCTGTGAGGATGCTATGAGACAGTTCATTCAAGAGCGTGTGACAGTGGTGGGCTTGTGCTCCTGTGTGTGCGCTTTACTGACCGACTTGTGTGTCAGCAGCTTCAGCCTCCCACGCTCCCTTTTGCAAAGGATGCTCGTCTGTATGCCAGACAGGAGAGCACAGTTTTAAGTCCTCACAGCTATCGATTTTGCCCGGATTTTTTGCAGCAAAGTGTGACCGTAGCTTTCTGCGCTCAGTTTTCCGGCGTCTCTCGTTAAAGCGGACGTTAGTGAGGTAAACAGTTGTTTAAAAGGCAGGGATGGATTGACTTCTAAGCTCCAGGGAAGGAGGAAGACAAGAGGGAGTCGTTTGAGCTTCAATAGTCTGATTGTAAGGACCCACAGAGGAGTGCTTCTTGGCCGTCACAGTGGAGAGCAACAACTTTTCTTCTGGCTTTCGCATTGCCTTAATGGATCAGAAATTGAATTACCTGGGACTGTTTTACCAGAATAAATACTCCATAAAATGAGTAAATGTGATTTTTTTCCTGACAGCTTATCGACTGAGCATCTTCTCAGCGTGATTTAGGACACTTTTAGTCGATTGTTGTAGAAATCAGACTACTCCATAGAGTTTTATTGCTATTTGGAAGTTCTCTCGGGATGAGGGAGTGGAAAGCGATGGCGAGACTAGAGGAGAGGAGCTCCGTTTCTCAGCTCCTCAGCTCCCTGGCCTTGCCACACTACCAAAGGGTACGTTGCAAATATCCGGTTTTGCTTTGACGGTTAATGCGATGTGCTGTGCTGCGCAAAATGGGGAAAAAAAGTGTCCCTGTTGGTTCTTTACAACTTTGTAAGCAAGGAGTGAGTGAAGTGCCGAGACCATGGATGCAAGAAATATGTGATTGATGTTGATGTTTTGCAGGGTGTATGGCTATGGCTGACATTACTGTATTTATGAAACTGTTGAATAAAAATTCATCATTTACGGTTCCTTAGCTGAAAATTCTTTGAAATGAACCGAGATATATGAATTTCTCACGGCACATACATAAGCCTTAAAAGCTGCTGAATTTCTGCACACAAGACAGAGGGCAGGCTCTACATTAGTAGACTTCTCTAGCATTCATTAAAATTTGTTGTCCACTTTTAAAACGAACGTATACGCTGTTTTTTTTTGCAGTAACAGTCTTTGAGCAGACTCTGGTGTACTTCTAAAAGCCTCACTAGCAAAAGGCAGCTCCATCACTTGACTGAATTTCCTTTCAGACTAATTGGTTTGAAAAATGAGTAATGTCACCTTGGTCCACCTCTATCTATTACTGCCTTTCTTTTCCTAGACGCTCAGATGGTCGGAGCCAGATCGTCACACTGACGTTTTGTTCGTTTGCGCTGGAATGAGTCACCAGTCATCGGTTTACAGAGCAGCTTAAGGGCCTCTTCTGTTAGTAGAATGTATCTGATTTTTCTTCTGCATTAAGAAGAAAGAAAGAAGAAATTTTACTGCTTCTTGGCATCAGTTTTTACTTACTGTGTCCTGTTTGTGGTGGTGTTTGTGGCAAAAGTGCTCAAATGCACATAAATATGTGTATGTTGGAGTAGCTATAGTAGGCACCTCATATTTATGAATGCTGACACCGACTGCACATTTTCTCATGGGTGGAGGCTGCAAGAAAACAGGGTTTACAGATTTGCATTGTTTCCATTCCAGCTTTCCGGTGGCTGTGAGTTGACAGTGGTGATCCATGACTTTGTGGCCAGCAATGGCGGCAGCAACGGAGAGCTGACGGTACGCAGAGGCCAGACTGTGGAGGTTCTGGAGCGGCTCCACGACAAGCCGGACTGGTGCCTGGTCCGGACCACAGACCGCTCGCCAGCCCAGGAGGGCATCGTACCCTGCTCCATGCTCTGCATCGCTCACTCCAGGTCCTCCATGGAGATGGAGGGACTCTTCAACCACAAAGGTAGGACAGGAGTATATATTTATAGCACATTTCAAATGCTCAAACCAAAGAGGTTAAAGTACTCACATTTGCTTTGATATATCACTGCATAGATAATTTTACTACTTGCAAAGAAGAATAAGAAGAATTCCTTGAACTTCTAAATCTCACAGAAGTGCAAAAGATATTTTCCCACACGCATATGAACGGTTGATCAGTTAATTTGTTGTGTTTTGTGACTGTAAAGAGCAAATATTGTCTGCATGACCTTCACAGCTGCTTATAACATCCGTGGCACCTGAAATATGAGGAAATGTGAACAGAATGTATTTCTTGTTTGCAAACAGCACCACTGACCTGCAGAACCTTTGCTCCTCATTAAACAGCTGCGTGGGGAAGCACATGCATTTATTTCCGGGTGTTGCTATGCAACTGTGGAAAGCCCACGTGAAGTACAGCTCTGTCTTTTAATTATCTTTAAATCATTTCCGTTCCCTTTGATTTCTCTGCAGTGTTAACATCCACAGATCACGTTACCGTTAAAAACACTCATTTCAGCTTTAACACCCAACAGCACGCCCCTCTGCTGCGACAAACAGGAAAAAGTAGCCGCGATTGAAGGTGCCGTCTGGGAGATGTGATGTCAGAATCTGCGTCATCTCGGTTGTCATACCCAAAGGGTCTTATTATGAGGAGTAAATAATGTGGTTCCCACTGAATTAACTTTGCGGCAAGACAGACTGATTATTTGGGGATTTTTTTTACTGCATACATAGACACACACGCAGACGCACAAACCCATGTATCCATCACTGAAATGACTTTCCATTGACATAATGCAATGGAACGGGATTCAACCCTCTACACGTTGTGGGGCGCAGACAAGGTCAAAATGGCCCCTCAACATTAGTATTCTGTTAGATTTTAGCCTCCACAACGTAATAAAAACTATGTATGTGGGTATGTTAAATAAAAGTATCATGACCTGTTACTTTGTAGTATTCAGTATATTGTTATATTAACAGAAGTGCTTCGCACTTTCCATCCCACCCTTTTACTGAGCAGACTGCCCCACAGCTGACTCTAGCTATTTATGCATTATTGTGTGAGCATCACTTAAATGTTGCACCCAGTGACGATGGAGCCAACTCTAATACTTCATACTGCCCCGTAGCTTAATCTGCTCTGTATGTTATTATGTTTAATCATCTGAAACTGCAAAAACAGCTAGCAACTAAAGCGACTGCATCATAACTGCAGCGGATATAACAGTATAGTCAGTCTAAAACATAGTAGAGTTTAAGTATAAATAACTACCGCAAGATTGTATTTAAGTGCAGTATCTGGTTTTCCACTCACACTAAAAATAGTAAAACATTACTGTCAACAAATTAGCTGGTTTCAGGTGGATGCCAGGTATTCTTGTTGTTGTGATGTTTTTGTTTTTTTAAATCCACTAAGTGTTGATCATGTGAGACACACGGAGGCTGTCCAAAGAGGCTCTTGTTAGCTGTTGTTGTTATGGTGCAATGGCGACCAGTTCCTGGATGAGTTTCTCCTCCAGCATATGCTCCTAAAGAACTGTGTCAGCTTCTGGTGGCTGGCTACGGAGTATCAGGCATTGAAATCTGCCGTCTTACAATGTGATATTCTCTTATGTTTGCACGTGAGCCATGTAACCCTAACGCTAACCCGATAAAGGTTTGTGTAGAGTGTATTTAACTGAACAGCGTATTTGCGTATAGTTTTTTTGTGAGAAAGGGAGCAAATTATAGAAGAGAAATATAAGATGAACGGTTAAGTGGGAGGGTCTCTGCACACCTGAGCACTGTTTGACACTTGGTCGTAGTTACGAGCTGGCGTCGTCGCACCATGACCGAAGTGGAACTTTTTTTGCTGGTACCTTTCTCTTCTTAAACTGAAAGAGTGGGTGAGAGCTGCACTGTTTCTATGGTGATACAGTGTACAAATATTTTGCTGGCAGCCTCTTTGTAGCCAGTATGAGAAAGGTCTGCGTTAGTGTTTAAAATTACAGGACGCCGGGGCTGTGCACGCAAGAACTCACTGTTTTGGCGTTAGCTGAATGATTTACTAGAACAGCACGGGAGGAAAGGGGAGGATTCCCCAACTAGTTATTTTACACTTTCAACTCCGGCTTTAATGTTTCTCATGTCTGTTTGGCTCCTTGGTTGCACATAACCGGTTCGTATGTTGGTGTTTGCGTGGCCGGAGGGAGTGATGAAAAGGAGCCTCTCATTGCAGGGGATGCGCTTGTCAAAAAAGGCTGTTGCTGAGGAGGAGGAGGTAGAGAAGGAAATGTTCCTTGCTATTTTGTCAGCCTTTTATGTTTGCTGACCAACCATGGAGGCCACTTTGTCCAAAGCCGGGGAAGGATGACGGTTTAGGGGGATTAGGGCGTCTTGCTGTGTCTCACAACAGGGAATAATTGACTGTTGGGGGCCAATGTCTGTGTCTGAGCAGAATAGGATCGCTCAAATACAGAAGCATAAGTCTGCAAAGCGTGCAGGAAATCTGGCAGCTGGTTTTCCGTTCTGATTATAGGATGTTTTGGTATGAAATAACAGTAATTGACATTTGCAGCATAGTTTGCATTTGGTGCGTGTGTGTTTTCTGAATCCACGCGCGTGGCTGAAACCTGTGCGGGCCCACACGTTTCTGTTTAGTCAGGCTTAGATCACTTTAATCTAAATACTGATCGTGTTTTCAGTTTCATGGCTGGAATTTCCCCTTTAGACAAACACGCAGGTTCGCTCTCGGGTGCCTTGTCAGAATTCAATGAATACAAAAGCGCCCACTGAATCTTAGAAAAAATGACTTTGTGGGGAGAAGCGACTGAGTGCGGTTTATGTGCATCTGTGAGCCTGTCCTAACAGGAGAGAGTGTGTTTAGAGCCCAGGGAGACGCACACGAACTCACACACACTTGCAGTTCAACAGGGGGATCTTTGTACATCCAGCATGAATAGTTGCTCTAGACTGCACACCGAAGGATGTTGTGATGCTGGAATACAAATTTAAGTGCTGAATATATATAGTAGTATTAAAAATAAGATAATTAAAAGCCCCTAATGATGATTAAGAATGTCAGATAATTAGATTTTTAACCAAAGACTGACCACCAAGCACTTCGGTCTTTGCTTCGATTGTGTCGGATTTCATAACCAAATCTATATTTGTTCCGGAGCATACTGTACAACTTGTGTGCATCCTAATGCCTGTAAAATATGCACCCGCCCACGCAAACTGAGTGGGCGCTTCTACAAAGGGTAATACGGTAGATGTGCTGCATGTTTCCAGACGTCCCCTTTGGAACAGGAGAGGCACGGTGGAGGTTTGCCCAATATCCTCACAGCAGCCCACTCATGAGGGCGGGAGGGAGGGAAGGGAAGGAGATACAAAGAAAGAGAGAGAAAACATCCTACTCTCTCATGCTGCATTTCACTTTTTCTTTTTCCACGCACTGGACTTCACACTTTGGCTCCCTGGACACTGTTTGCTTCGGACTCATTTCTGTTGCAACATTTTGAGGTTTCGCGCAGGATTGTAAAGCCAGTTGTCACACGTTTGGAGATGCTCTGAGGGAATATATCCAGTCAGGAGTGCGGTAGCTTGAAACTTGGCTGACATGGCCCGTGGAATCGAGTCCCTGGTGTCTCTAAACAGATTTTGCTCAATGGATTCAGCGCAGGGGGAGCACTCGAACAACTGCAAGTTCTGGCTGCTGGATCTGGGTACGTGCCTCGTACATGTGTAATACATAAGTGACGACATAATGTGTTGGACACAAGCAGACTTCTATGTCTGCTACTTTAAAAATCTGTATTTTCTCAGTTACTGTATGTAAAAACCGTTTCTGTGTTTTACAGTGACTCTGATGTGAGTTGATCTTGTGACAGTGTGACATAAAGATCAATGTTGTGGCTCCTAAAGCCTGAACAGTTAAAAAGTTGCATTAATAATGCAGCAGAATGACAGTGACTGTGCTGTTGTGCGAGAAAACAACGACAATCCTGTCTGTAAATTTGCACCGCTCGCCTTTGTTAGTTCTACCTCGGCTATTTTTACACAGGTTTTATGCTTTTCGCTCATCAGCTGCGGATTATGTGACAGCATTATGGCGGTGAAAGTAATTTGGTGAATGCACCGTTATTTGATGAGATATTAAATCTGAAATCACACTGACGAGATTACACATTTGCGGCTGTCTGTATGCTAGGTCAGACTGTTGCTGCGCAGATGGGCAGAGGATGTTATTGTAAACCCCAGGGAGAAAATAAGATTGAATAGTTGACAACGCTGTCCCCGTTCGGATTAGTGCTTTCTCAGTGGCCTGCTGCCTACAAGCATTAAAAATATTAGACTGCTTTTGCCAGAATGCGCAACAGCAAGTGGTCTTTACACCACGTATCGCCCATCCCATCTCCACTCCCTTCCTAACTATGACTGTTGGTGGCAGGCCCTCTCTAGAATTGTCCACATTTTTACAGCCAAATACCCCCACCCGGAGCTTCCCCCCACGGTGCACCTCCGCCCCCTAAAGGCACGTCCCCGACCGCAGCCCCTGATGTTTGTTTGTATCGCTTCTCCCGGGGAAGATAAGACCACACGAGAGACGCTCCCCTGGTGACACCTCTGGAATCCCAGGCATGCTTCAGTGGAGCTGCGCAGACTTTCAGGATCACAGCAGTTGTACATCACCCCCCATCGCCCTCCCCCTTCCTATTCTGAGACGCACAGAAAGTTGTAAATCTAGCGTGTCCTTTGCAGCGGCGTGAATGAGCGCTGACTGAATTATGATATCGCGGCAGGAGTTTGCAGATAAATGCACCTTCCGATATGCAGAACAGAACATCTGGTGGACTCTCGGTTGGGGTCTTCTCAGGGATGTCAGCCAACAGAGTCCAATCGAGAAGATGGTATTATTAGAAATAGAAATCAGATTTACGTATTTTGTAGTTTGAATGTCTGCTCGTTACTTGCATTACTGCACTACGCACATGCATAGCACTACATATACAAGTGAACTGTATGGCTGTATGATCATCACAGTCGCCATAACAGTATGAAGCTGTTTCTCCTTTAGTTGAATCAGTAGATTTCAACTAAGATTAGCAACTGTATTAAAGTATTTTTTTAATCTTTTTTTTAATGCTAGGAAAACAGTTTTTTATTGGTAATACCGGCTACGATAAAAGATGACAAGAAGACATTTAGAAATTGTCTTCCCAGCATTTATCCACTTATTAATTTCCGTCTGAGGAGATGGACGTCATTTTAAATGTCAGTGTGACACTTCTTCATTCAGTAAACCTTTCTCTACTGAATGAAATGTGGATGTGATTCGTTGCTGAATGAAATTTCAGCCGAGGGAGTTTGTGTATTCATGCGGTACATCATCAACATCAAGAAAACTGAATAATACCCAAAAAGACCTCTATGATGATTAGTATAAATTTTAGCCTGGTGAATTATTCATTGTGCAGCAGTAAGCTTGAAGAATAAGGACGACGTCAGTTTAAATGTAGTTCAGTTCATGTTGTCTGTCTAAAACATGTGGCTAATCTCTTCAGTCTGAGATGTTATCACTGGCACACAATGAAATTATTGCACAGGAGGCTTCAGGCTAATTTTCTGTCCCCTGCTTTTGTTCCCCACGAGCGAGAGCCTGGCCAGCTGTTCACGAGTCGTCTCCACAATGAAAGACGCCCTGCGGGGCCAAAGGGCGAAGGTCAAGCCCTCTGTGTGTGTATGTGTCTCTAGAGTTATTTTCCACTGAAGAGGAATGTGTCAAGGCTGCTGACCCCATGTTTCACCCGTTCACACCCCTGTTAGCGCGACCCCTTCAGACTAATCAGAGCAAGTAGATAACACTGAGTGGTTATCGGTGAAGTGTCTTAGTCGTTGACCATGTCAAAGAAGTGATAGATAATAACTATAAATACTAGAATTTGCAAGTATTTCAGTAACATTCAAAGCGTTACAAGTAATTCTTTCACATCTGATGCACAACTGGGAACCAACAGAGCTTGCTAAACTTTCTGTGCAGCCTCTTATGTAATAGCCACGACGTGCTTGCTAAGAGCACGGCCGCATGTAAGGTTGTGACCCCGCATGTTGGCAGGATCCACGGTCTGTTTGCTCTACACGAGAAGTCCTGACTTACGAGCACACGTTTAGTACCTCATAGTACTACATTGCAAGTAGGTGTGCTGTCAGGTAAAACAAGCGAAAGGAGCCCTGTTTGATTTGGTTAGCATCATTTATTTGGTCCTGATGTGTCTACGTGCAGGTATTTACCCAAATTATTCAGGATTTGAAACACTGACAAGTAAAAGTAATGCACACTAAGTATACAGAAATGATTAATGGAGAATTTGATACAAGACTAAAAGGTAATCTGAGTGATCAGAATTACAGCCTTAAATAGGATCCTTGAACGCAGCCTTGACTAAAACATTCCTGGACGGTATCGTAACCAGCAGTTGTGACTCTGGTTCTCATTTAGTAGTTGAGCGTAAATGTCAGAGGCAGGTATAGAAGATGACTGCCCTGAAATCCGTTCAGAGCTGTGAGGTTGTACGTAAAACGGTCAAGCCAACAAAAGAGAATTGTTCTTCATCAAGCCAAAACAAACAAGACAAATACACCTTCTACACCTCCTGTCATCTTTAAATAGGTCCTTTGGGTGGAATTGATGGATTTTGCAGATGAGTCAAAGTTTCCCCTTCCCTGAATTGAAATAATTGCGTAATGAAGATTTGATTTTATCACAGAGTCTCAAAGAGGATTGTTTTAGAACCTTTACAGTGCCTGATGTGGAAGATGTTATTCTGGGAGCCTGTGCTCTCTTCCCTGCTTGCATGTGATGTGAGAACACATGCTTCGTATAAGCAGAGGGCAGTAAAAATAAGTCTTCCAGAGGCTGAATGACTCACACGCACGTCCTCTTGCAGATGCATTTATTCAGGCAGCGTGAGAAGCGTCCAATCAGGAGAGGGAGAGTTTCCACACCTGCCATTCATAAGAGCCCAGTCACACGGTTTAATCTCTAGCATCTGTGTCTTTTGAACCACTTTAATGGCTAAATAATGGAGCCGCAGGAGCACGAATCCTTAGTCGAACTGCTGCACAGTGTGGTAAAATAAAGAAATATGTGACTTGTGACTGTTATTGAGACTAAAATGAATATTTCTCAAAAATATCAAATGCACGTCTTTCTTTGCCACATTTAAATTTTATGCAGATTGTTTTTGCAGACACCTTCATTAGCAACTGAGATTTTCCTCAACGGATTTTAAAGTGACAGAAAGCAGGAGGATACGAACAGACTCTGAAGGGTTTAGTCGTATTTAGATACGCTCCTCGTCCTTCTGTCATTACTGAAATTCTCAGTCACATGTATAGGAACTTGATCTCTTATGTAAGCATGAAAGTTAGGCATCCTCTTAAATCAGTCTGTTGCCTTTTGTTGAACTGTGAGGTCTCGCAGGAGGTGAAAGGTTCAGTCCAAGGAATGCTGGGCGGTGTAATAGTCGGGGTCGTGTTGCACGGTGGCTCGGCACACGCACACAACCTCATCATCTCTGGGCTTGTTGGGAGGTTTTGTTCCTCCACTCTGCGGCATGCTGGTAAAAAAAAAGAGGGAATGAGGACAAAGGAGGCAAGGGAAGAACCAGCAAGTGAGCTGAGACAGGTGGACGGATCTTTGAAGTGTTCAGACAAAGCCTAGAGCATCCCTCCATCCGCTCCATTCCTAGTTGAAGGAGAGCTTTCCTCCTACAGATTCCCAGAGGAGTCGCCATCTCGTTGAGGAGGAGGCTGGTCTGCCTACTGCACATAACACAACAAAGCCTGTGCAAACAAATGCACACCAGCCTTCATCTTTGTGACCCAGTGCAAACTACATACTGTGTCCATAAACAGTGCATAAAGTGTATGCTCTGTCAACAATTGTTGTCGTTTTTAAATGACAGAAATGAGAATGTAGGTTTATTAATATTTAGCTTCTGTGTTCACACAAATTGCTGAGATAAGCAAACCTTAAACAGCACATAATTAATCACGGATTAGTTGTCTAGTGTTGATCCCTGCATTAAAAGACCTGCCAATCAATGAAAGACTCACAAGTTCCATTTGTGTGTTTTCATTTTAATTAAAATAAAGCCGCTATCTACATTCTGATGGTACCTTAATGCTTTTGTTAACGTTATCGATCTCCTCTCTCTCTTTTCTCCCTTTTCACATTAGACACCTTGTCTGTATCCAGTAACGACGCCCTGCAGCCGGGCTCCAGCCACACCCTGGGTCCTCACAGCTCGCCAGGTCCCAAACGTCCTGGGAACACTTTAAGGAAGTGGCTGACGAGCCCCGTGCGGAGGCTCAGCTCCGGCAAAGCTGACGGCCACGTGAAGAAGCTCGCCCACAAGCACAAGAAGAACCGCGACGCCACAAGGAAGAACATGGACACAATACCTGGCTCGCAGAAGGACTCTGACGACAGCGCAGCCACACCACAGGATGAGACCCTGGAGGAAGTAAGTTTTAGATTTTGCAAAACCTGCCACTCTGTGGGAACGTGTAGGTTCAGTCTGCAAGCTGACAATCGTTCTCCCTTCTCTCTCACCAGCGCATGCGCAACGAAGGGCTGAGCAGCGGTACTCTGTCCAAGTCATCCTCATCAGGCATGCAGAGCTGCGGCGAAGAGGAAGGAGAGGAGGGGGCTGACGCTGTCCCTCTACCTCCACCTATGGCCATCCAGCAACACAGCCTGCTGCAGCCTGACTCCCAGGATGACAAGGTGGGTCACACAGAGCAAACTAAGCATCCTAAACACAATGCACTATAACAGAAAGACAAATAATGTTGGCCATAACTAAATAGATTGGGCCTCACATAACCCTAACCCAAACTTATAGTAGGTCTAAAGAAAAATTGGCTTTGTTATCACCAAAATTGCTCTTAAATATTTTAGGCACAATAATTATAGTTTAAAGCTGGAGTGCTGGATTTTTACTGCAAATTAATATGAGCTATTGCTGTCACAGTTAATGCATTCATTACAAATTGTTACTATGGCCCCAGCCAGGCCTGTATTTTAGGAAATCAGGACGCGCTCGGAGCAGCAGTAATCATGTGGAAAGCAAGCAAAATCTGAAGTGTTGCCGTAGTAAATAATTTGCAGAGGGCAGTAAGTAAAATCCCAAAAGAAGCAGCAGAAGAAGAAGAAAGAGAGCCGAAACAAACAGGCAGACACAGGTCTTTGAAACGGCGAGTTCAGCTTCAAAGTCCTGCCAGATGGTTCTCTCAACAAGAACAAAGTTATCTGCAGTTACTGTCAATGTGATCTGAGATATGAGCTGAGCAGGGAGTAGAGATTTGTTGATGAGACTAATACAGACTTGGAAAAATATCCCTTCCTGGTACATTTGAAACAGGTATTTAAAAAAAAAAAGTGGAAGCAATTTATGTTGACACACATTTACTATGGAAATCACACAAATAATTGCAATAAAATATTTATATGCAGTAACAGCCGTAATATGAACACATTCAAGCCTTTGCCAGACAAGTTCCCGCAGTTCTGATTATGCATATCAGAACCAGGAATATATGTACACTTCGCAGTACGCCACAGTTTCAAATGTGGCGTCTGAGGCGACATCCTGTGCTGATGTAGCCCGTGGCAGCGCACTTTGCCAAAGCTGAAGTAGCCTGCAGCATGGCGGAAATAAATGGAAGTGTCAAAGAAATGTTTCTGTTACTGACATAAAAGCAACTTGTAGTTCAAAAATTATAAAGGAATAGATCAGACAAAGATCATACAATAGTGTGTGTGTAATCTCTCTTGCTACCAGAAGGGGAGACAAGCTCAGCATTTCAACCTAATTTTTATTTGCTTCTATAGAAATGAGTCTAAACATCATTTTTTCATGCACTCAGATCTTACAACTTAACTTTTATTTTGGCACTAATATTTTTTCTTTCTTTCTCTTATTATCTTAATGGTTGCATGTTCCTTCCTTCAGCATTACGTTGATTTTTGTTCTGCCTCTCTTCTGTCCCAGTTTCCCCATCTCTCCATGTAAAATCACTTAATCATCTCCACCACGGGTCATTCTTTATTTAACATTTTCGTGTTTTTTTGTTTTGTTTTTTTCTTTCACTAACAATGTCATTCCCTTGGAATGTGATTATTGTGCCGTTGCTGATCTGAATACTCCATTCACGTGTTTCAGTAGCATTGTGTTTATGGGATCTAACGGTTACATACAGAGGATCCTTTTAAGCCTTTCCCTGCCACTGACTACCTCAGACTGTTGCAGAAGCAAACTTTCTGTCCAATGGAGTATCAAGCAACACTTGTTTGACCAGTCATGGTGCGTGTGCTTGAGGAGCACTCTAACCCCAGAGTATACCCTTGACCTGTACCCACCTCATAACCAACCCCCTGTTCCCCCTAAGACCAGCCTGTGATTGGCTCCAACTTGGCTCCCAATTAACCCTTTTATTAGGGATCACCAAGTCCTTATTTGGACATGTGGAATTTCGGGGTCCAAACACAACAATGGTGAGCCTGATCACATTCACAGTAGTGTAATGTAAAACTCCTGTACGTACGCATGCAGCACGCCTAGTTTTATATGTGACAGGTTTCGCACATTAACCGTTCATTTTCTTCTTATTTTTCCCCTCTTTTTTCTTTTTTTTTTTTTTTTTCCAGTCTGCATCTCGTCTGTCTGCTCGTCCCAATAGTTCAGAGACACCCAGTGCAGCTGAACTGGTCAGTGCCATCGAAGAGCTGGTGAAGAGTAAGATGGTGAGTTCCTAAACAACACTCACAAAAAAAATTAAAAAAATAGATGTGCATACGAGCAAGCACACATTTCTTTTTTCTGGTGTTGGTGACAGAGAATGGCATCATGGTCTCCTAGTCAACTGTCAGGACTGTGACTAACTATGCCAGCTGTCCTCTGTTCTAACAAATGTGCACTCTGGCAACAGCCACGCTCGCTGGCCTACATACAGGCATTGTTTCAATGAAGATAAATAAATGAAAGCTGTTATTCTGTGACTGTCTACCCCTTCATTCTTCTGCCTTTAACATCTTCTATCTCGTCCCATATTTACTCCTCTGTTCTCCTCTTCCTTTAGTCACTGGAGGATCGACCCAGTTCTCTATCAGTGGAGCAAGGCGACAGCAGCTCCCCCTCTTTCAACCCTTCTGATAACTCCCTCCTTTCCTCCTCCTCACCCATCGATGAGCTGGACGAGCGCAAATCTGGCTTCTTCAAGAGAAGACAGTGAGTTATAAGCCTGTGTCTTGTCAGCGTTTTTCGTAAACAAAAGCTGCTCGTGCCCAGTCAGTAAATCACTCGTGTGTTTATATGTGACACTTCTCTCTATTACAAAATGATCTTTCCTGTTATATCTTTCAGTTACATTCTCCTGGAGCTGGTGGAGACTGAGAGAGACTATGTCAGAGACCTTGGCTCAGTGGTGGAGGTAAGAAAAAAAAAAATGAAGATATCAAGAATCAGCAGGGTTTTTTTGTCTGTGTTTACAGTGTGTTTTACAAAGCATTGGACATCTGATCCCACAGGGCTACATGTGCAGGATGAAAGAGGAAGGAGTCCCAGATGACATGAGAGGGAAAGACAAGATTGTATTTGGAAACATCCATCAGATCTACGACTGGCACAAAGAGTATGCTGGCAACTCTTCTTCCGTTGAAATCCTACTTACAAAAATGAAAAAATAATAAATTCAATGCCACACCATGAAGGCACACACAGCAGAATAGAATAAAATTAAGTTTCCGTCTTGGGTTAAGCTCATGTATTTCTCACTATATCTGTGCACAGTTCTTTCCTGGGAGAGCTTGAAAAGTGTTTGGAGGATCCTGAAAGGTTGGCTCCTTTATTCGTCAAGCAGGTAAGAACTATAATCATTTGTTTGCATCTCATTGAACGGGTTTATTATTAAGTTTATTTTGCAGAATTTAACCTGACACATTTATTGTCAAAAAGAAATGGTAAAAATGTCTTTGTTTTGTTCACAGGAGCGGAGGCTGCACATGTATATCGTGTACTGCCAGAACAAGCCTAAATCTGAGCACATTGTGTCGGAGTATATTGACACTTACTTTGAAGTAAGATTGTTTAATCATCTTACACCTTCTACGTGCAACACAGTCTCTAAAATTTATAGTCAATGTGATTAGTAGTCCATGTTGATAATGAAGTTGCATAATTGTTTCTTCAGGACCTTAAGCAGCGGTTGGGGCACAGATTGCAGCTCACTGACCTGCTAATAAAGCCTGTCCAACGTATAATGAAGTATCAGCTGCTTCTGAAGGTAAATTCCTCCTGGCAAAACTAAATGCACTTTTCATATTGAACCCACACTACTGATCATGGCAGTCATTTACATTTTAACTCCTTCACAGGATCTTCTCAAAGTCTCTAAGAAGGCTGGAGCTGACACAGCTGATCTGGAGGTACAGAAAGGCAAACTCTCTTGCAACTGCTCTCTAAGCTGCTTTCATTTTTCCCCCCAAGCAATGGCTTTAATGTATGTTTTCTGCTCTTGTTCTGTTGTAGAAAGCCGTAGAAGTGATGTGTGTGGTACCCAAGCGCTGCAACGACATGATGAATGTTGGGCGCCTCCAAGGCTTCGATGTAAGTCATGTACTTTGAAGTGTGTGCATGTCTCTGGAGTGGAAATGCAGAATTTGAAGTCAGTTGATTTGAATTGCCACTAGGGGGCAGTGTTTACTCATTTTTGACAGCACAAAGCACACATAGTTTGTTAGACATTGCTTTTGTTTTTGGTTCCTTAAAATCAGGAACTCAGAAAGACTCTTTCCGTCTTTTCTTAGGGTAAAATTGTGGCTCAGGGCAGATTGCTCCTCCAAGACACCTTTATGGTTTCAGACCAGGATGGGGGACTCCTGTCCAGGATGAAGGAGAGGAGAGTCTTTCTGTTTGAGCAGATAGTCATCTTCAGTGAGCCTCTGGACAAAAAGAAGGGCTTCTCTACTCCTGGTTACCTCTTCAAGAACAGCATCAAGGTGTGTTCAGCTCACTAATGTTAGACTGACACAAATGGATTAAGTGTTCTCAGTCCTCTGTAAACCTTCCTCTTCACCTCTCTTCGTCCTTCTCTGCCTCATCCCTCCAGGTGAGCTGGTTGGGTCTGGAAGAAAACGCAGATGACCCCTGTAAGTTCACACTGACCTCCAGATCATCTAGTGGCAACCTTGAGAGGTACACCCTCCATTCACCGAGCCCTGGAGTCAGTCAAGTCTGGATCCACCAGGTCAGCCAGATACTGGAGAACCAGCGCAATTTCCTTAATGGTAAGTGGTTGTTTCTCTTATTGCTTCACGGCTCAGCTTAACTCCATGACTTGTTACAATAACGTGACATGACAAAAATAATCATCTTACTCTCCTCTTACTCTCTCCTCTCCCACAGCTTTGACATCACCCATAGAGTACCAGAGGAACCATGTGGGTGGTGGCGGGCCAAGCGGCCCACCCAGCAGTAGCAGCAGTAGTACTTCAGGCCTCCCAGGAGGCAGCAGCTCCAACAGTACCTCCAACATGGGTGGAGGAGGCGGCGGCGGCGGTTCTGGAGGATCAGGCGGCGGCTCCTCCTCCTCCTCCCTGTGCGGCCCTCGCTCCCGACCTTCCCGCATACCCCAGCCATCCTCGCGCCTCCCCCAGCCAGTTCACCACCACCACCCCCCGGGCCCTGAGGGGCCCGACAGATCAGCAGGTATGTGGTTACCCTGCCACCCCCAGTCCCCTCAACCCCTCCCCTCTAACGTGTATTCTGACAACACAACAAATGGGGAGCTTTTAGTGTCAGAGGTTCCCAAGATGAGGATGCTGGACAGTCCTCATGGAAGTAACAGTAATAACAGTAACAGGCCAGCAGTTGGTATGGAGGGCAGTAACAGGCAGGCTTTTGGAGGCAACGAAGAGACACAGAAGCATCAGACAGCTGGTATTCCCCAGATGCCAGTGGCTCCTCTGAATTTTCCTCTTAAAAGCCCTCGAGTCGGGACAGTTTCTCCCCTGATTTCACCCCAGAGCCCTGGAGGAAAAGAATCATTCGTCCCCTCTAGCCCAGCTCATAAAGGCAACGCTTTCTGGGCTATGGTCCCCGCTGTCCCGCCATCTCCCGCCAGCAGGCCCGGTTCCTTCTCCTACCCCAGCGACAATGGTGGTGGAGGCGACTCTTTGGGCAGAGGAAGTCATGGAGTTCCCTCTCATCACCGTCACTCCAGCCACAGTAAGGACATAGACCGTATGAGCACCTGCTCCTCCACCAGTGAGCAGTCCATACACTCCACCCAGAGCAACGGGGTAAGATGCCAAGTCGAGGCCCTGGCTTCAGTGAGGCCTAGATCTTCTCACTAGTCACTAACCCTCCCCTCACTGACTGACTGTCAGTCAGCCACCCTGCCGCTGGCTCTATGAATGGCTTGTACATGCAACGACTACTACTGCTGAAACACTGAAGATTAACGGCTATCTGAGTGCACTAACTTCACCGACAGTGTGTATGAGAGTGAATTTTACTGGCTCTCCCAGAATGTACTAACAGTGTGGATCTGACCCATAGAGCAGCTGTTGTATCTGCTTTTTTAAGACATTCTCTCCGAGCTTCAGTGTGTGTTTGCCTTCCAACTGTAGCTGATAGACACTAACAGTGACCGAATGGTTTTTAAGTGCACCATTTCTCTTTTTAGTTCTTCTGCAGAAATGTTCTCAAGTGATGATGACTGACCTTTGCACATCTGTTGACGAGCCCTCGTTGGCACCTTTCTTATTTTTTCCTGTAAAATGGTGTGAACTTTGCAGTCAGCACCCGCGTGGCCACAGCATTTACCGTTTGCTTCCTAAAACACGCTGTTTGCTCTGATCATAACTGCTGTAGTTCTTCTTAAAAATATATATAGAATTTTTTTTTTAACTTCAACTTCATTCTGTCCATGAAAACATTCTGTTCTGTATTTCTGATCTGTGGATCTTAACTTCTGCTTTACAGCATTTCAGTCTTACATGGTGACTTTGTCAGCCATCACTGTAGATATAAGTTCTATTTATATCTGTGTGAGATGGAAAGGCATTTTGCAACGTTTTCATCGCTGCATGCATTTGCAAGGTCATTTTTGTGCGTGTCAATCAAATCAATCGTTTGATTGGTGTGAAATAACACTTATGTACTTCCCTTCCCAGAAAAATGTGTATTTGTGTGTTTTTATGTGCGTCTTTTGCATTTGTGTCATTGTCTGCTGTGTTTAATCGACATGTGTGTGTGCCTTACGATTTTCTTCTTCTCTGACAGAGTGAAAGCAGTAGCAGCAGCAGCGTGTCCACCATGTTGGTGACCCAGGACTATGTGGCAGTGAAGGAGGATGAGATCAGCGTGGTGCAGGGTGAGGTGGTCCAAATGCTAGCCAGCAATCAGCAGAACATGTTTCTGGTGTACCGCGCCGCCAACGAGCAATGCCCTGCCGCTGAGGGCTGGATCCCTGGCTATGTATTAGGACACACCTCATCCTCCATCACACCTGAGATCCCCGAAGGAACCATCAAGTAAGAATGAGAACAATTCGTCCTTGGTGGTGGAGTGAAAAAAAAAAAAAACTAACGAGAAATGATAAACAAACAAGAAATTCTAAGTCATTTGTCGAGTCATTTGCCGTAATACGATGATTGTGTTAAAAGTTGAATGAATAATGACACTTCTCCTTTTTGGTCTTGTTTGGTGTAGAAAATCATTATCATGGCACACAGCGCTCCGTATCCGCCGGAAGTCTGAGAAAAGAGACAAAGAGGGCAGGAAAATTGAGAACGGCTACCGCAAGTCTCAGGACAGCCTGGCCAACAAAGTCTCCGTCAAGGTAGCAAATGTGTTTTCGCTCCGTCTTTCTTTATTTGTGCATTTTAATGTATGCAAAAAATGTAACTTTGTTGTTTAATTTTTATTTCAGCTTCTGAATCCCAACTTCATCTATGATGGTAAGTACACGTGGTAACTGCAGACGGCGTAAAAAGGCATGAAGCGTCACAAATGTGCTTCATACCTGCATTCTTTGGAGTGGCCGGCAGGGGGCAACTTCACTGGTGCCAATAGGAGTTGCATTGTTACGTAAATATCAAAATATAATATTACTCAAGAGATTTCTTAAAGTCAGAAAATCAGATAACACTTGTAATAATTTCCCTAGTGGGTTTATGGCCTTGATAGATAGTCGCAAGTCTTCTTCAGTTGAGCATGATTTTTATTGTCTTAGGTCTAAGGTCCCATTTGCAGTAAAATAAAGCAGGACGTGCTTTAGAGTGTGTCAGATCACTGCAGCATGGACATGCATGGTTCTCGGCCAGACCCACTCCTCACTCCGGCCCAGCTCCACTGAGGCCAAACTCAAGGCTTCAAAAATGTAGTCAACATATCAGCGAATGAGTGACACACCCAAGTCGCCATTTTTATATATAAAAGTGGTTTTGAATATATAAATACATATATATATATATTTAGATAAATATGTGTGTATATATATGTTTTACTTTATCTTATATATTTAGATAAGTATGTATAAATATGTATATCTATATAAAGTGTGTGGGGGAAAAAAGGTGTGAATGTTACTCATAAGTCTTGAATCCGTTTGTCTGCATTATTTATTACACTCTATATATATATATTACATTTTGTGAGTTTGGGTCTTATTTTGAAACTAGTGATAAACATGCATATTGTTTTGCCATAAGTTTTAACCTTTATTTTTTTTTCTGCAGCTCCTCCAGAGTTCCTCATTCCTGTCAGCGATGTAGCGTGCGAGAGTGGTGAGAATGTCACCCTGAGGTGTAAAGTGTGTGGGCGACCCCGGGCCACCGTCTCGTGGCGTGGACCAGACAACAACGCTCTGAGCAGCGACGGACGCTACAGCCTCACATACAGGTGATGTGCTGACTTCATTGCTTTCTTGAAGTAATATTATTTATTTGTTGTGGCCACACAGATTTTTTCAACAGATCCATTTGAAGACTATGATATATAGCCAATCCTGAGAAATACAAGCGCCACTGTACAGCCGGCATCGCATGCGTGTGCTCTCTCTGACTATTTTGACTCATAGTTTCATTCTCGGTTTCTGCAGTGAGACGGGAGAGGCATCCCTTCTCATCCTCGGGGTGTCCATAGAGGACAGTGGAGTGTACACCTGCGTCGCCACAAACGTCACGGGCACCGTCTCCTCCTCTGGCAGCCTTAGAGTCTCAGGTGAGAGTCCTGTCGTGGTGTTAATTAATTAAAGCCGCACTCATTTTTTGTTTAGTATGCTTGACCCACTGTGGACGCAACGTGTGTTCACAGGAACGTCAGATGATGGGGCTGAAGTCCTCTGGAAGAGCAGCTTTGAGTCCCACTACACTGAGATTACTGAACTAGGAAGGTAATGCACTCATGAATTCCCCTTAAAATGTTAAGTCTATCTCCTTAACCACATCAAAGCTACTGTATTCTCAGTATTACTAATATCATTACCAAGATCTTCCACCGGAGGACAGGGAAATTACTGAAGTCACTGTGATCAAATAAGGCGGTTGGGTGAAACATAAATAAAATGTCTGATACCTCAAACCTCAAGCTGCAGCGGAGCCTCACGATATTAAATACTGGTCGCTATTCACCCTCAATCCCTCAGGGGTCGCTTCTCTGTGACTAAGCGGTGTGACCAGAGGGGGAGCAAACGCACGGTTGCGGCGAAACACGTCAACAAGAAGCTGCTGCGTCGAGAGCAGGCGGTGCAGGAGGTCCACCTCCTCCAGGCTCTGGATCATCCCAACGTGGTCAAGCTGCTGGACACATACGAGACAGCCCATAGCTACATACTTGTCCTAGAGATGTAAGGACGTGCCGTGTGGCGACTCCACATAAACTGATTATTCCTGTGAATTTTTAAGTCGCTAATGACTTTGAATTTCGTTTCTGTTGTCAGGGCTGACCAGGGACGCTTCCTGGACTATATAGTGAGCTGGGGCAACCTGACGGAGGAGAAGGTGGCTTTGTACCTCAGAGACATTCTTGAAGCTCTCCATTACCTGCACAGCTGGAGGATAGCACACCTCGATCTCAAAGTAAACGCACAATTAATATTTTAATGTTGAGTTATTCATCATTTTCTAAGCAGAAATCGCAAAAGTTAAATCGCTTCCAGTGTCTCCAACGGGGCAGGAATTTCACGGGGGCAATGGTAAGGTGTATGTACCTGGTACTGCAGTAGATGTCTGTATTGTGTTAATGCTTATGTATTAAGTTCAGTATTAGTACAATTTGGCTTTTTGCCCTAGGAAAAAATATCTTCCCTAAGGCCACCGTGGCCTTGATGCCCCACCTGCACTGCCCCAGTTGGTTTTGCGGTTTTCTAGTCTACCTCTTTCCTGTTAATACAGCTTTGACACCTGCGTCTTTTGAGAAAAACAAATCGTGTTTTGATGACATTCACCATTAGTGGCTGGTTTGATTCGAGCATGGCATGAACCACTTGGACGGGCTATAACAGGGGTGCCCATTACGTCGATTGCGAAGGTAGCGCGAGAAGATCGTGTGTCATTGAAAAAAATAATGTTGTACATGTTAGTCTAAATCATTTATCTGTTGCATCTGCAAAACAGCAAGACAAACATTCATCTTTATTTTTAGGCAACATGCCCTCAACTAAAGACTACTGTCTTTACTTGATAAAAATAAAAACAAAAATGGGTAGAGCCTTTAACACAGTAACAACAATTAATATGACAAAAGGTTGAGATTATCGTTCAACTTTCACGACAAGTAAACTGAATTTCCTTGAGTTTGACTTGTTGCGAAAAACGAAACCGTTTCATATCATCATGTGCAATCATCCAATTTGATGATAAAATAGGAACTGGATCTCATTTGTTCCCTGTGGTTTTACTGATGTTTAATATGAGTCTCAAATTTCCCTTCCCTGCTCCTGCAGCCCGAGAACATCGTGGTGGAACACGCGTCCTCCCAGCCTGTAATCAAGCTGACAGACTTCGGCGAAGCGGTTCAACTGAACCCTCCCTCCTCCTACGTCCATCCTCTCCTGGGGAGCCCGGAGTTCTCTGCTCCCGAACTGGTCCTGGGTCAGCCGGCCTCGCTGACGTCTGACCTCTGGAGCTTAGGTCTGTAGGGAAATCACGCCTACAGCATCCGCACCTTGTTAGCTAATGGGGATCCGAATAAAACAATAAACACTAAACAATATCCTCTGTGTACAGCAAGGATGTGAAACTCAATTTAGTTCAGTGGTCACATAAAGCCCAATTTAATTTAAAGGACCAGCCTATAAAGCCATTAAAAAAAAACAAGAACTCCACATGTTTCTCTTTGTTTTAGCGCAAAGAAGTAGGTTTATTATAAAACTGACAACCTGACTTTTCTTTAAAAAATTACGTGCAGATGCGGCACATTGCCGTCTGCCGCTTAGTTCTGGGTTTTGTGGTTTTTCGCTTCTCCTTCTTACTAAAACAGTGGAGAAATTAGAATTATTGAAAGTGAAGTCAAAGTCTGCAGTCAATTTTCACAATTTGCAAATTCATGTCTGTGGGGAAGCTAGTGATGGATTTAACATAGATCCATAATATAAACGTGATTAAAAGGGATAAAACACTTTCCGATGAGAACAGTTATATACTGTGTCTTGCTGACATTTAATAAGTTTTAATTGAATTTATCAATGTATCTTAATGATTCACAGGAGTCGTGACCTATGTAGTACTGAGCGGCGCCTCTCCCTTCCTGGATGAGAGTTTGGAGGAGACGTGTTTGAACATCTGCCGCCTGGACTTCAGCTTCCCCGAGGACTACTTCCAGGGCGTGAGCCCAGCTGCCAGGGACTTTGTCCGCCTGCTGCTCCAGGGCGATCCGGATCGGCGTCCCTCCGCGGCGTCCTGCCTACAAGAGCCCTGGCTCCAACCTCGAGGCACGTTGAACCGAGACGCCGGATACGCCCCCTTAAATCACACGCAGCCACCAGCACCTTCGCCCTCAGAGAGCCATTACAGCACACATCTGGACACCTCCAGGCTCATCTCTTTCATCGAGAGACGGAAACACCAGAACGACGTTCGCCCCATAGGCGCCATAAAGGCCTTCCTTCACAGCCGCCTGCTCAACCACACCTGACGTAAAAAGGTAAACTCGACCAGAAGGAGCTCCCTGCCAGAGCTGCTCCTGGTTGAATTGAGAGGACCACCAGCGACATGATCCCCTTTTCCCTCATGAAGCCACAAAAGTCCTGCTGCTGCTGACTGACTGACCTCTGCTGATTTAAAACCCTCTGACTCTCCCCTCCCTAACCTTGGCATATTGTCACTATGCCTGCACAACGAACGAACAAACCTATCAGAATCTATTGGAATCTATTTGTGATTTCAAACTTTGACTCAGCAGGGAGAAAAGCGAGCTTTCTCAACAAGCCAGCGTGAGCAAGTCTTGCGTTTTTGGACAGTGTTAAAACAAAAGAAATTAGAATACTGTATAATAAGAGTAATTCAGGCTGCTTTCGGTTGAAATGTTTTTGGTTTTTTTGTTGTTGTTTTTTTTTTTCTAACGAGAGATTACTTTTTGTAAATGAAACCATGTACAGCGAGGAAACAGAGAACTGTCTTTATTCGTACCTTTTGGAGAACAAAAGGGGTAGTTTATGAGCAGGAAGATGGCGCGTAGATAAAGCGGAACCCATCAGCAGGGTCCGCTCATCCCGGAACGAGAAGGGACTACCAAAACCACGTTTTCCAGAAACTCCTGAAAGTCACATTCAGTGCAATAGTTTGCTTATCGTTACTCGCCCACTTCAGTTTGAAAATTTCAGTTTCATCGAAGAAGAAAAAAAAAAAAAAAAAAAAGAACAGGCATAAAAAAAGCAGCAACGCTCCTCAGATTTATTGACCTGCGTCTGCCTTACGTGTAAATAATATTTTCCTGCTTCTCATTTCGAAGAATTTATCTCCAGCGAAAGCGGTTTCATTTGCCGAGCATCAGTGGGCCCATGCAGTAAGTCAGTAGGGGTTGACTTTCACTCTGAACAACCCCGCTACTCAAAATGCACTCGTATTTTGCATCAGTTCTCATGTGCAATGTTGCAGCTTTAACATTTATGCAACTATTTATGAAGACTTGTGTTGTAGCCGTAATTCTTAAAAAGGCATGTACGTACCTGGTACTGCAATAGATGTCTGTATTGTGTTAACTCTTATGTATTAAGTTCAGTATTACTATCCACAAAGCCCTGGAACAAAGGTGGGTTTTCGGGAAATAATGTATAAAAAAAATGTGTATCTGTAAAAATCTAGGCACTTACGCTTTCATTTTGTCCCGTTTTTTTAATTTCCTGTAACAAAACCAAAGTTGGCTTTCTTTCCCTGCTAATATGTGTTTTTATTTTATTTTATTTTAGTTATTTTTTTTTTCATGTTAAGTTATAAGAGGCCACGCTGAACCCTAGACATGTGAGTGTTCACTAAGGTTCATGCGTGACTTTATTTATTCTTATCGTAATAAGAAATTGTTCGGTGGTTTTATAGCTGAAAACTTTTTCTTTCTTTCCCCCCTATCCCCCTCCACTTGTCTCTTTTCGAGCTGTGCACAAAGTGGTTTGCCGTGTGAGTTTGTTCGGCTTCTGTAGGTAGACAAACCGGTGTTCGTTGCAAGATTTGTTTAGCATCTTGGTCTTCGAGCAGTTTCACCAAGATTTTAGCAGACACTATATTTATCAGCATTAACAGGTGACGGACGCCTCTGCCGGTTATTTTTAAATAAGTTGGTGTCCTTTTTTTTCTTTCTTTCTTTTTTTGAAGTGCCAGCTGTGTCAGTCAGCCTGGAGAGATGCGTGAAAGTAAACCTTGTTTCTCATTTCATTTGAAGGCTGTAGAACTAACCGTCACATGATCTCATTTAAAGAACAACATGTCGAGTTTTGCGTGTACAGTCTACCATTTTATGTCATTTATTTTATTATATTATTATTATTATTTATTGGTGTGGATGTGGGTTTCCCAAAAATGTTAATCAAATTCTCTTGAAGGCTGATTAGTGGAAGAATATTGATATCTTTAGCGGGAAACCATGATTATTCACGATGTAAAGATGTACAGAGAGGGTCAGGGGCAGTTCAGCCCACGCCCAGGATGTAAACCTCATAACTGTCATATTTTAAATACACCTACGACAAGACTGCAGCATTGTCATCTTGAATGTCTTACTAGGACTTATTTTTACTTTTGCATGTATATTTCTTTGTACAGAAGATTGTGTTTACATGTTACTACGTGTTGTAAATATTTTATTTCGTCCTCTGTTATTTTGCCATTAAACGTACAAGGAACAACTGAGACTTCAGCGTGCGCCTACAGGACCCTCGTATACACCCACATGTGAGAATGGAGCTGAAACTGTTATCGTTCTTTTATTATTTCCCATAACCTTCTAACCTGTTAGAAGATAATTCTGTATGAGCAAAGAGCTGGGGGAAAGCCCACAGGACTAGATCAGTTGAATGAAAGGGGCATCAGCAAGGACTTAGATAAAGTGTGGCTTCACACTGGATTTGGTTTTAATTTCAGCCTTTCAGGCCGTGTGAACAACAGCACAAGGTGTACACATGCGGTTTTTGTAATCTTGCTTCAAAGTGACCGTGCTGCATTTGTAATTGAAGCGTCTCCTCTGCGGGGGGAAATCCTTTTTTTAATGATGAAAAAGCAAGATGACAAGATAAAGAAGGGGAAGGAGCCGTGTAGGTATTACACTGAGCGAATGTTATATGTGTGATGAAGATCTGCATGCAAGATAACCTATCTTAAAGAAACAGAGAGGGGGTGTAACAGATCTTATCTGTCAACTGCAGATGCTTCTGCTTGTGCATGAATCAGTGCGTGCAATGACTGTTGTTACTTTGCACAGAACGCACGATTTCCCCATCTCCTTAATCCACTCATCACTTATCGAACAGAAAAGGTATGTTACCATAAAGTCTGTCGATACAGTGTGGTGACCATCATATCGTGGTTATCGTGATCAGTTGTAGAGTCATCGCAGTCTGGGACATTCAACAGAGCGTGGGCCAAAAAAGGAAGCTGTGCTGTTTGCATAGACACAAGTGATTCACCTGGAACACCTGCACCTCTGTCTCTCTTTCTATATATATATACTGTACATGTAAAGGTCATTGTTTTGACACGGTCTGAAAGGAATCTTCATATCAGGTGTGACATCCATTTAGATTTCCTTAGCAACAACAGTAGCAACAATTTTGCATGAAACCCTCAATGTATGTGGGCAATCATAGCAGACGATCTTGTGATAAAAATCTCAAGCAAGTGCTGCGAGGTGTGAAGGTGATGCATGCTGGTGTACTGTTTCTTCTTTCACTCTCCTATTTTTACCTTGTGTTGTTTTTTGCCTCACAAATGTGGTTGGTGTCTTGAATAAATACTGCCCAGACAGGTAGTAAGGCAAGTGCCAGTCAAGTGCCAGTAGTAACAAGTGGAAGACCCACTCATAAGAGGTTGTAACACTTGATTACAACATATAGGGTGTAAAAAAAAAAAGCAGATATTCTATGAAAGCACCTTACTTGTGGCGTCACGTGTGTTTCTTAGCATCTTCGACATTATTTCCCCATCTGTGACGAGTTACGCACTGTTGCTTCTGGGCATTTTTCTATCTCACTCACCCACTGCAATCTCTGTCTGACTTGGTGGCTAAAGGGTAAGAACATTTTTGAATCACCGTGAGATCTAGTTCTCTGTATGTCTTCATTAGAGAAAAGCGTGGGGTTTCCTTTGAAAAAATACCTAGAAAGTTCATACCGGTGCACAGAAAATGATATGAACGCATCCCACACACAGGCGGAGTGCTGCCGGCGAACCGCCGATTGCAGGGGTTGAACAGCAGATGGCGCTAAAGAACTTAGCTGTGTCTGAGAAGGGGTTGTTTGCGAAATGCAAAGCCGCCAAGTCACCTTCCCCATTTAGGTTGCATCGACGAGGCTTTTAAATAATTGGACGGAAATTTCTCAGGGTCTGGGAGACTAAAAACCAAACTACAAGTTTGCAGTCTGTGCACACAAGACTCCCAAGTTTCGTACCAAGTCACTGAGGACAAAGCCCACCCTAGATTCTGTCCAATATATTATGCTTGCCATGTTATGGTCATTTGAATATTTTCTGCCACCCTGTCTGTTATTATCTTCTGAAGCTGTTTTACTTCCTGTTTTCTTTTTTTCCACCACTTGGTTGGACTGCCCCCCCCCCCCCCCCCATGCTCCCCTCCCATGTGTTTCACCTGTGTCTCCTTATAACACCATCTCTTGTGTGTGAGTGTATGTGTGTATATATAGCCCCGTCTTTCACTTTGTTCTCTTGTCAACTCGTCTGAGTTGCCTGTGTGTGTTGCTGTCGTGTGTTTTTCTTTCTGACCTTCGCTGGTTGCGTGCTTCGATTTGTTTCCCTGACATCCCTGCAGCGTCTCAAGTTCTGTTTTGTTTTTTGTTTTTTATTCATTCAGTTGTTTTGGTGTCTGCTCCTGCTCCCCTTAGTGACTTGCATTTGGGTCCTCCCTTCCTTCCTCCCTCCCCTGCTATTGTCCGTGAGAATCCTGTCTCTTCTGTAATACATACTGTAAGCTGAGGTTAAGTCCCTCCGCTGCTTTCACGGGAAAGAGTTTCACAAGGCTTATTAACCACTGCAGGAAGACGTCTGCAGTCTAATAAAGTCCCTAAAAGATTGCCTCATCGACGAATGTTTTTGCACAGCAATGCATTTTAGACACGAGTGTGTTCCTCTGAGGCTCCGATTGGATCTTGTGTTGTTAGAAAGACGTTCATAGTTTGGCCTATTGTGTGTTTTCATTTTAGTGATCATGTCTTTTCATTGTTGAGGATTTGAATGTTACGTCTGGGCAGTTTCAGATTCAGCCACATGTCCCCAGGTAACCTTTTAATAGGCGGTAATGTAGGATTCCTCTGCAGGCTGCACTTCCATTTTCCTCCTCTAGAGCCATTTCTTGCCAGGTTTGCTTGAGTTCATGAACCTGCTGGGAGGTCAACTCACGGCCCGCCTTCATCCTTCAGACAGAAGACCTCCTGTAGACTTCAAGCGTGCTTTGATATGGCACAGAATCCCAGGTTGAATCATTGCTGCTACTATCAGCTGTGTTCCTGAGGCAGTGACGCAACCCTCAAACCATCACGCTTCCACCACTAGTGCTTCACACTTGGTTTGAGGTTCTTCTCCTGAAATGTGATTTTTTTTTTTTTTCCCTGTACTTAGCATGTCTACTGCTCCTGTGGCCACACAACTCTATCTTTGAGTCACCTCTCCACGGCACAATATTAATATAAATATAATATAAGAGTTTTGGCTACATTTTAACCGGTAAAACAAAGGTATTTATTTGAGCATAATCGTGTTCCTGTTTCCACGATTCGCACCTAAAGTAGGTCAAAGGCATGCGACGTCTTCTTGATTTCAAACATATGCACTTTGATACAGACAGCTGAAAGATTTACCTGCAGATATTATGTTTGCTGTCTGCTAAGGAAGACAAACTGACAGTCATTTGAGATCGGTTGTGGGCATTGTTTTCATTTATTTTATTTTTTTTAAATGGAGGCAGGTTTGATTCCATGCCAGACTGAGGCTCCGAAGGACCTCCATGTCTCCACCTGTAGTATACAAACCGGTGCAATCACTCCTGGCTGCCGATATTCATTCATTTATTCATTCAAGCGTGTCATCCTCAGTAACACTTCTCTTAACTTAGCTCTCACCACTTCCTCAGTCGAAACAAAAAAAAAAAAGCAGCCCTCTGCAACTTCGTGTGGAGCTCTTGAGAGAAAATGTTTATGCCCTCTTTACTCTCTCGCTATCTGCTTTTTGGTTTGTAACCATGATAAGAAAATCAGCATGAATGAGGCTACACACCAGAGTCAACAGAGCCGTGTGTCACACCAGGACAATCAGTGCACGTCTCTGACTGTTGGTAGAGATAAAGATAAGAAAAGCAAACAAAAAAAAACCTTAAACGAAACAAAAGAGCGGGGAGGATAATAATTTGAGAATGCAAATTTATTGAACAAGAGTGAGGCACCTGAATAATATGCAGCAGAATAAAACGGAAAAACATTGCACGAGTAAAATAAAAAAAACAGCTTACTGGACAGTTCATATGTAACTATACAAATATACTTCACTGACTGCAGAAGCAACCATGAAAGAGTTAAAGGGGTACAGCCCTTTTTTTATGTCGAACAATGTCTGCGGTTCTTCTTTTTTTTTTTTATGGACAGATGCGGTATTTTTGTCTTCATGTGATGGCAACAGAGAGGAAATATGAAATGTGAGAGGGGGATGTTGTGGTTTTCTTTTTACTTGGATATTCACAAAAAAAATGTAAAAATAAAAAATTGACATTTTCCTAGTAACTAAAATGCCATAACAACGGGGGCTAATGAGGAAGAAAAATTAGAGGAACAGATTCTAGCTCAGCTCAGGAGTAGATATTTCTGCACTGAGGGTATGAACTGCGAATTTACTGACTGATTAGACATTTAGGCATTAGTCATTTGTTATATGAAACATTTTAACTCATCTGTGTTTTACCTTTTTCTTCTTTCCCCTTTAAAACAAACTCGTTTTTCTTTTTTTTAAAAATGACGTACCTAGTTTGTCTAATGCTGATTAATATCAGGCCATATTGTCAGCACGATGCTCGGATGTGCACAGAAACTGCAAAGGTTAAACTGACAGCTCGGTTACTTGTTTCCCCTTTCAAGGTTGTGGTTAGCTCTAGGTTGATGTATAAAGTGCAAATCTTCTGCTCAAGATGCTACGAAACCTGCAATGCCAATACAGCTGTCTGCAGCTAAGACCTTTTGCAGAGCAGCAGGCTCATGCAAGCACAGGGTGCATGCAAGCGCGAGAAGAGTGGTCACGAAATAAGAACAAATATTAAAAGGAAACGGCCCCCTTCTAATTTAGATCCCGGCCTATAGCTCGCACGCCTATTGTCTCTTTTGGCAGCTGACGCCTGAATGAGGTTGCTGCTAACAGCTGTAGTAGCTGACACACTTTCACACCTTCAGCATGTGACTGAAAAGGGAAAACAAATTTTTAATTCTAAACAATTGACTCATGGGCTCGCGCAGATACATTCTGTTTACCTCTCAGTTCAACGAGGGCTGCGTGTCACATCATATTTCCGGTACAGCTGTCGAATACACTCTCATATACTCTGTACAAAATTCAAGTATAAAAATATATCATAAAAAAATATATGGTAAAATAAAAAGGTGCATTGTGAACAATAAAGCGTCTTAAATACATATATACAATCATTTCTATTCTATTAACCTACTGCAATCAACCTAAATGTGACTGAAGTCCTAAAACTGCATATGATAATGGAGAAATAGCCATTTTTTTAAGTTGACCTCTCAGCAACAGGCAGACCACAGAACCGTTGCCTGCACGACCACATTTTACACAACCGTGCCCCTCTCCTCCAGGCTGCTAGTTTGCGAGTAGACGGATGTAAGGAGCCTGTCCTGCGGAATGTACACCTTGATGATCTGGCACAACCTGCAGGGAGCTCTGTTGACCAGCCTGACCAGGTGCCTCCTGAACTTCTCTCCGACGAACACATACAGGATGGGATTGAGGCAGCTGTGAGAGTAGGCGATGGCCTCTGTGATTTGCACAGCCAGTCGGATTGCTTTGCTTCTTTCGCATCCCATAAATATGTTCATATATTCCAGGGCCTTGAAGAACGCCGCAATGTTGTAGGGGACCCAGCAGCAGAGGAACACAGCCACCACTATGAGAACCAGTCGGATGGCCTGTTTCTTGGATGAGCGGCTGCACAGGAGCCTCCAGATGATCTGTGAGTAGCAGAAGCACATGATGACGACCGGGAGAAACAGACCCAGTACGTTCATTTTAAAGAGGCTGAAGATTCTCCAGAAGTGATTGTTTTCCTCCAAATTGTTGTCTGATGTATATGCAGGGTAACAGAATGTAGACAAATTGGATGTGTTGCCACTGCTCTGCTCTTTGAGAAAGATCAGGTCTGGAAATGAAGCCAAAAACCCTGCAGACCATGTGACGGCGGCTGCAATCATGCCAAAGGAGCGCGTTCGTGCTCTCATAGCGTACACGGCGTGCACTATAGCCAGGTAGCGGTCGATGCTCATCAGGCTGATGAAGAAGATGCCACAGTAGAAGACGATATTATAAATGCCCAGGACTAGCTTGCACATGCCGTCGCCAAACACCCAGTGGTCGCTGGCTTGGTAGGCCAGGAAGGGAAGCGTGCACACCAGGAGGAGGTCAGCAATGGCCAAGTTTAACAGGCACACGTCGGTCATGCTGCGCAGTCGCACCCCGCAGCAAATGACCCAGATGACCAGAGAGTTACCCAGGAGGCCCAGGACGAAGAAAATTGAGTAGAGGGGTGGAAGGAAACTGGCCCCATGCTTCTCATATGAGCACAACCCATAGTCCTCGTCTGGATACTCGTAGTAGAAGTAATCAGAAGTTTCAGGCATGGCGGCTTCTGTGGTAACACTGGAAATAAAGAGAGGAGAAAATCCAAACAATTAGGAGGTTCTCAGTATTTATTTTATTTTTTTATTGTGAGTGAACCGATGTTGCAGAAACCACGCGCTGATGATCCCAAACCTGTAAATCAAGTCTTTATTTAGCCAAGTCTTTACTTAATTACCAACCCGCCTCTCGCCTCATTAACAGCTGTGATAAAGCCCTCCAGAGAACAAGCGGTTACAGAAACGAATGAATGAATTTACTTAATTACCAAAGTCTGCACATATTCCAGAGAGAAACGACATTTAATCCTGTCTGCATTACAATTGTATGTAGGTCAAAATGACAACAAGAGCTTGATGTGATTTGATTTGAAAATCAAACCTTTTCCAACCTTACTCCACTTGCACGGTGGACTGCAAAGGAAACCAGATCTCCTAATGAGTATTTAAGTTTCGAAAAGGGTTTTAGAGCAAGTCTCTGCTCTGATCGAGTGAATATCATTAGCTCTAAGTTCAAGTGAAGTCAAAGGAGTTCAGATTACAAATCTCCTGATGACTTCCAGATGCTAGTGAAAAAATAAAACAAAACAGAAAGCAGCTTACTGAACACAATGTTGTTGCTTTGCGTAAAGCTGTACAGTCCCCTTATGAAGTTATGCCATAAAGGTATGTTTTGAGAGTATCTACACTGTAACAAAGCCCAGAGGATGAAGAGGTCCTCACCAAGACACTTGATGTTGGACTAAGGCATTTCCTTTTGCTATCAAAACACTTTAAGAAGTTTCTTTTCTTACACATTCTTTCACTTGGTTTGTCCCGTTTACTGTATGGCTCCAACAAGTTGAGAAAAAAGGCAAAGGGAACCACATTCTATGCTAAAAAGTTTAGTTTCCTCTCTTTGTTTATTCATGTTCAGGTCATTATGTGGTTTGTCGTGGTTTTTAGTTTGTGTTGCTGCGTCATTCCTATATAACCAGGAAGAAGATCTGCTGTCCCCAGACGTAAACCCAGCTGGAGCTGGGTTTCCAGCTTTGTTTCCAGCTGCGCTTCCAGCTGGTTTCTTTGCAGCTGTTACACAGAATCACAAGTAATGCAGTATCAAAGCATGCCAAGTCTCGGGTTCGGTTCTGGCACAACGTGGCAACGAATCTGGATGTCACAGCCCTAACCGAACTGGAAAATCAGCTGATAATAAAAAACCCTCTCAGTAAAGAGAAACAATGGCAGCTACCAAGACTACCACACTTCTGACAATAAACAAACAGAATGTGGGTGGGCATGAGTCAGTGTCAGCAGATTTAAACTTACCCATATGAGACTTCTTTATGAAGACTCTCGCTGAAAACAGAAAGAGTAAATGCTTCCATTGAAAAGAAAAGATAGGAGAGAAGAGGAAATGGGGTGTTTACACGCCCACAGGCTGTACTTCGTCCTACTGGATTTCAAAGATGTGTGTCATGAATTCCTACAACTACAAATACAGCCATATCGTTTACACTGAGTCACACCATATGGTTCCTGTTAAGTTTTAAGTGTGTTATTCTACATTATATCGCTGCAATAGTTGTATATGTATATATTGATATCCACTAATATTAATCTACCATTGATGTTATGAATATGTAACATACATATATGTAATAATGTAACATAATACATAATAATGCATTATAATTATTTTATTATTGCTGATGAATAAACTTCCAAGTAAACAATAATCTAAGTTATATATAATTATATGCATTTTGCTTAATGTTTGGTAGCTTTTGCACTGATTTGAAATTGTGTTTTTTTATTTTTCTCGCTCAGGGATCTTGTTCTCATTGAACTCATCAGGGCTCATGGATGCAAACCAGCCTGCGCGACTGGACAACGGCCAAGAAGGCGATCTCAAACCGAGCGTACCATTATGACACAGACTCTTGTACATTAGTCGTCGTTTGAGTTCTGGGGATATTAGCTGTCTCTTGAGAGGGGAATCTGACTGACGTGTGTCTTGTACTGGCCGTGCCACTGCGGTGCGCAGAAATCCCTGAGTAAATTGGTGGGCCCTTTGTGACACACCTAGACAACCTAGTCTGTGGGCTGCAGTCCAGATTAGTATGCGAACAACTGAGTCTTAAAAGTGTGTGTTATGTCCACACCATACATGCATCTAAATGCCGGCTGCCATACAGTATTGTGCCGCAAGTGTTTTTATTATTTACCCAGGACAGCAAAGGCAGTGCACCTATTCGGGGTTAGGGTTAGCGTTTTGTTAAAGGTACAGTTAAAGGTACAATTACTTACATGCTTCCAATTGTCAGATTCACTTTTGACATAATTTATGTTGAAAACCAGTTGCTTCATTTCGAATGTTTTGAGAAAAATAACCGTACCTCTAAGTTAATGAACCTCATGTTCATGCATGAAGCCCACACTCATATAGGCTCGCTCAGGCCTACAATATCTGCTGCAAATTAGCCGTACCACAGAGACGTACTGCTCATTTCATAATAATCATCACTTCCTCAAATCAATTAGCAGAAGTTAAGTAACAATATGCAAACCACTGGCTCAAATGCATGCAATAAACACTTCATAAAGCGGGACATTTATCGTTTCCTGGAAGGACTGCTTAAAAAAAATATTGTTTTTGTCTCGACAAAATGCAGCGCACCAGCCTACAGAACATGGTGATTTTTTTAAATGTCATGGCAGGGTTTCATAGCATGTAATTTTCAGCAGTACATTTTCACATGAACTGTTTGCAGAGTGAGAGCACTGGGGCATAGTGACCACAGTGGAATAAACCTTCAGATTGAATTGGTAACATATCGGCAGTGTGGGTGGCACACATGCCGCAGACAGAATCAACCTGTGTCTGAAATTGTGAGAATTGTGAAAAGTGCTCAAATGACACATATCCTCAATTTCCAGAAATGAAGAATAAAGACAATACTGTCAATGCAAATTGTCAGTTTTGAACACAAATGCATTGCGGAGGAGGTGTGGGATATTGCAGTTTCTTCTCATTCAAATAAAAACAAAAAATAAGATGAGCAAAGGAATGAAAAAAAATCAAATACGGACATTTTGAATAAAATTCTAAATGTGTTTTTTGTACTCTCTCTCAATAAAAGGCTGAGTCGACCATCAGTAATTCTTGGTACACCATGGAGCGCTCTTCTTCAATCATAGTAGGTTTCAAACCTTGAATAATTTTTTTTCATGATTAACATCCTAACCACAGCTGATCCTCAAGTGATAACGGAGCTTTTATTAGTCACTCTAAAATTAGACTCAGAGATTGAGAAGATTAGATTTTGAGCAAAAGAGCAAAATCTTGTATGAAAACTGATCAAACCAATATTAATATTAATATATTAATATAATAGCTTTTTACTTTTTACCTTTATCCATTTTATCCCAGTAATGAAGACGCAGCAGTGGTAAAATATTCTTCATGTATGCATTGTTACAGGCTATGTGTTTTCTCAAGCGTCACATAAGCGTGCAGAAAATAACTGATGACTCTTCTGATGACTCTTAAAAAAGTGAAAAACAAAACAAAACAAAAAACAAAGAAAACCTTTTACCTCTCATAGCTGCTTGTTACGTTGGCGATAGTGGTGTTCATTCTGGATGCCGAGGTCCAGGGGTGTGTGGTCAAGTCAGAGATGTTATCAGAGTCCAATTTGGTAACACAAGACGCCGTGCACGAGAGATGACAAAAGACAAGGTGTTAACGTTTTGCATATGTTTTTATAAGGTAAAACTCCCATCCCCAAAACCAGAGTATTAGAGTGGGCTTGTGGCTTGCATATGAAACATTGGGTTGTCACTTCCTGAGAATGCTTTCGAAACGTACAAGCAGAAGCCCGCAGCGCCTGCGGTACAGAACCACAAGTCCACAGATGCGACATGCACGGCTCGGACTAGTAGACGCACAGGTGGAGGTTTGCAGAACTCTGCATGTAGGCTTCTTCTTTTCTTTTCTTTTTTTTTGGGCATGAAAGAAGTGATACTACTGACACACTGCAGTCTGACAGTTTCAAAACATCACCATGTATAGGAAACCAGTTACTTTCTCTGAGTAGGGAAAAACTCTGACTGATATCTGAAGCTAGGAATTAGGTGTGACTTATTTTGATTCAGTGAGTAGCTGAATTGTGGGCCGAGCTGCGGCTTGCCAGTCAGGTGGGTTGTTGGTATATGACATGGGGATGCCACTCTGCATGCTTTCTTGTAAGTAATGAAGACTGTCAAGAATGATAGTAAGAACATGGTTTCATCATCTCACAGGCTGCTTGCACTGTGTAAATAACTTGCCTTTCACACACACACATACACACACAGATAAGAATAGAAGGTCAGAAAGCTCTCATTTATCAAAAAAGCCAACACAAGTGACTGAGCATTAAAAATTTTATTTTACAATAACAACATAGCTTGATACATACTTGATACATTCTGTACATTTGCATACTTTTATTCTGTGCACTTTCAAAATGAGTCGGTCCTTCTTACCGAGCACAGGTATCACTTTGCAGCTCAGAGGCATAAACCACATGAACTACGGCACACCTACACACCCACACACCCAACTGTTCACCTTCAGTCTTTCATTTAAAAAAAAAAAAAAAAAAGCCAGTGCTGCAAAGACGGAAGCCCCTGCCACCCCCGCGCAGATGACACGCTTTTAATAATCCGACCGTACAGGTGTGTTGGAAGTCTCTGTGGTGTCTCTTTGGCTGACGGTGCCCCAGCTCGTGTGACTCCAGCAGAAGATTCTGGGCAACACCTTGGCCAACGACTTCCTAAACTTCTCGCCTATAAAGGCGTAGATCACTGGGTTTACGCAGCAGTGAGACAGCGCAATGATCTCGGCGCAGGTCATGGCGGCGCCGATGGCAATCGAAGCGTTGCAGTCGCTTATGATCCCCAGCAGCTCCAGCGTCTGAAGCAAAATCGTGACGTTGTACGGCACCCAGCACACCACGAACACGCACACCACGGTGAAAATCAGCTTCACTGCCTTTGCCTTCTTGGAGTTCCTCGACTTGGACAGCACCACAAGGATTTTCACATAGCAGAAAATCATAATGGGGAGGCACACAACAAGGCCTAAGGTGTTCTCCCTGAAGTTTCGCAGCATCTTCCAAAATTGCTGCGATTCTTCTGGGTATAAGGGTTGGCACTCTGACTGGTTGTTTCCTTCACCCAGCTCCAGGTTGGCAAATATCACCTGAGGGAGGGCCATGATGACAGATACAATCCAGATAACCGTGCTGGCTATAATTCCGTAGCAAAGCGTTCGAGCTCGCATGGCTGCCACAGCGTGGACGATGGCCAGGTAGCGGTCCACGCTCATCAGGGTCACAAACAAGGTCCCGCTGTAGAAACCTAACTGTTCACAAGAGCAGAGGTAGCAGCACAGTCAGAACGGGATGTGACATCAGAAATCACCAGCCTCACTCAAGTCTCATCTGGCGTCAAATCACTCAGATCAATTCTGAGTTTTAATCATCAGAATGTGACTGATTTGTCAGTGATCTAAATAATAATATTAATAATAAATAGACAGTACCTGATAGACTCCTGTTGTCAGTTTGCATGATACAAGGTCCTGGTAACCACTGGCCCAGACAGGCAGGGATAAAGCCAGTAGGAGGTCAGACAGAGCCAGGTTGAGGAGGCACACATCGGTCATAGTCTTCAGCTTTATGTGCCGGAGGAGAACCCACAGGACTCCACTGTTGCCTGCAAAACCCGCTCAAATATTAAGACCTTATCTTGTGTTTCCTGTTGTTTATGGTGGCAAACAATAGAGTATGTGTATTGCAGCTTTAGCTAAACTCACATTTCTTTTGCTGGACCGTGTGTTTGGTGCTTTCATAAATATACTACATATATTCATGTAATTCTGTACCATTACATATGAGTTGTTAATGAGATGAAGTTAAATATACTGGTTTGTGGCACTGGTACATGTACTGTTTATAACCCAGGCTCTTTTGAAAAACTGATTTGAAAGGCTGGACAGTGAGCTGGAGAGGTGTGTGTCAGTGGGCGTGATAGGACATCATTTATACCTGAGCCAGTCAATCACTGACTCCATCTTATTCGTGTCAGTGCTTTTCCGTCCATATTACTGCACCTTATCATTTATCCTTCCCATGTATATAGTGTTCTATTTCTTTCTATTTCTTGTACAGATTCAAATCTTTTAATCTTTTTTGTTTTGCTTATGCTATTGTATTTTAGTTGTTTCATTATTTGTTTTATTTTATTTTATTCATTTTAATTTTAAATAAGTCTTTTGAACATACCTAGCAGTCCCACACAAAAGAGCACGTAGTAAAGGACCATTAAGATTACGTTTTGGTTGGGGAAGTGTGAGGCGCTATCTTGGTTGCAGATGTCCAGATAGTCATACTCAAAATTGTCCGTGGTGCTGTGGGAAAAAGAACAGAAAATTTAATCAGCACCTCACATGGTACTTGTTAGAAAACAATTCTTCTTCACGCACATGCGTGGTCTTTGCAAGTTATACCAGTTGTCACCAGCCATCCTAAATGAGCAAGCACCATTTCTATGAGGACAATAATACAAACACTGAACTCAAGCTTGGCGGGTATGTGCAGTTCTCCAAAAAGCAAACCAAATACTAGTTTAAGGTTTTCTAAATTATATTAAGGTGTTCTGGACATTTCCTCTGGTAAAAAGGTGTATGTATAATCACACTCGTACTTTTCCCAGTACTCTGCCATGTCCTCTGTGGTGTTCATGCCGCTGCGGGAGACAAAGCAGAAGGTTTAGTCAGTTCGGCAGCTGTGCTACAAAAAACCAAGAATGACGCGATGAAGTCTGAAACCCATTTTTATTGTGGTATTTGAAGGGAAGAGAGGGAATGTGCTAAAACAATGTTATCCAGGGGTCACTTCATACTATTCAGAAAAGAGTTGCTTGAAATACACTCAATAAAATCACATCATTTCAGTCTCCACATGCTTCAACTTGGCCTTTAACATGAAGCAATAAAATAAATATATTTAAAAGTTATTCCTGTTTTTAGTACTGACCATCGTCATGGGAGGAACAACTCAGGTCAAGTAAAGTGGGTATACGTTTTTCAAACCTTTCTGAGGTTACTGAACCTGTCTAGCGTAGTCCTCGAGTTAAATTCAAACCAAACACTAGTCAGAGTTTTCCTAATTTATATTAAAGCGTTCTGGACATTTCCTCTGGTGAAAAGGTGTATGTATAATAACACTCGTACCTTTCACCGTACTGTGCCATGTCCTCTGTGGTGTTCATGCCGCTGCGGGAGACAAAGCAGAAGATTTTGTCAGTTCGGCAGCTGTGCTACAAAAAACCAAGAATGACGCAATGAAGTCTGAAACCCATTTTTATTGTGGTATGTGAAGGGAAGTGAGGGAATGTGCTAAAACGATGTTATCCAGGTGTCACTTCATACTATCCAGAAAACAGTTGCTTGAAATACACTCAATAAAATCACATCATTTCAAACAGTCTCCACATGCTTCAACTTGGCACATAAAATAAATAACAATAAAATAAATACATTTAAAAGTTATTCCAGTTTTTAGCACTGACCATCCCTAATGGGAGTAACAACACAGGTCAAGTAAAGTGGGTATGTATTATCACACTTGTACCTTTCCCTGTACAGTGGCGTGTTCTCCGTCACATTCATGACGCTGCGGGAGACAAAGCAGAAAACCTCGAGTTAATTCCAAACCCAAAACTGCTTTTTTTTTTCAGGTTTTCTTATGTTAAAGTGTGAGATTTCCTCTGGAACAAGGTGTACGTATGATCATACTTGTACCTTTCATAGTGCGACAATGAGACGTTTTCTAACCCGTTCATGCTGCTGCGGGAGAGGAAGCAGAACATGTACAGGAAATTTAGTTGGCATGACTACAGCAGTGGAACAAAATATCAAGAATGTTCAGTGGAGTCTAAAACCCATATTTATTGGTGGTGAACATGTGGCAAAGTCAAGTCTCTACAAGAGTAAAATCACCTCAAGTCCAAATCCACATGCTTTATTTTGTTTGTGACTTATTTCAGTTTCTATTTAGTATCTATTTTATTAGTTAAAACAAAACTGACACTAGCTGTAGATTGGTGGGCATGAGGTCTGCCTTCTTCTCTAAGGTGTGGTCGTGCAGCTTGATTCTTAAAAAGCACCCACCACCTTCTGCGTCGCGCTTCAGTTCAAGTTCAAAGTCATCATCACAACTGAGTTTTACAGAGATTTCTGTAATGTATGCTAAATGATAGATTAAATATTCCACATGTTTCCTCACTGACCTACAAATTTAAAAGTGAAAACGTAACAAAAGCCACTTTATTTCAGTACCCCTTCCTCTCTTCACTCACTGTCTTAACAAACTCCATATACAATTGGAAAATATTTTAGTAGAAAAACACGGCACGACCCTTTATGAGGTTTTAACTAAGCAACAACTTCAGTACGACTCTTCTTCCTATTAAATTTCTCACACCATATTAACTTAAAGGTGCCCTCATTCAAATGAGAAATTTAAATTTAAATATAGAATTTGTTACTTCTACTTACTTCACAATGCAGTTATTTGAATCCTGGTTTTATATTCTTCAGCCCATGAAAGTTTAAAAAAAATCCCCTCCACTCAAACATCTTCCAGAAACAGAAAAAGCTGTTTCTCCTCTTTCTTAGACAACATGTTCCACGCCACCATGATAACTGAAAGCCGCATGTTCCACACTGAACGGTTTTGCTGAGATAGAAAACAGAAGCAGGCCGGGAAAGGGTTGAAATGATATATTAGTGGACTTTCCTGCCCTTTAAGACGAACTTCTCAGATGCAATCATCATTTAGTGACTCAGGACTGAAAATGCTTCTGACAAACAAGAGCTAAAAAAAAAATTCCAAATCTGAAAGATATGAAATTACACATTCACTGATAGCAAGTTCTAATCTGACTTTATGTAATCTGAGTGTAGTATAATGTCAGAGATACTAGCAGTATTTCAACACGCTTTACCAGCCTGGATGTAGATGTAGAGCATGTCTATGAATATCACAAACTTCCTCCGATTCTGACCATAATCAAATCCATGTCATCTTTTAAACCACATCTCAAACAATGTTCTTTCACTAGCATAGTACACAGAACCACCTGCTTTGACACCCATGCCGACCCTCACTTCCTGTGGCTGACATTTGCATATGCACAGACACGTACACAGAGCCACACGTGCACAACAAAAAATCCTCAACTGCGCACTGTGTTTATACAGTTAGTGGAGGAGACTAATTGTAAGTCAAGCCAAGTGTCAATTAAAAATATTAACCCGCTTACCACGCTCTGCGCCAATATCACTGCTTCTGAATTTTGTGTGTTCTTGTGTTGCGCCTCAAGTCTGCATGTCATCCCGTCTACTTGCTTTGCAGGCTTTTTGTGTCAAATCCTCCTGCAGGGTTCATTTCTGGTAAGGTGAACTCTGGGTTTGATGTTTCCTCCGCATAGTGTTACAGCGTGCAGAAAAAGTGTCAGTGCGGTTTTCTGAGAAATGTCCCATACGTCAACGCTTAAAAGAATTAAGCGGAGATCATATTCTAATGAGGAGCTTTTCTTACTTTCTTTGTTCTTTGCAAACTTCTGAATGGACCTGATCTTTATGATAAAACAGTGAGCTCATGTGGAATTGCAGAGTGTCTTCAGCTTAGCTATGTAGATGCTTGCTTTAAATCTACACAATATTGTCTCCTCAACTGATAGATACCTTTGTTATGGTGCTGTTGTGACTTTAAAATAGGTTAAATTTCATATGTATCTTCTCAGGGTAAAAGTTAATTAACACCAGTTTGATTTTTATGTAAATTATAGTTATAGTCAAAAAAGAAGGAGAATGGGCTGAAAACTACAAAATGAACAATTTATCTCTCAAACGTGACCAAGAACAACCCAGCGTGTGGCTTTCACTACATCAGATTAAAACAAACTGGATAAACCTAAAACAACTATGTGTTCTGTAGACTTCTGTGTGAATACTGCAATCTGCTGGAGACACTTTTTCAGTTTGGGGGTCACAGGCCCCAAAAACCACAAGGACCGCGGCTGCTGCCTTCACCTTCTTTGCAGTGGTTTGTGGCATTGATACTTCCGTTTATACTAATAAATGTAACATAAAAACCAGTAGATTAGTAGATTAGATGTAGATCAGATTAGTAGATAACCAGCACGTGGCAACAAGTACTACACTGACTGTAATAAAAGTCGCCACCTCGATTTAACTAAGCAAATAGGTACGAACCTCCTATTGGATAATTACTATCTCTCAGTTAACAACAAGCTATTTAACCCAAGCTGATGCAATGAGTAGCTTCTCATTTCTTATTAAACAACCATGTCTAAAGACACATCCCGTGGTTGTTCAGCTTTGTTCTTTGCAAACTTGTGCACATACCTGATCTTTATGATAAAACACTGAGTGTGGAATTACAGCGCTTGTTCATCTTAGCTATGTACACGCTTGGTTTAAATCTACACAATATTGTCTCCTCGACTGATATCTGCCTTTGTGATGATGCTCTTGTGACTTTAACATAGGTTAAATTTCATGGCTATGTATCTTCTCTTGGTAAAAGTTAATCAACACCAGTTTGATTTTCAAATTATAGTGATAGTCGAAAAAGGGAGAGTGCCAGCTGAAAAGTACAAAATGAACAATTTACGTCTCAAATATGACAGAAAACAGCCCTGTGTGTGACTTTCACGACATAAGATTAAAACAAACTGGATAAAACTAAAACAATCGTGTTGTGTAAATTTCTGTGTAAATCCTGCAATCTGCTGGAGCCACAAGGACCGCTGTGTTGCCTTCACCTTCCTTGCAGTAGTTTGTGGCATTGATGCTTCCGTTTATAAGAAAAGTAACGTATAAACCAGAAGATTAGTTGTAGATTAGATTAGTAGAAAACCAGCACATGGGAGCAAATATTACACTGACTGTAATTAAAGTCGCCACCTGGATTTAACTAACAAATAGGTACAAGCCTCCTATTGGATAATTACAGCATGGGCGATTATTTTTAAGTTAGTAACAAGTTATTTAACCCCAACTAATGCAATGAGTAGCTTCTCATTTCTTATTAAACAACCATATCTAAAGACACATCCCGTGGTTGTGGGTATGATGTTAGTCTGCTTGAGAAGGGTCAAATCATTGGCATGCATCAAGCAGAGAAAACATCTAAGGAGACTGTAGAAACTACTTAAATTGGGGCAAGAACTGTCCAACGCATAAAAACTGGAAGGATAGTGGGGAATCATTGCATCAGGGTAAGAAGAGAGGCAGATGAAGTGATGCACCTATCATGCCTAGTGTCTACTGTACAAGCCTGTGGGGGCAGTGCTATCATCCGGAGTTGCTGCAGTTGCTCAGGTCTAGGTGCAGCAACATTATGTGCCCAAAGAATGAGGTTGGCTGACTACCTGAATATACTGAATGACCAGGTTATTCCATCAGTGGATTTTTACTTCCCTGGTGGCACGGGCATATTACACTATATTACCAAAAGTATTCGCTCACCTGCCTTTACTCATTCTATGAACTGAAGTGCCATCCCATTCCTAACTCATAGAATTCAATATGATGTCAGTCCACCTTTTGCAGCTATTACAGTTTCAACTCTTCTGGGAAGACTGTCCACAAGGTTGAGGAGAGTGTTTATAGGAATTTTTGACCATTCTTCCAAAAGCGCATTGGTGAGGTCACACACTGATGTTGGTCGAGAAGGCCTGGCTCTCAGTCTCCGCTCTAATTCATCCCAAAGGTGTTCTATCGGGTTCAGGTCAGGACTCTGTGCAGGCCAGTCAAGTTCATCCACACCAGACTCTGTCATCCACGTCTTTATGGACCTTGCTTTGTGCACTGGTGCACAGTCATGTTGGAAGAGGAAGGGGCCCGCTCCAAACTGTTCCCACAAGGTTGGGAGCATGGAATTGTCCAAAATGTTTTGGTATCCTGAGCATTCAATGTTCCTTTCACTGGAACTAAGGGGCCAAGCCCAGCTCCTGAAAAACAACCCCATACCATAATTCCTCCTCCACCAAATTTCACAGTTGGCACAATGCAATCTGAAATGTACCGTTCTCCTGGCAACCTCCAAACCCAGACTCGTCCATCAGATTGCCAGATGGAAAAGCGTGATTCATTACTCCAGAGAACGCGTCTCCACTGCTCTAGAGGCCAGTGGCGGCGTGCTTTACACCATTGCATCCGACGCCTTGCATTGCACTTGGTGATGTGTGGCTTGGCTGCAGCTGCTCGGCCATGGAAACCCATTCCATGAAGCTCTCTGCGTACTGTACTTGGGCTAATCTGAAGGTCACATGAAGTTTGTAGCTCTGTAGCAATTGACTGTGCAGAAAGTCGGCGACCTCTTTGCACTATGCGCTTCAGCATCCGCTGATCCCTCTCCGTCACTTTACGTGGCCTACCACTTCGTGGCTGAGTTGCTGTTGTTCCCAAACGCTTCCATTTTGTTATAATAGAGCTGACAGTTGACTGTGGAATATTTAGGAGCGAGGAAATTTCACGACTGGATTTGTTGCACAAGTGGCATCCTATGACAGTTCCACGCTGGAATTCACTGAGCTCCTGAGAGCGGCCCATTCTTTCACAAATGTCTTGTTTCACAGTCTGCATGCCTGAGTGCTTGAATTTATACACCTGGGGCCAGGCCAAGTGATTAGAACACCTGATTCTGATCATTTGAATGGGTGAGCGAATACTTTTGGTAATATAGTGTATATTATATTTCAAGATGACAATGCCAGGATTCATCGGCCTCAAATTGTGAAAGAGGGAGCATGGGACATAATTTTCACACATGGATTGGCCACCACAGAGTCCAGATCTTAACCCCATTGAGAATCTGTGTTCTGTGAGATGAGTTGGAGAAGTGGTCAGGCTCTTGCAAGGCAAGATCTTGGTGAAAAAATGAATGCAACACTGGATGAAAATAAATCTTGTGACACTGCAGAAGCTAAATGAAACAATGCCACAATGAATGTGTGCTGTAATCAAAGCCAAAGGCGGTCCAACATAAAATTAGAGTGTGTGACCATTTTTTTGATCAGGCAGTGTATAAAACACACTTTGGGGCTTGAGAGGATGTAAAACTTTAATAATTTCAACTGGCAAAATACATTCAAACAGACAACCTAAAAACAAAAATAGTACAATCAAAAACAGCAGCTGCAGGGCAATGCACCATTAAGCTGAAATACTTGAATAAATGTAATACAATCTATAGGTTTTGTGCAAACAATATATTGCTATGGCAGCAAAGGAGAATACATTCTGAATGGCAATGCAGCACACTGTAAATACATACAGTACAGAGTGGGCTATATGTACAAAATTGATTACACAACGCTGAAAACTTTGTTCCACATCAACATTATTACATAAGCTGATTCCTGTAGAACTGTGCTGAACAGCTCCACCTTTGCAGCGATTAATTATTCTGATTGCGGTTTGAATGAAAAAGTCCTCCCACGTGGAAAGTGACAAATGAAAGATTCCATGTTATAAGGAGCTGCAGTTTGCTTGTTTTGTTCATTTCTTTATCATTATTCATCTTGCAGGCTCATCACAACACGTACGTGGAAGGAAAAAGGAAATACAGACACGGGCAAACAAATGTTGTGGTTAGAAACCTCAAAGCTCAAGCACATCCTCTAAACGTCAGCAGCACTAGGAGGAGCTGAGAATGTACAAAATGTTAGAGATCACAAAGCATATTACAGAGTATTACCGTGAACGGTCCAACAAAACTGATGTCTTATCAGAAACACTCTATAGATGAGTCATTGAGGAATAATACTATCTTAAGAGGAAAGTAAGATGACAAAACAAACAAATCACTGCTGTGTGTACCAGGCATAGTCTGCTGCAACAGCGGAGGACGATAACATGCCAAAGTCTGCAAGTGATGTTCACAAAACATAACGCTAACTCCTACATGGCAAAAGTGGTGGTGACATCAGAGGACCTGGAAACAATGGAGCTTTTCCTGAATGAGCTATCTAACATAGTTCCTCTGTAGCCAGGCACCCACTTTTTCATCAGCTGCAAGGCCCTCCTCATAAACTTCTGTCCCACAAAGGCATATATGATGGGGTTCAGGCAACAGTGAGTGTAAGCAAAGGCTTCTGTCAAAACTGTTGTCAGCCTTATGGTTTTGTCAGAGTTGCAGGTTGTTTGGATTATACCGTTAGACCTGAGGAAAAGCAGGAAAATTGTGATATTATATGGGGCCCAGAACACGAAGAAGATAGCCACAATGGTGACGATCAGCTTGACAACACGGTGCCTCTTCACAGTTCTCATGTTCACCAGTGTGGGGATGATCCTAGAGTAGCAAACTATCATCACCAGCAAGGGAACCAAAAGACCCAGAATGTTTGTTGACAGTGGTTTGTATGCAATCCAGTGCTCGTTGTCGGGGGTGTAGTTACATGCCATTGTTTGGGACTGATTTGTCAGCTTTGCGAAGATGTAAGCCGGCATGGAGACCCACAAGCTCAGCATCCAGACGATCGCGGTCATAACGAGGCCCGCCCTCAGCGTGCGATACCGAGACATGGTGTGGGAGTACATGATGACCAGGTAGCGGTCCAGCGTCATGACAACCATGAAGAAGATGCTGCTGAAGAAGCCACATATGTGGGAGCCGGAGATGAAACTGCACATGAAGTCTCCAAAAATCCAGTCGTTGTTCAGCATGACGTAATGAGCATAGAAAGGCAGCGTGAAGACGAAGATGAGATCAGAGATGGCCAGGTTGAAGAGGCAGATGTCTGTCAGGTTGGTCTGTTTGCGGTGCTTCACCAGGACGCACACAACTAGGCCATTGCCTTGGGAGAGGAAAAAATGGAATCTGTCAAATTTCTGAGCATCATACTATGGTGATTCAACTGTTGGACTCTCTCTCTCTCTCTTGCTTTCTCTCCTTCCCTTTTCACACACATACACATGTTGGTATGTTTGTATTGTCTATCTTTGTGAGGACGTTCATTGTCATCATGCATTCCCTAACCACTTGATTCTTACAGTAACAGTAAATCACCCTAAATCCTTAACCCTCAAACAGTCCTTTGAAAGGGATGTGAGAAAGTAAGGACCAACCAAAATGTCCTCATGTTCTCAGACTTCCTTTCAAAGACAACTGTAATACACACATGTACAAACACAGACACCTGTTGTCCTTTGTGAGGACCTAATATACCTAATTCTTAACCCTAACCCTCTGATTTATCTTTGAAGGGGAAATCAGAAAGGGAAGACTATGTCCTCACTTTCTCAAAGTGTCCTCTGATGGTATAAACTCACGCTGGACCTCACAAGTACTGCTGTATAAGCATACACACATACACACTCTCACATTTCATTGCATGGACATCTTTGTTGGGATATTCACTGACTTCTTCATCCACACCCATTCTTAACCCTCGAGCAGTCCTTCAAAAGGTATGTGTCAACTAAGCACCCAACATTCACCTTAAACGTATTTTTCTTTTAACCATAAAAAAAGTCCTCACACACACACACACACACACACAAACAGAAACTTACCTATGAAACCCAAGATGAAAACTAAACTGTAGAGAACGACCAGAAAATTCATACTGAAGTCCATCGTATCACCATAGTTGCAAGGGCTGAAGCTTCCATCGTCGTCATAGTAAGACGAATAATCGTACGTAGAGGTGTTCTGTGGTTCGTCTGTGGAAACAGAGGTTTTAGCCTTTAATTTCAATATCTGCAGTTGTTCTTCCCCTGCGTCTAATTGGCTGCAAACGCATTTGGTGAAGGATCATGGAGTTTAATTATACCTTCTCAACGTTGTAAATTGTAAAAAATAAAATAAGTTAAACAGTTCTTTACTTGGGAGGTTACTTTTATGCAGTGATGCCGTCCTTCAGTGTCATTTTTTTTCTGCGCTGTGCGCAAAATATTCCCTTCACCTCCACTGCACTGGTGTATGCACATGGAAATCTCATGGACAGATCATCTCAATACATAAATAAATAAACCGTCTGTCTTTCTTGTTACCACTGTGAGAGACATTTGTTATGTGGGTTAATATGCCATCTGCTGGTAGCTACAAGTAATGTTGGAAATGCTTTCACATTAATCTACAGATGCCATCACTTTACGAAGATAGATCTGAATTTCAGTCACGTTTGTAAATGGTATTTTCAAAACGATCAAAAGAGGCTGCATTTCTATTAAGTCTTATACCTTACTACAATCATACACATTTTAATTCAACAGTTACTATTTAATTTCATCTGTCTGGTTATGTTCTGTAGATATGTTTCCAATGTGATCGACATGTCACACCTATAGTATAATTATATTGAGTTAATTATTATAATTACTATTTTTTTTACACACTCTATAGTCTGTCATCTGTTACATGGTAAATTATATTGTGTGTAAAAAAGTCATGTATCTTCTGGTAAGATACAACAAATAAACTGTATAAAAGACAAGTTTCGATACATTATAACAAAGCCTATATTTTTCAATCTATTGCAAAGGTGATGTCAACTCACAGTTACAAACCTCCTACAATGTATTATTTCTTAAATGTCAAACATATTTTCAACAAATCTCCAAATAACTAACCTGTCATGGCGATCTCTCAGTGGGGCTTTTTCCAATTGCTCCTTTGTTTTGTTTTCCTCTCTCTCTGATTCTTTATGGACACAGTGCACTCCAATGTACTGTGAGGAACTAACGTCGCCAAACTAAGAGGTCTCTAATAATGAGTATCGCAGAAGCAGAAGTGCACATGTTGTTTCCTGTACATCCCTCACAGAGATCTTTATCAGACCATATTTTGCAAGCATGACGTACCCCCCATACCGAAATAAGAGCAAGGCAATTGTGTCAGTATGGCTACACAAAATGTCACATTTTCCTACTTCATACTTCAGACAAATAAACGACAAATTTTTAAGTATTGGTATAGTTCTGTGTTTTCTAACTGGTCGTGGATGTACACTGTGCTTTTGTTTTTGTTTTTAAACAACATGGAGAAATCTTTAAAGACAGTAATAAATTAAATGTAACCAGTTTGTCATTTCTTCAGTTTCCAGTTAGGTATCTCGGGTGGAGTGATAGCACGTTCCCGTCAGTTTTGATGACATTTACCACAGTCACAAATTATAGATTTAATCCAACATTGTAAGATTTCTGTTTAGTTGTCGTTGCATGTATTAAAACAGAAATAAAAGCACAGTATCACTACCAAAACAGTAGTCACCACATTTAAATATGTGGTGAAACTTATTCTGCCTTCATGTCATTGTCTTGTTTCTGCTTTTTTGTTGTTGTTTGTTTTTTTGTTGTTCTTTTTTTTCTTCTTTTCAATATATTAGATCAAAGATTTATGACACACATAATTTAAAACACAATCCAGCATCTTATTTTAAAAAATATTTAATATTTTCTTGATCCACTGTCGAGTCCGGTGTTGTAACTAAATGAGAAGCGAGTTATATCAGTAAAGCTTTATTTTCCGTGCAAGAAAGATATAGCTCACTTCACCCAAAGCCCAGATTTCCCATTTTGCAGGTGGTATTTAATGCCGCCCTATTTGTGGATTTGCGGATCTGGGCAGTGTGAAAATAGTCTCAAAAATCCGTGTGTGTGCGTGCGCAGCCTGATGAGTCCACATCTGGCGAGCCGTCACGGCTAGATACAAAAGGAAGACTTTTGAAAACGAAATGAATGAGCTTTGTGAAGTTTAATGATCAGATTTGCGAATTTGCAATACAATCACACAAGTTCATATTGCTCGGTACGCATTTGTTTCACGCGTGGATCGTCACAGCATTTGCGTGGGCTATGGTGACCTCTTGTGGAGAGAGTCTTGTTGTGCAGGACATTGCATGGTCCCAATAGTATGTGTCTGCAGAGCCGGAGATCTGCAGTTTCAGGATCTGCAGTTCTGGGCCGTATAGCGCCCCTGCTGGTTGGTCGCTGCTATTGCAGTTCTAGACATCAGCTGCAATCCATTACGCTCATAATAAAAATAAAAATGTTAAAAATACTGTAAATGGGAATATGCTCTTCAGATCAGTCTGAAATGTTTTGACATGTTAACACGTTTTGTTGTTTGACTATTTTTGTTTTAGGGCTCTCTGTCTTGTTTTAAAATAATCAACAACCCATCACACATACTTCACAGTGAGTTTGAGCTGCTACCATCCGGAAGAAGATTTAGAGTCCCTCACTGCAGACTAAACAGATTTAAAAACTCATTTTTTCCGGCGTCCATTAAAATGGTCAATAAGAACATGTAGGAGCAGTGCTCTGGTTTGGGAGTGATTTGCGTCTTTGCAAAGGTTAGGATTTTACCTTGCTTTTTTATTTATAGGTTTTAATTGTATTTATTTACTTGCTTTTATGTACTTATTCACCATGTATTATTATTTTACTTTATATTTTTTTTATCTTATTGTATTTTATTTTATTTTTCAAATCGACTACATTAAAGTTAATCTTGAATCTTTATTTACTTGGTTTTTGTTCAAAATAAAACCTTCAATTAATCAATAAATCAATGGTTCGCTCTAAATATCCCAATGTCATAGAAAAATGCTTAACCTTGTAAAATAGCTAAAAATATACCATAATCACTTCAGAAACAAACAACACAACTTATAGTCTACATATTTTTATTGAAATGGATGGAAAGGAGAAAGGAGGAAAGGAAAATCTTCTTTCGGGACTTCTGCAGCCTCATGTGGCATATCCCGATGGATGAGTCCTGAAAGAGAGAGATGCATGATAGAAATAAAATGTTTGACGTTGGACTTTGATATTTTAATGTACAGATTGTAAATTATGTAACAGCTTTACACACCATTCAGCGCTTTCAGCGATTAAGTTTCAGTGCTCTTTTACAGCGCTTAGTCATATGCAAATGTATCTAGGCCCACCGGCGGGCCGAGTCGGGCGCAAGAAATAAATTCTAAATAAACACATGATACACTAACAAATACCCAATACACTAACAAATACCCGATGAAATCATTTGTCAGAGCTCTTCAGTCTCCGTAAACAAAACGGCGAATAGCGTCTACGGGCCAAACATTTCCGAAGAGCTAACAATAGCATTAGCTAGTTTAACCGAGACAAATATTCGACTTGTCTTTCAGAATATCAAGGTTAATATCTCGTCCACACAACCGCTCCTTCATTTCTCAATGAAATAAATTCAACAGTTTGCTCCGTAGAAAACACAGTCTGAGAATCACATTAAATACTTAAGTTTCGATGTGCAAAACTCCGACAAAAGAGCTGCAGTTCTCCAGCTCTGCTTCTCTCTGTATGGCGAGAAACAATACGCTTTGACAATCCGCCCCCTGCTTTCAAACTCCGCCTACAACAGTTTCAAGCTGCACAGAACTGCAGATTCCTGAAACTGCAGATCTCCGGCTCCATAGACATATATACATAGACGCCGCATCGACTGTGGAGGGACGTGCCTAAAGCGCCGCCATCTTGGTACAGGGCTAGCAGCGGCAGCGGTGCATTAACATACGAAGGAAAGAGGTACTCCTTAGTAGAATTATTCGCTGAATTTTGGACCGATTGCCAAACGTATTGATCTGTTAAAAACGTGACACGTGTAGCTATCATAAAAATATGATTTTACCATAAAAATATGAATTTTACTTAATATTATCAGCAGAGAAAAGATGCCGGACTTCAACTGAGCGATTTATGATAAGGTGACCAGATTTCTGAAATGAAATTTCAAACTCGGAGATAAAAAAAAAAAAAAGAATTATATATTACTAGGATGAAATGTAGAAACTGGGACAATTGCCGTTTCATTTATTATTTATTTATGTATTATTCATATTTAACTAATAATAATCAAGTGTAACAACAGGAATGGTTCTCAACACTGTCCTAAAAGAAATAAAAGGAATAAAGTAATAGTAGTAGTAGCTGTAGTAACAGGGGTCGCGTTAATCGAATATTTTCCGTCACTGACCGTGTCTTTAAAACTGTGTCAAAAAAAAAATCTGAGGCCATCAGTCATTTTGACAGATTGCACTTCACACACCTGACTACTCGGTGGCTATGACCTTATTAACTGGCTCTTGTCTCTAATCGCAGTTTTCATTCCAAGCATCACAGAACTTTTGTCAGTGTACAATTTCCTGGTACAACGATTACACTGATGCCTGTCGGCTAACCATCGACTAACCATATATATATACAGTATGTCTATGTATATGCGGCTAATGGCTACCAAAATGGAGGAATCGGATGAAAACCATTGACAGTATAGTAACGCATGTTGCTAGGACTGATGGAAGCAAATTTTATTTTAAAATGCTACCTGAGGGAAGCCTTGACAGAACCTGCAGACAACGAAAAGGTCTAGCACAACCTCTGAGTTGAACGGGCTGAACAACCTGGAAATGATCGCGACCGGCTTCTGTAATTGCGTTGTGCGTATCATGCTTGTGTCCTCTACCTGGCTACATTGTTCTAGTCTACGTACATTTTTCATAAAAAGCTAAATCGGGGACATTTTCAGGGACAGCTTTAGCCAGGGACAGGTCACCCAAAACGGGGACTGTCCTCGGAAATCGGGGACGTCTGATCACCCTAATTTATGATCACTTTTATTGTGTACAAACACCATTCCTCCATAGATGTAATGCACCACAGGAGCGAGTGGCCCTGTTCCAAGATGGCCGCCCTGTAGGCACGCCGCTCCAGTAGGCGGCAGCGCTCAATGAGGCGTCTATGTATATATGTCCATAGACATATGTGTATGTATACATATATACATAGACATATGTATATATATATATACATACATATATATATATGTATATATGTCTATGTATATGTCTATGTCCGGCTCTGCAGACATACCCTTCTCCATGGTCCCGATAGCACAAAGCATGCTGGGAGAAAAGTTTTTGAATTCGTGGAATTTCAATGAGGCATTATCATGGATGTATATGGGTAATATGCAGACACGCTCTGTACAAATTATGCCATCATTTTATAAGATTCCATGAAGCCTACATGAAGAAGAAAACAGTGCAAAACTGCATAGCAAAAACACCCTTGCCTAATAATAATAATCATCATCATTATCGCCTTCATTATAATAAAGACTCTTGAGCTTGATGTGTATTTTTATGCAAGTTCCAATATTTTAGTTTGTGTTTATCTCTGTCTAACGGTGTTGTTGCCAGCTTGTTTTTGCAGTCTGTCGCTATCCAGCTGGCGCTCATTGAATTCCCGATGAGGATGATTGACGTGAGATCTGCTGACGAAGGCGGGCTGGAGACCTGCGTCAAGGTAGACGCACGCACGTAATAAAAACAGGAAATAGTACAGTTGCCTTCTAAATAAAAGCGTGGATTTTTCTCAATGTTTACGTGTCATGTCTGCTTTTTAGCTCTGGGCTAAGGTTAACTAAAGATTTAACGTAGACGTGTTCCTGCATAGTTTATGAATCCTGAGTTTGTAACGTACAGTGTATAATTTCAACATAAAGTAAAAATCGGTGTCTTGTTTTGAAAAACATTCCGGGAGTTGAATTTATACATCCTGTGGACTTGACAATGCTTCGACGGAAAGTCAACCAGAGGATTATATCAAGTGGATTTAACAAGTTACTCAGTCTACGAGAATGGCTCGGTAAGAGTGTTTTGACTGGAGTAAGTTTTCGACATGAAAATCGTGATAACGTATCGACTCTTGTGCCGTAGTTAGCCTCCAGGGACACTTTGCAGCCGCTGCGCCTCAGGTCACGGCGGGCTGTCATCTTTGCGCACTGTCACTTGTTGAGCCATGTTAGACACCGTGCAGTTGCTTTATTTTCCTCCACAAAGAGAAACAAGTGTATGTTGGAAAACACCACGGACGGTAGTAAACTAATGTAATTTTGCTGTGCTGACTCGCAGGTGATAACATAATGGATATCAACCGAGTTTAGGAGCAACAGCGGATTTTGGGAGCCCCGCTTGAGGACCGCTAATCAGACGTTGGACATTGTAATCACTGCAATGACTGAGTCGTCAAAACCGCCGTTAGGGTAAGTCCAAAAAAAATAAAATAAAACTATATAATCGTTATTAGTATTTCCCTGGCGGTCTACAGTACATTTTGAATGATTCATTTTTAGCTCTGAATCAGTCCTGGCTTCTTACTCATATGTTATTTCTTGTCTCTATAAGAACGGCTCATTATTCATTTGCGTATTTTATCGCGATATCTTGCTATTACAATACATAACATTTCTACGAAAGCTACGTCCTTATGGTTTTCATATAGGCTGCCTATTAATAGATGTTTCTCTCATAACAGTAAACTGTGGAGTTATTTGGGCTGTTTTCAAAGCAACACTCAAAAACGTACATACTATAGTCAGTACTAACAACAGAGAGAGTTTTCTAGCAGGCCCCTCTCTGCAACACACACACAAAGCAGTATAAGAGCAAAAGCATAGTTTTACACACTGTGTTCGGCTAGGGGAGAGAAAGTGACAAAAACCTGTGATACAACAGCACTTTTTAACCCTGTTTAGAAAGTGCTGTTTGGGTGTGTCTGGTGGCTGGGGTCGCTCTTCAGTTTTTATCAGTGCTTAATCTGAAAGATGTGTTACCACCTATGTACCAACCTCTTTCACGGGACATCTTCCTGGTTCACATACTAAATAGTATCAAAGCATGTTCGACAAAGTCAAACATATGGATCACAACATATCTTCATTTCTAAATGCAGTATGGGTAATACATAAGTTGCAGTTAGTGTATTTCATGTGTCTTTCATGAGTAGAAAGACAGAAGATCAAATCCCCTCCTGTGCAATAATTTGAAATGATATGACCATATTTGAGCTCTTTGTCTGAGTGTTTTGATTTATAAATAGAAAATGAGTGTGTGTGACGTCAGTAGCCAGGTAGGACCCTGGTTCAGTATCATTATGTGGTGCTTAAGTGCTAATTATTGTAGTGGCGGTGTGCTACGGAGCCAGTGCTGCTGACTTCTTCATTTCTGAACACTGAAACTAGATGTCTCGTACCTTTAATCTATCACCACGACCCTGAACATTGGGTTTCAGGGTCAGATGTGCAGTTGGACTTAAATGTTTTTTGGCTGCAATGCCAGTAAGGTTTCATAGAGTGCTGATGAGGCAAATAAAGCTTTGGTCTTTTTCTCTTCTGATCTTTAAAGTCCCCCTCAACCAGATACTCTAAATTACAGTGATTTCAGAAAGCCAAGAGCTTTTTGGCCCAATTACAAAGTAGACAGGTCATAGAGTCCGGTGGCCGTGGAACCAGACTGCCTGTCAGTGTGTGAATTTTCTCTATATATAAATTGCCACGACAACTCCTTTTGTGTTGTGATCCGTCTTCCGTCATCACACAGGGAGTAGCTTCTTTACTACATAGTACAATCCTAATGAAACACAGCCCATAAAACCACATTAACACAAGCACATACACAGCACACAGCAAAGTCACAGAGCAGAAAATTGACAAAGGAGGAGATTACTCATTTGAAGGAAGCGACAGACTTCTGTACCTTGTCATTGAAATGTGAGCAGCGGGTATATAAGTGTTTGTGTGTGTCTTCGAAAGCCTGAGCATGTCGTTCACAAGTGGCAGAAAGGTAGTCTGAATGAAGCCTGAGCCTTAGTCTGAGCTTGAAATACCTTGGTAATTAAGCACAGATACACCAGGCAACTTTTATTTCTTCTTAAAGACAAAATAACTTCTCATAGTGAACTGTGACTGGTGTGATCACGCTTCTGTCTTTGTATTTGCTCCTTTGTATTAGCATTATATTTATTATAATTGCATTTACACTGGCTTAAAGTCTGCGGCATACGCAGCAGTCTTAATTAGCACGCTAGTGTTTCCCTCTACATGTCTGGACCTGGTCTGTTTGTGTGTCTGTGACTGACTGCCTGTGCGCTTGTTTGTGCCCTGAGCTTCTGACTGATGTGGTTTTGTTACATGGTTTTAATTGTAGCATCCACTCCTACAGAAGCAGTAAGGAAGAGACCAATTTAAAGAAATAAAAGAGGGAGTATTATTCTAAGTTCAGAACATTCCTCGCTTTTCAGCCTTCAAAGTGCTATACTGGCCTCATACGTGTTTAATAGATTTTATTTTTGATGCGTATTGTCTGAAGAGACAACCATATGGGACGTCACAAGCTTCAGAGTTTATTTATTCACATGGATTCATCCCAAGTAATGGTTGTTCACCCAAACCCTCAAACTCGTTGCCACTTATTTCCAGACAGACTTAGAGCATTTCCTGTTTCTCCGTTTTGTATCAAATAACCCCACGGAGTGCAAAGGACAGACATGTAAAAGAGCCATACCTTCTCCGACATCCTGCATTGTGCAGCCATCTGCTTCACTGTTGTTGCGGTCACACATTTTGTTTGATGTGCATCTGTTGTGGGCTACTTGTATTCTTGAGTGGAGTTTTACAGATAAATGGTCTGTGGCATTGCAAATGACCAACCATTTATCCTGAGCACACACCCAAAGATAATTACCGGCTACTAAACTGTCCTGTCTCTGTGTATACATGCTTGTGTCCACTCATGAGCACTGTACAATGCACAGAAAAAGATGCACACCAGTTGGTAGCTACAATGTTTATCTGAGTGTTTGTTCAGTTGAAGCTAAAACTACCCTTTAAACGACTAAAATGGACTAAAGTCGGTCTCACTGCATGCATAGTATTTGAATGTCAAGTGTGTGACAAACTTAGTATCCTATGATAATATCATCTCTTGCTGCTGCGTCTTCTCCAGGCTGGGGTATTAAATGACACTGCCTTTCCAGCCTACATACAATTCACAAAATCGTCTCTATTTAGAAGATTACAGTTGAAGTGGTCAGCCACTAGCTCAGCACTGCTGACTGAAGGAGTTCCCTCTTTTTTTTTTCTTTTTCCCTACTGCTGTGTGTACTTTTAGCATGTATACAGTATCTCCACATCTGGATAGTTGGGGTTATTTTTTTTTATTTTTTTTACGATGGGTTAAATTTAACTCTTCTGAAAGTTGAGAAAGGCAGGAGGGTGCGTATTTTAGGCTATGCGTTGTTGGCAGTTGTACAGTATGTATCTGGTAATATCTGCATCCCTTTCACAGGCCATCGTGTTTTAAATAGATAGGGTGTGGATGTACTGCTCCCACAAGCTTGTTCTTCAGCTTGAGCACTGCACATACGCTCTGCTCGGTTTATGCATGTAACAAGGGATCAGTGTGGGGTAGGAATATTAGTATATTTAGATTGACTAATTTAGCCTGTCATTTTATGTTAAAGTATTATCAGTTAAATGCTAAAAGGAATAGACTTTTCATTAACAATTATAGTAATGTCTGTTGTAGCTAATTAGAGCTAAGTATGATTTTATTACAGGTCCAGACACACTAGGATGCAGTTTATGGCTGCATGGTTTGTGTACAATCTAAGCAACACTGGTGCTCTGATTCATTCCAATGGTATGCCATGATATATCTGAAACATTTGAGATATCTGCATTGGCTGTATTTATAGACAGTTGTGCATCTTGACTGCCACTACATTCTCCACTCTGTTTTCTATTTGCAAACACTTGTCCCTGGTGAACAAAAGTACTGGCGAATACATATTTCAACAAAGTAGTGCATCAAGTGTCTACAGTGGACTGAGTTGATACAGTGATATTATCATGCAGCTGCTATTGCCTGCTCAGATTTATTTCTGGAAGCCTGCTGTCCAATGTTAGTCACTGTGGTATGTGTGTTTGTCAGGGAGGAAGACAGACGGACTGCATGTGTGCAAGCAGAGATCGGATGGAGTCCTTTTAACACCAACTAAAGTGGTACAGCGCCGGGTTGCTGGATAACGCAGAGTAGACAAGTGGTAGAGTGGTCAAGTTGTGATATGATAGAAATGAACATGAACTCTTTTATGTTGCTCCTAGATTACAGTGTGTTCCACTGCTACCATGACAGTAATTTAGCAACAACCGACCTTTTCAAGAAACTATTATTTAACCCGGCACACTTACTGACTTTTGAATCTCTTTATTAAAGCTGAATGCAAGAATTTAAGACCTTATTAAATAAAATGAATACATTATTTTGTTAACACTAATCTGTAATATTTGTTTCCAATCCAGGAAACCGCAGGTGCCTACAGTAGCGTAACATAAGTGTTTTTCTTCTTCTCCAGCAGGAGCTCTCTCTAATTGAACAAACAGCTTAGGGAATAGAGAACAGACTAATTAGTAGTTCCTGCTGCTCCTCTTCTACATTCCATCTCTCCTTTCTTTCTTCTCTAGTGTTGGGCTCTACCTATCTTTCCAATTATCTATTCACTTTCTTTTTGTTCTCCAGCCATGTGAGGCACTTTATGATTTTCTCTTTTTCATCTGCTGTTACAGTTTGCGTCAGTGTGTCAATAGACTGTTGTACTTGTATGTTGCTGGGTCAGTCCACCTCAGTCATTGATAATTGGCTGATATTGACTAAAAGAGTTTAAACTATTGACAAGGAGAGTTCTTGGTTCTCTCAAAACATGTTTCTCCCAGCTGTAGTGGGTTAAGTCAGCTTCCTGATTCTATTTTTAGAATTATGGTTGTCTTGGCACATATTTTGTGTTGAACTGTTTCCCGCATGCCTCTTTGTCACTGGTCATAAGTGGACAAGATGACTACATGTGTGAGGAGAGGAGTGGACTAGGACTAGGAGGCGTTGAGTGATGTTATACTAAATGGATTTCACTCTGTTAGGTGTGAAACAGATACTCTAGGATTACAGGTTGATGACTCAACCTGCAGGTCATTGGAATACATCCTGGATGTACAATAGTATATACAACCTAATTGATCCCAATGAGTAACAAATCATTTAGCACCTGGGGTGTGGTGTTTTGTTTTTTTTCCCTTGGGTTATGTTATTATTACTGCACTCCTGTTGATCAGACGATGCAGAGTGCCAACTTGGTTCTTACAGTCTCACATGATTATTGGGTAAATCTGGATGCAGATAACTAATAAACCATTTAAAATATTTAAACTGAAAATATTTTTATTCAAAAAGCAGCTTAGCCTTATAACAATCTGACTGCTGAACATAGTTTGTAATACAGTTGCAGTTTATATACAATAAAGTGAAATTATTGTCTAGGACAAACCAGGTCCAGTGGAGTGCGATTTAATCATTTGAATCTGAGAACGGTGCCTTGTGATTGTATGCTGAGTGCAACCGCATGTCGTTACCATGGCATGGTAAGTGCTCCTAGGCAAAGAGTGGAGCCAAATGTTGCCACGCTAGTACAGCTATTAAACTCAAATGTCATGCTTAATCATAATAATAATTATTATTATTATTGGCTAAATTGATAAAACAAGGATTTAACATTCATGAGCTGTATTATATTTCATGAGAAAATTATATTTAACTGTTTTCTGCATATTAATAGTAGCACTGATAAGGCTGTGAATGCAGAGGGTGAATCTTGCATGATCTGAGTCACTTCTTGGTGTTGCACTGGGGTGGGGTTTTCAAACACATGGCTAGTAATATGAGCATCAAGGCATATGCTGAATTAGGACGTTGTGTGCCTAGCAACAGCAAACAAATGCTTTACTGGGGTCATGTGTCTCCATATGCTTACTTCCAAAACAGAATATCTTTCACACTCTTCTGTTTTTTCCTTCCCGTTTTTGTTTTTCCGGGTCACCCACCCTTTTTTTGTGTACTCATCCAAAATCCACAGCTACTGCTAAACTGAGTTCTGCTCTCTTCCACACTCAAGTGGTGTAAATACAAGGTTGCCATGGGGACACCATGACACCCGAGGGGTATGCCGGTTAGGTGGCAGGATGGTGTACGTGTGTGTATTCAGATTGTGAGGGGAGCAGCAGAGTGTCCAGGATTTGTGTCATTCACACTGTGTCTGGTGCACAATAGGAGGTGAAAACTCAAGTGAGGCTTTGATTCTAATATATCTAATATATTTGTGCATCAATGTAAGTGGATGGGGTGTTCTTGAAGTGGATAAAACCTGCTTAACTTGTTGATATTTGTACTCACTGCTGACGTGTCTCCTGAATAATGTTCCTTGTTTTGAAATTAATACTCAGCCTCTTCTAACAACAGATCTGCTGCCTTTTCTTATGAGACATACTTTTAAATCCATGGGAGGAAATGGAAGATTCCTCAGAAGAACATCATTGTCTTCTTCAGATTCAGAATCATTTCATGCCAGTATTATTTTTGAACTGTTGGACACACTTCACTCTCCAACGAATATTTTAATTGCATAGCTGGACATCTGTTCGGCAGGATAGTTTAGATCTGAAACTCCAAACCTAACTTTTATGCGTGTGTGTTGAGGAAAGTTAACCTTTTGCAGTCTTACTTGTCAAAAGAAAGTTCTTTCAGTACAGATGAAATCTTGTTTTAATACAGTGCTGTAGGTACTCAAGCAAACAATGCATTAAGTTTGTAAATGATTAAATTTGTCTTTTTTTCTTACGCTGTTAGTAGTGTCAGAATGCATAAAGTGTGTCATTTTGAATATAGGTCAGCTGAATACATTTTTGGCCAACAAACACCTTCCATTCATAGTTGGCTGTCTTCATTAGGGGATAATGATTTATTGTTTCAGTGGCCCTATTGTTGAACACTAAACTGACTTAGATCTGTCCATCTCCTGTTAACACTGACCTAATGACTTCATGAATGTTAGCAGCATCCCATTAGGTCTGTCTGTGTCTTTTTGCAGTTTTACTCCTGCATCTTCAATAACTTTGTGGCCTCGTTGTCATTGTATTTTTAAAATCCATAGCAGACTACTGAAGGACTTTAAAATGAGTTGGCAGACGATGCTTTTTATGTACAGGAAACTATTAAGGCTTGATATATATTGCTTAAAAAAACCAAAAAAAAACAGACCACTTGTAAATGGAATTTCAGTTGTGCTAATCGAGCACAATTCAGGGCATACACTAAGATATTCCAATGTATTCACAGGACCTTCAAGAGTGGGAATGTTTCAGGCTGTGTTTCCATGGCTGGGATAAATATACGCACTGACTTTTATATCTTCCCCTAGCAAAATGGAAAAAATAAAAAAAGATTAAGACAGTCTCCAGCGTGTCTGAACAGCGTTAGGCAATTTAACGTATTTTCAACAAACTGCAGTTATCTGACTGTGATGTACATGGAGTTGCATTGTATTGGCACAGTTTGCTTTCATCTGGCCAAAACTATAATTCAAAAAGCATTTCATTTTTGTTTACATTCCGAAATAACAAAGACCTGTTCCATCTCTCATCTTGAATATTAATTTAGGTATTTGTTTAAGCGAGAAGGTCCCGGGTTTAAATCCATGGGCCGACTGGGTCCTTTATGTGTGGATTTAGCATGTTCTCCCTGTGTCTGTGTGGGTTCTCTCTGGATACTCCGGGCATGCTTTATTCCGACAACCTTGATTAGGAATAAGCACAGTTGAATTTTGGTCACAGCGAAGGTATCCCGACTCAGACATACACATAAATGTGTATACACTGAGACTAATCTAGAGACAAGCACACAGACAACAGAATATAATGACTGGTAACAGGTGTTTACTCTTCTGCGATTTCATCAGTTTGACATTAGAGATGGATAGTTAACAGAGTTTGTATTTAATGGCTGGTGCAAAGGGCATGTTTATACTAAAAATATGTACTGAATGCCAGGCTACATAATGTGTATTTAGTATTATACTAGTGTCTCAGTAGTAAAACTTTTCTGCTACTAAGAAATAATAATAAAATGGTGTTCTAGCAGTGTTGTGTGGTATGTTTAATCTAAACTGTGGCTGTTTCCATCTCTGATGTCTTTTTCTTTTCTGTTTGTAGCCACTAACTTGTTGTCTTAGATTTCTAGACGCAGATCACATGAGCGCCCTCAACAGATTGGAATAAATTCTGCATGTGTTTACTTCTGATTGCTAAGGAGCAATACAAAACTTAACCACTTCTTCTGTTCTGTGAAGTCTGACAATCATTCACTTGATTGTCATAAATATCCTTAACAAACTGTACCTAGGCTAGCCATAGAAATATATCCTTCTCAGTGCAGTTTAGTCAAGTGAAAGGAACTGAGTGGTTCTTAAAGGCCCATTAGTAACCTTCCTTTTGTATCCGTGTGTGTGTGTGTGTGTGTGTGTGTGTGTACGTGAGTCCATTTGTAACTCAGTCTCTGTAACACCTCTGCCCTTACCGCCCCCCCTGTGCCAGAGCAGGGTCTCCTTCTATTCGCTTCCTTCATCTCTTTTACTCTCTCCCTCTTTCTCTCTCAGTTTACACTCATTCTTACTCTGTGGGAGACAGGGCTTTTCCTAGAGGAGTCTTTGTGCATGTTAGCAAGAAGGGAAAAAACAGAGAGAGAGAGAGGGAGAGTGAAATGTTGCAGGGAGAGGGAGTGGAGGATACTAGCTCACTGTGTTAACCCTGGCTGGGGCCCAGTCCCACAGTCCCACAGTGCCACAGTGCCCAGTTCTGTTTACCTTCAAAGACACAGACTTGCAAAAAACATAAAAATCGTGAATATAAATTTCCTCTCTTTCTTTTAGTGAGACCATATGTTTTTAAGTGTTTCAGTCTGAAACCGAAGTTAATAATTAGAAATGATCTAAACTGTGATTTGACTTCTTACTAGATTAAGATCTGCATTGTCAAACCCTTAAGTATACGCTGTCATTCCTATGATGCATCCATTAAATACCGCTCTCTCTGTGTTGCATAATGAGTCAGTGACATTACGGTTCCTGTGAACAAGAGTTAGTTGATATCTGACATAGCTGTTAATGGTTAACTTTATCCAGGTTAGAGTCCGCTTACTTTGCTATGCTCATGTGTATTCCTCCTTCTCCTGCATTCGTCTTTGCTCCGAGCAGGAGTCCCTTGAAGGAGACTCGATTATACACTTAAACCCACATGTTCGCTCCGAGAGTGTGCTGAATCCTGGAGATAGGATTTGTAAACATTCTGATATAAAACGCTTTCGGAACACTTAATCAACAGAAGGACCGTTTCTTGACGTGAGTGGGATGTTTTTCTCTTGTTATCTCTTGTAGAGCTAATATTTGAGAGAGGGAGTTTATGCTGAAATATGTGCTATAGAATAGCCATTTGTCACTGTTCAGAGAATCAAGTGATTTTTGTCTAATCAGCTGTCTCTGTCAGGCTGAGGACCCTTTATGTTGTGCTGGGGTCAGACTAACAGACAGCAGCATCTTGCCTGCATGTCACTGACATCTGTCACATACCCACCGCCAGGAGCTGTGGTTTGAGACTGATTTGCATTCATGCTGTCTTTTTCAAATTTATTTGTTTTTTTCTGTTTTTTATGGAACTATTGACATCACAGCTAATGATGTATTGTCTGGACCTGAATCAACCAAATACCTTATGACTAAGTATTGATTCTTTAAATAGTTTCTTACAAAAAAATCTCGTTAGATAAAATTCCACATTTCAAAATTTCTCAGTTTTAGTTTACCTTTCCAACTTGGTCAACTTAATTCTTTCACTTACTTGTAGATTGTATTTGTATGGATTCATTTAACTTATCGCCGTAATGGGTGCCATAAGGTTATGAGCGATGTTGTGTGTGGTGCCTTTGGAGTGATATTACAGAGGGTGTTGGTAGAAATTATTGTAACATCCATTTGGTGAAACAGAAGAAAGAAACAATGGCTCAAGATAAGATCAGCTTGAACACCATAACTATTATCCCAGCATATCTGTAGACTGTTATGTAACCTAAATGATTACAAAGGTTGTGCCTAAAATGGGATGGGATTTTAGGTTGTGCTTAAAATGGGAAAATGGGATTTAAACACCAGGGATCCTTGATGACTTGAGCCATACTTTGCTAATTTATTTTCTAACCATACCCCTAGTACAGTCTAAAACAACAACAAACATATAAAACCATAATAATATTCATATCCGCATATCTTTTCAATTGTCACCCCCCCAGGAGGAGAATGAAGGCACGTGCTGCACCACCACCACCAGTCCCGCAACCCGCTCCACGCCGCATCTTCAGAAATACTGCACCTGATGGGGGAGGGACATCAAGCATGGATGCCAAGGAGAACCTACTGAGGTCCACTGTGGACGTACAGCTAACTCTACCACAGGGACAAAAGGTTCTGGTAACTGAGGATGGAAGGTGAGAGAAAAGAGATGGCTGTATTTACCCAAATCTGTCATTTATACTGATGAGTATAAAAACTGTAGATCATGCTTAGCTGAACAGTATGATTCTATGAGTTGACCTTAATCACTCCCCACCAGACAAACAGACCCAGAGGCAACAAACAGCCCTCATACTGTTTTGGTTGCTTTACCAGAGGGGCCTCATCAAGGGGTCCCATTCCCAGTCTCAGCACAAGCTTTGTCCAAAAGCTGCTCTGTGTCCTTAATGAGGTTCTCTCCTTTGGGGCAGAGCATTTGGGATGTCTCTATGGTGCAGGACAACAAAATGCAAAAAGAAACTTTAGGCCAGTAGGTGTCTGTGATACTTGTAGTAGTTTAGATAACTAAACGACAAGAGACACCTTTTTTATTCAAACATATTGTAGAAGGTCCTGGTATATATTTTAACCCCACGGCTTGTATGTACAGTGCAGTGTACCTATTCTGTGATTTTGTTCTGTCTTCTTCCTATACTGCTTTGTAAAGCATCTGAGGGTGGCACTGATACACTGTGGGTTTGTGTAGTAGTAGAAAAGATAAGGCTGAGGTGTCGTAAACACACAGTACTGTTTCCATAAAAGGCTGATACCAAATTGCCATACCACCACCCATTGATAAGTTTATTGTGTTGCTGTGGACACTTATATAATAAGGTAATGTTCTTATGTTTTGTACTGCATATTAGGAAATATTTCTGCATGAAAATGACTCAAAACATCTGCAGATTTTTACATAAGCTCTAAAAGCAGACAGAAAGAAACCATATATTTATATATGTGTGTGTGTATATACATACTCAGACAGACACACTCATCATCCTTATTTTTAGATTCTTAATCTTTATAGGGACCCAGTCATTAAGATTTAATTTCAGTCATGACACAATTGCAATAAAATAATCTAGGTTTCTTGTGTGTGCATGTTTGATATATTTATGATGTATATATTTATGTGAACTTTGACTTTATAGAAAATAACTCATGTGAGCCAGGGACAATTAACAGATATATCATATATTCTGCACTAGATTAAATCAGTCCTTTCAGGTAGTCACCATGTAATGACTTGTTTTGGATGAATCTGCAAATTCATCTCAAGAAGCACAGTAGATGCCGTGTCTGTTGTTTGCAGAATTTGCAGTAGTTGTAGAGTCTGTCCATGTATCAGTGATTGTCAATAGTGTCCTTTGTAGTGGTGTCTCTCTCAGGTATGTCATCTGATCTGGCTGTTCCCAGAAAACACAGACTATCTCTTGGTTTCTTTATCTCAGGCTTGACAGGTAGTACCATAGGGCCCCTCATCAGCCCTCCACCTCCAAAACAGACACACAAAGCAATGGACACAAGTTGAAGGAATCATTATTTCTCTTGGCCACTGGTCCTTTAGAGCTTTTGTCTGGATAAACTACACAAATAAGTAGCTACTCTACCTTGTAATTATGACAAGTTGTGCTTAATTTGCTTATGTGTTTCATACACAATCATTTAAGTGTGGCTTAGTGTTTATGTTCAAGTTTTAGTCCCAATTCACCTGTGGTATGTTGCATTTAGTGACTAAAGAGCAATCTAGGTTGTGTTGTGTTCTCTTGTGTGATAAATGTGTTATTTTGTGTTAGCATAGTACATAGATACATTTTTTGGGTTTTCACCATCGCAACAAAGACATCCTTTAAAATTCTATGTCTAAATCACTGCAATTGCCATTTAATATATATTTTGTCTGTAAAAATTACTATCATAAAATGATATCCTGATACAGTTTTAATTGTATCAGGGGAGCATGTATCTTAGTTTGGTTCTGTTTTCTTTACTGGAGCTAAAGCCCGGTAGGCTTTGTAACCCTATACTCCGTCCTTCCTCTCTCTTTCTCTTAGCATCTCCGCCTATGGTTCTGTCTTTTGCATGCACACACACACATGCACGCACACACACTTTCCCTCTCACTCGTCTTCTCTCTCTGTCTTCCTCTCTCAGTAAGGCACTGATGGACCTTCTGGTTGAGCTGTGTAGTCGCTACCACCTGAATCCATCACTGCACACGCTGGAGCTTCTGACGCCCGAGGGGCACAGTTTGGGGTTCAAACCCAACGCACTGCTGGGCTCCCTCAATGTGGCCTGTGTCCTCATCAAGGAAAAAGTCTTGGAGGATAAAGTAGTGCGCAAGCCAGCGGCCAAAGCGCCAGAGGTGAGTTGCTGTGGAGCTAGACACATGTCATCTGGACCTTCTTTTTGCTGTGTACGCTTTGTATTTTGGAAGTGATACTTGTACATATTTTAAGGTAGAAATCTGTATGCTTAGTTTAGATCTGTCTGTGTTTTTATTTCCGTTTTAATAAATCAAATGAATAACATTCCCCCAAAGCTATGTGTTTAAATCCATTAAGTAAAGATTAACGCAGCCAGACATTACAGAGGGACTTTTTTACCCAGTAAAATTTCAGTGTGCATGTGCTACAGCCTTTTGCCCTTAAGTCTTATGTAATACCTGTCCCTCCCTGCGGCATGTTTTATTACTGACCAATGGCAGAAAGCAGGGCCAGTGAAACCTGTAAGGGCCCATGCTAAGGTAGGACTCTAGTTTGTATTACACTGGCCAGCATACTGGATTGGTTTTGTATGCTGGCCAGGTTGGTTTTAATTCTGTGTGTGCCTTTTTGATTGTATCCCACACATTTCTCTCCATCTGTCATCTGTTTTTAAAGCTGACTAGCCTATCAGAACGTATTCTTTCTACTCAGCATATCTCTTTCTGTCTCCGTTTTCTATGCCCCACCTTCGCTCTCCTCCTACACTTTGAATATTTGATGAGTGCCTTACCTTTAGTTACCATGCATTATTTCTCTGCTCTTCTCAGGGCTCACTGGCTGCTCTCTCTCCCTTTGACCCTGCCTGGCTTCCGGCCAAAGGCTGACACAATTTCAGACACTGCTGTCAGTCATTCCTCTTCTCTGTTTTATCTTGCTTCTTATTGTACCACTAGTCTCAGCAGATGAGTGTCTATGTCCAAATTCCAGAAACTTCAATTCAATCTAGTATTACTTGAATATTTGTTTTACAGTATTAGTATGAGGAATAGAGGCTGACGCAGTCAATGCACCGACTGGCAATTACTCAATTTGGGAGTAAATGCTTGAAACTAGTGGTACACTCTAAACTTGTTTGCAGTTGCAGTGAATTGCTTCTTCTACCAAAGTGCATACATTAAGCCACGACTTTTATCTGTCCAGTTGTTTTTCCAATTATCTGCCTGAAGCAACCATCTGTATCCTAACCACTGGGCAGATTGTTTGAAACCTTTGGTGCACACCATTTATACATGTCTCAGTTGATTTTGGTAAACCTCTGACCATCAACCTACCTAGATTTGAAATGTACAGTACAAAGACCATTTATGAGACGGACAACTTGACTCTCTTTACTGCGACCTGACTGTATCTGACTGTTGTAAAGTTCAAAAGTACAATCATGTTTTTAAGAGCCTGGCATATTCAGAAAAGAGTCTGACTTGTGCTTCTATGATTAACATGTTAATAGCATTTGTTGTGCTTCTTTTCTGTCAGATCTCTTGTGATCAGGACAAAAGGAGTAATTTTATGTCAAATCCCTGTCCCAAGTGTCTTTTGTCCATGGAGCCCAACATTGTTCATTTTGCACTTAGAGTCAACTGAATTTGTAGAGCTTTTTTTTAGATGGATATTTTATAAAATGTCCTAAGGCTAAGGGAGTTGTCTACATACATAAAATCAAGATAACATGCTTGTCCACACCCACATGCAAACAAACATCATCATCTTTACTTTATTCAGTGTTTCTATTTATGTCAGAAACCAAAGTCTAACCATAGTTACTCATTACTTTTTCTCTCTCTGTACTCTTCTCATGTATTTTGAAAATGAGCAGACAAAATCACTTTAGAGAAGACCTGAGGAAAGTGTGATGGTTTGCCATTTATTGATACTACATTTTAGTAAATACAGTATGCTCTGTATATTTAGACAGGAGTGCAATTTCCATCATGATGTCCTTCATTGAACTGTCTAAATGTGTTGCATATGCAGTGTTTTGGTTTTTGTTGTTTCTGAATTCCTCCAATCAAGGACAGCCTCCTTTGTTTTCTTGACCTCCATTTTGTGTATCTTTATACACTCTTGTTATTGTTGTGACTTAATTCTAGACAAAGTTTTATTTGAAAATCCCTGTTGTGTGACTGCATAATAAGGATTTATCCAGTGAGCACAAAAGTGCTCATTAATTAGTCTTTTATCTCAACCAGTCATTTGAAGTCCACCATTCTCCTCTCTGTATATCAGAAAACGGTGCGTTTGATGGTGAACTACGGCAGCAGACAGAAGGCTGTGTTACGGGTCAGCCCGCTGGTACCACTCCAGGCTCTCATACCAGTCATCTGTGACAAGTGTGAGGTCGACCCTGCACATGTCCTGCTCCTGAAGGACGGCGCCAGTCGACACGAGTTACCACTGGACAAATCTCTGGCAGACCTGGGGATCAAGGAGCTCTACGCACATGACCAGAGTCTAGGTAAACTACATTATATTATTTATGTCATTTTGTATTTCTTTAAATGTTAGGGTTTAGTCACTAAAATATTGATTAAAATCTTTTGTTAGTTTGAATAAAATGCCACTTGATTAAAATTAACTGAAATTCAGTAGAGCCCAATTTTGTTTAGTGACAGAGGACGCCATTGTGGATACTGATAGGTGCTTGTCTTATTAACTGCTATTGGCCGGCAGATGTCATGCTTAAAGCAGCAAGCATAGACTGTTATCAATTCTATAGCATAATTACTTTGTGAAAAAATAGTGAATGTACATTCAAACAAACAGCGTATTACGTAAGATCACAACAAATCATTGTGTCCCCTTTATGATTCAGCTACATAACAATTAACCCCATTTAATCTAGAGTCATTGTAAAAATGTTTATATAATCTAGATAAGAAATGGACCTGAATGACACACGTAATTGTGTGTTGTGTGGGACAGTTAATGGCCCATATTCTCTCTTGCTGTTAAAGTGTATACTCACACTGGCTGCTGATGGGTTTGGAGCAGGCTCTGCCATCTTCAGAGAACCCAGCACTGCTGCCCCTCAGACACTGTGGTGTTGAGTGCAGGAGGAAAGAGAATTTCCCTCTAATCTGAATAAACTTCTGTAAATATAAGCTTGCCCCGGGGTAAACATTATATTTCATCTTGTAGGAAATTTAACTATGATCTTGGTTATGGTTTATTGGCGTGGAGACAGTCCACACCCACTGATAATCCTCATTTCAAAGAGTGTGATCTCAGAGGAAAAGCTTGTATTTATGGTCATGAAGGAGGCCGAAGGAACTTTTAGAACATTGCGTAATTTTTATAGTCAAGGACTCTTATGTAATAACTAGAGTTATATAGAGAGCATTTAACCTGATTAAAGACGTAACATGTTCTAGAATGATTATAAATCTTACGAGGAACATGTACAAAGTTACAGGTCAATGTCTTTCTATAGTTTGGTGTTGCCACAGTGAATATACACCAGATGTTTTATTTCTTTCTGATAGCGGTATCCATTTTATGATTTCATGTGTTTTTAAACCTTGTCATGTTTTCCAGTTCTCCAGCCTAAAATGGCTTCTGCCCCTGCCCTTAACTATCCAGGTATTAGTTACAAGTCTCGTCTGTCTTAGTGTTGCTGGTACCATTCAAATCCATATAGTTGTTTTACCCAATATTAACACCGCTGCTTGCTCACTAACCCTGCTTTATTACCGCGTTGGGCGTGTGTGTTAGTGTGTTAGCTTTCATAGTTTCAAAATCACTTATTTGGATTGATGTTTTGATATTTGTGTGAACATCATCAATACCTGTCTTTTTAAATGATTTATTATGACCTTGGTTTGCCTCTAGCCAAATAACCCAAATAATGAGGAGTAGTTGTCATATTTGTATGTTAGTCTATTTGCCCTTCCTGTCCTCAAGCCAGTAGTGTTATTGTGACACATTCTCATGTCTCAAGGTTATATAGAAGTGGGTCTTGGAAAAAAAAAAAAAAAAGCTACAGCGCCCTCTGCTGAGCAAAATGACCAACAAAAATTCACATTATGAAGAAAAGTAAAAGTTGGATTACATGTGTATCAAACTACATTGATTTCCATGTGAGAGTGTGCTATTAATTCTTTATTCAGCTACCACGTCAACAGCTCTGTTAATTCTGTTGCTAAAATAATTTATGCATGGTAATGTGTCTTCCAGTTCTACAGATTTTTTTCATTATGAGTCTGCGTATCCCTTTCCTTTTAACATGTGTTACTGACAATATCCTGTCCAAATGACCACCTCCTGCTGGTCTTTTTGTAGAATCCTTTCAGTCCAGCACTTCAAGTTTGGGGAGAAAAGGGAAGAAAGGTCTACTTGGTGTCTTCCCGTTCAGCAGGAGGAAATCCAAGGTAAGGCTGCAGGTTGTTATGGCTGTTTGCAATATACCACATATGTACAAGAATCGTATTCTTATGAAATGTTATGTTTGTTTGTATTGTATTGTATAGTAATTGTAATTAAGTTCTGCCCATTTAGACAATCAAAATATGAGATTAGAATATCTTGCAAACTAACCATGAGCTGTGCATGCTGTTCACACGGAGTCAAACTAAATGCATGGATGAACCGTTGAATGCTGCATGTGCCTTCCATTTGCAGACAGAGACCACGTCTTTGGACATGGATGACAGAGATGATAATATAATCCAAAAAACAGGCACCCAGTACAGTGTAAGTATGACTAACCATCTCACAATGCCAAGATATGAAGTGATCTAATTTTAAGTAATCAGTAGAATACATGGAATGGAATAATAAAATGCGTAAAATATAATACAAGCCAATAACAACAGCACTGAATACGCACACTAGTTTAAACTTGTGATAGACTCTACTACTGTTGAACAGTCAACATGATTCTCATGAACCTGTTGTAATGTCTTTTTTGGTACCTACCAATACACAAAATGTTTAATGCAGGTATTCATCTGTGTGAACGATACTGATACGGTGAAAGTTGATCAGTTATGTTTATGTACAATATGTAAGGCTGAAATATGAGGGAATTCTTAGAGTGTAGGTCACTGTTAGTCCTGTCCCATCTGTTGTTGTTGAGTTGTGGTAGTGTGTGCTGATCTCCTCCAGAGGGCAGCAACTGCTTCCAGAAGAATTATTCGGCAGGCTAGTCATCACAGGCCCAAGGAGGACTACTAACAATGTTCCTTGGAGTTCTACCCCACATTACCTCTTCTTTATCAGACAAATTCAGTTGCCAAAACATTAAGTACACTAGTCAAAATTAATATAGAGTCCTAAATTCTCTTCATGACTGTTATAATGTTAAGAAAGGTGATAATTCAACTGTATGATCATTTAGAAGTAGTGTGTCAGTCCAATACTGTACTACAAACCGCAGATTTTAAATTGAAGTTAAATCAACAGCTCTTTGAAACAAATGCTGACTGATGAAACTAAGAGTTAGTGCAGGACTAAATGGTAGCTTCATATTTGCTAGTGTATCTAATAATAAACTGGCAAGTAGGTGTATGGTCATACTAGAAGGACAAGAAGAAATAGTTTTATGCGGTGGCGTGTATACAGCACTTATAGTCAAAGTAAATGACTGAGTGTACAGTCTGTGTTCTTGGCCCATCAAGGACACAGAATGTTCCAGACACAGCATCTTATATGACCGTTGATGACTAGCTTTGAGGAAGTTAACCAAAAAACAGAGTGGGGCTGATTTGGGGGAGCTCAACAAATCATTCGTAAATAGTAGGAACACATCAATATCTTGTCTATGTGTGACCTTACTGGCTGCTAAAAGCCTACTGACAAGTAAGATTTACTGATGGCAGTGGCAGTTTTGGTTGTTGTGGTGGTTATATGCTGACTTGGAAAGCACTTGTTATGTTTTGTATTTAATAATTGCTCTTATTTGATATATTATGTCTTTTCTAATCCCTTACTGTTAACTTCTCTAAAAAGGTTGCCCGACTTTAAAGTTAGACAATCCAGGTATTGTTCTATAATAAAGATTTAATTATAAAGAGGTAATTTATAACAATAATATATACACTATATACAACGGCTAACAGACAGTTTTTTATTTAAACATATGTCTCTGCCCAGACTTTCCTAATTGTTACAAATATTAATATAGTTTTAAAAGTGTATTTATTTATACTTTTTGGTTAAGATCAACAACTTAATATAGAGGGTTGTACTCCATGAGAGTACACCCTGCAACCACTTCAGTGTAGGCCAGACGCACATTTAGATGCTGCATTAAGCAGCTCTCTACCTGTTATAGCCATAACTTAATCAATTTGGCATTTGATTCTATTAGCTTGAGAAACAGTGCCTGGCTCCCTCTGGTTCACTTCACTGTTCCACTAAGCTCAAAGCTTCTGGTCCGACTCCACCCTCCTGTCTCTTTGTTCTCTGTCCTTTCTCCAGCACTGAGCTTTGTCAACGTTATCATCTTCTTCATCCATCTCCTCCTTTTTTAGTGAATCCCTAGGCTACAGGACGTGATTTAAATTTAAGAACTGTTATCATAACTACACAGGGCATTATGTTTAACGTAAAGTTTCAGAATATATTTATATCATTAAGATGCATCTAGAACAGTTAGGTCACAGCTATATCCCTGTTTCCAGCAGGCTTTAATGCAGCTGGGCTTTTTCTGTCTGATATGATTGTTTTCTCAGCCAGGGACTGTTATCAGACCACACACATGCATTTGCACACACAAGAAAACACATGCGCACACACAGACACACAGTCCTATCAGCTTGAAGGCATCAGATTACCCTACCTTGGCTACATTAGTACTAAAAGCCCAGCCTCTTATCTCTAATTGTTCATTAGGGGCTAAACGACCGTGTGTGTCAGTCCGTGTGTGCGTTTGTGGTCTTAACACACTAACATGGTCAGAGAGGACTGGCCTGTTTCTGGTACAAAGAACCAGAATCAGCACTGCCACAGTACTTAAAACAAGATAGATAAAAAAACATTTATCAACACCAATATTCATTAGTATTTATCAGCAGTAACCATTTTCAGCGTGGTAGTTATTTTAGTACGAACACCCACCTTGGTTTAGAGTGTGCAGAAAGGCGGAAATGGAAGCAGGATAAACTGCACATCTCATTTCAGTTTCTAAGCTGGAGTAAGAACCAGCTGGCTGTCAAAAATGTTAGAGCACATTACTACTTTGATCTTGACACCAGAAAGTGTCATAATCCCAGGGCACTTTTTACTGAGTTAAACTCTGTCATCTCCTCCGCTCCCTGCTCTTGCTTAGAAGCTTTTATTACTAAATGTGGGGATTTCAGAGATAAAGTAGTTGAGACCAGAGCCAGTATTTGAAAATTGCCATTCCTCTGAAAATGTTTCAAGTTTAAATTGCCTTAGCTCCGTCACTCTACCTAAATAATATCACAGTTCCATAATACCTCCAACAGATTCTTCTACATAGTTACTTACTATAAAAAGTTGTTTCAGGGTTGTTTTTGGCTTTAAAAACAGAATTGAGAGACTGAACACTCTTTGATGCAGGAGGATTCTCCTCCATGCTAAAGTAAGACTTCCACTGTGACATGTTTGATAGGCATGTTATTTGTTGGTTGTTTGATATATAATTTGCATGCATGGTTTGTAGTGGAATAAGACATCCGTGCACTGCAAGGCATTCCCTGGAGATGCAGTATGTAAGCCATGATCGTACTTATGCAGAGGTTCCTTTTATGTTATTCACTTTGTAATTATGAATGCATTGTGAGCCTGGGTTCCCCCTCAAGTGCTCGAGTACATCTTGTTCTATTTTCCTCTCGCGCTGTTATGACAGATTCCAGATTGTTTACCAGTGTGAAGAAGTAGAAGAGAGCAGGTGAAAAAGTCAGATAGAGTTCATGTGAATTTTCCACTTTGAAAATTATATTTTTGTTGAGGATTCCGCATGGAAATCACATCAGTCCTCTTTTTTTGTTCTGTCAGTCTCTGTCTGCCGTCTGCCCCTCACCTTCCTTTCCCTCCTCATCCTCCTGTCAGTCTATGAATGTGTCAGTCATATAGCATAGTAAACAACTGTTTAAAAACATCACAGAATTGATTTGTACTAAATATTTTGTATCGTCCTTTTAACACCTGCACTTAAATAATGTGCTTCCATGAATCACAGGCATACTTTGTTTTGGCTAATATGGAGATCTAAAACCCTTAAAACGAGTAAGAAGACTGTCTTTATTCATTATATTTATCTTATTTTGTATGGTTAATGCTTAGTTGGGAGACATGTGTGAATGATGTAGTATAGTCAAAGCAAATAATGTCTCCATGCTCAAAAGTTAAAAACGGTTACAAACATATTCTGGCTGTCCATTGCTCTCTTTACATCTCTTAAGTATAGTGGACGGCAGCAAGTTTCCCCCTCAAAAATACGTTTTGCATGTTGCAATATTGAAATTATCAACGGTCAAAACATACTTCAAAAAACTGCAGGCAGTCTAGACTTCTCTCTGCAGGGCTTTTTTGTTTTTTTCTTTTTGAAAGCAATGTACTGTTCCCATCCCTCCCCACTGTGATATGTTCCAGCTACGGAAATTCTAAAGACCTGAACTTTATGTTCCTTTTTGGCCTGCTTTTTTCCCGTGTCTAGGCATTGTCTGAACTCATCAATTAATCTGTTTTAAAACATGTTTCTTTTCTTCGATCATGGGGGTGTGAGCTGTGGTTCGGTTCCCCTGTTGTGCCAAGGCTCTGTACCAAGCTGAGCCACGGGAAGGTTCAGATTTTCAGGACCACTTTGGGCTCTCTTTGATCAGATAGCAAAAACATTTTTCGTTTCAGTGCTTTAGTCCGGAGCGGCCAGCCTTTGAAAATGTGGTTACACATTCAGCTTGATCAAATAAATGTTGCGATAATTGTCATGACTGCAAAATGGACTGTATCTTCAGAAATCTGCCCATCCATTGTGTGTGTAGTACTGTATATGAAAGTGTTTTTAACTTTTATGTACAAAAAGTGCAAAGGACTTTACAGGGTTTTGAATTGCACAGATGATTGTCAAATAGGCCACAGATAGACCAGGTGTAGCTGGGTTATGAAGTTGTACACAGTACATAGTAAATAGTACCACTGTTAAACCTGGTACTGGTTTAACAGGTGTAATAATATTGCACATATTAGGAGTGTTCGTTGTGGAGCGTTATAGAAGCAGGAAACAAAGAAGAACAAAGTTTTGAATCTTTTCTTCACACAGGGAGGGGGAAGCAGTCTGTCACTGAAGCTGTTCCCCAGTGCTCTCCAGTCACCCTGCAGGTGGTGGGACTCATTGCCCAGCATGGATGACAGTTTAGCCAAGTCTCTCCTGTCACCCAGCTCCCTCACCTCCCTTTGGGTCCTATGGGTTGAGGGGAGGGGCATCTTTCGGCCAGGCTTGTCCCAGTGCATCTCACACAAACTTGATCAGTTTGGGATCTAGTGAATTTGGAGGCCAGGTCAACACCTTGTGCTGTTTTTTCAGTTTTCCTAAACAGCTTTGGTGTTTTGGGTTTCACTTGAAACCAATGGCATGATGTACTCAAAGCTTTTATATATTCTGTCTGACTAGTCTCCCTTTCATTATTCATTCTATCCTCAGGCTATGTCCACAGTGTCTGGGATCTCCAGCATAGAGGACCGGCCCAGGACCTTGGGCCAGTCTCAATCAGTCACGACTATTCCCAGGATGTCTCCCAGGGCTGAAACCAAAAAGAGGAGGGCTCCAGTACCACCTGGCACCATAACACCCAGCACTGAGCAAACTAGCTTTGAGAGCTATCAGGTAATGTGATAACAAGGAAGTCTTACTTTGGGGAAATTTGGAGCTGGGAGGTATCGTGTGTTTCTACTATGCCAAAGCAGTAATTGATGTAATAACCTGGTCATTCAGTATATTCAGGTAGTCAGCTGACCTCATTCTTTGGACATATTAATGTTGCTGATGCACCCATCACTCTGAAACAGGGTAAATCTGGACTCATCAGACCACATGACCTTCTTCCATTGCTCCAGAGTCCAATCTTTATGCTCCGTAGCAAACTGAAGTTTTTTGTCTGGTTAGCCGCACTGATTAGTGGTTTTCTTAAGGCAACACAGCTGTTCAGTCCCAATCCCTTGAGCTGCCTTCGCTTTGTATGTGTGGAAATCTTTTACTTTCACTATTAAACATAGCTCTGAGTTCTACTGTTGTTGAGAAGCTACTCATTGCATCAGTTGGGGTAAAATGACTTGTTGCCATCTTTAAGATAATTGTCCATGCAGTAATTATGCACTAGGAGACTCGTACCTATTTGGTTAATTAAATGGGTTGTGACATTTTTTTTTGTCAGTGTATTAATATGCACTTCCTACGCGCAAAAAAGTTTAATCAGGATTATAATGGATTATTATGACACAAAGGTCCTAATCCTATAAAATGTTTTACACCCTCAGCTTTCATAACTGTCCTAGACAAGTACATCTAAAAGCTGCAGTCTTTCTGACGCAGCCTTTCCTTTGGGTGTTTTGGCCTGGAAGTAAAAGTGACCTGTGTTGCCTAGATTGGAGCAACAGCTCCCTGCAGTCTCATTATAGTGTTATGATGGCATGCTGGGAAATGTTGTTTAGCAACCAACATCCTTCCTCGCTCCCTCTCATAATAGGTTTTGTTTATTTGAAGGAGCTGGTGTTCTCCAAGGATGTTATCGAGCTGAAATGTTGCTCTCAGCAAAACATGGAAAGTTGTGTCTTTAAGTTAATTAACTGAAATGAACAGCACAGAGGGGCAGAAAACAGTTCTGAAAAATAATTCATGGTACTGCAAATGAAAGCATCAAGGTCTGATTCACAGACCTTAACTGAGGAAAGTGCTTGCGCCACAAAATGTACAAATCCATTTTCACTTTAGTTTATCCCTAATTAGATCAAAATATTACACTATAGGTCTCTTTTAGTTCATACTGTTTTAAAGACTTACAGTTATTTAGCTACCAGTGGATTGTTTGGGAAGGTATAAATATGACATCATTTTAAGCTGCTTTACTTGTGCTGACGGGAATGGTAATTTATCTGTCCTAACAACTGTGACAGACACCAGTGCTGAAGTACTGTTACCCTACTGTGACTCACAAGGGCAGACAGACAGAATAGGAGTTAAAAAGGTTATTTGAGGATGTGATCACCTGTCTAATAATAGATTTCTCCATCTTTCTCTTCTCTGAATTGTTACCGTGTCCGTATCATGTATGCACGTTGCAAGGTCATACTGTAGAGGACAACGCCTCATGTTTCATTTCTCTATTTTCTAGTGTTACTTGTTAAGCAAAGATATTGAGGTCAGGCTATTGATGTGTTCAGCTTGTCTTATCAGAGGTTCAGCTCTATGTCAACAAGAGTCAGAGTTATCCAAACATGTGTATGTCTTTTAAAGTAAACTCAGAACAGCAGCTTGTTAAAAATACAACCAAGATATTGGCTTGATGTGTATTTCTAGACATTTAGGGAATCAGCATGTTGTTTGATATATGAATAAAGGGATGGAAGGTTTAATTATTTGCTGATGTTTGACAAGATGATTAGCCAATGTCAGCCCAGGACACAGCAGAAGAAGTGTGAGGTGTTCAAAGATTAGCAGCATGCTTGGCTTTTATTTGTTGAGTGAATGTGATTAAAAAGGATTTAGTTTCATGACAGTGAAGAGTGCCATAACAGCCAGGTCTTATCAGGACAGTTTCTCAGAGGCATTGGCATTTAAGAGCTCTGCATGACTTGAATTTGTGGAACAATTGTACATGTCAAATCAAATTACATTGCAATCAGAAGTTGTACTTTTCCATTTGTATGAAATTTGGCGTTGTAGTCGCTGGAGGCAATGTAAGGCTACATTGGGAGGAAAAAATGGCACACTCTGCTTTTCTTTAGAAGAATGCACTCTCTTATAAAATTTCAAGCTTGAGTGAAAACAAATATCACGCCATAGCTTTTATTTGTCAAGGAAATGGTCCAGCTCTTCTTGCGATGACACACACTAACAATTGTCAAATGAGGCATTAGTTTTTGCTGTATTTGTTGGGTTTTGCTGACTCAGAGTTGTCATGCCCTGAAGACATTTTCTCAGTACAGAAGCATGCGCCACCTTATGTCTTCATACGCAACATGTGTGTTTGAGAGAGCGAAGGAACATAGGTACATGGTAGCAGGTCAACTGGGGACAGCTCTCTGATGACTGTCCTCATTATAGACCTCCCTCTGTGCCGAACAAGCTTAGGTAGTCAACTAATTATGACTTACCAGGCACAGTAATGGACACTGACATGGCAATATAAGCTTTAAGAATGATGAGATTGTTATAACGAAGCTAAATGGCTTCAAATAGCCATTGGAGAGGCAGAGATCACAAAGGCCAGTCATTTAAATCATAACGGTAACATAGTTAGATTAACATCAATGACAAAGTTGGGAACTTCAGAATCCTTTTATGCTCATGATCGTAGACATATTGGTCAAATTCTGGGCCACATTTTAGGGAAAGATAACCAGCCAGCAACCCCTATGTCCATTGCGAATGATAAGTATTGGATAGGTCAATTTTTGCTACATTTACGTTTTCAGTGTGTCCCTCCCATTTGCACTTATTGCTGTGACTTTGAAGACTAAAATTTCAAAGCCGCAGACTTTCTCCTGGGTTTGAGGTCAGTAAGACTCTTGTCTTGTCTTTATCATCAAGAGGCGCCAATCCTCTCCCCTGTTTAGACAATGTAGTTGGAAATCTGCCAAACATGTTCTCTGTAAAGAGGGTACCTCTGAAAGTTGTGAATCTTGGTATCACTGAGTTCATATTACTGCCACCTCATCACTGAATCAGCAGAGGATCATATATATATAAAGAAAGAATATTAACATAATATCATGATTTGTTATAGGAGCCAAGTGTAAAATAGAACATCTGTCAGAACTCAACCCTGGTCACAATGACAGCTTAACAACTATATTTATTATTTTGTTATATTTGTAGTAATCTTAGAGGCAGATAAGTTTACAGTTTGCTTCTTCGGGTAAATTATCAACCATTGGTTCACAGGTTTCACTCTATGAAAGGACCACATATATTCTGGTACATGAGTTCAGAGAAACACAACATGTTTTTATTTCAAGCACTGATAGGCTACCTTTTATTGTGGTTTGAAAAGTAAGCCACGTCTACACTGCCTGATATGACAGAGGAACTGAGAGAAATTCTGAGCTTTCTGCTTCGCTGCCCTTTAAAACAAGGTGCTTCTTGAGTAAGTACATTTGTCTGCTTGTGCACGATTGAGAGAATGTGAAAAGTTATGATAAAGCGTGAGAAAAAAATGACAGAACAAAGATCAGAAGACAGAAACTGGGTGACATTTCACAGAGGCACCAAGTCAAAATAAGGCGACATAGGTCTTTTAAGGGTTTTAGGTGTACATATTAGATTTGTCCAACATACTGTAAATAATGTTGCACAGGTTTTTAGCTGTGGGGTCCTGCTTCTGAAATGCAGAAGGGCTTACAGCGTGAAATCTCTTTGGAATGAGCCTTGAACTACCCTTACCTTGCAGGAGGAGGACATGACTGGGTAAAAGTTCAGCTGAGGACAAGCTGTATTAAAGAGCAAGGGTGAAGGTGTAATAATATTAACGGCTGTAAGCAGGGTGTCCGCAAGTCTTGTCATGTGTAAATGTTCTAAAATACGTCACCTTTCTTTAGCTAAATATTGACTTTTTTTATACTTTTTATTCCAATTTTTCTGCTCCCATGTGTCAGTTTAACTGGCATCGTTGGACTCTCATTATTACTCTCACTGGGCTAATAACCTACTTATGTCCCTATAATGCCCAGTAATTAGGGGATTGCCAGGATTATGAGCATGTGTAAAGGTCTTTCTTGTTTTTAACAGCAGTCACTTGTGAAATCTAAAACCAAGGGAGGGTGAAATAAGGCAAGGTTTAATTTTGTCACTTTGTTTGCTGAGACGTGTAAACAATGACAGTAATAGTAATACAGTAATTCAGAGTAATCAGTGTTTTGTGTTTCATTTATTAGTCTTACAGAATGCTGAGTTGTTGAGTTGTTGAGTTAGAATAGAAAGTTGGCAGGGAACCTCCTTTTTTTCTTAAACAGCCATCCATCAGCCCTGTAATTATCTACAACAGTAGCTAACTTTAATTTGCTATTACACGCATCTTTGGTTCAGTCAGCCAGTCAGACAAAACACAAGTTGTAACTGGATCTGTCTGAAGCACTGTAGAGTCTCTTTTTTTTTTTTTTCCTTTTGCTTTCTCGCTTGCAAGGCTTAGATTTGTTGAGATACAATCCCGTTTGTTCCTGATGTGTGACACCAATAAAAATTTGGAAGGATAAATGCAAGGATGTTTATCTATTTGACAAATGGCTCTAGTGTCTCGTTCCACATATGTGGAGGCAGAATATCCATTAGAATTAATTTGGAGCACAGAAAATGTCTCTGGTTACAAAACGACAGCTTTTCCTTTGTACATCTCCATTGTTTTTGTCAGTTTGTGCAACAGCACAGCAGGTGCTCTGGCTCTAGCAGGACAATATGCATTTAACATCTGTCTCCAACAAGGCCTTGATGTAAGTGAAATAAACATGTAGAGGTCAAGAAAATTGTCAAGTCAGTTGCCCCATCAGAAACTTCTTCTTTTCCCCTCCTACACTCTCAGGCCATTGTTGAATTCTGCCTTTGTCTTTAAGTATTTCAACCCTATTAAATCAAGATAAGACATATTCCGTGCACCATATGCCTGTTGGTATTGTGCTTGTTGTGACAGCGGTAAACCGTAGGCACTAAATGTTTCTGTTCTTATTCACTGACCTTGAAGATTGTGAAAGTTTGAGTCGGGGTCAGGACCTGGGGAACATGTTCCTCTCCCATGCGGATTATGTAGGACAAGATCTGTTTGCTCTTGTGGCTGTCAAAACATCTTATGCATGAACGCAGCCAGTACAGACTGAACAAACAAACGAAACAAATGTATTTTAGTCTCAAACCATTTGTGGTTATTTCTGAGTGTGTGTCTTTGGTTGTGGTTTTGTGTTTTAGAGTTAGTAGAGAACAGATAATCAGGGTATATTGCAGTTTTAGAGAGGCACTTTTTGAAAGCAGTTTAGCAATGTATACATGGCATGAACCTTTTATTCAGATTGCATGTGGAAGTAAAACATGGAGTAATGCTGTAACCGTGTCACTTTGGTGGAAGCTTAAAAGCCTCTTATGGTGCACATGGAAATGGGGTGTGATCAGAAAGAATGCATTTTAGCAAACTGTAGGTATGCGTGTTTGTGACAGTCATAGTAATTCACATACAGTAATCCACTGTAAACACAGTGCTCTTTCTGTCAGGTTGCACTGACAGTTTGGGGATCCCGTAAAGAGTTTTCCTCTTGATTAGGAATTCATTCAAACTCCATTTAATGAAATGAATACTACTCCTGGGAAAACAAGCAACCAAAAAAAAGCTCTCCATTAGATAGGAGGATGGGTCAATCTATGTTAATACAGATTTTATAATCAAGAGACCAGTGTCTGCCTCAGCTTGCTGTCTTACTTATTGTTATTTAATTTTTTGTTCACTAGTGCAAGATTGCATTGATTGATTCCTAATTATGTGTAATGGACTACAGTACTTGTATAGTGCCTTACATTGAAAGTACAATTAAACATCTGGTTGAGTGTTTTTTATAGTATGCTTTTATTCTTAAAATCCTTGTTTAAATATTGTTTCAGTGTAGAAGAAATGTTACCTAGTTTGTCTTCTACTATATGTCACAAATGGGATCTGGCAATGATCCACTTTTGGGAGCATGAAAATCGCTTGTTATTTAAAATGTAAATCTCCAGGGGTTTTCTATGGTCAGACTCTTTTAAAAAGACGCTGACATTGTCCTTGGTTATCCAGTGTTTTGCAGGCACACGTTGGTAAACTAGCAGTAACAGATGGTCCTGAGCGAGTTATGAGTGAATGCAAAAGTTTATGTTTCGGTGGCTTGTTATCCAACTTGCCTCTTAATTTGCAATAGAAACAACATAGCAATACACATTTCTAGTTTGGGCCTCTAGTGCTGTGGTTATTTCGCAGTGGTCTGATTTTTGATGCATATAATTGAAGCAGTGGCTTTGCTGTGCGTTTCTGTGACTTTACAGCAGATGGAACAGAGACTGTTTTCAGGTAATAAAGTGAGTCACCAGAGTAAAGGAAAGACTGTTAATATAGGCTACCTAACTATTTAGCTTGTAAGAATCACTTGTTCATGTTTATTTGCTCTTTCTAGTGTTAATACAACAATGGGAATGGGCATGATCACACGTCAGCTGTTTGAAAAACATAGAAGTGGAAAGACAAGCGAAAGGCGGTTGTGAGGTTTTAGGTTTGCTTCGATTTGTGCTGGATGATTGATATGTTTTTGGCCTAAGGTAGAAAGAGTTGAGTTATACAGCGCTAATTATTTGCACGTGCAGTTTGACTCAGCTCTTTCTGAAAAGATTACCTTCTGTGCAGACAAGCGCTACCTCAGTCTTAAGGACAATGACAACGCGGTGAAGAAGTGGGCTGTTCAGTTCAAACTTGGAAGAGAGAGCCTGGACTCTCCTCCACACAGGATACCACTGACGAAGCAATTTGTATGCTCCACAACTGCTTGGCCAATGCGTCTATGTAAGAGGAGACTGTAGAAAAATACATTTGCTCTGTTGCACATATCTAATATATGCACTGTTTTTTTCTACAGTACTTTATTGATCAGCCTTCATATATGGTGTACCTTTACTAAATGAAATGGCAAAATAAAATGGAAATAATTGTGCCATGTAATTGACCTGCCCTTAAAAGGCAGGTTGCATAAGACGCATTCTCCATACCTCTCCTTCCAGTGGTGCACATGGCCAGTAAATAACACTAGGTCACCACAGATATACGTGTTTCTCGTCATGTACACACACGAATATAAAGCCCTGGGTAAAAGCATTACACTTTTTGTGATGAAATAATGAAATTGTGCCACTGTATAAGTTAACCAATAGCAAGCCAGCATTTTAATTTGGTTATAATTTTACAAGTGCCGCCCCTACAGTGTTGCTCTGCTCTGATTCCTGCACTGTGCATTTGAACACCACTGCAAATGTGGTGAAGACATGTAACATAAAGGTCTTTTTGTCATACACAAACATAATTTTCATTAAAGCACACATGCCAACTGTCCTCCAAGCCTACTGTTGGGACGTTTTTGACCTCTGTGCCCTCACCGTGGTCAGACAGTACAGCTGCTATCGTCATCTCTGCTATGCACACATACAAGCATTTTTTTTATAATGCAATCTTGCATTGTGCATGCACACACATATACAGTGTAACCTCATCTCTTTCATACACAAACTCCCATTTAACATTCCACATTAGTGTTGTAATGTTGCCTTGTTACAAAGCCCCTCACCCATTAAGAGCCCTTCAAAACAACTGATGAATGGTCACGCCACCAGGTTGAAGACTCCATGGGTGGCCCTATCTGATTAACATGCTCCAACATGGGGCCCTTTGCCTTTCAAACCATAGAGTGGAAAATTAAATGGACACACTAGATTGTCCTGGATGCGCATTCCCTTCAAAATATACCCATGACCACATATGTCATGTTGTTTCACCAAAGATAATCTTTAATGACACTAAAAAAGAAGAAAAATCATAACGTGTTAAAGCAAAGAAACATATTTTTTAGGTTAAAACGGTTTGTTCTTGTGAGCTAGATACTGGTTTGACCTCACCAGCTCTGATCTGCAGGGCTTCTTTCCTTTATTAACAGAATAACAGTCTTTAATATATAATTCCTAAGTACTGCAGTATAGTGTGTAAACAGGGAAGTTTTCTAATTAGAGTCATTGCTGATGATGCCCCTATATTCTTCTTAATAACCAGAAATGAAAGAAAATCTGATAACTTGTTGACTATATTTTTGTAGTATTAAGATAAACAGTGTATTTAATATACACAGAAAAGATCCATATGTCTTCTTAATAATGAATATTTATCCTGTGTAAATGCTTCCTTATAATCAAAAATAAATCTGAATAGGTTTGTACCATCTGTTTATTCATATACTTTTATTCTAAAGTTCATAAATATGAAGGCGTTTCTCTGTTTTGAACTGTCATGCACTTATACAACTTGGCACTCATCTAATCCAAGGCGTGGCAAACCACTTGATGCTTGGGCTGTCTTTTGCTCTTTCTTTTTTTTTTGTAACTTCACCTGTGTGTCATGACAAATGGCCGATATGAGACACAGACATAAGTGGCCAGATCTTACGACAAACTTGCTGCCGTGCAAATGCTACGACTTCTCTGTGTAACGCAATACTGCAAATCCTGCAACTACAAATACTGCACCTGAAAAAATTAAATAAGTAAACAGCTTGGATAAATATAGTTTAAACATAATCATATTACATAGTCAGCTTAACTTAATGTATAGTGTGAGCTTGAATGTGGTATAATATAGAGTCTTGAGTCTTAGCTTCAGTCTCTAAGAATCTTAAGTACATGCTGCGCTCCCAGTCATGGCGCCAATAAGCTCATGAGAGCAACACACACTTAACCCTGCAACCCTGAGCAACCCCCTAATCTATACACACCAGCTCAGCCTGAGGTATGACATATACTGTTCCTTCTAATGTGTGTGTGCACATATGTTAGTGTGTATGTGCTTATACAGTCACACAGAAAAGTCTATGTGCATATGCTTGTGTATTGAGGCCACTGCTCTCTTCCTTTGGTAGCAGGGCTTGACTGCAGTCTTATGTTTCACTCTGCAGGGAGCACACACAAACATACTCCGATACATGCATGCACACACACCACAGACACACACACATCCATTTTCATAAGCAAGTCAGTCATCCATTGCAGCCTCAACTTTGACCCACTTCCACTGGCATGACCGTATTCATGTATATATGAATGCCAGAGAGGGAAAGAAGCAGGAGACCAAGGAAGAGAAAGACAACCAGTTGGGTGGGGGGGGCATTTGGATTTCCATAGCATGCCATGCCGTGGGTTCATTGAGTTCACATGTGTGAACCCAGTTTGCCTGCAGAAAGGCAAGGTGGCCTGATCTGTTTCTTGTTCTGCAGCATGATGCAACACTACATGCAGCTCTGGGCATGTTTTTTGTTTAATTTTGTAGTAAGGGAAAGTTGAAAGCAGACACAGGAATCTGCATATCTTTGAAATAAGGACATCTATATTACTGAAGTGTTTTCCTTTTAAATGTTCCAAAACTCACTTCATAGAAAGTGATTCATAGAGTCCATAGACTTTAATTTGAGTCCAGCTGCACTCCTGTAAAGTTTTGTGATTGCATTTGGAGCAGTTGTGATACTTTCAAAAATGCGTCCAGACATTGCATCATTGTGTTAGTGACTGAGCTGTTAGTGGACCGTCACATCACCCTCTTGAAGTCATCAGTGACTTGGCATTAAGTAAATCAGCACAACAGCATTACATTTGAATAATGGTTTATGTCCTCATTTAAAAACTAGAAATCCTAACTTTAAGTACACATATCAATATACTATCAAAGTACGTCAGCATTATATTTATAGTATATGTATGTGACATCTGCATTGCTTTCAGACGTTATGTCTTCTAGTCGGATCATTTAAAAGGAACGTTGGCACCCTAATGGATTTAAAAAGTCAGATGCCTGCCAGAACTCCACTTGATTTAATTATACTGCAGTAAATTCTATTTTGGTCCTGACAGACTGAATTTACAGGTTAATTTATTATTAAACCACACAAACACTTACATGCAAAAAGTCCTCATGTAAATTAAATTTTCACTGTCTAATTCCTTTTTTTTTTTTTTTTTACCTTATTCTTTCAGATTGGCCTTGGTTCAGAAAGCCAGCAGAGGAAAAGAAAAGCTCCAGCTCCTCCTCCCACTCCAACTTCCATCACCCAAGACTCTGATGACCCTTCAACCTCAGCTGCTCCCAGTCCTGATAGCCATGCTACTGAAATACCCACTCCGGCCTTACGCACCAAGGTGGCACAGTCAACTACAGTCACTTCTACTACTGTAGTAATACAAACCGTAAAACCTGCCTCTGTCAAAAAGGCAGTAGAACCTCGACTTGTGTATGATGCCACCCCAACCCCCAGTTCCCCAACTCCAAGCAGCAGCACCACTGACAGTCTGGCTGTGCAAGACTCCAGCTCTGAATGCAGCCACAGCCTTGATGACTCAGAAAACAATCTTGGTTCCCAATGTAGCTCCCTCACCAGTAGCAGTGTGAGTGGGTCTGTGCAGGTTCAGCCCTCTGCAAAAAGCCTCTACAGCAGAGTGAAGAAATCAGCCAACAAATTGACTGCCCAAGTAAATCAGGAGGAGACTTCAGACAGCAGCTCCAGATCAGAGACTGAGTCAGCCCTAAACCTGAAAATGGATGAAGTTGAGAATAACAGACACAGCGCAATGGGTAAGTATCTATAAAACAGCCTGCTATTAGATGTACAACGTCAACAATCAACAATTAAGAACAAGAATAAGAAAAACCCTTATTAGTCCCGCAATGGGGAAATTGCAGGGCTTGGGTTTACTGCTTCGAACTACTGACAGATCCTTTGAAATATCTCTTTAATACTCCTAAATTTTGACTTTCAAAATATGCTAGAATTGCAAGATCTTAATCCCAATAATGTAACATTTCTCAGATAAGAACTAATAGCAATCTTTGAAGTCACAGACGGCAACACTTTCATAGCCTGGCACATTTATTTACTGAATATGAGTCGGCATTTGGATTTCATCATGGGGTGTTTTTCAACCTATACAGAGAAAAAACTATTGGCTAATCCTACAACATTGTGTTTTGTTGTAAACAAATTCAATTCAACAGCACTCAGATGATTTGGATGACTATGTGACCGTTCTGTCCAACACCGCCTTAAAACTCACCCAAACAATTTGATTGGCATGTCCAATCTTCAGTTAATCAGTTGCCAACAGAGCTCCTGACCAACTTTCTGCCACAAATAAAAATTGTGGCCAAGGAAGTAGGTCTGGCTTCTAGGCCCACGCTTTCATATTCTCAAACAGCACAGTAGCAACGGATATAATAATGAATGCCAGATAGGGGATATTTAAATGGTACTGGAAGACGGTGCACCACACAAATAAAGCTTAAATGTATTTCTATTTCTCTTACGCATATGTTATTCTTTTTATTAATGTCTTCCATTACCTACTCTTTGAGTTTGATTTAAACAGCTCCTATATCATGAATCCATTGCCATATCATGGAAATAAATGTGACAGTTGATCATTGAAATCTTGACAGCAATGGTAAACACATTGTCGGTTGAAGAAGTGAAACAGTCAGAAGGGAGGTAGAGGTTTTCTACTTCTTAGTGACTGATGAGCCAACCTGTCACACTGCAGAAACATCCAAAACTTAAACTGTCACGAATGACATACTGTATACAAACTGCTGAAAGACAGAAAGTGTGTGTGTGTGAGTGTAGGTCATGGCTGAAGGACAGGAACTAGTAGAGCTGGTTTTCATCATGGATCGGGAGACAATACAGTCCTTGTCTCTCCCTCATGCTTATCAATCCCTCTTGTTTTTTTTTCCTGTTTTTTTTACCTCCATCTCTGTCTCTTTTTCTATCCCTCTTTTTATTTCTCCCTTTCATATGCATGCACCCACTCACACAAAACTTCAAAGCTGACAGATGCAAAGGCAGACAGATCCATCACAGATTTAAACAGGATCTACTTGAACTTTAGCTGGCCTCATATTGATCTTTATATAACCTAGATCTTTCTCTGTAGCAAAGTGAGATTGCAGCAGGCGGTTGTCGTGCCTTGACAGGGGCATAGATGAGAGAGCCATAGACCTCAAAAGGGATGAGAAAGGTGAGAGTTTCAGAATGAAGTTGAGAGAATGGAGCATGGGAAGGTTTTGACAGAGAGATGACAGGGTAGCGATGTAGAAACAGGGGGGCTCGAAGGGTTTAAGGATAGACGGGAGATGGACAGGCAGATGAAAGCAGCAGAAAGGATGAAGTATGAAGAGGTTAGTGTGTTAGGATAGAACCGATGGCAGGAAGATCATTAATAAATTTATAGACCTTGGTACTTCTCTCCTTCACTGCCCTGACTCTGCTGACAGTGCAGCAACTTCTTGCATCTCATTTACTTTGCATCTCGCCCTTATTTTCAAACTTTCTTCAATATGTATTTGCAGCAGGCTAGTTATATTGAAAATGTCCCTTTTTTGTCTCGCACATAACCTCAACTTTTCCCTTGTTGCGACAGTAAACAATTCTTCTGTGCAGGCTGACACTGCTGCACTTGTTCTAGATGAACAATGCAGACTTGGCAGCAAATAGCTGGTATACACGTTAGGACTAGATGACTGCACGTTGCGTGTACAGTATGGGCCTGTTCCCTTGAGCTTGTAACGGCAGAGACAGCAATGTACACAATACATTTATTAGGTTTCAGTTCATGATGATCTCTGGTTTTAAACAGGTGCATCTGCACATTATTAACCAACTAAAAGTACTGGTAATACAGAATTATTCTAGTTTTTTATCTTTATACTGGGTTATGGTCTGTGATTTAAGGTTACATTCACCTTACATTGTACAGTAGAGGCTAAATATGTGTGTGCTGTACTTAAGTAAGCATGGATGTTTTATTACATGTGTTGGGTAGGAACTGGGTTGGCTTGATGAAAACAGCATACGGACCTTTCTTTGTGTTTGTAAAAAACTTAAGGGAAGCAGAACCACAAGCAAGTTGGAATTAACAACGATTGTGATTGTGTATTTTTGAGACTGCCTCATAATATTATTTAGATGACCTACTGCAAGACATCAGTGCAGCCCAGTGCAGTGTGTGAGCTTCTGTATGCTCTTCTTCATGAGAAGCAAATTTGGGCACAGCAGCAGCAATAATATGAGGGAGAAAATAGCATAAATGGTTAAATGGATTGGCCGTGTTTGTGTGTGTTATGCAGCATCAAGGTTATGTTGGCGTAGTTTATCATCTTGCGTGCTGTTTCAGTTCCTTCCCATTGCCAACAGCAGAGTAAATAGTAGGAGTAACACATCGACAGCACCTGCTGACATAGGTACAGTGCGAAGGGGATATCACAAGTCTTCAGAAATTTAGGTTGTTTTATTTGAACAGTGATAGTTCCCCATAATTATGCTTTTTTTTTTCATTGCACCTATGAGGTGGTGTGGGGTGAAATGGGAGTGAGCTAGATTAGCAAGATCATGAGAGAATCAATTTTGGCAGGCTTCCCAGTGGTTATAAGCAATCCACATACCATGGCACGTACTTTTGGCAGTTACAGGTGTGTTTTAGGTGTGAGAACAGCTTATTGTGACTGCAACAACATTTGAGCCGCAAGCAAGTGATTGGTTGACGTTAGCCCATAATCAATGGTGATAGACAGATGGTCATATTACCATCTGCAGAGTATTTTTTGAAAGTGCCTACCCTTTTCCAAACCTTCCCAGATGGTTCTATGTAACATACATCTGGTGCATCAGGTTAGTACATGTGTTGTTTGGAAAAACATGGTAGGCACGGTACATACACGTTTGTCATCCATATTCACACTGAGTATGTGGTGCACAGGTGGGAGGCACAAAACATGTTTGAAGTTCATTTAAATAAGGCAGTGCAAAGCAGGTTTTTCAATGGAAAGTAGGTTTGGATTTGTGTATAGATAGATGTTGCGGTTTCTGGTACAACCTTAATCTTCTACCAACCTCGTGTTTTTGTCAACAATGGCAAATTAAAAGCTTGAAGCAAAGAAGACAGTATTGCAAAAATGCTTAAAGATCATTCTGTTATTACTACAGAAATAAACAAATCCTTAATGAAAGCATCTGCAACCAGTTCCCTTGTGCGAATGTTCAAAAATTATTGATAAAATCTTACAACCTCTTTTACCTACAGGTATGAAAAGGTTCTCCTTCAGTTCATTAAATCCCTGCAGCCCTGAAGGCTGCACACCAGATATGGTGATAAATCACCACCCTCAAACTGAAGAAGTGCTGCGCCAGGGTGACATGTTTTTACATGTGGCCGTCCTCTGCTTGCCTTTATTACAGGCAAATTGCATCATTCTGCTTCATAAAAGCTATACACACCTTGACACTCATCAGACAATTTTATATAACTTCAATTTTGTCTGTTATCCAGAAGACATTGGGTTTGCCGTAATAATAATCCTGTCTCTCATAGCCTTTAAAAAAGATAAAATACCGTCCAAACTGCTATATTGTTTGGGACCAAAAATGAAAGGAGACAGAAACTCGGAAACTGACAATTAAACAATTTTAAATTCCTACTTTTAGTAGTTGTTGTGTCATTCCCCATATTACAAGTTTGACCATCGGTGCCTGTCCCATGTTCATGCTGTTTTTCATCCAGGAAGCACTGATCGAGTGCCACCTAAACCTCGTCGTTCCCCAGTCCGGGAACCATCATCCTTTCTTCACAGTGAGCCCACAGAAATCAGCCCCCCACAGAGTCCTATGGAAGTGGAGAAACCAGTTCACCAGTGTAGGTTCCACATGGATCGCCTCTCCATTAACTTAATCCCTTTTCTTTTTCCTTTTCTTTCCTAGTAGCAGCCCCCCCGGTTTTTCAACTCATATTCCATTTGTTCCAATCACAAATTGTATCTGTCTTAACTGCCAAACCCGTGTGCCTGTGCATCTATGAGAATCCTAAACTCTGTCCTTAGATGCTTTCCATCTCTTCGTCAGCAACCTGGCCAGCTGAGTTGCTAAGTGATATTGGGTCCAAACTAGGTCGAGGTGCTTCATATCTATAAATGTCAATCTCTAAACCCTGTTATTTCTCCTGGGTCCAAAAGGTCGGTCTTGGGGTCAACACCAATCAACTGGAGTGCCTTTTATGTTTCATTTTAACCGAACATGTATTAGATGTATAATGAAAAAAAAATGTTAACAACCTTGTTCTTCTTTTTGTGTCCTCTGCATTCTTGATGGTTTTGGGTTTTCACCATCTTTGCCAAATGCAGTGTTAATGAGTCAGTCAATCTCAAATCTGTTCTTTTCTTTTCTTTTCCCCACCCCACACCCTCCTTTTGTAGTGTACTGCTGTGGACCTGTACGTCTGCGTTCCAAACACTCCTGAAGTCTCTCTCTTTGGCTTGATCCTTCCTTCATCCAGACAGTCCTTTCTCATCAGCTCCCCTTGCTTATTCGTATTGGACTTTCCTTTCACAATCAGCCATTCTCCTCTCATTCCTTTGAGAACGTTTCTGCTGTTTTTCCTGTACTCTTGTAATTAGTGTTTTACCGTAGTTTTAATAATTTCTGTAATTTGCATTTACGTCAGTTTGCTTTGCTTTTTCTCACTGCATATGTCCTTGTGACAAAAGTAAAAGCACGTTTTTTTTTTAATCCAGTTTCACTCAAGTAATGCTTTTTATTATTGAATTATTTCTGTGTAAAAAACAAAAAAAACATGTACATACTGTGCATGGTTTTAAATTTCAACTTGATCCATTGGTTGTCATTGATTATGCATGAGAACACAGCTGAGTTAAAAGTGTACACATAGCATGTGGTCAGACAACTATGAGGCAAGGCCATGCGATATCCATCAGCCAACATTTTGGTGATGTGATAGCTGCAGGTCGATAGCTGGACAGTGTATGTTTCTCCATCTGTGCCTGGGGTTGTGGCTTGGTTGAGAAACCTGAAGCCTGAATGCATGCTGACTTAGGCAATAGTATTGAAAGGTCATCTATCAATGACATGTTACTTTTCAGCGTTAAAGGCTTATGTGTTTCACAAAGACAAGTATATGGAACATAAGACCCATCCCCAAAGAAAGCTTTTAACTTCTTAGAAAAGAGAACAACACGGCACACTGATTTGTGGTAGAGCTGCTGTGGAGGTTAATATTGTGTAGGTACGTAGTTGCATCCAAAATTATAATTACCCTTGTTGTGTATTAGCTATGTTAAGTTCGTTCTTTTAACATATGCCTTATTCACTTCTTATGAATATGACTGCTTTGTTGTCACAAATATCAAAAGTATTTGATGAAGTAAAGTAGAATTTTATATCATTTTGTGATGCAGGAAGTTGATTTTAGCCATCGATTACAATAAGTCAGATTTGTCTGTTGTCCAATTTAAATTTTAGAGCTCTACAACTTCTATGTCTCGGAAGTAGCCAAATAAGGGTTTGTGCAGCAGGTGAAAGTGGAAATGGATCTTTGTTGTGATTGAAAAACAAAATATATGTTTAAAGACATTTTGCTATTAAACACTTGAAGACTACCGAGACCTCAGAGCTTGATTTGGCATAGAGCATGGACTGCAGTGGATTTTGGCAAATAACATGTCGCAGTATCGATAGCTTGGGAATGGAGACACCTTTGGTTTAGTTTTATCCAAAGCATGTACCCAAGGCCATATTATGTTAGAGGTTTGATAACCCTATTAGGCTATTTATTTCTGTGCTTGAGTGCAAGCGTAAATGAGAGCACAAGACGGTGTCTGTAGATGTGCACTTGTCTTTGCATGTGTGTGTGAATGTGCGCCGATTGTGGCTGTAGCTGGCATGACTAAGCTGTTGCTGGGAAGGAGCTGGGAGGACAGCCCTGTGAGTCATCACCACATCTCCTGGAACTGACTGTTCTCTCCACACCATTAGGACCAGACCCAAAAAATCTGACAGGCTCAGTACTCCAACACATAGACACGGACATGCACACATAGGAAGACTTATTGGAGCATAATGCATGTCTAAACACATGCACACTCTCAATGACACCTGGTATTAGAGACAAGGTCACTGAGTGTTAAACTCGATTTAATGAATCCCCTATTGAATTGCTAGTGTTAGTGCATGCTGGCTGTGCTGCTGAAAACCTATAACAAATGGTACATTGATTTTTATTCTCTTGGCTTAAAGTTCAATGAGATCAGTGACAGAATAAATAGGTTCTCCAGAACCCACAGGACTGACCAGAGCATGAGTGTACTAAAGAGATGAGAGGGTATGAAGCAATACTATCTCTGACTGGAACCTAAAACAGTACGGTACAAATCTAATTAAAAGGGTTTGTTTACAGTTAGTCCACCCACACATCATTAAAGATCTTTTATCAAGCCACAAGTGGTTGTGCTCCAAGCTTATGTTTGGTATATTTGGCTTGTGTTTTCTGGTTTGTGTGAGTGTGTGGCGTCAGAATGAATGTTGAAACTAACATAAATACTTCCTCAGATTTTTTTCCATCCCTCTTTTTTTCCATCTTTTGATCTTCATGCTCTCTCTGCATCCTCTGCTTCTTTTGAAACATATTTGTTTTTCTCAGATTTATGTTTTCTAGATATCAAATTGCATAACTTGCTGATTAGAGAAGACCTTCACATTTTTTAACGAATACATTTTGAAAAATACCATTTATGCTCCAAACCCATTCTGACGCTGTAAACCGTTTGACTAAGTTGTAGAAGTTTAAGTACTAACCCTAACAGTTGCTAATACTTTTATATGACATTAAGTGCTGACACTAAACTGATAACTTCTTAAATCCTCCTGTAGCCTGGCTCCAGTCCATGCAGAACTCTGCAGCCAGTGCCCAGAAACCAAAAACTCAAGCACGAGAGGATGAGACTCTGTCCACCAGCAGTAGTGGCAGTAGCCTGCCTGACCAGGGTTACGCTGCCTCTGAAGGTATGGCAGAGGCTGAGGACTCGGGCACTGTCAGTTCTCCATCTGACACCCAACCCACCTCACCAGATGGGAGTTTGTCTCTGGATGGAAGTACCGGAGGTAGAATAGAGAAAACGCTGCAGGACGGCTCCAGTGACAGCGATGAGGGATGTGCCACCTGGGGATCAAAACACAGGTAGAGAGGAAGTTGTGGAAAAAAAATGCAAAAGTGAGGGACAAAGTAGAATGTAGCTGACATGGTTATAATGTAGTTATAGTTGTCCATCAAGATGATTTAGGTCATGTTCAGAATGGAGAGGCACATTGAAACACTGCACTGGCACCAACAGAATACAAATAACTCACAAGCTTCCTTGGTTATTCATCTATCTGACCTCATTGTATTTCAGTAGTAGTACTTCATCTTTTTGTCATCTCTTACTCATCTTCAGTGACTAATCTTTTCTTGTGCTGCCATTTGTATTTTTAATTTCATTTTAATACCTTCTGGTTTCTTGGCAAGCCAGTTAATGCATGTGCCATTCACCATGCGTCCATCTGAGCTAGTCTAACCACAAATAGCTAAAATAAAGCTGGATGAAAATAATTACTTAGACTCTTGCATTGAAAGTGTAGTTTCACACCTGTATTTTCACATACAGAACGAACCATCCCTGTTTCAGCCAACTCTAGTCTGCCCACATTTTTTTACTTTGCCAGCACTAATAACCAAGAGCAGTTCCCACCATATTATACTTGAGCTGTGGCCAAAGCTGGCACCCTCAGCATTTTGTGCTGGACGTCCATAGTTATGGTTCTAGGCTCTTAATCAAAGGCCTTTGTGGAAAGTGAATGCTGCTCCAGATCACTTTTCTCCTTTTAAGTTGTTGTGAAATCTATATGGTAATGTGCCCAGACCAGGGATCTTGGATTGATGCTCTGACTCAGAGAAACTTTATGAATCCCGGGTCTGGCCTGATGCTGCTGGCTTCATCGTATTCCAGGAAAGCACTATAACCCTGTTTTCTTAGAATCATTGAGGAAGGGAGGACTTGTCCAAGTCTCTTCGAAGATACATTTTATTTGGTTTGGCCTTCTTGTTGCAATTTGTTATGACTAATGTGCCACTAACTCATAAGAATGCTCTGTTGAACCCTTGAAGAGAGTGGAGGAAGTTTAAAGTGTGGTAATAATATCTTTACAGCTACATGTTTCAAAGCCAGCAGACTCCAATAAAAATAAAATTCCACTTTGAACAAGCGCAAAATATTTAAAACTAACATTTTTTTCTTTCTTCTATTACTGAACTGTAGTTACCCTTTTATTTCTGAATAAGATTAGTAAGGGGAAACGGTGCTGAATGTAATAACATCAGATCACAACGTCTAGTTTAGTGGTAGCCGGGTTTCTGTTAATAAAAATAAGGTAGTATTGGTGTTTGCTGTATTCTTTCTACCCCTGTTCCTTTACAAATGTTAAGATTTGGGGTGTGCCTCTCCATGTGTATGTGTGCCGATGTATTTAAACAGGTTTTTATGTTTTGTTCTCAGGCACAATGACAAGAAGCCACGTGAAAAATCAACCAAATTAAAAAACTGTTCTGAAGATGACTTGAAGATCATGGGCCATTTCCGTCAGACTGCAGATTTTGAAGCAGGTAAGGGGACATATGAATTTTGTTAAGTTGTTGTTACTCTTTGTTGTAAAATAGATTAAAATCTATTTCAGATTAAATAATTCTTGTAGCCTTTCTTACAAATTGAATTCAGAATATGTCCAGAATATCAAATATACCAAAAAAATAGTATTAAGTTTTAAGGCCTTGATATGTTATTCTTTTTCAGACCGCAGAAATATAGTCTTAGTTAAAGAGACTATCTATACGGTGTCCACTAAAAGTAATGAGGTGCCAGTCTCTGTAGTGGACATGGATGTGCCAGTCACAGCCATAGATGAAGTACCGGAGGATGAACTGAAGTCACATACCAGGACTGAGTCACGTGGCAGCAAAGGTAGATAAACAGAAAAACAATGCACCAGTAACAGTGTTACACGATTGAAGACTTGTTATGTATGTTGACTTTCTTACCCCATCTAATCACAGGCCCAGGCTCTTACCCCGACTACAGTATGGAGCCACAGAACAAAAACAACAATGCCTACACAGCTGCTGTCGGTAATAAAAGGAGCAGTGCAAATAGTAAGAAGTCTCAATCTGAGGAGCATAATAAACCACTGAAGAAAAAGTCTTCAGGGGATAAAAATGAAAAAAAGGTACTAGAAACAAAAATGAAAGAGAAGATTATTGCTAGTACCGGCGGTGTGAAAGAAGATAAACAAACATCGTCAGGGAAATCTAATGTGGACATGAAGAAGAGCAGCAAGAACAGCAAGATCAGCCTCAGTCCTGTAAATAGTAATGCACAACAGACAAAACCTGATCTTTCACCAACGACTCGAAGAGCAGTGACTACAGAAAAAGAGGAAGAGATTCAAAGAGTTTACCAAATTAACTCTACTTCTAGTACTACTACACACGGTAAAATCACTCGCAACAGCACATCACGATTCGGTTTGAAAACATTTACTGTGGTCCCTTCCAAACCTCCCTCCGTCACACATGCTGCTGCTACGGAGCAGTCAGCTGTCAGAGAAGCCCCTGGTGCCATTAAGATTGATGATCAAGGAAATATGGTGACAGCAGGCATCTCCCGGAATAATGTTGCTACGTCATCACAGTCCGATAAAGAGGAGTCTCCTCTTGTTGGCAAAGCCAAAGCTTTTTGGAGCTCAAATGAAAAGCAAGAAAGTGCTGTGACCAACAGCAAAGGCCTGATTGTTAAGGCCAAGGAGAGCACAGCTGGCCCGAGAAGTGCCCCCACCGTGGTTGTGGAAACTGCATTGAAGACCAGTAACTCAGAGTACCTGAAAACAACACAGAGTGTGCTTTCTAAACCTGCAGAGAGAACCCAGCCTAAAAAGGTTGTAAAAGAAGAAGTTAAAGAACGTGAGAAAGACTTCAAAGTTGTAAAGAAGGAGTGGGCTGAGGTGGAGAACAAGATGTCCAAAGATGTTCAACAGCCAAGTAATAAACCTGCCCCTTCCCTTCCAGTAGTCACAGACTCAAAAAGAGACATGACATTCCTTAAACAGTCCAGGCGTACCTCAAGCCAGTATGTAGCCTCTGCCATCACTAAATACACCCCAGAAACTTCAGCTAAACCCAGCGGCAACCCTGAAACCCCCAACTACTCTGCTTCATTGAAAACGGAGACTACTGGCTACCAGAGATCAGGTCGCTCCATACATGTGAATTCAAACCAGTCTTTATCCGATAACAAGGTGAATGTCTCTGCTGCTGCTTCCAGTTCTCCTCGTGCTACAAGGTCTTTGGGCAAGCCAAGAGATTTTGGGGATGATAGACCCGATGGGAGAGGACAGGAAAATAGTGTAGAATCCACCAAAAAAATGTTCGAAACTGAAACAGCCAAGAATAAGCACGTTAAGTCTACTGGACACACCCAGATAAAAGTGAAGGCCAGTAATGATGGAGACAAGATCAAGCATTTTCGTCCCAGAAGCCCCAGCCCAGCAGCAAACAGTGCTCTTCACTCTTTTACAAAACCACCCAGAGACCCATCCCCGAAGACCACATTCCAAGTCCCTGCAAGTGTAAGTGATACCGCAATGATGGTGCATATATGGCTCTGTCTTAGATATTATATTTTCAACAACATTTTCACTGTTTCTATGTTGCAGAATTCAAAGGACATAACTAAGGCAGGTGATCATCTAACCCCCGATGAAAAGAAGCAACCTTCTGTCAAAGTGTCAGACAGTGATATGACCCCTGAGCCTTCAGCAGTGACGGTCTTTGGGCCAGTCAAGAAGTTCAAGCCAGTGATCTGCAAATCTGTTGACAAAGAGACGTCTCTGCACAGCAGCCTGATGGAAGCAATCCAGACTGGTGCAGGCAAAGAGAGACTCAAGAAGGTGAGATTAGGGTAATCACAAAAGACCACCGTATGAGAGGAAAATAGTGAGCACAGTGCTAATTGTTAGAGACTTATGAGGTAGCATTTGCGCCTCTTCCAGTTATAGAAACACACTCTTAATTTCAGAGCTAGTGTGCCAAGGCGTGGTCTTGGCTGGGAAACAGGGAATTTAGATTTTCTTCTTTTTTATTCGCATTATTAGGTATCCACTTCCACCATCCACAACCAGAAGAAAACATCTTATGCTGAAGAGGAGAATGAGAGGTCTGCCCTGCTGGCCGCCATAAGGGCCCAGAGCAATGGCAGCAGGCTGAAAAAGGTAAAATACTCACCTACAGTTTCTGTTTACACAGTTTGACTTTGTCAGTATCAAAGTGGAAAGTATGCAGTCTATTGCCAAGTCTCATTAAAGGACTCTCCGACTGTATTTGTTCGCAAATAAATACAAATAATGTCGTTTCACACATCCAAAGTACTGTACTTTTTAGAAGTTTAGCAGTGTTGGTCAGCAATTTACTTTGATACAGACTGAAACGTCTCAATTTTATGGTGATCTTTCAAAACAATTATGTAGTAATACCGATATTTGACACCAGCAAGTTGCCTGTTATCCAATAACGCATTTCAAAACATACTGGATTTGGGAAAAAACAGGAAAATAGTTCAAACTTCTCCCAGGGTGAACTGTAATAACTTTTGTGACATCCTGACTTTTACTTGAGCCTCACAAATATACTGGATATACTGGACTTTAGTAAAGCAGCTCATTATATGCCATGTACTTAATACAGTTATACTTAAGACACATGTTCAAAGGAAAATGTGGATTTTGTCCACGTTTTTAGTTGATTAGCTGCTCACACACAACGATACATGAACCAAGTTATGCAAGCATGGGTGTCTATTTTCATCCGCCTGTGTGGACTGTGACCTGTGGTTTGCTGTCATGTAAGGATCCATGTGGAATGAAAGAGGCTGAAAATGTGCTGTAGCTGAAAAATCTGCGGTTCTATTCTGGAGGTTCCTTACCAGAACTGGAATCTTTGGAATGCTGCGTGACTAAATCGCTGTCAAGAACGTTGTGCCTCTAAAAATAAAAAAGTGGTGAAATGAATAGGATTAAATGATATACATGTGGATGTGTCTAACATAAAATGGAATTTGTTTGGAATGAAAGTGTCTCCATAGGTATGTGTGCATCAGAGGCTCATCAGGCTCTTACGTGAGAGCAGCTGGCATTCCACATATGATTATGTGTCTAACGTTACTGTTGTCTGACTCCTGCAGACCAAATCCGAGGCTTCCCGTGAGATTGAGAAGTTCAGGAAAGTGAATACTGAGGTGGTAGAAAATACACCATCTCCTTCTGCTCCTGCTCCTGCTCCTGCTCCTGCTCCTGCTCCTTCCACTTTACCCAGTGCTTCGTCTGTCCTTACCCCACCACCACCACCTCCACCACCACCCATGGGGGGACCTCCACCTCCTCCTCCTGTCTTGTCCCAGGTTAAGCCTAACTTTGTGGCACATTCAAACGCTAACTCCGCCATGGACGCTGCCTCAGCCAGAGAAGCTATGCTGGAGGCTATTCGCTCTGGAACTGCTGCTGAGAGACTTAAAAAGGTACAAACACAAAAAAAAAATGCAGCATCTACTTACACCACAGGGTGAACATTGTCAACAACCTTTGTCTGTTTTGCTTTAGTATTTTTGGAGTTTCCACTATACAGTAGTTTCATGAAAGTACAAGGACAAGGGTAAAGAGTCGCACCTATAAGTCACACACTTTCTAGACATCTGCCTCTCTGTTTGGTCAGCAGAAAAATAAAGAGAGAGGTGAAATTAAAACTAAACAAAATTAGCTCAAACTGTATAACGTCGTGAAGTATAACATTAGCATAGCAGGTGAAACATATTTTTTCTTCATAACTATAGACAGCATAATTTTACCCAGACAGACAGATAGGGAGGGGAACAATAATGGAAGACATAATAATAGATTGAGTCTGAACTGAAATAAGAGACAGCAGCAGAAAAGCACTTGGGTCGTACCACTGTTCTCGTTCTCCTCATGTGTTTGGTCTGGTTTCATACGTCTTGCCTTGTTGGCATCAAAGATCTCTTGCGGTCCAACAGTCAGGAAAATGGAAATCACATGCACATTGTAACACATTTTCAGGAAATAGAAAATAAAAGTTTAGGTCAATTTTAGGGCAGTTGTGCAAAATGACTGTAGACAGTTTATATAAGAGAGGAACAATAACATTGCATTAATAGTATAAAAGATAAATAAAGAAAAACTTATTTTGATGTGCAGAGAAACAGATTTAATTCAATGTGAAATTAATAACATTTCTCAGTTCACATATATTTATTTTCTCCTCAAAACCACAGAACACAATATTTTCTTACTAGCAGGCCATGAACTGTTATTCCTGTCATGACTAGAGCGGATTAACTAAACTATGACGTGTACATTTCTTTTGACTAGGTCACTCCACCCAAAAAGACGGTCAAAGTGAACGGCAGAGTGGGAATCATCCGAGCGATGCCCTCAACTGTGCCTCGGCCTTGAGATGGAAACCCCTTCATCACCACAACAACAAGGAATCATTTATCAGATTTAATTCACTCTAACAAGTTTATTTTTTCGTCACGTTCGTATGTTGAAAGTTTTTGTTCTTTGCACTCCAGATCAAAGAAAGATTACTTCAAGCTATCTAGAGAGACAGGATTATTTAAAGGGGACTTCACGTCTCCAATCTGAGGCCTTACGCTTAAATGAATGCAGTTTTTAAAGGAACAGCAAGGCAGGGATATGATATTTTCTTGTAGCAGCCAAACACCTGTTCCAAGGTGTCGTAGATGAAAGGTTTGCAGCCAAGTAGAATATCAGACCACTCGGCTTGTAACAGTAACTAGTGTCTGTCTTTGTAACATGTTCCTAAATACATCTTGCCATCTGTGCTTGAATTCAGCAGATTTTAAGCAGAACGTTGTACAATTACAAGTTGTATGTGTGCCAATGAACGCAAATTCAAATGGCTTATGAGACTTTCAGATAATTATTATTATTTTTTTTATTATTATTATCATTTGCCTTTTCCGAAATAAGTTATGAATGCCTTATACTGTTCAGTCAGTGTTATGTGTATGATGTTTTGCTCTGTAAAATCTATATTCGGTGCAATAAGTTGGATCTAGTGATATTTCCAGATTTGGAGAAAAAAAAATTATTTGAACAAATGATTATTTAAAATGTGCGTACAAGGCTTTAGGTGTATTATTTCTTGGTCCATGATGCCAACCTCTGCAGTTCTGGCTGTGAGGAGGACTAAAGTAAAGACTGGCTCGTGCCTCTTAGCTCAGTATGCTGCTGGTTTAGCTCTTAACCTTTATGTGTGCTGCTGTTAAAGATCTAAAGACACTATGTCCTGCTGAAGCATATAGTTTATATATAAGATATATATATATGGAGCTAGGATAAATCTTACCTTTTCTTGACATTTCAACATTTTTGAAGCACTGCTATATGATTGGTGGATACCACCATGAGCGAAGAGATTAGTTTTTTGATCAGTAGGCCATTAACAGTATGTAATGGCTTTATAATGTAAACCAGTAATTGGTGGGAAAGTAGTCGTACAGGTTCTGTATCGCCTTGATTTAAGCATTATTGATTTCAGTCTGCTGGTAAAGATCACAGAGTGAAGTAGCTATGAAGAAGAGAAGTGCACTCTGCCATTAAAGGGTATCTAGTAGTTAGAAGAAGAAGAAGTGAGTTCATGCTGGATCATTTCTAGAAAGAAGAAAGATTTAGAGCATTCAGGTACAAAAGTTGGCTGCTGTGTGTTGTGAGAGTAAAGAGAGTTGATTTAATAGTTTTATAGAGATTTATTTCACTTAATGTTCAGCTTCAACACTAAAAAGTATATTTTATAATTTTATGTTTGACCTGGAAAATGACATCCTTAAGAATGTTTCTATTCTTTTTCCTTCAATAACTGGAAATATTGGTTTCAATTTTATTTGTACACACTAAAGCCTACAGCGCAGTGTAGCGGTGTATATTTTGTAAACTAAAATCGTCCCAATTGATTTGCTTTATTCCACTAATAACATTTTATAAGCTATTGCTTTTAAGTGCACATTGTTTCTGTTTTTATTTTGAGAAGGCTGCACAGTCCTTTTTGTTTACCTAATTTTTTGATTCAATAAATGATTTTGTAATCAAGCAAAAACTGACCTACGTGAAATTATATGTGTGGAGAGCGTCGCCCCGATGGGTCTGTGCCACTCCCAGCGCCGTGGTTCCGTGAAGACTGTGGTCATTCTGCTGTCCTATTGAAATATATTGTAACCTCTCTGCCACACCACAGATGAGCTACTATTCCGGGCAGCAGCTCATGACCCTGACTCATCACTCTGTGGTCTCACAAAATTACTCTCAAAGAACTTGAACCTTCCCTGCATTCTTAATTCCTGAAACGTTAGTCACCGTGCCACTCCACCTTCCCTCTTCAGTGCACACGGATGATGCAAAGATCCATATTAGTTGCAAAATGACAATACAAGTGTACCTGGAACACCCTGTCCTTGTTTATCTGTTTGAGCTTGACGCTTTTAAAGCCTTTCATTTGCTCATGTACTGCATACAAGATCTGACGGAGTAAAGTGACACATAGCTACACTTTCTATTGACTTACTCGTCACAGACAGGTTCAGATTATGTCATCTGTTAAGTGCAAAGGTATTCCCAGGTAAAAGGTCAGTTTTTTAGGGAGTTGGCGTCCCTCCAGGATCAAGCTAAGAAAGTTCTAGCGGGGAAATATCTCAGAGAGTGTGGTGTGGGCCGTGTTCTCCAGCCAGATCTGTAAATTCCTGCGTGGACCAAGGGCTCTGTTTGTGGCTGAAAATCCGTGCTCAGTCCACTGCCACTCTGATCTGCCTTCCAAATATACGGAGAGTGTGCACGGGTGGGCGCACGTCTCCGTGTGGGGGTGGGTGCGAGCGATATTTTTGTTGCGAGCGTGCCTGCTCAACGGTGCCAAACCATTTTGACCATCTTACCAACGTAAACAACTTCCCAATCCAGAATTACCAGAAGGTCACACCACATAACACAACAGAAATATATCCATTCAGATTTGGCTTTGGTTACGCCTTTGCTGACCTCACTGGTTGGTTTGTATTTGTTGCCATAGCAGTTTCACACGTAGGCCAGTTGAGGATGAGATTTCAGATGTCCCCGTGCCAAACACCATGTTGACTAGTGAGATTTACATCACATAATTAAGATCACATCAGCTGCTTTGCATTGGTTGCTTGGAAGAAGGGGGGAATTAATAGAAACTTTGGTAGTGAATAATAATAATAAAAAGTTGGGTTTCCACCCTGGCGGCTTCTACTGAATTCAGACGAGACACTTTCATGAAAGCCATTCAACTGCCTGGGCTTATATTACTCATCTTTGTTAGAGTTGACTGGCTGGCTTATGAGTGATGGACACGGTGACATCCACTATCAGCAGGGGTCATTCTGACTTTGTTTTCTGTTCGTTCCCTATTCTGCTACATATCTGATCAATCAATTTGAACAAAAGGCCTGCGTGGTACTGAATGTCTGATGAGCTGAAATCAACACAATGTGTGTTTACTTTATGTCGAAGTGCCACTCATAAAATGAATGTGTGTGTTTGCGTGTAAGCATGCGTGTGACTCACGGGGGGGCTGCCCGACGTCTGTTCTCAGACTCTCTTTACATACACAATGCGAGCCCTTTGTTTGTCCCGATCCAGACGCACACAAACACAGCTCAAGACTGATGACCTTTTGCTCTTTGGACTCCCACGGTGTTTTCCCATCACTTAAGCTCATATAGAAATATCAGAGGGAGTGTGAAAAGTGAAGTGTTGGGTTATCTCCCTGGCGTCCCTGCGGCTCCAGCGGAAACTTTACCAGACTGTTCCAGTGAGCTTCATTTCAAATCAGCCCCCTTTGGCGTCCGTTCCCAAATCGGTGTTTAGTAGCAGTTAAGAGCCTCTGTTACAAAGACGTCTGACCTGAATGTGGAACTCTGACGTTGCTCTCAGCCATGTAAACATCGTAAGATCTTATGCAATACAGCAAGGCTCAGAGGGATAAAAACCAAACAGTGCTGAGAGGTAACTTTGGTGCAATGAGATTTGACCCCCAGTTGTGCAATGTACACACACACATACACTTCCCAACCACTTGTGACAGGTTTTCATTAAAAAACACATCTTTTACTCACACACTCAGTATAGTATTGATCGTGCACCTGTCTTAGTCCACACTTTTATCCTTTAAATCCTTAATAATAAGGTGTTGCCCTGTCATTGCTGATGGCCTTGGCCTTGCTTTTATATAGCACTTTTCTATCTATTGGTACTCAAAGCGCTTTACAGTCAGAGACACATCTACCCATTCACTCACACATTCACACACCAGTGCCACACACTGGGAGCAACTGGGGGTTCAGTGTCTTGCTCAAGGACACTTCATGTGGCCGGGGATCAAACCGCTAACCCTCTGGTTTGTGGACAACCCACTCTACTCACTGAGCCACAGTCGCCCCCTTTCAATTCTTTTTTTTTTTTTTTATTGTTTAGCTGTTTACCAGAACATCTTCAAGTAGCAGTTATACAATAAATATGGGCATAAGGTGCAGCTTTTATGCTTCAACATCTTAATTGGGTGAAAGGTGAACTGAATTTCCTTTTTATGCAAAATGCTATATTTTCTGTGCCTTTTCTTCGTTATGATTTAAGATACTCCCATTTAGACACATTATAATACCCCTTTTATGGAAGCTTTTACATGACGTGCATCGTTTTAACAGTGACAAAAAGGAAGCAACGCTGCAACAACAGAGCAGGAGGATAAAATGCACATTTAATGCCCATGTGGTTGAATTTGAAATGATGCATATGAGCGGTTAGGGGGCTGGGAATGCAAGTTCAGTAAGGGTTCAGCTGAGCTCTTGCTTGCAGGGTTAGATTTAACACCAAAAACTACAAGCTATTTCAAGCTTCCATGCATATATCAAGTCTAAACCCTTATATTTCAGATTTCAAGTGTTAACGTGAGGTAAAATGTGCATCAAACGACTTTAAAGGGGTATGTTATTTAGGTTAGTGATGTCCTTCAGGCTGCACTTACATTATTGTTCGAATGGGTTATTTATTTCAACTTGAGCAGCATTTCCCTTAGACGAATGATGAATTAACTTTATTTTAGTGCATTAATAATAGAGCTGGTAAATGGAACAGAACAGAATAGAATAGCATATCCTTTATTGTCATTGGTGAACACAAGTCGTACAGTGCAGCAAGATGCTCTGTCTTAGCAGCATTAAAAAGAAAATGTATAATCTAAATTTAAGTCAGTATGGAATGGAATATAAATGGTTATGGAATATGTGTACAGTGTCATCCAGTACAAATGTGGGTTATTATTAATGTGTTTTAATCAATTTTAAAGCTGAAACACAGGAAGGATATTAAGAGGTCAGTCATATTTAAATGTTCTTCCGTTTTTATTGTTTAAGTGAGACTGAAGTCGCCGGCTCCGTCCCTCACTCTCTTTCACCCCGCGTGTTTTATAACTCAACTGAACTCGACTTTCTGGAAAGAGGGCTCCTCAGATAAAAAAAAAAAAAAAAACAGCGGAGCCCTGTGAACACGCCTCCTCCTCCTCCTCCTCCTCCTCCTCCTCGACCATCTGAAAGCGGCATTAATCAGGCCTCTCTCGCGTGGGCGTGGTCTGCCCCAAAGAGGAGGAGTTGTTTGCGCGCGTGTATGTTTGTATGAGTGTGTGTGCGCGTCCTCTCCGGACCGCATGAGATGAGCTGCCTGCAGTCTTTGCGGCCACTGTTTTCGCCTCCTCCTCCTCCTCCTCATCCGCCGCCACCACCACCTGCTCCTCCTCCTCTCCTCGCCTCTGTCTGCCTGTCCAGTCCGGGAATGTTGACCACCGTGGCCTGATCCAGCGCGTTGCCGAGCGTCCCTTCATCTCCACGCTTCCACTCTCCGTGTTGTGGCTGAGGGTCGTAGCCTGCCTGGCTCTGGTCTGGTCTGATCTGATCTGATCTGATCTGGCTGTGAGGTGAGTGCATGTTACCGCATGAATTGAACACTCGTTGTGTGTATTTTTTGTCTGTTTTTAAAAAGTCCAGCGGCTGACATGCAGTCAAAGTTTCATGTGCTCTTGTTGTGACACACGGCGTTTTCGCGTTTCGGAGCACATGTGCGCACTGTGCGTAACCGCTCAGCGGGACCTGCCTTCCTCTCTGACAACGGCCGGTCATTGAACTTTGAAAACAAGTTTATTCATCGGAAGGGGGCTGCTGCATGCACACATGTCCACCTTACTGTACCTTCTAGTGGGAAGCTTCCGCTGGAGACACCCTAGCCTGTTCCGGGGTCTGCGGCCACGCCGATAAGCTGCCTGAATCCCGTGCGCTTTTCCTTCACCTTTCCCCGCATCTACTCTGTGTCGCCTCCGCCTTAGGGATCAGTGTTTTGATCCCAGTAGCCTGCCTTGTTTACAGTTGTTTCGCGGCAGCCTACACCAGTAGGGCTCCGGCTCCCCGTGTTGCCCCACCACCCCCTTCGCCCAGTTCTGTGAGAGTTTCGCCAGTCTCGCCTTATCGCCTTATCCTTTTGGCAGCATTTGCTTTGGGGGTGGGGAGGGGGGGGGAGAAGGAAGCGTTTTCCCAGGGAGACTCGCCGAGATCTACTGCGGTGGTTCCCAAAGTGGGCTCCGGGGACCCCTATGGGGCCCTTGGGTGTGTTCCAGGCGGTCCGAATAAAACGAGGAACAGTTGAATTCAATTAGATCTGGACCCACCACCATCTAACGCCATAAGAGGAAGACTTATTTGTGGAATACATGTCACACCAAATAAGCTCTCAGAGGGAGTGTGTGTGGAATTAAAACATTAAAAAACCCCTCTTCAAGCCTTCTAAGATTGCCTGTTACCACAAATACTCTACTGCAGCTGCATTCTCTTATCTGTATTGGCTGCGGCTCTCTTATAGCCGCACATATCATCCATTCAGAAATGCAGTATTTGTCAGTTATACAAAACCTTGAGAAATGATGTTTAATGATGGTTACAGACGGTGAAAGGATGAGAGAGCCGGAGAGCCCGATCCGTATCTGATCTTTATGTGCAAACGTCTTGGCAGAGCAACTCTTCATAGATAGGCCTAATCTGCCCCGTCATTCGGGCACTCTTCCAAATCAATTTCTCTACTGGCTGCATGTGGCGTCTGCACAAAGTTGCGTAACCGGACAAATTTATGATTCTGGGAACTATCGATGTTGGCCCGTGTGCTTTGAATGCAGATCAGTGTTTTCACTGGGAACGTGGAGCGAGACTTTTTGAAAGATAGACTCGAGATATCCTGAGATCACAGCCTCTCCCGGGTGTTCAGAGCTGGGATTCACCTTTTACTGAACACAAGCTGATGTGCTGATCTTCCCTTTCTACAGGAGAGAGTCCTCTTTAATTAGCCCAGCGCTGAATAATACCCACACAGCGCACATGAACCGTTGTGTCTAGTTGCTTTGAACGCATGTAGCTTTAACATTTGCTTTCAGTCCTTACTGGCTTAGAAACAATTGGTTTGAATAAAATCCACTGTATTTAAATTTAGTCTAACCTCAACATGCCTTTCAGAATAAAGGCAAGAAAAACATGTCGGTGAAACATGCAATCTGACTAATCACTGACATTTGACTCCGCTTGCCAGCATCTGAGCACACATTCATGGACCTCTGTGTGGCTGAATATGAAGCAGTCCGATCGTGCTACCGCGTACAGTCAACAACAGGCTGCCGCCGGGTCTTTGCAAGCGTGCAATATTGTCCACACTTTGCCATTCCACACCAAAGAGGATCTCTCCTTCCCTCGCCCCTGCACATTATATCCTGCTTTCTTTCATTTAATCATGTTGCGGTCACATCACCGTGCGCATGGCAACCGCTAGAGCTGCACCCCCACCCCACCCCTCCTTCCCCGAGCACCAGTTCTTGCTATTTCAAGTCCATGCTAAGTAAGCACAGGCATGACGGGGCATGAACTCTGAAAGACTACAGGCTGCCAAGAGGCTGCTGACTGCACACATTGCAAAGAATCATACAATAAGCCGTGCTCATCTCAGTTTACGAGTCAGATTTGTGTGTTTGTTTGCATAACTACCGTGTGCTTGGCAGGAATCACTCCAGGCATTGGCTGGATGGCAACAACCTCATCGGGTTTATTGATTTACACATACATATAGGTAGATTATTGTTCCCACTGCCCTTGCTTGTATGCATATTGACTGAGCTGTGGTCCAAGGGGAAAAGGCCAGCCATCCTATTAGCTGGTATTGGTGGTATAAGAGCTTGTGGTTGTGCTCTAGGCAGCATTCCTCCGGGTCTTGCGTCAGCCAGCAGTCATTCAGCACTGGTTAGTCTAGGCTTATACACTGTTAATACCCCCTCCCTGATGTCATGACACCATTAACCCAAGCCTGTTGGGGCACCGCAGCACAGTTCATGTCATTCCACTGACTCTGCCCGGGCCTAAAAGCTGAGCAACTTCCAAAATGTTCAGCTGGGCTGTAAAGTGGTGAGAAAATGAATCCAGCGATGCTAGGGACTGCTGTTTGTTTTCTGGCTAAAGGCTGAGTTCAGACCCAGTTACATAAGCAAGCAGGATTTCTATACTCGCTCTCGCCTCTGTTAAAATGTTAAACATTGGGTTGAGCTTCTTGGCCTCAAAGCGCCCGGATCTTTGAAACGGCGCCACATGTTAACATCTCTCAAGACGAAATTGACCGCCTATTTTCGACAGCACATCTCAACCGTTGCTTTATGCTCTTGCTGTTTCAACTATAATTGCTGAGTAATCATGCTTAGCTTTGTGAGAAGTAATTTCCAAGAGCCTGAACTCCTGCCAGAGAAATAAAACTTTGCGGTGTTATTGTTTACTTGTGTTTTGCTGAACATAACAACATTTTCTGATCCCTGGATTTCTACTATTATTCTACAAAGGATAAGGACTGAATGTGGTGTACTTTGCTACTTATAAATAGGATTTATGCTAAGTCCTTGTTAATGTGATTTTTTTTTCCAGCCAGCCAAGTTTGTTAGCATTCCTAAGAGTAAGTAAAATAAATCCTGTTCCCCTTCCCCTCAAGTGATCACACATAACCAGAGGACCTTTCGTGATATGAATTAAATGTTTCACTTGCAAGGTCAGTTTTGTTTGGGTTGCCCCGTGCACAGTTGTTTTTATCAGCTCCACGTTGTTGAATTGAAGGTGTTCAAATGTGGGAGTTCTGTGTACGCACCAGTCATTTCAAGCTGCTACTGCATACCTTAACAGTGCAGACTGTGTCATGAGAAGGACGAGTCCGTCTAATGTAGCCCCCTGGGGCCACCGTTGCAGCCACCTTGTGCACAAGCAGCGCTGCTCCCAAGCCCCGTCCCATTCATCTGCGCCATTGCATAAGACCAGTCCTCCCGAGCAGCCAAATGAAATCCTCATCCAATTAGGCACTGTCCACGTTTCCAAAGGGCCTTTCTCTCATAGACTGGTGCTATTCAGCCTCCCCCGGCATGACATCAGGCTCTCTCTTATAGCCCCACTTTACGCTGCTGCTCACAAATAAAGAAAGCTGCCAATTAATGACTAATCAACATGTGCAACAAGCACAACCAGTGAGGAGTGACTACCATCTAATCTGCTGATTAAAACAGAAGACAGAGATCCTCTGTTCAACTCTCTCTTCAAATCTTTCATTGTGGCTTTGCTGCAGAAACAACAGCCGGCGCTGACAACCTTATTTGAGAGGCCTTAAAGGTTGGTTATTGGACTTGGATGCAATTTTTATCCTAGCATAGAGTAGTCAGGGCTATTAGTCATTATTAATTCTAAGGGTTCATCTGCATTTAAGGAACTGCATTTGGAGCTAATAGATGGAGAGATTCTCCAGCTCACAATAACCCATGAAAGTATAGCAGACGACTAAACTCTCCATCCATACGACTCACACGACTCACGATTAAAGGAAGTTTTGATAACTCCCAGTGTCAGGTTAAATGTTATCACTCAAAGTGTCTGGTTAGTTTAAACGTATACAGTGGAATAATTGACCTCCCCTCTCCAGGGGATGCCATACGGTCAGTACATTCACTTCAATGTGTTCTCCGCAAGTCCACAGTCACTGAGCTGGCTCCGTGCCATTTCTTGAATTAAGACGCTGTTTATGCTCTGGGCCGGAGTGCAGCAGGGTGAGGCTGAAGGGGGGGGTCTGGCCGAGGGCTCGGAGAAGGGGGAGGATAGCTGCGTTACGGTGCGGCATTGGTCAATAGAGAGAACCAAGGGGCGCGGGTAGGCTCGGCGGGGTTCAGTGGGTGTGGCGCTCGGGGAGAAAGGGTGTGATTGGAGTGGGACCGCTTTGGATGTCGAGGGCTTTTGATATATCTCACAATTATGACAGAAATCTGGCCTTTATGGGATGAGTAAAGCACTCAAAGTCAAGAAATTAGATTCCAAATGAATATTACATTATAAATGAATGAATAAGTAATGCTTGCATTTAGCTAGCATCTTCAAATAATGTACACGTTAAGCCTGAAACCCCCAGAGCAAGTGCAAAGGCGACATTTGCAACTTCATCCATATAGCACTGATAATGATTGAATAGTCTCAAGAGGGTTTACACAACCCAGAGCCTGAAACCACCCAGAGCGTGCGCTAAGGCCATGGAGTTAGAGAGTATGGGGAACAAACAGAATTGAAGGTGCATCAACCTGCCAGTGATAATAGTAGTCCCATTACAGATGAGAAGCTTGTATAATAATGAGGTATCATGAGCAGGTTGGAGAATCATGCATTCAGGTAAGAATGAATTTTCTATAAATCAAAACAGTTCTCTAATTCGAGGGGCTAGTGGAACAGTCAGATGATAATCCTCTGCGGGCTTCTCTCGGTGGGCGACCCGCACATTACACATGGTCACATGAGCCACTCTGAACATGAATAATTGATCAGAGCATCTTTCTGTGTTCTATATGAAACGAGATGAATAGTTAAAGAACCTTAACATGTACTCGTCTGTCCTTTCGCTCAACTTTCTGACTCAGATTGGATTTCACCTGACGCCGGTTTGCTGAGATTAAAGGCCGGGCGGCTGCTTGCAGGAGCGCCTGGCTAAAACTTTATCGAGCTGGTGGAATGGAGCACAAGATGCAGACTAAAATGGTCGTTTGAGCCTTTTGAATGGCCGTATCTTTTTCAACTGGTGAAAAAGATACACTTTTCCTGTTTCTTTTTTTGTCCAGCTCTTTTTATTGCTGCAAACTGGCTGATGCGTCCGAGAGTGTCCCTCCTCAGGCGTTTGACACTTCCATTTAAAGATAAGTGTATGTCCAGCTTGTTCCAGCTGCACTGTCTGTCTCAGTGATGCCCTAGGGCTGAGGGTGAGGGATGTAGCCAGCATCATATATCACAGGATTACATTTCAGAATAGTTCAGAACTATGAGAGAGATATGATACTTAATGCTCAGTCTATTCTCCATTCTCAGGCTGAAGCAAACACGGGGTAATCCATTTTTTTATTTTTATTTTTTGATGAAAATATCACACATTTTCCTTGTGGGTTGCAACAGACAAAATTTTAACACAATGCAAGTGATAAAAGGGTGATCAGTGAGTGATCTCAATCCCTGCAGCAGCTGGTTAAATGGTGCATCTGCTGTAGTGGGCAGTAACATAGAAAAAGCAGTCGGTTGCAGACCTCTACTGCAGGGCGTCAGAGACCAAACACTTTGTTCCCTTACCCTAACTGACCCCTGGAGGCATAACAAGTTGCCTTTTGACCCTATGATACCTGAGTAGGAAGCTTACAATGTCTGTGTGTGTGTGTGGTTGTGTGTGTGCAACCCACTCTTATCCCCGGCTGGCCCATAAATCAGCTTCATAAGGTTGGGGTTCACCGACTGTACTACATATGTCTTTTCACTCAGTAGCCTATATGGAAAGAATGTGCTCCCTGCGTTCCAAAGATGACTGAGCGGAGCTGAACAGTCCCTTGTTAAGCTGTGTCCAATCTAATCAGCTGAAGGCAAGCTGACTGAGGTGAACACATTTCATAATTATATACACAAGGAGAGTAGTTGACACAGCAGAGCTCTGCAGATTTGCCGCTGAACACTGTGTGGTTTTGTGTTATAATTTATTTTTATTTTTTGGTGGTGGGGGGGTTAATCTACATCCCGGGTTGTCTCATTTCAGAATAATTAACTGTTAGTTGGGCTGTTTTTGCCAAAAGGCCTAGACGGGAACACTACGTTTGTGTCAGATTTGTACCAATCCCACCATGCGTTTGGTTATGTAAAGCCATGTTTCGACCCAAGGTAAAGGGAACCTTTAATCCCAGAAACTCTTCTGAAAGAAGTAAATTGCTCCTTGAGATCACTGGCTTCCAATGGCTTCTAAAGATCTGCAAAATTATGGTAATATCTGCTGCGGATGAATTAAAAGGTACATACATGTAATCTTAGTATTCGTCCATGGTCTACTTCGGTTGGTGGTGGCAGCACAGACACTGCAACAGCATAGAGGAAATTTAAGCTGAGCTGCTGTTGATTGTGGTTTAATACTTTACAATTGGTATCCAAAAAAGGCCTGAAACAAGGCGACTGAACTTGTTGGCTCTCTAACACCAGTTCCCCTTGTATTTGGATAAGATACAATCGTAAGCAGCAAAATCTTATCAAAATGCAGGGGATTGTAGACTTTGACATGCCATTGCAGAGATTGAAATAATGTGTTGAGAGTGCTCGTACGTTTAGAAATGTTACGCAAGTCCCACCTCCAGAGGACCTCTACTTTTTCAAAACCCCCAAACAGGGACTTAAAAGAGTTTCCCGGAACTTAAGTCTAGCCCTTGTCATCATGGTGGAAATCCACCGAGTACCTCCAGTGGTACCCATTTCCTGGGGAAAGTTCCTGCTGAGGAAACACGGCTTAATGTGTTTGCATATTTGAAGCTCTCTTTGGCTAAGTACTTTAGCTTTCTTCCAAAGACATAGTGCAGATGCAGTAATCCAGCTTTTCTATTGTTCCAAAATACTGTGTTGGTTCAGCTTTGGCAGCAGCAGAATGGCTGTCATGAATCCATACATAATCCCTCAATACCTAAGTCACATGCCACGTATTTGATTTCATTCAATGAAATCATTCGGTGACGGATAAAGTTTTAGAACTGAAAAATGTCTTTAACGCCATTTAAATGGGCCTTTGTCAGTTGTCACAGATGTGCTCCTGCATCCGAATTAAAAGCCAGTTGACCTGCATGAACACTGCACAACTTCATTCCACAGTTATGTTCTCTGGATGCCCTCCTATAAATACCCTCACCATTTAGAAGTTTGTCCCAATTAGGACAGGGCGGGAATATACCATATATAGAGCAGTGAACGCCTTTACTGAAATGTACAGATGCTGGCAGGCTTTAATACACGTGGGCCGGTAAACAGACAGCGAGTGAGAGGCAAATAAAGAAGTAATAAAAAAAAAACAATAAAAAAAAAAAAAAAAAAAACGCTGACAAAATGCCAAGCAGGAAGACAGACGGAGACAGTTAATACAGGAAATACAGCAAACCAGATCGACAAGCAGGTAGGTCGGTTAAAAAAAATGTAACTGACTTCTTAGTTTGTTTGGTTATGTAGCTCATGCATACAGTTTGCAAGGTTAAAAGTTGAATATGTCTATTTCCCGCTCTATAAATTGTGTTGGACTCGCTTTATGAGGGTTTAAGGAAAAGAAAAAACATGTAATAACACAATTTAGGACAGTAATCTTAGTTAATATACGTCATTCAAAATGGACAATGTTATGGAACAAAGCTTTTGTTTTTACACTGAAATCCCTTATTTCCTCATGAATAAGTAGATTTGATTTGGATACCATACATACATTAATATTACTGGTTACAAATAGAAGCGCAGCCGGCAGCCTCTCCAGTCTTCCTAACACTCATCTCTGGTCTGGTGAACCGGTCAGCCACCTCCACATAGCAGAGGGGAACTCTTCAGGGAAATGTTTCTACTGTTTCAATTAGGCTTTACTTTAAATAGCCAAGGTTTCTGGTGATCCCCGGCCTCTCTTTTGGCTTCTCCGCAGGGCTTATCATCCTGGGATGTTACAGCTGGACCCTTGAGGTGTGAGCACATATCAGCCGATTAACCCCTAAATTGACCAAACACGCGGACCACTTTTTGCTGCATCTATTGATTTGTAAGAAGGATAAACGCTCAGGGAGGTCACTTAGGAGGCTACAATCATAATAAAAAAGCATTAATACAGTTTAATTTTCTTTTCCACAACGATTACATGATTAGGTTCATATGTGTGTCCGTTATTACCAGCTATTGCAGCTTAAAGAAACTGACTTTCAAGTAAAGCCCTAACTGAATAATTGTCTTAGTGTTTCATGGCTTATTGGCTCAAGAGCAATGTCGTATAACATTGCGTGTTCTAGTTCATTAAGCGCAAATCGCATGCGGTACATGACCACGTGGCTGCTGGCTGTTTCGTAAAGGATGGGGAAGGAAGGTTTTTGTAGATTTTCTGCAATTTCAGTAGCAGAAACTGGAAGTGGGTTTTGTTAAATTTGCTGTACTTCATTGCCACAGGATAAAGTGGTTGGAAACTAAGAAATAAAGATCTGTGCTTATTTGAAACTCCCAACATGTCATGTGGAGCTCTGACGCTGGGGAATAGGCCTCGAGCCTGTTTCCAGAATATCAGATGGATGTGGTGTTCAAATCCTTCAGGAAAAACACGTTCTGCTGCACCTTTGATGTCACGACCGACGATGGGCATTTCAGGGCCACTGCGTTTCGAAGTCCGCCAGCCAGCGCTCTCCCCCATGCTGGTCTGAGCAAAAATCACTTTAATTAATCCAGATGCAGTAACCTCACCGCTGGGTACAGCCACCGGACCCCCAAAGTTCCCCCATTCTAGTGCGACGATAATTGCACTGTCAAGGTCAGAGATGGTTAGGTTTCAGTGCACAGTTCAAGTGGAAGGAACCGAATCAAAGGGCTCTGAGAGGGTCTAATCCCTGCAGTGGAATGGCTTTGATTGTGTCAGGGAGCAATTAAGGATAGGTGCGCATGTGTGTGTTTGGTCAATAAATCAGTCAGTGAGAGTCGCTGTGGCACATATGAGCACTTTAAATCCTGGGTTTGCGAGGTATTTTAATGCCACACGAAACGCCTGAGCTTTTTCCCATGTTTTAATCACGCACAGCCGAAACAGATGTCGCAGTTTACACCTGTTTACACCTCAAAGGCTGGGTATAGCTTAAATTCTGTGTGATTACAGATTATACGTTTAATCCCTGCCAAATGAAAGCGGCTGCTTTGGTAAGGATCTGAGCTCCGGTGAGGCACGGACCGCTTTGTTTGCCGTATAATGTAGTGAGTCGGCGCTTACTTCTGTCCCCCTTGCGCAACCTCCCAACCCCTGAAAAATAATCAACGTACAATTCGGGCTCAGGCACTTTGTGGAGCTTAATGAGGTGCTGCTTGGAGGCTTTTGGGCTGTTGTTAATTTGTGCTGTTTTTGTTGTAAACTGTGTGTCTGTAAATAATGTGTAAATGACGAGCTGTCCTGTCTTGTCCTCGGCCGGCCAGGCCACACACATGGATTGACACAGTGACACACACATACAAGCGGGCCCTTTCAGAGGTCCCCGGTGATTGTGGCGCCATGCTCTTTGTTTAGAATGCATTCATGATTCGGCCATTATTTGCGAGCCAAAATTTGGAGCCATAAAAATATTCCCTTTTATTTTTTTCAAAAAAACTTTGAAAAGGGAGAGCGACAATGTGAGCGACAGCTTTGTTATATCTCATTAGTTGACACATTTTCAGGATAACCCATCTTTCTGAGGTCAAATAGCAGAACTCCATTTCATTTTAACTTCTTGCGGTATATTAAAAAAAGACTGTTGACCAGAGGCAGGAGTCTTTTGTGTCTAATTGTCATTTAGAGAATTATTTAGATCCTAGTGCAACAGCACTTAACTTTTGATCTCTGTACTGCAGCCTTAAAGGGCCTTGTGACAGTTTGGCATTCAGAGCATCCTCATGCACTCATTGACCAAATGGGATGAGGTGAGAAAGTGAGCAAGGTTTGATCTTACAGGACTATTTACTTAAAGGGGAACTACTGTTTTTTACAACTTGGACCTTATTTCTAGCATAAAATACAACTGTGTACTCACCCATATCACTTTTGTGTCATTTGCACTCATTCAGGAGATAATTAGATCAGCGGATACTATAGATACTATAGATCAGCCGCCAAACTCGTTCATTTCATCAATATTTTGTTATGATACGCTAGTGCTATTCCCTCTTGAGTCCGGAGTTACCTGTTATCATCATCATCATCTGTAGATTGACCTACAGCCCCTGGATGATGTCTTCTGACCTGGATGATGTCGCCTCGACGGTCGGCTTTTTTACCTGTAATTTGCTACTGCTAGTTTTTGCAACATGCCTGAAGATTTTTCCAATCCTGAGGTTCTGGATGAACCATAGCAGTAGCAAATTACGTTAGCGTATCATTAGTCTCTGTTCCCCAGTCACTCCCACTATATGGATAAATGCTGATCTAATTATCTCCTAAACGAGTGCAAATGACACAAGTTATATGCGTGAGTAAATTATCATGTTTTCTGCTAGAAATAAGGTCCAGGTTGTAAAAAAATACAGTAGTTCCCCTTTAAAGCATGGCTTTTTGGAACACCTATAAGCTCTTTTCCCTTTTGACCCAATTGGACAACACATCATAAATACTGCTTCTTTTTAAAACCACGCCAGTCCAGACCGTCCATGCGCTCATGTTAGGTACGTACTTTGCCCGAAAGTTAAAGCAGCAAAGCAGCATTTGTGATAGTTGACTCTGCTGGAGAGACAGAGTGTCCATACTGTTCACTAGTACCAGATACACAACTAGCGCTTCTCAAATTCCCTGAAAACTTCTAAAATACAGAGCCGACACACCTACCTCCACACACACACACACACACACACATTGAGTACACGTATGCATGCAAAAGCACATGTACAAGCAGAAACGCGCACACATAAACACAGCGCGGCCGCAAGTGCAGCTGGCTCACGACCGCTAAAGCAAACACGGGATAATATTAGCTGTCTATAAAATGGCAGGTCATATTTTTAAAACACAAACTGGGGGTCATGAACTGCTGCATAAAAGACCGTCATAGTTGAGAGCGAGAGCTGCTTGGCTCCAAAAATACCCCAGGGTCTAACTTCAGACCTGGATGTGTGCCTGCAGGGTATTTTTGGGTCAGTGTTTACAGGTGTTTGTTCAGTGGCAGCAGTGCCAAGAGGTTAGTAGGATACCCACTTTAAGAAGTTCAAATAGACTAAAGTCCATGTTGTTGAATTTATGGTTATTTTGACGAAGGACAGCTGGGAGGAAGGCTTCTTAGAACAGAAGAACATATTTAAGTCCCTTAAAGTGTAACATTTATTACAGTTGTGCAGAGACCACACACAGTACATTGCTCTGTCATTTAATCCTATATGCTGGAGTACGGTGAGATTGTTGGTTGACTAAGATTCAGATGTTAAAATGAATCCAGAAACCCAAGGCGACAAGAATTTTTGAGTATGCAAAACGTCTTATTGCCAAAATCTAGAAATGTACTCTAGTGCAAAGTTAATTCAAGTCTTTTATTATCCAAATAAAAAGAAATGTCGCTCTATCTCAGCTCAAGTGCACTTTACCCTCAGCAATAAAGATAAAGGGAGATATCTTGACTGAGAAAGTTTAGGTGTCCCACATAGCCGCCTGCATGCGCCATTGTTTGCAAGCAACCTACGGATTATTAAAGTGGACATTTCAAACTTGGTGTTGTGGGCGGCTCATGTGTACAAGCTCTGTTTCTGAATGTTCCTCGCCAGCCGTATCCCCTTGCAAGACTAATGCAGCTACAGCCTCTGCTACTCTCAGCTGAATTGCGTCTTCCCCTACCTGCTGCCTAAAATGAAAACCCTTTCCAGTCCACAGCAAATCATCATATTAAAAGGTATTACATTGTACGCAAACAAGCGCACCGGTACAAATGTGTAATTTTAGAAAACATTGTTTTCCATTAAACTACCGTAACGTTGTAGTTGACATCAAGTATGAAAAGCTGGTAATTCTGAGTGCTTTGCAAATGTGAAATGTGCATAAATCTTTGTCATGTTTTACAAAGTCTCTGGTCATATCTTTTTTTAACCAAGGATGGTTCCCTGTTGATGTTGTTTACTATAGGCCTATGTGGGTTAAGAAGTACTCTGTGCTATATCTGTCTTCTCAGACTTCATCTACCGTTCCTTCTGTCATCCTCCTCGCCTTCCATCACCCTTTCTCATTTGGATCTCCTAACCTTGCCCCCTCCTTCCTGTGTAGTTTTCCACTAACCTCCATGTGTCTGCTCTTCTTCCTCTGCAGGTTCTGCTCTATCCATTTTATACTGAAACCGAGCCAACCAGACGAATTGCACAAAAGAGCTGAAAAGCACAAAGCATGGCTGTGGCCGGATGTCCGGATTATTTCCTGCATCATCCAAATTATCAGGTAAATGGCAATTTCACATGTGCGATAAGATCGAATCTTTGTTTACTGTGCCACTTTAACAGCTCAATTAGCATTTGTAGAGATAAAATGTTGCCACTTTAGATTTGAAATTAGCCAACACTCATATATCTCAGAGATGGACTTGTTGATCCCCACAAAGTTTCTTGGAAGTTGTTAAATGGATGGGGTTGTGGAAGTTGAACCCTTTCTTTATCGATTGAGGTCACCAAAATCCAGCGATCTTCAGTCAGCACTTTGCTGACTGAAGCTCCCAACAGTATGCTCCCAACAGTATGCTCCCAACAGTACATTTGCCTCATTAGTTTGTACGAACAATGGCACAAAGGTCTGTGATCCTAGTTTACATTGTATAGTCTAGTTCTAAGTAAAAGGAGAGTCGGTAAATGGTACTGACAATGTCACAATCATGCCACCAATTTAAACATGCTGAATTTACAAAGAGATGCAGGGAGTTGTGACTCTGTTGATCCGACAAAGGTGCAAAATTTTCTTTTAAAACACCCTCGGGTAATGTCTGCTATTTTTGCTTAGGTTCTATTTACTTCCACATATTGACCTTTTGTTCTGAGTGTACTTTACAGTACAAGTCAGATTTGAAGTTCTCAGTGTTAAACCTACTCATCAGCAGCCAGCCAAGCGACTCAAAACACAAAACATTCATCATCATGTGCAATGAATCTGTTGGACGTAGGGGAAATTTAAATTTACGTACTGCACATTTTACTTATGCTACTACTTAAAATGCTAAAAAGTCACACATGGAAAACTCATGTCGATCTGAGGAACGGCAAATTTGAGCTCCACAGTACTTTGCAAATCACTTAGGCTACTGTATACAGCATGCAGGTGGAAACATAAATGTTCAGCAAGGTACAGGGTATACACTGAGATTAGCTTGCAGCCAGAAGTGCTCATGTGTTGCTCAGGTGAGCAAAAGCAGCCTTGACAGTGGGAGTTTCAGGTATGGCCGACCCGTTCCCTCCAGCCTCCACAGAGCAAAGGGCCATGAAACATTTGGATTAGGGCAGTAGCGCTGTTAGCCCTATCAGAAGCCAGTCTCTTGTCCGCTCGTCATCTGGGTCATGGCTTTATCTGCGACCTTTGAACTTGGAGCTAGAGGATAGAGACTTCAGTCTGCCAGTGTTTACTAGATCTCCACACCTTAAAGGGACAGAAACCAAAGATTTGCATGAGGCACTGACGCAACCGACTCAGCTCAACCACTCATACGAGTCGGTTGAGTCAGGGTCACTTGCATATATTTTGTTTCTGTGCCTCGGCTCAACATTTGTCTTGTCATTTTATTTTCTGTTCAATTGAGATAAAATAGGGATTGTTTACTGAAAGGACATTATTCCATTACTGGAGGATGTGAAGATCTGAATGGAGTGAGGTATCATTTAGATCGTCCTTCCGTGCCAACGGTTTTGAGTTTGGGAGCTCCAGCGTATGGACGTCATTTCGCACACTCGAGTGCCCACAGACAGACGTGCACGGCAGCACGCGTGCACGCCCCCGCACGCTCGCTCGCTCGCCTGTTTGCAAACCATTCAGCTATGACGGATGCACCTTGACTTGCTGAATGACAAAGGCCATTCACTGTGAAATTCCAGGGTTATGGAAGATTTTCCCTGATAAAACTGCAGCAGCAATTCAAAACAGATTCAGCTGAAGATAGCATTCACACTAAACTCGGGGGATTATATCGCCACTTTAATCTTGTTTCAGCCGTATAATCGCGACTGGTGAATAAATGATTTGTGTTTGACAAGCGAGGCAAATCAGGTGAAAGCGCACTGCCAGTGGCGGGGTGATTAAAAACTACAGTGTCGATAATGCATTTTGGTAAGGCTATGTAATTTGTCAGTGTAATCTGGTTCTTCATCTAATCGCCTAGTAAAACTCGACTAAAGCACATACTGAAATGCCGTGTAAACAGAATGAGTCCCTGTAAAGCAAAGAACAATGCTGCCTGTATCAACGGAGCAGTCTTGTGTTCTGCCTTGTCAAATCTATGTCGGTCCACTGTAGAGACAAGCACATTTGCTGTGAGTAAACCTAAGATAGCTGGATTGTTTTATCTGTGCCTACATATTGTGCAGTGTTTCCCGTAACCTACCAGTAATCCTAAGAATCGCAGGCATTTGTATTTGATTTTCTTTGCACCTTTGACAGGAATATTTCAAAAGAGTCATGTATCAGTGCAGATACAGTATGCAGGGTACGATCCCTGAGTTAGCAATTTCAGCTTTGAGTCGGCAGAGACTGTTATTACTTGTACAACATGAAAGCGTGCCTTCATTCCAGGTCTGTAGTCAACCAAAGAAAATCCTGGTCCACTGAAGTCAAAAATATTGCGCTTTATCTCAGGATTAGCTAAATTCACAACTGTGAACTGAGTGTATTATATAAAAAACCCAGTAATGACCTCATTATTTTATACTCAAATGACTAGTGTGCACCTGCCCACATTTTTATTATGTTCACAGTTAAAACGTTAAACATAAAAGGCTTTGGAGCTCTGTCGCACAGACAAGTTTTTATGTGATATTAATGCAGCATGTGTTGTGCAAACTCTGTTGTGCAAGCAGCCATCTGAAAACGCCACGCCAACGGCTTTTCGTTCAATAAAAACCTAAATAAAGTTAGGTCTCCCTGGCTCCATTAGGTTGGGCCGAGATCAAAGTTGTGAAAACCCGCTGATGGTTTGCCGCCCTGCCGTTGGAAATGCTGGATCAATCCTGGAAGGGTGTTGATGTCGTGCTTGTCTCCTCGTGGATGTGACACTGAGACCACATCGACCAAATTGGAGCCCCGTTTCCTTCACCACTCCCAGTCACCTGTCTTGATCCTTTGAGGTTTCTAGTTGATCATGACATTTTAAATGTGACTTTGGGATTGTCATGTTTAAGAGTAGGGAATGGGCATACCATTTTTGTGTTTTCTCTCTTTTAAATTCAGCAGTAGCAATAGTAAGTGTACTTAAATGCAAGTTGTGCTGCATTTTATTTTAGCATCAGGTCTACAAAGCAAGTGTTGTTGCCGTTGGGCTCTGCTAACAACTCTCTGTACGTCACAATATGTCTCCTATAATCACAATAATCTGCTGACATCCCATAGCGGTGTTGATGTGTCTGGAAGGTAAATGGTACAATAAAAGCTTTGCAGTGGTTTTATTAGAACATAAACTGGGTAATCTTTCAGGTGATTAACTTTAATTGGAAGCATTTAGACAAAAGAACCTGATAAAAATCCTTAATATGTTCATGTTGTGTGAATATACAGTATGTCATAGCTCAGTTCGTCCATATTTCTCGGACTACACCTGATTTTCCAAAGTATAAACAATGAGTTAAAGAAAGCAGCGGGGTAGACATTAGCGTGACCTCCTGATCTCATTCTTAGTAATTATGCAAGAAGGGATTTACACTTGCTTCCTCACGTCCATGTATGTTCTAACAGCCAGTAAGCACTGCTGCTGCCCTCAGTAGGAATGGTCAACCTGAAGTAGACCTGAAGACACATCTCTAAGCTGACTGAGGATATTCCGTTCTCAGTAAAAACTATAATAGAAGGTTAAGTGTTTTACTGCTTCTGTGAACCCCGCAGTTCAGCTAGCAGCCAAGTGAGCGTTGCCAAACTGTGCCTGGCACGCTTCTAGTATTTTCATGTGCAGGCACCTCAGCTGCACCTGTGTGCAGTCTGTCAGTGACAGTTTTCACCAGTCACATCCAAAAAACTATAAATCATCCCTGTTGGATCATGTTGCTCATCACAGTCGCATGTCTCCTTTTGTTGCGATAAAAAATGTGAAACTCCAGGCAAAGGAGATACAATGTGCATCTATTGAAGTGGAGGATTCGTAGGAAGAGATGGAGATTAGAGGTTTAGATTCACTGAAGAGGTTGGCCGTGTCCAACACACTTGTTAATTTACACTTTTGATGGGCACATGGGGTGTTTCTTTAACCTATAGACCATTAATATCTTAATAGTTTATGCCATCACTCCACTTAGAGACTTCAGATAGACTTGTTGCCCTTGGATGTCTCTAAAGAGTCATCAGCCTAAAGGATTTCACTGTAGACAAGGAGCTGATGATTGCGGAGCTGGTAGGAACCATTGATTAATACATAACGGAATACAACTCTTTTTCAGTTTTATCACATTTTAGCTGGTTTATATGGATACCACGTCACCACTTGACTTTTTTCTGCAAAGTTAGGTAGCCACTTGTGGAAGATGCACCCATTTTTGGCACTGGTGGTGTTCAATACATGAAATCCGTGCTATTAGTGTGTTTTCAAGGTTAAATCACTGGCAACTGAGAGCTCACACAGGACTTGAAAACCACTGTAAAGCTCAACTCAAAGATTAGCATTGGAAACAAAAAGGGAATGAACTACAAGAGTGCAAGTATATAAGTTCAATGAAATGATTTATGTCGGTAAAGGTTGCAGTGATTCCCTGGACGGAGGTCAGCGCTCCTTCTCAGACTATCACAGAGTCACAGACTATCACACCAGTGCAGGCGACAAAAACGTCTGCCACTGCGTTCCCCGCCCTGCGCCAGCATGAAAATAGAGTCTGAGGTATTGTTATGGATCCGCTTCAGCTGTTCCTCCTTAGCCACAAGCCCCTCTGTAATTCTTGTATTGATTCCTATTCAATCCCGGTCATAACATTTAACCTTAGCCTGACCTCTTCTAAAGGTGTAGCATTGACATGCATCTAAGACTTTTATCCCTTGTTTGAGGCCCAACCTTCAGACCTTTGTGTCTGTCCCGCTTTCAGCGCCTTAACCTTGTCTCTAGCTGCCACTGACCCCTTTTAAAAGGCTAAACCCTCAACCTCTTGACTCCTACTTGGAGTTCCTTTCAACTTCATCAATGTGAAAGGGCCCTTGTATGCTCCGTGTCAAAACTTGGCCTACCCTCAGTCCTGATTTGACCCCTCTTGAGGAACGAAAGCAACACGTGTGCGCGCCAGTGCCTGTGCTTTTGAGGCAGAGCGTAAAAGAGCAAGAGACTGAGCAAGCAACATGAGAAAATTCATAGAAGAAAGAGAACATCTGTGTTTTTCTTCAGCTGAAGTGTCAGCTTTTAACCGTTACCTCATTTGGACTCCACTCTTTGTAGTCTCAGCCTTAAAGGCTTCAATAAACCTTACGGAGAGCTAGTCAGTGGAATGGCTGAGAATTATGCTAAATGGCCAGTATCTATAGGACTAAATCCTCCAAGTTAACATTCGGTCAATTGTCTATAGAGGAGTCAAAGGCTGTCTGGGCTTTGGGTTTTGATTATAAGATTCATAAAAGAGATCAAGGTATTCTTTAATGGTTCTCCAGTGTGTGTGTGTGTGTGTTTAAACTCATTTACTTCCAGACAGCCATTCAAGACAAGTATATGGTGTGAAAGAGTCTTTACACTTTTGCTCACTGGAGCTCAACCATGACCATCCTATCCTGAATGCATTCACACACACTAACTTTACCGTAGCATCCCACTAACCAAACAGTGTCCCAGTGCTGTTTGGGTGACTGGCTAGGGATCAGTCACAGTCTGGTAGCTGGACCCCCGGAGTGTGTGTGTGTTTGTGTGTGTTAGTGGCAATGCCATAGCGTAAGAAAGAAAATTAGTGATGCGGTGACTGTTCTATTAATTATTTCTTTAATTCAAAAGGAGCCTAGTCCTATTAAGAGGCCAAATTTCCTTTTTTTTGTGGGGGGGGACAGTGCATCGTAATGATTGGATGCGGTTGGGTTGGTTGGTATAGAAGCGAGGTCAATGGGCGGCATAGGACAGAGCCATATCATGACGTTGTGCACCACGTTATACTCTGTATAGTCGGGACGTAAAGAAGAATGCAGACTTCTTTTGTACTGAATAGTAAAGAAAAATCAAGCAAATCCTGGATTATACAGTTCCAGTCTGTTCAGTTGGGCCCTTATTTTGAAAACCGAGACATCAGGGTGGAATACCACATCAAGCTTTATGCTCGCTCTAAGTTAGTTCTCTTTGAATCCTCATGAAGTCTTCTTAGCGAAGGTAATGAGTGCAGAGAATCTCACCACTGTTTTAACAAGACAGATTTCATAAAAATGTATTTAAAACCTTTCAAATTCAGTTAGAAAGTGCTTAAAACACTTGAACAAGAGTTGTTCAAATTGTGGTAAACAATTATGAATCCCAGGCTCCTCGTGTTTTTGTGACCCAAGGCGACAAACGTTAACTCTAAAGCAGAAAGCATCTCTCGCCGTAGAAAACTGGGTGGGATATCATCTAGCACAAAAAAAAAAACGCGTGTAAAAGAATCTCGTTCTGCCTGCATTGTCTGTCGCTACTCTAAATGAAGCAGAGCAAGCAACCACAACAACTTTTATTACAGCGTCAGAGGAGGTCGGCTGCTGTAACGCACAGACCCACAGTCAGTTGTGGTGTTTTCTCTGAACACAATGGTCGGCCTTGGTACGTTCTGTTCCCTCTCCTGCTGTTAGGACGCCAGTCTGCACACATACACACACACACACATGCGCGCGCACACACACACACACACATGTGAACACACAAACAATATGATACGTTGTCATTTTGAGTACATGTAAGGACCAGAAACGCGTCCTAGTCAAATATGTTTATACAAATACAAACCTAGTTAATCCCTTGCTGTGATTTCTATCTCTTTATGGAAAACTTAAACTTGAAACCGTAACGGGACTCTGCTGAGACTCTGTAGCACAAAGGTCAAACTAGGACACTGTGGTTCTTTTTAACCGCCATTCATCTGTGCAGCAATACGCCTGACCATGTTTACACACTGTGGGATAAAATGTTGTGGAGTGAAGGTTACACCAACACGGCTCTTCTGAATTTCTTTTACATTATGATAAGTTTAATGTTTTTGTTTAGTTTTCTAGTGCACTGATCATTTCTGTTTTACCTTTAGCATCCCTAACATATTTGTCCATCATCGATTTCTTCTTACTTGTTACTGTAATCCAACAATGTTGTGTACAATGCTATAAAAAAAAGTTTCCAGTGGAGTGACATTATTTTTCTTTTCTTTTTTCTTGTTCTTGTTTCTCTCTCCTCCAGCAGGACAATATAGACCGCTCCACCAATCACAGACAGGCTGACCTCATTGGTCCCAGTTTCCAGCAATCAGCCAATCAGAACTCTCCCAACAATCAAGGTTGGTCTTCAGCTGCCAGTAAATAAGTGTGTGTGTGTGTGTGTGTGTGTGTGTGTGCATGTAAAATAATTGAATGACACAGATACTCTGACATCAAATTACGTCTGATTTTACACATGTAATGGGACTTGTCATATGATATTGATAGCTATAGGACTTACTGTTTTGCGCACAAGCTTGCTGGGAACGTTTTTTATCGATTTTTGTTCATAAGAGAATAACAAAAGTCACAGTCAGTGTGTGTGTGCGTGCGCGTGAGCGGGTTTTGTTCCAGGACATTGTGGACGGCGGCTTGCTTGCTTCATTATCCTCCGCCGGGACGGGGGTGGGTTAAGTGTTGTAATATATATTTGGGTCTCTTCCGCTGTAAACATTTCAGCTGTTCATGGGGTGATCTGCACGGACACAGGGTGCCATTATAATTACGCTGTCCATCTAATTGTGCCACACACGGTTCATCCATGACAATCGGAGCATGAGATTTAGGCACAATATTGGCCCAGCATGGGAGGTGAGGGCGGGGAGTCTGCGAGGACTCAACCAGTGAATTAGAACGCTTGGCCCTGGCATGGGAAATAAATGGAGCAGAAATTACATTGTCATTTCTTCAGGATTAGCCGGGATGGAGGGAACCCCGGAGGAATGGAGCGGCTGATGAATTTAGATTACTTGAAAGCCATAGTACGGGACTTTTAAAAAAGTGGGTGAAATCTCTTCACCCACCGCTGCTTGCCCTATACTGCGCCAGGTAAATCTCTTTGTATTTCGTAGTATACGGGAGTTGTATGTCTGGGTAGTTCATTCATTCATTTGTTGGCGCACCTAAAGCGATGCGTTTTATGTCAACCAGTAACGTAGATTCAGCAGAGGTGAAGAGAGAGCAGCTGTAGCAGACAGAGTAGGCTGCCACAACTAGGTGTATGGTGGCTCCTATGGCAGAACAACAAAGCTTCTGGATGTACCCAGGGCTCGATGAATTCACCTTTTATGCCGGTCAGGTAGAATGAAACTGAGCTCAGAAGCCGCCAATCAAAGTTTTAAATATTGCAGATATAAAAAAGAAACGGCTTAATTCAAAACTTCTGCCACATTCTGAATTTAGATCCCCGCTGACTCAGATGTTAATAGTGGACTGATTCTCCCTGCTAACAATGATATTCTTGCTTCAAATAAACTTTCTATTTTAGAAAAACAAAAACCCTTGCTGCCTCAGGCCCTTGCTGGTAACACGGAGGGGACCATTGTTCCTGGACAGGGAGGGAGGCATGGTGAGGAGGAGTTCCCATATGTGTCTCAGATGGGTATAGCGCTGCTAGGCAACAAATCCCATCAATGGTACCAATGCGGTGCAGTAATCTGATGGCGTGGCTCTGGAGGGGTTAACCAGTCAAAATCTCAGGCCTGAGAGTGACGCTCCCACCTCGTCCAGTTATGACTCCGCAGTGTAACATGCCGTGGGCGTTCACACACACACACACACACATACACACATACACGAGCCTATATGTGCAGGTACACACACACACACACACACTTACACTTTTATTCACAGACGGCAAGTCCCAGTGCTTTTCCCGAACCATTGTTATGATTATTATGCAAATGTGGAATATTTACAGCCTTATTGTTTGATGTCAAGGCTCTGAACTTGTTTCTTTGCCGAGACTTTCATTTTGAGGGAAGATAGACTCACAGCCTACAGGTGGATGTTGGGGTAGAGAGGAGGCGGCAGTGGCAGCAGCATTTCTGGAGATACCTAATTGAAGTTGCCACAAAATAGGCAACAGATCACACAAAACCCGGTACTCTGGACCTCTCCACGTGATAGAAAGGCTGTGATGGATACTGTATGCACTGCAGTGAAAAGACGATGCCGCACGAGTCTAAGAGTTGATTCAATTTAAGCTGTCTGAACTGGAACCTGCTCCGTGAAAGTCTATACCAAATTAAGCAGCCCTTCTTCTTGTATGCGTCATCTAACGGACCAGCATCACGCCATCCGGGACCACACAGCTAGCAGGGCAGATAGATGGTTTTGCTAATGCAGTTTTCTAGATAACCTGTTCCCTGCGAAACTGTACATAGTAAGATGCACAGTCCCCCCTGTTTGCTCCTGTCCGTCCTTTCCTTTCTCCCTCCCTCTTTCCTCCCGCATCCCTCTGACCCTCCCACTCTCTCTCCCTCTCCAGTGGGAATCTTGGCCCTCAGTGGGTGTGTGCGCTGTCACCAGAGGTATTGTACTCCCCAGGGCAGAGCCATGCTTTACAGTTTAGTCTTGCTATAGTCTTGCTATACTATACTCGCACACTGATTCTTTTGAAAGAAAGTCCCCTCGGCCTGGCTTGTATTCAGGGGCAGTTTATCCTGTGTGTGTGAGAGAGAGTGTGTTCAATTGATGTACTGTATATGTATAGCCCTTACATTCTCCTTTTCTGTAGGAGGGTTGCCCCTCCTCTTTGTTTTTAACCAGCAGGAATGAAAAAAAAAAAAAAAAAAGCCCATTCCTGGGTTGAGGAGCACCATATGGATCTGCCATCAACACAAAAGACTCGTTTTGGCCATGCCTCGCTAGCTAATGATCAAAAATACTCAGCTTTTATGCAGATTCTTACCAGACTTGACTAGTTTATTATCACTGTGGCGTGGGTCAGACAATAGGGGAACGGGAAGCTTGTTGTTTTTGGTGTTGGTTCTTTGAAGAGAAAGGAGGAATTAAACAATAAGGAAAGGAGGCAATAATGCCAGTGCTGCCCTGTGAGCCAATAAGGTTTTATGTATAGTGGAGTTTAGGATGAGTTCTACAAAGAACACACCGCTCGATGCAGTAATGGTTTTACGTTCTTAAATGTTAACCCAGGTTGAAGCATTTATTCAGTTCATGCCTAATGCACATCAAATATAATGTAACCAATGGCCCTAATACGGGCTAAACGCTGAATCACACAAATGAATAAACAGCATGACGCAAACATTCATCCACCCACACGCTGCTATACCATCTTTTAACATGATATGATTCAGGATAATCACACATCTTTCAGTAGAGGACTTATGTAGAAGAAGGATTTGCTAATGAGGTGTTTCCTCTACTTTTATCCATTTATCACACGTATTAGTGCGTTTAACTTCATCCAGAGAAAGCTCTAGAGGTGTTAATACCCTGTTTTACACCCATTTTATTCCGGTAAGCCTGCTGATTTTGGTAAACACCTGACCGCCGTGTGATTTATTTATTTAGTTTTTCAACAGAAATCCCTCTATTGTGTTGATACGGCTTTAAAAATAATTCCTGCTATCTTTCAGGTGATCTTCTCTGCTTCTGCTATGTCTCCCTTTTGTTGTGTAAACCTGATTTCGCTTTGCACGAGCTGCTGCCGCTGAACTTCTTTCACCCGACCGCTCAGATCGATGCCAAGTCCACGCCCATAACGCAGTGATCTTCTCCGTGTGCTCGCTGCGGTGTTTGGTAACATCAAGCTCCATCACACCTGCTAAGTCTCAGTGTCAACAGCTGTGCGCATCTGTAACTTTGAGCGTGCCCCGACGCCTTAGCTGCTCTGATATTTTAAGACTTTAATATTGTAAGAGCAGACGTGCCGTGACTACTGTGTTTGGGGATTATAAATAACGGAGTTCGTGTCTTCGTCCGCGTCTTCCAAAGCCAAGTATCATGCATAACTTCTGCTTTGTGAACTCCTTGTCAAACAAAGAACAATGACGGCTTGCTCCGTGGCTCAAATCTTCACAGGTTTAAATCCTCGGTGTGTGCGTGCCTGCCTGCATGCTGCCTGTGTCATCAATCTGCCTGCCTTACACCAGGGCGCATGACGCATACCTTTGTTTGGCCGATTGTGACAAGCAGGGGTGATTGCGATCGTATGACTGATAATGACGCACAAATCCCCAAATCCTGCACTTGTGCGTGAGTTTATGTGTTGTATTTCTTTGTACTCGCACAGCTTTGCCAACCCCCTCCAGAGGCCAAACTAGGTCAGATTTATGAGCAAACTTATTTTCTCTCACCAGCTCGAGGGTACATGTCTCACCTAGTGAGAATGATAGATGATGAGCGGTTGATGTGTTCAGGGAACTATGTCATTTTGGAATTTTCCTTACTTTAGATCTAGTTTCTGATTTTCCCATTCAGCATTCGTACTTCATTTGTTCAGTATTGCCTTCCTGAAACATATATTATTAAGGAAAGTTGGAATACTGCTCATGCGGGATAAGTTGCTCTGCTCTGTGTTACAGGTTTCTTGCTCTGCCCTTAGCCTTGTGTGCACCTTCTGTCTTGTGGTATATAGCTCTTTAGCTCTCCAGGCTATCTATAAGTAGCTGCTCCAGCTTACCTGTCACTATTAATACCTACAGATTAACCACCTGCGATTCAGAGGCACCTGTGATACGGCTACCCGACACGTTTTCAGAAAAAAAGCTCCTCAAAGACAACACTTGTAGTTTTAGGTGGCATCTGCAGCTTGAAAGAGGGCCAAACAAACACGGGGGGTGCTTCCACAGGAAACTGATTTTTTTTGCCAGGCTAGAGGGCCCACTTGGAGTCACTGCTTCTAAAAGATTACATCAATCAAATTTCTGTTTGCCGGTGTCGGATCTTCTAGCTGCTTTAGAGCAGCGTGACCCTTGGAGTTGCTCGCACAATCCAGCTATCAGCTGTCCTGCGCCCTGAGCTGTGGGGACACTGTATGAGCTGTCCTGTATGTGGCACATTGCAAGCCCTGTAATCCTGACAGAGGGCCTTCACAATAAAAGTAAAAAAAAAACTAAAAAACAACAACACTGTATGTGTTAGTCATTAGCACAGCAATGTTTTTGTAGATGCTCAAGGCCTTAAGCAAATATTACCACATCATCCTCTTAGTTTTCCTGATTTGCATGTAATTACAAAACTTTTAATTAGCAAAGTGTAGTAATAAAAACAAGAAAACAGCTCTGAAAAATGTATATATAAATGTATAAAAAATTGTCGAAATCATTACCTATTGCAGCTACTGACCACCAGAACACAATGTGTGACCCTCAACAAAGAGTTAATAATCTTTTCTTGTAAAAACTCATATCAGATTCCACAGTGACAATAACTTCATGTCATGTCATGTCACGTCTTGCCACGTCATGTTCTAATACTTGTTCGGGCTTCCCTCAGTCTGAGCGCCCCTGCCTCATATAGTTAGAGCTTGTCTCCCCCTAGCGGTTGACCTGCGTACAACATCATACTGGTCAGATCTGAATCCAAAGATTTTATGGTTAATGTATGTGATAGATTTCTTTTTCATAATGAAGAAATATTAATCACAAGGATGAGTCGCCACTGCAGCTCGTAATTTAAAAAGAGCAAAATCAGACACCCAGTTTACCCGGATAATAAAACTTTCACAGCACGAGGCAATTAAATCAGAGTTTCCCCCCTCCAGCCGAGCAGTCTTCAGACTTTGAGACAACACGCTCCTGGAGTCAGCTGAAACATTCACTTTATGAATTTGAATGTGCCCAGGGGTCTTCTCTGGGGCTTTGAGGATAGATTCCTCTCCTGAAAAGAATACCACGTTTTGCTTTTAAAGATGTTTAAAAGCTGAATGTTTGAAACATAGTGTGAATACTGAGCGGACGCGTACTGTGCAATGCCTTTGCTCTGAACCCCAGTGGTAAGAGTTGAAAAGTGTTACGGGCAGGTTTGTGCTTGTACCTGATATCCCTGGAGATTTGGCTCACAGGGCAGCACAATGTACGTAGTCAAGATAGTCTTGCTGATTGGGCATTCTGGCCAAACTGGTTAGCGATCTGTATGCATGGGAGTGAGTGCGCTCGCTTGTTTTTGTATTACTTGGAATTAAGGTGGTGCAGGGTAAGGTTAAAGGTTCAAATCCTGGCCACAGTGAAAAGACAGAGAAGCAGAGGGAATTTCCCTAAAAATTCAGGGACTTTACTTCTTTCTGTGTGCCTCTGCTGTTTGAATCCACAGCGGCAGGATTGCAGGACATTTTTCTTTTCCATATTTTCTTGCAGTCAAAGGTTTGTCTTTTCACTTATCCTCAACAGTTGTGCAGCCTGTTCATTTATGCTCTCCTCCCGCTAATATGTTCTACCTGTGTGTTTCAGAGGATGATGTTGACTTGGAGGCTCTGGTGAATGATATGAACTCTTCGCTGGAGAGCCTTTACTCTTCCTGCAGTGGTCAGCAGACAGAGTCGACCCCACTACTGCACAACGGACAGACCTCTTCCTCACACCACCACCACCACCATCAACATCACACACAGCACGGCCATCCGCGGCAGGGCCAGCACTCACACGTGTTAAGCCACGTCTCCCCGGAGCCGCCTTCCTCCTCGTCCTCGTCCGCAGACTCGCCCCAGTCGAGCCTCCGGCGGTCACAGCCCATGCACATCCTCGCCGTCAGGTAGGTGTTTCATTTTGTGATGGATGAAGAAAAGATCTAAATACATTTTACACCATTTTCTGACATTTTACAGACTTTTTACATAATAATTACTGGCAGATTAATCATAAAGTAAAATAATATTTTACTAATAATAATGCATTCACTCATAGTTGAAGCGAGAAGCCAGCAGTAAAAAAATCAAAGAGGGCAATAGCACAAGCAGGAACAAAAGTCTGGCTCTGAAGTTTAGTCTTAAACTCTTTGCAGCCTCATACAAAACATTTTCACTGGCATAGCTGCACACTCATGCAGAGCTCAACCCCTTTTTTCTCTCCACATTTGAAAAGAAACCTTTCCCCGCACACTGACATCCCTCCACACCCTCTTGATAATTGGGCATAATGTTTCCTCCCTGCTCCCAATCTGTGGCCCTTGAATGACCCGTTCCTCCTTGTCACTCCTCCTTTGCTTCACACTGCACTTGCAGGGGGAGAAAAGTAAAGATTCTCATTTATTTAAGAACCGAGTCCATATGCCTCACTCAATTTAAAGTGTGCAAAGCCACATCCTCCTCAAGGCTGCGCACACACACACACACACACACACACACACACACACACACCCATGCAACAGAAACACAGCTGCATGCATACAGTGAGCGTTCAAAGCAGAGCTGGTGTCAGCTCCCATTATTCGCCTTTGGACTATATGACAGAAACAGAGGAGGGGTGAACAGGTAATGGAGGATTCTCTCTTATGCGCTCCCTCTCTCTTGCTTTCAAACGCACAATCACACAGACGCAGGCCCCGAAGTTCTTATTATTCAGGACTGACCTCTGGATAACCCTGTTCTCAAGCTCAGATGGGACGACATCAAAAGGCCCGTTCCCTTTTGAACTCGCTGGGTTCTACAGTGAGGCAGAGTTTGACAGAGAAAGAGAGAAAGAGACCAAGAAAAATACACTGTTTCTTTTTTTTGTGTGCGCTAGCTGTCGAGCCAGAATTTCACAAACCGACCTGTCTGTTATTTCTTTTCTTCTTTTTAATGGTTAGATCCTGAAAACTCATAATCAGCTGTCAAATTAGACTCCTTGTGCTTAACTCAAAAAGTGCTTTAAAGCGATGTCTTGATTCAGAATTGATGCTTTATAAATATTGCAAAGAAATAGCTATGAGGGTTGTGGGGGTTCTGTGATTTCCTCTTGGCGGGAGACTTTTGATTATGGGCTGATCAGACAGAAACAGACATGAGCCTGAATACTGTACAGCGGTGCTTTTTTTAAAATCACTCTCCTGCACATGTCAGCAGCTTTCAACTGAAAGTTCTCCCATTTCACTTTTTCTGGGGATGTTCCAGGTCACGGCAACTAAAGCATGTTACATACTCCGCAAGAAGCAAGAAACTTGCTCTTGTTCTTGAGGTGAGCAAGAACAAAGTTTGTTCTGGCAAGGCTATATATACTTAAAGAGAAGCTTAAGTGCACAACTCTGGGAAAGTCCTCATAGAGTTTCTCGTGAAGCATCTGGGAGCTCACAGAGTGGCCGCTAACATTTCTGCTTCTCCGCATTAACCACGCCCATTTCAAATTTCTGAGGAGTGAGAACTTCTTGTTTGTTATCACAACCTTTGTTTGGGAGTTCTCCCAGCCTGTTCTCGACACATTAACCGGGCAGAACTTTTTTCTCGTGTGGTGTCCAACAACTATTCTGTGAGCTCCCAGATGCCATTATACGCAATCTCTCCTGGGTAGAGATCGGCATACTGGGTGCATGCTGAATGAACGCTGAGATGCCATGTGGCCATCAAAACCACTAGTCGATATCGCAAAATCTCCTGTATCTCCCACAATGCTTAGCGCCTATGCTGCAGAGTAGTTCGACTCTGCACTTTAGTTTCTATTTAATTATACTCCGCAAGAAGCGAGAGGTTTGTTCTCGCTGCGTGTTGTCGACACATCAGCCGAGCAGAACTTTTTTCTCGTGTGGTGCCCGGTTACTGTTCTGTGGTCGAAATGAAGTGGACGTCGTAAATACAGAAAAGCGGAAATGCTAGCTGCCACTATGTGAGCTCCCAGATGCTTATATTCGTAGTGTGACCGCTAATGTCTCCTGGAAGATCGGCATATTGGGTGTGGGTGTGCATGCTGAATGACCGGTGTGATGAGACAGACGCATTCTTCAAAACGTCTCCCATAATAGCGCGTATGACGCATATTGTAGTAGGAGGGCCTTATGAGGGTTTCCCCGCAGATCTGCGCTTGAGTTTCTTTTGAAGTATAAATTACCTTGCTAGAACAAGCTTTTTCTAGTGCAGCGAGAACAATTTTCTTTCTTCTTGTCGAGTTTGTAGTAAGCTTAAAGATTAAAGTAAAACATTTTGCCCCAATAATTAGCAAAAACTGTAGCTTAACTCCTGTTCTCATTGTACAGGAGGTTGCAGGAGGAGGAACAGCAGCTGAGGACATCATCTCTCCCGGCCATCCCCAACCCGTTCCCCGAGCTCTGCAGTCCAGCAAGCTCACCTGTCCTCAGTCCTGGCTCTCTACCTCCTGGAGAACCATCTACAGGCAAATACGTAAGTAAAACACCACTCAGATTCGCTGTGGAAACTTTCCTGAAACTATGACCTTTCAGGAAGTAGTGTGGTTGCACTGGAAATAAAACACTGACTCACATTGCGTAAGATGCTTTCCCCCATTGAAGAAGAGACACATGCTGATTTATTTACATGTTGGGACGTGTGTGACTCAAGTTAGCTGTTTTGAAGGATGCAGAATGTCGTAAATCAGCTGTTTCAGCGGTCATGTTGGATGTTTAGGATTGATTTTTTTTTTCCCCCCGCTGCCTGACATCTGCTTCATGTTTTGCTCATGTGAGGCATGCTGATTGCTTGCATGTGATGGCACTGTACCGTACAGTGCATGTGTGTGTTCAAGAGGCTTTGTTGGCTTTGTTTGAGGAAAAAAGAATGAGGTGAAAAGTGGAAGAGCAGAGGTTGCGTGTGTGTGTGAGAGAGAGAGAGCGAGTGCGTGTATACCTGCACACATGATTGCATATCTGTGAGGCTGTTTGTGTGTTTATGTGCTGACAAAGATTTAGAGACTGGTCTGCCTATTCTTGGAAGTCAGACTCCCCTCCATCATCACTTTTAATGGTCTTCATATGGAACCAGCCGATACTGGTTACAGTAACATACCAGTTTACAGTAAAGCGAGGGCGGACTTATTCTCATAAATACTCTCCCTGGCTAAGATCCTGCCTCTTCTGGTTATGGTTTCTATGGTGCAAGATTAGTAGACTGCACTTCCAGTTAAGTCGTTTCCAGTCAAAACCAAAGCCTGAGTTTAATATGACCTCCTCAGCTTTCTCGAAAGTCAGCTCATTAATAGCATGATGAATTGATAAACCTGTGGCATCTGGTAGGCAATTAAAAAGCTGGGATGTGTCGGTTTTGAATCACCATCTGTGCCATAAATAAATCTCTAAATGATTAATACTGGACTTGTTTGTTTTTCATGGGAGGGGGAGCTGTTTCTTTCTCTGTGGAGATGTTGTAGGCTCGCATTACTAACGGTGGCATAAATTCAGCACTTCTTGGTAAATCTTAGTTCATATGTTACACAGGTGGAAGATTAATAATGTTTCACTAAGCGGTTATGGGTTTAGCTTTGAATTACTTGCTGTGACATAACTTTGGCTGTGTGTACGTCAACCAGCCTGGTCTGGTAAATATTCCGAAACCAATTTACGAGAGTGGGTGACTTGCTCAGGATGGGAATGTTGTTGATTTTTGAATTCCCAGACGGTCTATTAAGAGTGCAGTAAAGGCCAGGAAGTGGAGTGGGGGATTGGAAGTGGTGCAGGAGCATTGGCGTTTAGCGGCAGACGTGAAATCTATTACCTTAAAATAATTACACAGTAGAATATCTGCGAAAGCGGGATTAGATGATTTATAAACCAACTTCACTTTTTTAGCCCCTTCACTAAATCTGGTACTAATAACATTAACAATACACCACAGCCACACCACATTTTATGGAGCACAGAAACATTTATATAACATCCAATATAAAATTGTTTGCGCAGTGATCCAGTCACTCACTATATAGATACTGTAGATATGCACAGTTTTTCATTGTCCTCCTTTGTCATGGGAGATTGTTTTGTCTGATTAATGTATGAACTAAAAGGATCTTTGTAAGTTTATCAGTCATGTTACAAACTAAGAACCGTAGGGCAACATAAAAGGGACAAAAGTTTGACATCACGTGTTGAAGCATTGCCATACATCTGCTGAGAATGTACTGAACGCTCAAACATGCCTATAAACTGTTGCTAGATATAAGAAAAACAAAGTTTTCACGAAATGTTTGTCAAGAAACAATGCTAGGAAAGCAATGGAAAATGTAATGCCTCGTGTGTGTTTACAGTGCACACACTCGTGTAAACTTTGTGCGAATGTGCTGTGCATCCATCCATGCATTGGGGTGTATTTCTTTTAAGTTGCCTGTGTGTTTGCGTTCGGGTCCGCCTGTTTGTCTCTGCGAGTTCTGTAAACTATTTACAGCATTGGCAGTGTCTATCCATTGTTGATGGCAATGGAAAGTATGTCTCATTGCTCCTCAGTGGAAATTTAATTCAGCACCTTTTGACTGAAAAAAATAAATTCTCCCACGGAGCCATCACCTCACACGCATGTGCCTTTTGGGTCCAGCTTTGGAGACTAAAGTAACAGCAGTACCACTACTTTCCTGCAAACACAGAACCAGTTGTTATGTGGTTAAGATAAATAATGATGTTTTTTTTTTTTTAGGATGGTGAGCAGGTAAATTATTGCACCCGTGCTCCTCGGACAATTTAAACCATATGTGCCCTGTTTTGTCCCATTTTTTTTTTTTCTCTCTGCCTTTATCCTTCTTGTTGTTAGTCTGCCTCTATCTACCCGTCTCGCTGTCCTCCCAGATGAGGCAGCCAGCCTGAGAAGTTTCTGCATTTAGTTTACTGAATTTTCCGACCTCCAGGCTCTTTCTGACAAACTCTAATACTCCTATACCCCTGCTCCTCCTTACCTCACTCCTTGGCCTCTGTGCAGTAGTCATGAGGATGTAGTGCAGGATTGTCAGTAATCCCTGGCCGAGCCGTTTGACGTGAGCATATGATTTCCTTACTTTCATGCACTATCATCCCCATTTTTTCCCTTCATTTTTCTCTCCAGCTTGTCCATTGAGTTATAGGTAATGTATTTGTTTACGCTGTTTGTGCTTACATGGTGTCTAAGAGGGGTAATAGTTGTCCCCCCTTCATTTACACAGCATCAGTATCTTGTCAGTGGTCTATAAGTGTCAGTGATCTTAATGTTGTCCTTTTGGCCCTATTTGGGTGATAAGCCTTTGAAGCAGCCTATTTTGTCCATTTTTAGTATTGACTTGCAATTTTCACAAATATATCAACCTGTTGTATGTACTAAACCTAAGATTTAAAGGACCAGTGCCTCAGAGTTAAGTGACATCTAGTGGTGAGTTGGCAGATTGCAACCAGTTGAATGCCACTCACCTCACCCTCCCTAACTAAGCATACAGCTTGCTGCTAAAATCACAAAAGCTAACGCTAGTGTTTGGTCCGTGTTTTCTGGGCTAGAAAAATGACTGAGTCCATAGAAGAAGACTTCCTGCTCCTTTAGATACGAAAACATAATCATGGAAATTGCGATATTTCCCATAGATCCATGAAATTCTACACATCGGACCTTCAAGCCTTTGTTCTGTAAGTGTACAGTCTATAAAATATACAAAGCCACATCAGAATTAACTCCTTATCTTAGTGTGAGGGCTATAGGCTGATTGAAAACTTTGAACCACCAAGCTGTCAGTCATGGCACAGTGTCAAGGATTACTACCAACATGGATTTGTGTAATCCTAAAGCTCCATGTATGTGCCCATGAACAGCCAAAAAGCAAGTATTAGAAGCATGCTATACTCACTAGGAGCTTGGCCTGTATAGCCATGTTGTGCAATGGAAAAACCCATAGGAAGCCTCGAGTGCAAGGCAGTAAGCCAGTATATCCATAAGTTTTTTTTTCTGTCTAGATTCTTGACGTCTGTCCTCAGCAGTACAGTACTTGGACACTGTGTTCCCATAGCGGCCCCACTCCTACTAGTGTGGGAACACTGATTTGATGACTGGGTTGCCAGATTTTGTTGGATTTAGTGTACTCGGACTGGATGTCCTGTAGCTCACTTCACTTTGCGCCATGGTGAGGCAGGCTCCCCACGCCCTGTATCTGCTTCCCTAGTCTGCGTCTCATTATCATCCTAATGGTTAGTCTATTTTTGTGCGTCCTGGACTATATGGCAACGTTTATCTTTCCCTGCTTCTCTGTCACAGCTCCACATTTTGGTCCTTTACTACAGCCCTTCATAGCAGTCAGAATTCTTGCTGATCTTAGCGAGGAGTACTGTGTAGAGCGTGCTGTAATAATTCAGCTGGCTAGATGAACACTTATATGCACAAGATGAAGTAAGAATCTCAAAATAGCACATGGTGCCAGACAAGCTGGGGAGTTTGGGTTGGCACTGATAATGTTAGCAAATGGGCTGTTGGTCCTCGCTGCCAGCATTGTTGTCCAGCTGAACAAGTAGTGACTGAAAAAATAGGCCTCTCCGTATCATTCATGTTTAGGCAAACTCACTAGTAATCTGTGTACCATCTCCTTAGTATCCCTTTCTGTCTTTCTCTTATCTGGATTGTGTTCTTGGCAACTGCTCTGCCACAGTATCCCAAAAGGGATCATTACCATTTGCTCTAATGATGGTTACACTGATGACTTTTCCATCTCATCTCACTTTTCCTCACCTCTCTCTGTCTCTCTCTCTCCCTCTCCACATGACTGGGTTCAGTGAGTCAGATTTCAAAGCTGTGAGTCCTACTTATTAAAAAAAAAAAGCATTTTGTGAAAGTTGCCAGCATGAAGTGTACTGTTCTGAAGTATAATCTAATCGACCGTGAGCCCATAGTAGCAGCATCCAACTTGTAGAAATCACGAGACCTGATTTAAATGAATTTACATGACTCTTTAAGGGACAGTTTCCCACATTTATGTGGATAATCAGACAATGTCGGTTTTAATTATATTCAGTTAAAGCACCAACTTATTCAGTTGGTGCTATATGGACAAAGAGTTTCTGAGTTTATCTCCTTGCATGACCATTACTGTTCTTCCTGCATGTACCAAGATGCACTGCGCACAATGTGCCTCTCTTGCTGAGGTGTTGCTTTGTTAAAATGTGTGTAGGTGTCCATTTCTGACCATGGCACTTTAAAACACAGAACTCGGACTGTTTAGCCAGCACTCAAGTCTATTAATCTGTTGGTCACACGTAGTATTGCATCACATGGGGGACCCTGGCCAGGGTTTGGTGCTTGCTCAAGGAATCTCAGCCACGAGCATTAAGTGGAGGCAAACCTGGGACCCTTCTGCCAAGAAAAACCACGCCTACATAAAGTTCAGACGCCCAACGTGGGGCTCGAACCCACGACCCTGAGATTAAGAGTCTCATGCTCTACCGACTGAGCTAGCCGGGCTATAGTCATGCTCCCACTGGGTGGCTGTCAATCCAGACAAAAACATCCCACGCTGAATGAGTTCTGTCGAAGGGCAGTTGGAACAAAGCCCATGCCAGATACTCCCAGCAACTACATTTCTGGATGGCCTAAGCCATTGTTATCCCCTAGCAAAGCTGATGCAGCTGCAGCCTCAACTTCTCTCCCCTAGATTGTTTATTTTCTCTCCTCTGCCTAAAATAAATACCCTGGATATCAATGCATGCCAGTAGCCACCTGTAAAAAGGTATCACCCATAATATCCTCTACTCTTATATTAAGAATGCCATTCACTAATATTAAAATTTTGATTAAAGCAGACTAGAGTGACTTCATAGCCAAGGTGTGTCTGCAAAATCCCCTGTATTATCAGTTTAACATACAAGTTACAGCATGTGTTCTAGTTGCTGAAGAGCAGAGGCGTTTAACTAGAAACACCTGATATATAAATAATGGGCATCAATCCATCTCCCTCTGCTCACTCTCTTAGCAGTGAAACATGGCATTCCCTGGCTGCTGCCTTCTTGAATGCTGGAAATGCTCCGGGTCAAAGGGCAGATTTTTCCACTGTAAAAGCAGAAAGGAATGCTGTCGATGCCCAAACCGTTGGCCTCAGTTTGTGGGAACGTCTGTGGCCGTGCGCAGGAGCCGTGTTTGTGTATTTAAAAGGGGAGGGTGTGCTTTTGAGGAGGCTCTGTTTTGTGCACTCACAGTGTATATGTGTCTGCGTATGTTTGTCTTCCAGCCAGTGTGTTCTGCAATTCGTGCTGCGTGTCGATCGAAGGTGACACGGTGCTCGGCCGCTTTTAAACGGAGGAACATTCAGGCACTTGTTGTGCTGTGTAATCAACGTCTCGTCACGTTTTTATGATTTGTGAGATCTGCGCTGTTTATGTCACTCGGATTGTTTATGTCTTTGTGATTATTTGCAACTGATGTGAATGTAAATTATGCCCATCAACTGGATTTCTTATTGAGCTTGTGCGTGTGTGCATCCATGTGTGTATTTTTGATGCATGGCTGCCCGTTGGCCTCATTAATCCTAACATTACATCTAGTCTCTGAGCCCAAGGCACACACGCACACACACACACACTCTATCTTTATCTCTATCTCTATCTGTCTCACACACACACACACAGCCACACATGCATGTTAACTGATGCTCTTTGTGGCTGAGGTAAAGAGAGCATACAGGCAGTACAGTAACCCTTTGTCAGCATACATATCCCTGCTCTCCTTCCCTCTTAAGCACACACACACGCACACACAAACCAACGTATACACAATGCATCAGGTGACTGAGTGGATTTGCAGCATTCAGCGCTGTGAAATACAAATTGTTTGGCTGCCGTTGAACAAATGCGACCTGGAGGAGAGCCAGGCAGGTTTGCGGTGGAGTCTGGAACATCTCATGTGTCAGCGCCATATTTATCCCTCGCTGCTAAATGGAAACATGCCTCGACCTGCTAGCTAGACCTGTTACTGCCACACTGCCACAGAGACGCACACACACAGGCGCGAAGCAGGCACACACACGCACACACATGGCCTGTTTAATAATACGGCAGGATGGGCTGATTAGTCCGAGCGATGGCTTAGTTCAAATAAATAAGACTTCAAAATTGGCTCTGGACAAAGTCAACACATCGCAGCTTGTGCGAGGACCGCTGTGGGGTTGTGTAAAATTTAGTATGTACATTTGATTGTTATCAAAGCAATTGCTTAGGAAATGGACCCAGACCTCGACATGTCATAAATAGAAATAAAATAGTGCCACAAAATTAAGACTTCTTAAGAAGAACTTGGCTTATTCTTAGTCTAATAAGTGATGTGACACAAAATGTTGGTTGTGGAATGAATATTTTACTTGATAAATTAATTTACACAGATTCACTACAAAAGTCTCCTGACACACTAAAGCTAATTTATAGTCCCACGTCACTTTGACACTTTGGCTTTAACTTGACGTGCACCTCCCCAAAAATGGCAGCCCACACCGTAGCAGCTGTGATTGGTTTAAAATGCATTTTCTTCTTCACGTGACCCAGTGAGGCCGGTCAAGCACAGAAACTTCTCCTTCGTTCAGCCGCTTACAAACCGTCTACTCAGACGTCTTCTCTATGTTTTGTGCTGCGGTGATTTCAGCGAAACTAACCGCTGACCCACATTCATTAAGTTTAACTCAAACTTGAGCCGTTCAGTTGCACAGGTACAAATGCTTTTGACGACACAACAGCAAGAGTGTAAACCAAGATTACGCTATCTGTAGCTAAGATCCGTTGCCTTAAACTGAGCATTAACTTAGCCACATAAGAATAATACCCCTTAGGAACAGTATAGTGTAAATTTCAGCTTTAGTGATTATGCATTTAAACAAATGTCTCTTGACCTGCGTAGTGTCAGTAGTGACTTGGCAGTTGTAACTTTGGCTGTGTTACCATAACAGTGATTTAAAGTCACAAGTCTTTCTTCTTCGGGGGCTCTGCAGTACGCTGACTAAAACACAGAATATCAGCCAGTCGATTTCATGGCCCTCTGCGGTGAAGGAATCACATGGCTCATGATTTTGAGTGGGAATGTCGCCGCGGACACCCAGCTGGATCCAGACAAGACTGTCGCTTTAACAAAAACAATAAATAAATGCCAAAACATTATTTAAGCTGTCAAACATCCGTGCCTGAAGAGGACCGTGTAAATGTATCTAAAGGCCACGAGCATGACATGTTAGACCAATTTCAGGTGGCGGAGTTTCTGCACCGTGCACATTGTGACTGAAGCAAATCCAACACCTCTCATCTTACCCGGCGTGTTTGACTCATGCGCCAACATCATTTTCGACTTTATTTTTGAAGTACAAGAAGCAAACAGTGCCATGAGTGAGAATAAATACTGCTTAGCAATCAATACAGACAGACTTGTCAAGTAAATTAATCTAAATCCCTTTCATCCTGGCATTAAGCCGTATCGATTAATCAATGATAGTTTAGTGAGGACTTCTCTGTTTGGATTCTTTAATATGCATTTTGTAAATGGTAGGAAACCACAAGACTTACATAATAATTCATATTAATTCAGTTCCTTGGTTCTATTCTGTAATAACTAAATAAATGTCTTTTCATGGCATTATTATGACGACTGGACCACCCAGGCGCTGGTGGATGATGCGCCTTTAACTGTCCATCCTTCACTCCGCTTCCCAGAAGGGAGGCGATGTAAGATTAGAAGCCCCAAATTTCTGCCAGCTAAAAGGGCAAGGTCCCTTTACTTCAGCAGCTCACGGGGATCCCTGATACCGTCTGCTCTCTGCTCCAGTGCCTTTTTTTTGTGCGTGTATTCGACTGAGCATCAAGCATGCAAAAATACAGTTTTACTCATTGTTGTATGATGATGAAATGTAACATGACACCTGGCGCATAGGGATTTTCGTATAACACAGGCAGCACAAGTTGCCGCACACACAAAAGTGCGTATGTGTGTAGGGTTGCCTGTGCACAAACAGAACTAAGTGTTGCTGCCTGTAGCTATTTCATCTGGCCCAAGCTGTACAGAGTTGTTGGACTCATGTAGGTCATAGAGACTGCGTTTTCTCCTCTCTTTGCTTTCCCCTGTTCCTCTCTCTCCCTCTCCCTCTCTCTCCCTCTCTATGTCTCTGTCTGCGGAAAGTAGGACAGCTCAGATTTCGGCCGTGAAAAGGCAGAAAAGGAGGGAACAACCAGGAATAAGCAGAAGGGGGGCTTTTTAGCCTGAGCTCTCCCTGATCTGACATCCAGTGGCAGCAGATATGATCATTTCTGTGGTAATGTGATTAATTCGTTACACGAAAGAATGAATGTCTCTATGTAATAAATTACCGCCAGGAGCACCCTAAATTACTGCTAGGAGGGTGCCCCCAGCAGTAATTTATTACATAGAGCCATTCATTCTTTTATGTAACGAATTAATCAGATTACCACAGAATTGATCATATCTGCTGCCACTGGATGTCAGATCAGGGAGAGCTCAGGCTAAAAAGCAGAGTCACAAGACAAAAGGGGAAAGGACGGAGGGTCTTTAATTTGCAGTCGTGCTCTCCTCTTACTGATAAGAACTGTCATTAAATGTATCTACCACTTAATTGGTCAGCGAACAGGTAAAAGATTTAAATGAGACACGTTTTTTGCTTCTACAAAGACTAAAGGATGCCATAAAAGAACTGCAACAGTCTGAGCCAGAGAGCTGGCAAAGTGTCAGCAAAGAGAGAGAAGGAAAGGGAGAGTGACGGACAGAAGACTCTGTGATCTGGACATCTCCAGAGAAAACTCTCCATTAATTGAGGACAGTTTATCCAGAACGGAGACATGTACTGAGGTTCCTATGAATAGGAGATGACTGTTTGTTCTTGCCTGGGATACAACAAAGCCATCTCTCCAAAGTTTAAGGTTTCTTTCCACGTCTTCCTTTTACTTTTGGTAATTTTTGGTGCTTAAGCTATGATTCATCATTTCAATCGCAGCTTGTTTCTTTGTTGCATGTATCAACAGCAGTTTGAAAAGTTTATCAGATGTATAAAATGTCAATATGATAACTAAAATCTCACTCAGTTGGTCAGTACAGAGACGCCGCTTGCCTTTACAGCAAGTGGACCATTTCCACTTTATTGCCAAAATCATACCAGGGATGTCAAGCGTTGTTTCGCCCAATTACAATTTGCTGCTGTAATTGGACAATGGCTCCAAATCTGCAGTGCACTGAAAGTACATTTGTTGCCTGGGGTTCGCTGGCACTCGTCCTCGCTGCACAATTAAGCATCCGCTCCCACTTACACTCGTATTGGCAAAATATTTGGCCTCTGTGCGGGGAGCTTCCCAGCGGGTAGTGACAGTAAATAGAGGAGAGACTGTTCTTGCGACACCGCCGAGGTGGCCTTTGGAAAGTGTGTGTTGCCATACACTTTGCATGTGCAAATGCAGGCCAAGTTTCCGAACACATTGCACCTTTCAACCAAACGCCTGTAGCATGTCATTCTAATTTAAACACACCTTGAATAAGTTACAAGGATTACTACTGGGCTATTGTTCATTTCCTGAATCTATTATATATCTAATTCTGTTTTTTACAGTACACCATAGATATGGTCGGTAAATTATGTTCACCAGGTCACTTATTGTATTCAACTGCTTAATATCATAATAATATTAATATTATTTGTGGACTGTCCAAATGTGTGACTTCAGTTTGCACTAAATGAGCTGCATTGCTAATTAAATTTGACTCCACGCATCTCCAGAATCTCCCAACTTTCGAGTTGGTGAGTATGAGTGGGTGTTAAGACTCCATTGTTTACGGACAGAGCAGCCTCTGTGGGCTAACTAACGGCTCAATACACTGTGTATGGTCTGATGCACGGCTGCACAGATGGCAGCCTGCCACTGTACATGACTTTGTATTGTCAGTTGTGCGCTGGGAGTCTTTTCTTCCTTTGTTACACTTTCCCGATCTATCGTCCCTCCATCTCTCTTTTTGGCTCCTTTCTGCCCCCTTCCCCTGCCTTCCTTTTTCCTCGCCGAGGCCAACCAGACCTCTGTATCTTGGGTCTTAATTTGGTGCGGTAATTGGATGACAAGGGGCAGTTCACTGTCCCCTTCCTCATGAGTCAGCAGAGTTTTCTTGGCTAGTGCCTCCCACTCCTGCTGACTACAGGCGCTGAGCTGGGACGGCCAATTGTCCGAGGCTCATTCAGGTTTTTGTGTCTCCATCTCATCATCCGGATGTTAGTTTCTCGGGTCAGCTCAGACCACACACAGCTCCGTATTACAGTCAGAGGGACTTTATAAAGGGTACTTGTTAGTGGGAATATGGTGCTTGGGTGGGTCGGCCAATTCAGCCTATCAGTGGCCACAGCCTTACTGGAAAAATACAGGGCTTTTGTGAAACTGAGACAGCAGATATGGCTGTGTGTTGACAGTGCTGCTGACCTCTATAAAGCTGCAGATGATGAGTAAATAGTTGTGTGAACAAGTTTGGTAAATACTGCATTGGTTTCGGGGGAAAAAGTAAAAAAATAAAGTTATATAAAAGTAGACAGCTGGAGCTGATCTAAAAGTGTTATTCATCTTTTCCATTGCAGATCAAACTCTTGAGTAATTTCTTACTTCAGCAATTGGCAATCTAACGTTTCACGCATGCTTTTAAATGTTAAAATACACATTACCATACAGCCTACTCAGGATCATTCGTATCTTAATAATTAAATCAAACCTACTTTAGTCAAACGCCACTATTCCATTACTAACCCCTCTATTTAATTAGTCACATGGACTGGACCATGAGATTACTGCGAGTTCTTTTTATTTTGTTTTATTTTTTTAACCCAGATATTGTGTATACAAGCTCAGCCAATCGGACGTTGGTGTACAGTAGATGGCTAAGGTTCATTTAAGGGCTGTGGTTAAGGTTAGAGTAAGCCATAATTGCACAAAGCCTGAAGGCTTAACTCGGAGCACAAAAAGTCCCTGAAGAGGTGAAACTAAAAGAATTCCCCTCTTGCTTTCAATATTCCAGGAAGAGCAGACATGGGAGCTGGTCGACCCGGTAGACTGTCTGTAACTGTGGTTTGGAGATTTTCCTGATGCTCTTTTTCTCCTGTCCAGCAGACACTGATTCATGTCACGTATACAGCTGTTATCCAGGCTGCATGCTTTCTTTCTTTCTTTATTTTTTTATTATATTATTATCAGGTGCATCCCACTGCGGCCCATGTAATGGATTCTGATATGTGTGCGGGCTTGCATGCCTAATGGATAATAGTCTTTTAGTAACTCCTATCTGATGTAATGGCTTGTAATGAGTACGCAACACCAGCGGAACTATTTTTAGAGCGGCGGCCAATTCTCCGAGACATTGATGTGTGTTTGCGTGTTAGCTCCTGGGCGTGCACACACACGCTTGTGTACATACTTGAGTTTCTCTTTGTCTAATTGTGCTCATCTAGTTTCTGTCTGGCCGTATGTTTGTGTGTGTGTGTGTGTGTGTGTGCGCCTATGGGAGGCTCCCTGTGTGCACAAATGATAATATATTAAAAAACGTACACTGTATGTGCCACAAGTAATACGGGACTGTGTGTCTTAGGATGTGCATGTGTAAGTGAGCTCATCTAGGTGCCTGCGTGTCTGATGGAGTGTGTGCGTTGCCTGAGGCTTTCAGTCTCTCCCAGAGGGATTACATCACGGGGCAGTTATCAGACCTGAGTCATCAGAGAGGTTGAGAGGCTCTGCTCCTCCATTTCTCTCTCTTTCCTCTCTCTTTCTCTCTCTCTTTCTTTCTTTCTTTCTTTCTTTCTTCCTTTCTTTGAGAGAATCTTTGAGGCATCAGCTCCCGTCCAAATTGGTCGTCATCTCATTTGATGGACGGCGAACGAAATGGAGCGTGATCTTGGTTCACGTGGAGATCAGAGCTCCTTCACTCTATCAGCTGACCAGCATCATCTGATTGTTTGAATCATCAGACGCAGCCCGGCGTAGACTGTGGTTTTTTACAATGTGACAAAGAGATGCATTTCTGATTATTCACGCTGCTGCTACAGATGCTGTAGATTATTACTTTTAGATGGCTACTGTCCGTCCCGATCCCTCGCGCCACCAGCCGGGGCCTCCGAGTGTTAGTTCGAGTCTTGCTTCGTATAGCACACGCCGGCGTGGTATAAAGGTTTGAACAGGCTTTTCTGGCGTTAGGTCTGACCGGATGGTTTCACCATTTGTCACACACTCACTCCTGCCTTGCTGCAAATGATGGACATAACCCTCAATGTCTCACGTGAACACTCCACGTGACATTGAAAACTATAACTGGACCAAAGAATGTAATTAAATCGGACTTGATGCTTTGTATCAAACAGGAGGCTTGTTTGATGGTGTTTCCATCCAGGTTTATTTTAAATTACTACAAAATATCTTCTTGATTTTTATTTTTTTTGTTTGTTTGTCCCTTTCCAGTAAGGTTTACTGGAGGTGCACATTGCAGCTAAAGGTTCCTGCTGTCCCACAGGGCAGAACAAACAAAAGGGCTTGGAGCTTGACTTTGGATTTGACTGTCAACACTTCACTCTTGGTTGTGGCCAAACTAAATCCTGACTGCATTACAATAATCCTGCAGTTATCTCGTTGAATAGAGCACTGAACCCGGTGAACCTTTTCACCGCAAACCTGAACGCTCGGCATTTCCTGGTTCTTGCTCTCCTTTGCGGCGCCTTTCACTCATATCTCCCTGTTGCACCATGCACCGCGCAGCCTTCCTCTCTGAACTGCGATGTGGACGTGTGAGAGTGACTCGGGCCTGTGCGCGCGCACGCGTGGGAGTCCAGCGGCAACGAGGGGGGTGGTGGGCGGGTGGGAGTCACAGCTGTGCAGGCTAGATATACAGTCAACAGTAGAAAGCATTCATACTACACATTCTTCTGCAGTGTGTCACCAGACTGCCTCTCTCTCTCTCTCCGTTTTACTTCCCCCTGCTTTCCACTCATTTCTTCCCACTTCTCACATCCTTCTGTCCTGAGTCTCCCAATCCCACACACACACCCACATACGTGCCTTTGTGCATGTGCAATCATACACTCCCTTGCTTCACTCCCTCTCTTTCTCCCTCCCAGCCCCCAGACTTCCCCGGCCTCCCCCTTGATATTCTTCCCCCTCCCCTTCCCTTCCTTCCCCAAAGTTTTCCCCTTGTAGTAAATTAAGTTGTGCCACTTCTTTGACTGCTACCACTTTCTGTTACCACAATTTCCTCCTTCCTCCTTCCTCCTTTCTTCCGTGGAACTTACCTCATTCCTGGATTACACCTCGACCGCCCGTGTATGAGCGCACACTCCCTCCCCTTCCTTGAATATTCGAGATTAAAAAAAAAAAAAAAGACGCTTCAAGGACAACGTATAGCTGCCTCTCCCAGACGGGGCGTGTCAAAGCTTTTGTCTGTCTAACGCTGTATTAAATATCAGAGTTAAACAGAGGGGTGGGGGGTGCGAATATGTGCAAAAGCCTGTGCCGTTTTTTTTTTTATGTTCATTAGAGAGAAAGAATGTTGGCACGAAGCTAGCCACCAGGGGAGGAGTCGTAGGTTGAAGTGCTCAAGTGCTGCTCCAGGTTTGTTTCATTTCATTTGCTCTGTAATGAGTCCTGCTGCTGCTGTAAGAGGCACAGAGATCCGACTGGGGAGTTCAAAGTTAAGCCACAGGAAGGGAGGGAAGGAGGGATGCTGGGAGAGAGGGCAAGGGGAAGGAGAGGCAGAGAGGAGAAAACGCACACAAGCCAACAAACTCCTGGCTTCTGACTAAGTTTGGAGGCGAGAGCAGCAGCGGAGACAAACTTTCCTTCTCCTGCGTGTCCCTCCTCTCCCTGTTCCTCCTCCTCGCTGCCCCACACCCTTCTCATATGAACCCTCTCGCGTCGAGCCCTGAAAAGAAACTGAAGCTTCAAGAGGTCTGAAAAAAAAAAAAAAAGTTGTGTCTGTGCATGACTGTGCGTCTGTGTGTCTGCCGGAGTGTGTGCGCCTCTCCGGGAGCATGTGTGTGTGTGTGTGTCTGTGTGTGCGCCTGGGTCTGTGTGGGAATGATTACATCAGCTCGCTGCAGCTTTATGATTGGTCGGTGAGCGTGTGGTTTGATTCAGTGTGCCTCGGAGCCCGTGGCTGAGGCTGTAACCCTTTGTGAAGGGGAGAGAGGGAGAAGGAGAGAGAGAGGGAGAGAAAGAGAGGGAGAGGAAGAACGATAGTTGTCAGACTCAACCGGCACTGGGAGCGCTGTACTATACCTGCTGCCATCCGATCGCTGACAGTTTCTGCGTCTCTGTCCTGTGTGCTGCACACACATCTGTCACACAGACAGTTCTTTTTCTTTTTTTTCCCCCTCCTTCTTTTTCCTTTTTTATGTTGACAGAGCCGGCGGCCTAGAGACAGACTGAAGGACTAGCTATCTGACAGGTAGCACAACTGCCACTGTCAGCTGTCGGCATTCAAATTTGTATCTTTTTCTGGAGGAGTCAGGACAAGAAGAAGGGTTTCTGTCTTAGAGGCTGTGTGTGAGCGAGTGTGCGTATGTGAGTGTTTGGGGAGCTCGCTCCAAAAAAAAAAAAAAAAAAAATGCCTTCGTGTTCCCCGGACTGCTGCCTATTGCGGGCCGTGGAGGTAAGACCGCTTTCTCTCTGTCTCTTATCTCTCCGTGTGTGTCGTCTTCTTCTTCCGGTGTGTCTCTCTCTCTCTCGTTTCACATTTTCTAACCCAAAACAGTGAACAGGAATGTGTAAATACCTTAAAGGCAAAAGACTGCTTGTCTTTTTCAAGATGTGAGCACACATTAGTAAAGAAAAGAGTCCAGCACGTCAGCAGCTTCGGGGGATTGAGGCTCCCTCGCTTTTCCTATTGAACATTTTTGGATAGGCAGACCGCCTTGGGCCGAGTTTGTGCAGACCGGGATGCTACGAGCCGGTCTGGGAGAGAACAGAATTTCTTTGTCATGGTATATTATGTGGGAAGTACACGCATACTGTACATGTAAAGGCTTAGGAGGCTGGATTCCTGTGTAGGCTGTCAAGACTGGATTCCTCTGCAGGTTTAGTAGCCTGCTCCATTTTCCTCTGCGGGCCATTAGATACTGTATGAGTCCTGTGAATGTTGATGCATCCTTTTGACAAACAACCTGTGGACACTTAGCGGAAGCAAATTTTAGGTTGATTTACCACAATAGCGACAGCAGTTAGAGTTTGTGATGAATGTGGTCAAACATAGGATTATCCACAGCGTACCTCCGGTGTTGAGATGTGCATGGCTGTTTCTGAACGTTCAGTAGATTGGACGGTGCTGATCAGTGGATTATCAATCGAAGTGTAATTCTTAAACTGGGGTAAAGATTATTAACTATTTAACAACTGGTTCAAGTTCAAATTATGAAACAGGACTACGTCTTCGTGAGCTGGGCCATGACAGCATACTTCATGCCCGTGTTATTTCTGGATACAGACGTTTTCTTGATAAGCTATAATTGGTAACCCGATTCTTGCTTCCCTTTAAGCTACAACGCTGTATGTACTCATTTGGCTCTTGTGTTCACAAGAGCAGACGCTTGTTATACACTACGGTGTATTTGCTTCTATATAACACCACAATTGCTACATGGTCCTGACTGTCTGTCTTTTTCTATTGTTTGCTGTAATTACATGGCTTTGTACGGTCTAGTGCATGGGATGCTATAGGATAAATAGTATGCCAGTGTTTGAAGACAATTGCCGGCTTCACCCGCTTATTAGGCTAAATTATCAGAAAATGATAAATGCCAAACTAAACTGGCGTCTTATTTTGAAGGCCTGTCAATCTATGCAAATTCTAACCGAATCCTCTGTTTTTCTTCTTGCAGATCGTGAAGATCTTCAGCGAAGACGGCATGGGGAAAGTTGTGGAGATCCCAGCTGACATGACAGCCAGGGACTTGTGCCAGCTCCTGGTTTATAAAAGCCATTGTGTGGATGACAACAGTTGGGCACTTGTTGAGCACCACCCGCTACTAGGGCTAGGTAAGGGTCAGAGCCCCGCGGGCCTGAAAAGCTGTTCACATACACATGAACGCACACATGAATGGACACTCACGCACACACACACACACACACACACACTCATTTGCCCACACGGAAACTCCATGGATGTTTGGGTGGGCTGAGACATGCAACACAATCGCTGACTTACACAGGTGCATCCGCATGTATGCATGCATGCATGCATGCATGCCTGCGTACTTGTGCAGACGGTTGAGGCGCATATTCTCACGCAGGCACGCATTCAAGCATGAGTGCATGCACATACTATGCAGCATATGCACGCAGAGAACCATAAAGTCCAGTGATCTAATCAAGTACAACACAGCGGCTGTGTGAGGGGTTTCTGTAGCAGAGGGCTACTTTTGTGCTGACAGGTCGATTATTTTCTGATTCAATAGTGAGGAGACAAATGAAAGAAGACTCAGTGGTGAAGAGACAATTGAAAGAGGATTGAGTCACGAAGAGACAAACGAAAGAAAGGAGTTACTTATGCATAATTTGTGTAAGAGACAAAACAGTGGCTGCTTGAATAGGAGACAGGGGGGTGGTAAGGTGATGAATAATCCTGACATCATAAAAGCTTGAGCTAACAAACTAAGGTGTGTTGAGATTAGATCAGTTATTGTTCTGTTGTATGGAGCTCGTGCGTATCGCAGCTTAGGCGTGCATACGAAGAATGAACTCAAAATAATACATAAAATGTTTCCCAGTCTACATCAGTCTACGTGCGGTGTCATTGGCTGTGGAGAGCAAAGATTACCCAGAGGATGGTGAAAGCAGCCGAGAGTGTTGCATTTGACACCCTGATAATTTTAACTCTGGCAAGTGGGTTTGAGGTCACCGTTTCAAATCAGGTGTTTTTGAGACTCCATATTTAAAAAAGCAAAACAGTGGACGGAGAATCCAGGACAGTTTAAAGCTCATTGTTACTGGGGTTACTTGCTACGTGTTGAGAAATATTGTTATCTAGGAGGAGTGGTGGGACTTTTCTTTCTCTCATGGTGGATGCTAAGACATGAGGAGAGGAGGTGATAATTGATGGTTATGGATTAGGAGATAAAGTCGTGCAACCGATGAACCTTTTCTTTTATAACCTTTCTCCTCTCCGTGTGGCGTGACATTACAGATGGCAGCGCTGTAAATGACACGTGCTGACAGGGGTGCTGTGCGATGATAGATGACGAGATTAAAAGCCGTTCTTTCAGGTTATTTTATTTTCTTTCTTTATTTTTTTTAGTTCAGCGCTGGAGATATCACTAGCGCCGCTCCCCTGAAAATAGAAGCACTCCCTGCAGACAGGGCCCCGGCTAATGCAGTTTAAAAAGGTCAAAGTGATGATAGCTGTGTTCGCTTAAAAATTAGGAACGTTTTCTATGTTCAACACCAAGTATGATGCAGCAAATGTATTTTAATGAACTAGTCGATTATGATAAGGGATGTATTTCTTCATAGATTTGTTTGGGAAAGTGGGGGGAAGGTGAAGCAGTGAAGCTCACTAGGCACTAACTCCCATTGAACGACACTACGAATGTAGCACCGGAGTGACACGAGGAAAACAATGCGACCAACTCCAGCGGCCACTCGGGGCATTTTAGCCTCGTAGCCGCGTTAAGAAGGGCGAGAACCGCACGTTTCTGTCAGGGTGATTTTGTGTTAGACTTGGCAGCGTGTAACAGTAGCTTAGGAAAGTTTTGGCCAGCTGAACATTAAAAAAACCCAACCTCCCCCTGAGGAGAGGGCGATTATAAAGCACTTATGGAAGACAAGTTGAGCCTGTGCTTTCTGCTCATGTCTGTACGGTTAAACAGACGTGGGAGAGACGGGGGTGTAATTTTATATAGAGCCGTGTGTCTGCTGGTGAAAACGTGCTGCAGAACGGAGACCTAGTGAAAAGCATATGTGAAAACATTTCATTTCTGCTGTTTGGACTGACGTTGTGCGTCAGTGAGGGCATTTTCTAATGTACATATATATATTTTATGTATATGTGTTGGGGATCTTTTTGTGCCGGCTGATCTGTTGTCAGGTGAGGAAACTTTTACAAAGTATATTGCATTATTCAAAGTACAGGTCCCAAAGCCCTAACCTAATATTTCACCATCCATCGTGATCTGCTTACATTTCTCGTCGCTGCTGCCAACACGGTGCTGCCAAATACAGTTAGGCCGCCTTGTTGTGAATGACATCACTTTTGGCTCGGAGCTCTGTAACTCTATTCTATTATGGCCCTTCTTCTTTTTCTGCCGCTCCTGCACTGCAACTGTATTCTTCTCGGATCTGGAGTAACTGTACGTATGCATGCAGCGTTGAGAGGTTTCGGCACATGAGATGTGAGGAAGCATTTTCCATGACGGGATGATTAAGCATCTGACTAAGTGCGTGTTTGTAGAAGTGTGCACGTGTGGATTTGTAACCATGACAAAGTTATTGAAAAGAATTTACAGTCACTGCCATAATTGTGGGAATACTTTGGGTATTTATTATCCCTCTGCGTACTGTCTGCAGTGCAGATGTGTAGCATGCAGTATGTACTAGAGCTTACTTGCAGGTTTGATTTTCTATAGCTCTTCTGCTGTACCCACCAGAAGACCAGAAATGTGTAAATGCAGTTTGAATAAATGCATTTCACTGTTTAAGGAGAAATACATGTTTAATTGAATATGATGCAAATAAAAAGCATAGTCTGTAACTAAACGCGTTTTACCAAACCTAGCGTGCGAAAATATCGCAGCGTGTGAGATTCCAGCTTGAGTGTCAGCTCCGCGATCCCTAATGCATGCACATGTGGTCAGGCGGCAGACGAGAATAGAAGTTTCAGTGAGTCCTGAACAATACGCCGTTTGAACAGAGAGGCCTGTTCCCGCACGCCGCTGCCCACTCTTGGAGCGCCGCTGAATGGGATGAAGGCGGCCCTTTGAGATAAGCGACGCTGACCCCTGCTCGTCAGCCCGCAAAGGTCAGCGGCTGTGGAACAGTAAGGTAGAGCTGCCAGGGTGAGTCACGGTCACGAACACGGGTGACTCACCGGACAGGAGACGGGATGAGACGGAAAGCTCTGGATGAGTCGTGACGGGCGTGAGGAGATTGTAACAGAGGAGGGGGCGCTTGAAGTGAGATAATAACGGGAGACGGGGTGGATTTCTCTCCTCTTTTGCACCAAAACCAAGGCCGGCCAGTGGTGTTGCGCAACTTAAGTACGTCACAGAATTTAATTAAATGTACCGAGGAAGAAAGGATGTCTTTTATTAAAGGCATGACAGAACTTGTGAGGCTGTTTGAGCCTATTGACTCATGTCCGGTCTCAACGTCAGAGTCAGGGGAATATAAATCACTGGGACCTCTGACCACATTCATACAAGGACACTTTTTTTAGTTGAACCACAGCTTCTTCTTCTTTTTTCTTTTATTTTTTTTCTCAAACTGAAAGTCCTTGGTCTCTTTATCAGTCACAGCTGGTTAGTTGAGCCCAAACCCAGCCTGCAAATCCAGATCATTTTAGGCCACTGAGCATGTCCAATGAAAATCTAGGATAACTTAACAATGTTATTCAATCAAATCATTAGTTGTGCAGTCACACTGCTCAGGATACGTCCTTTAAATCTACATTATGGCATAGCTGCACAATGCAAATGTGTGCAACTTGGTTCAAACTCAAACCACATAACTGACAGTGTCGTTTTACTTTTCCTTTTGGTTTCATTATTTTGTTCTTCCATACTTTCTGTTTCCGATTTACAAGAAATCCAAATTTAAAAAGTTTCCCTGCAACGTCTGCTGGGACTCTAATCTTGGTGACTCATTTGATCAGATATGTGGTGAATACCGAGCTCCTTCATTCTTCTCATTCGTCTCTGTTTCTGTCTCCTCTCAGAGCGCTGTCTAGAAGATCACGAACTGGTGGTTCAGGTCCAGGCCTCCATGAACAGCGACGGTAGATTCCTCTTCAGGAAGAACTATGCCAAATATGAATTCTTCAGAAACCCCCTGGTAATTGCTTTTTCTTGCACATTTCTTAACCTGTCACTCCCGACGTCCTCTTGTTGATATATGTTATATGCCTGTAAAAAAAAAAAAAAAAAGATGACAGCAGAGTCAGTGACTTTTTTTATAGCATTCTCTGTGGGTATTTTCATTTTTTTTTTCAGATATTTTGTAATGTTGTTAAACTGCAGCTGCTGAAAGGATAGCTCGCTGAAGAATTTTCCCGATAGTGTAATAGCGTATATCCTTCTGAGGCGGGACCAGACATCTACGGCACGCACGATCCTTGACAATGTGTCTTGTGAAATATAATGACAGCTGACTGTACCTAATGAAATTTGCGTGACGTGTCTCTTTCTGTCACAAATTCCTGCCCTGTAATTATTGTCACAGTCGCTGACATTCTCTGCCTGTCTCCACCTTCTTCGTCCACCAGACATTTTTCCCGGAGCACATGGTTGCGTGGTGCCAGGAAACCAATCACACAATTCCACCATCTCAGCTCCTTCAGGTACGTCCAGCTCTCTCACACACACACACACACACACACAAAGACACACACTCTCTCGCTCTGCTTCTGTCTTTCATTCTCCCTCCTCTCCCTGACACGCACCCAGTTTAGTTTACCTCCGAGTCAGCACCTGCTGCATACTGTACAATCAAGCTGACACACATCACCTCTGACCTTAGACAGCGTGTCTCGTCAGAGCCTGCAGTAATAACTACTGTTGATCCCCTGTTGACACATGACTGTCTCGGTGCACACACCGCAGGCCCGGCGCTTGTGAGGGGTGGAATTAGGCAACCAGAAATAGAACATACAGTTCCTTACCTATCCACTGTGTGTTTGCACTGCACAAACTCGCACTGCACAAACTCACACATGTGGATCACATGTTGTGCACCTCACACGCCACGCAGTCATGGGCTCTTCTTCACGAAAGGCTCACCTTCCCCCTATGGGAGGAGGCAAAACAAAAGATCCTCTCTATTTAGAAGCTCAAGCTTTAGCGTTTTAATGTCTGAAGGCTTTACATGCAGCCTGGCTCCCTCTTTTATCATGTAATGGAGCTGTCAGAGACAGAACCCCAATCCATCCCTTTATCCTCTCTACCCACAGAAAGCTTTTAACTCCCGTGCGGATCATATGGACGGTACGCTCGGTTATGCTCCACATAGAGAAGTCAATAACTGAATGGGGTGAGCGGGAGTCGTGTCAGGAATTCCCAGTGTTTGACTTCTTCTAAACGCAAGATCGTTGCACTCAATTAGAGCGCTGTCCTCCAGACCGAGGCCCTTTTCTGGGCCGAGCTCATCCAGGTGTTTGCAATATTCGCCAACATGCAAGAGGCACATGTCAAAGCGGAGCAGTGAGAGGTGCAGCCCCTTGGAAAGAGAGCTTTTTGAATTAGCGTTGCGTGTGAACGCCGGGCCTCTGCAAATGCTGGAAAATCTTCATGCATTGTGAGATGTTTCCAAAACACTGGGGAACATGTGCTTCAAATATCGAACAGTCCTCTGGAACAGTTTGTCTTTCAGCCGCAAGCCACAGATTCCGAATCGGCTTTGATAACTTAACCTGCCACTTCATGGTGTGATGTAAAACATGGAAACTCTGGTTTTAAGGGTTTCTGGTAGCGAAATGACTGGCACATTGCATGACATGACATGTTTATGTAGGTTTTTCCTTTTTGTGTTCAATGAAATGTCATGAGAAGTTAAAGGCCTAGCTCAAAATACTAATACACATACACCAATCAGGCATAACATTATGACCACCATTCTCATATTGTCTAGGTCCCTCTTGTGCTTTCAAAACAGTTGTGACTCATTGGAGAATGGACATGGGTCTTGCTGATGGTGTCCTGTGGTGTCTGGCAACAGAATGTAGTTAGTGGGGGCCTTTGGGTCCTATGGCTTGAGGGGAGGGGCCTCTGTGGATTGGGCTTATTCCACTGCACCCCACAGGTGAATTTGGAGGCCAGGTTAACACCTTGTGCTGTTTTTTTGTTTTAGTTGTTCCTAATACTTGTGTGTCAGGCTGTTGCCACCAAGGAGTGTCATTGCTATGGGGTGGGGGTGCCTGGTCTGGACTGATAACATCCACACCAATGGCAGGTCCAAAGGTTTCCCAGCAGAACATTGTGTTGTCACAAGATGGTCAACGTTATTTGACCATCTTGTGCCTTAGACGTTAGATTTTGTAGACACATAATGGTTGTCCTCCATCAGTCTTGTCGGGTGATATTCTTTCCTTGGACATAAAACTGTTCTGTGCTGCTTGTGTTTAGTGCCTCAACAGATGTAATCCATGACTGACCTCTTCGTGTTTCCTGCTCCCTCTTTCAGAACTTCCTAGCGACCAGTAGCTGTCCAGAAATCCAGGGGCATCTGTATGTGAAGGACGTAGGAAGGAAGTCATGGAAGAAAGTTTACATGTTCCTGCGGCGCTCGGGACTCTACTGCTCCACAAAAGGAACCTCAAAGGTAACAGCAACTCTGATCTTCTCATCTCAGAGGCACAATATATTCCAGATTGAGTGTAATTACCTTCAAAGAATCAGCCGGTTTTTGAAGGCGGCCTCTGTGCAGTCGGTGTACCCCCCGGGCCGTCTCTCTCTCCCTCTCTCTCCCCCTCTCTCTCTCTCTCTGTGATGTCCTAACTTATTAATTATTTCTGTCTCCAGGAGCCCAGACATCTACAGTTACTAGCAGACATAGAGGACAGCAACATCTTTACTGTCATTACGGGCAAAAAGCAGCACGGTGCGCCCACGGAGTACGAGTTCTGCATCAAGGTGAGTCTCGGATGACCCGACATGAAAACGTAATCTCATTGCGAAATACTGAAATGACGAAACGTTACGAGCAGTGATTCATATCCTGTGTGGCTCTCTGTCGAGGTTAGAAAGACGTCTGCGTGTCTGCATGCCTGCATGCTGATGAATAAACCAGTCAGGTTCTGGTTTATTGCTGTATTTCTAAAAGTTATAAAACAGTTTATCCCTTTATTTTTATCGTTAATTTCCTCAGTGACACTGGGAGTAATAATGGGAGTGATAATGAAAACAAAGCAGTATTGTGTAATAAGTATTATCTGCGCTCTCGTTCTATTGATTGGCAGCCCAATAAAGGCAGAGCAGAGATGAAGGAGCTGAGGATGCTGTGCGCTGAGGACGAACAGAGCAGAACCTGTTGGATGACTGCCTTCCGACTCTTTAAGGTAACGCAGCCGTCTCAAAAATGTAAACAGCAACGTATTTGATGAGTTTCCTTCCTCTGTTTATAGCTACCAAACTTCCTTGCAGTAGACTGTGATGTAAGACTGTGTAGGGAATTTGAATTATATACTGATTAAGAGTTATGTTTATTCATCGATGTGTTTTTTTTTTCTTTACAGTATGGGATTATATTGTACCAGAACTATAAGATTCCTCAGCAAAGAAAAACCTTACTTTCACACTTCTCAGCTCCTGTGGTAAGCTTTCTCCTCTTCCTCAGATTGTCTCCTAATTAAATTAGGGTCCTGTTTCGGCCTAACATCCCAGCTCCAATCTTTGACACATTACTGATTGTGACGATTGAGTGCGCTGCCAGTGCAGCCGACAAAGCACTGCAACTAGCGCTGTTTCTGCACTTCACACTGTCATGCGTCTCCGGTCTCCCCCTAGCGGAGCGTGTCGGAGAACTCCCTCGTGGCAATGGATTTCTCAGGGAGGATAGGCAGGGTGATCGACAACCCTGTAGAAGCTCAGAGTGCCGCCATGGAGGAGGGACACGCGTGGAGGGTGAGGCACAAACCTCAGTTTTTCTGACCCTTTATGTATCGTGCTACAGCATTCACACAGAGAATAAAATAATAAAATAATCCTCCAGTCTGGATTTGGACTACCAAAAGCGAATGATAATTAAATAAGTATTTTTCCTCTTGCTTACTGATTAAGAGGAAAGAAATGTCAACTTTACTTTTATTTAAATTTAAATTTACTCTAGTACTTTTCTTGTACTTGTCAGTATAACTTGTAAAAGACAAAATATTTTTACTTTTATCCTTTTAATACAGTTTTCTGATAAGACTTACAGGCTTCCACTTAAGTAAAATGTAAAACTGGAAGCGTTTTTGTGCCGATGCTTCGGCTGCTTTTTCCACCGCTAGCTGTCCCCGGCGTGTCTTTTTCCGAGCTGCAGTTGTGACGAGATCATTAACTAATCCCCATTGTGTTGTCTCTGTGTGGCATCTCTCTCAGAAGAGGAGTCAACGAATGAACATATTAGGTTCCCACAGTCCACTACACCACTCCTCACTAAGCTCAGGTAAAAACCACGACACTTAAATGAACGATTTATTATGCAATTTGCACATTTTATTACAAAATGACCGCATTTGTGTTTTAATATATGTGCGTTTTATAATTGCCTTCCGCAGTCATCCACATAGCTCAGCTGTGGTTCCACGGCAGGATGACCAGAGAAGAGTCCCATCGCATTATCCACCAACAGGGACAGGTAGACGGGTGAGTGAGCCGGAGCATTTTTATACGTGCAGTTATTTTTTGTTTGTGTATTTTTTTTTACTTGTAGCTATAAAAACAGTATTTTTCAGGGACTTTCTCACAGTCGTTCTTTTTTTTTCTTCAGGTTGTTTCTACTGAGAGTCAGCCAGAGTAACCCCAAGGCGTTTGTGCTCACATTGTGCCATCACCAGAAAATCAAACATTTCCAGATACTACCGGTAAGCCTTTCTGCTATTTCTCATGATTTAAAATGTCGTGGCAGTAGGCTCACCTTGTAGAGATCGCAGAGCGTCTGCTGGACCCTTAACCCTAGTGTTGCTGGTGTCTTGCATTTTTGTTGTTTCATGTGTTAAGAAATCTGTAGAAAATTAGTTATGTTAATCCGAGAGGGCAAATCTGTAGGTAAACACGTTTTTAACTCTTGTCTCTGTCCGTGTGCGGTGCCTGCGTTCTCTTCCGATACCTCCAGTGTGAAGAGGATGGCCAAGTCTTCTTCAGCCTTGACGACGGCGCCACCAAATTCACCGACCTGATCCAGCTGGTGGAGTTCTACCAACTCAACAGAGGAGTGCTGCCTTGTAGACTCAAACACCCCTGCACCGTCGTGGCCTTATGACACCTTCTGCTCATCTCACCTCGTGACCCCCAACACTTGACCTGACTCTGCCTAAAGCAAACCAAACAGAGAGAATCTTTCCGTCGGTCGTTTCTTTTTGTTTGCGTCTCTGTAAGAAGCTGGTGAATTGACTGACGTTGCTCGTTGTTTTGCATCGCCGGGAGTCCGCTGACCCGTTGGATTTCTCTCGATCTGCGTGGAGCTCTGAGGAGCCGGACACGCAACTTGCTCTCGAGGTCCGAGAGGAGAGAAGATCGAGGAAATGAACACTGCCATCTGTGTCAATGCTGTTGCAGAATCCTCCACAGTGTTGCTGCCAATAACAGGAATGGACCCGCTAAAGGTCGCATCACACAGCTCAAGGATATGACTGTATTTCCCTTCAACTGGACAATCAGCAGGACAGTTCAACTTTGTTTGGACCACTCCGCTCCCTGAAAACGAACACTAGCCTCGCTCAAACTTTTTATCACACGTCCTCAAAGAATGCACCGTGGATAGAGAGTCTCCCGTCTCTTAGTTTTGTACTCATTGAAGTGGGTGTGGCCTTTCACGGTGCGTGTCCTCTCCACTGGCGCACCGCCACTGCCCTCTAGTGTCATAGATGTGCACGGACACGTCCAAATTCAACCTGGACTGGGGAGACGCAGGAAAAAAGCGGCAGCAGCAAAGTATTTTGTGGAGAGTACAAAAACAAAATAATAATCCGCATCGACCACGTCTGCAACTTGTCTCTGATCTCACAGGGTTTCCTTCTTAATGATGCATCAGTTGCAGTCATGTATTGTTGGCAATATTCTCTTTAATAAGTCTGCTTCCGGGACATTTGCAGCTCGCCGTCGTTCATATAAGCTACTCGTTATGCCCAAGTATTTCCCAGGCGACTACCACAAAAGCAAAATTGCATTGATCGAAGCGCGGTGTCATTCAGGGTAAAGAAACAAGGACAAAAAAAAAAAAAAAAGCTAGAACAACTCCAACCAGTTTTGTTGGCTGTAATGTTGAAATTTAATTCGGGTACGGAGGAGCAATTTGCAGACACATGCAGTGGGATTATCCATTTTATTTAATTGCAGTCTGATGCATAACGTGTACCATGAGTACCTTTTTCTTTTCTTTATTTTTTTTGGTCTGATTCTCCTCACAGCACAGGGAAGGATAACCACTAGCATTTCCCTCTAGAGTTTTATCCAAATATCTGTCAAAACGAGCGAAAACAGAATCTATATTACACTTTGTCAAAGACATTCAGCCCAGAGGTGCAGCAGATCTGTTGGAAGTCGGTGAGATGCCGTCAGACATACATGTGTGGTTTAGTGTGCTAGACTCACTGTGCATTACATTCCATATAATGTGGCCTTTCTCTGCCTGGAAGTACTTGTTAAAAAAAGCAGGATCCATTTTACAGTAAAGCATTGTCACCATTTAAAGCTAGCTGCAGGTAGGGTATGGTTATAATATGTGAGGAAAGAAGTTTGTGATGCTCTTCTAAACTAATGACACGTGGATCTCCGTTTTCTCGTCCTAACAAAGTCACATTTTCATTAGCCTGCTGTTGGATTAAATGAAAATGGGCGGCAAAAAACTGGAAATCGCACACTTTGACGGGCACATTTGGATCACTTCATTTGGGTTTACTAACTCGCATGTGATTTGTCTTCAAGTGACGATAACGAGATCATCCGACTGAGAACGCAGGGCTTACATGTCACACTGCTTTTTGCCCCAGACAGCACCGTTTGAGCACGAACCAATTGTTTTGTTAGTGCCGGCGGAGAAGAAAACTGGATATGCCGGAGCGTTTGGGCACATCTACAACGGAGCTCCTGTAATTAACCGTAGCGAGAGGAAGATGTCAGCGCTGTGTCTTTGACGCTGTGTTTTACTCGTCTGACAGGGTGGAATCTCAAAACAAATCTAAAAAGTCTAAAGGATGCTGAAAGTCAATAGAATGTCCCTCGGTGAAATGTCTCCCGCAGCGTGGCAGTTTTTGTTGGTGTCTTCACATTTGTACATCTGAAATTTCTCAACACGTGTTGTTAGCCCAAGGTTTGGTGGTAGCAGCGTTGTTTAGGCCACACGCCATCAACAGCCATTTTTTATTTGCCAGGAGGTCTCTCATGGTTCATTTATTATCTTGAGATGCAGAATAGCAGCACTACTATTGACACTGTGCATGGTCACTATTATTTATCAAAAAAAAACAAAAAACAAGAAAAAAAACGATGCAATGACTCTTTTCTTTTTGGTTTTTTTTTTTTTTAATTGTTGCAGCTAAATGTATTTATTTATCTGGATGTGACTGATTACTTGAAAATTTTAGATTTCTTTTTTTTTCTCTCAGCGCTGTTCTGTACAGTTTTCTTTTTTTTTGTCATTACCATGAAATTATTTGACTGGTGTGTGATTATTATTATAATCATTGTAATGAGATAGCCGCTATTGATGTTTTTCTTTTCTTTTGTCTTGATTATTCGAAAATAATTTTGTCATCATCAACACTTGTTATGAAGTGATGTTTAAAGCACACTGGCATCCGTAGTGTTAACGTTGTCATTCCGGTAGAGGATAATAATGTTGTGGAACTGAAAAAAAAGAAAAAAAAAGAAAAGAAAATACCAGGGTTTCCCAAAGCAGTAGTTGCTAAATTTATTTCTTTTTTAATTACTGCTCTAAAAAGAAAGAAAAAACTAATTTATAATCATTATATCTTAAAAGCTTCTAATTCTCTCATTATCGCCATCTTGTGGCGAACATAAAGACCTGCAGATGCTTTGGTTAAGTAAGCCTCAAATAATTCACTTCTTGAACATCCTGCCTTGCAGACAGACTCCTAGAAAGACGTTCAATGATGTTCAATCCCACCCTAAAGAGTAAAACAATGTCATAAATTCCTCTGTACTAATTTATACCCCTAAAACTGCAACAAGGAACTCAGATCACCATTGTTAAAGTTGTCATCATGGCTTTAACCAATCTGTTTAACCAACCGCACGAATGTGGATCTGGAGTTAACCGTGTAGGGATTCTGTCGCTGGTATCACCTTTAGCTGCCGAGGCGTCGCCGACCGACATGTTGTTCTGCACTCAAACTCCCCGTGGATGTTTTTCTGACTGATGTGAAACCTGACACGTGAGAGGTAGCTTTGGAAGGTGGAGTTTATGTTTGCATATCAGCCGTTGCAGGATTTTACTTTTACTCTGTATGCAAAAAGAAAAAAAAAAAAGAGGTCAGGTCAGAGAGCGGGGAAATTAATAAGGTGTGTTTGCATATCCACACTTTTACACCTTACTGATATGAATGTAACCGTGTTGCTCAGGGCTGACTTGGAGCACGTTAAAAACTACTGGTCCATCAAGAGACTTCAAGTACAGGATGATGATGATGATGATGATGATGATGACCTCCATGTACAGGAATACTTTAGTTTCATTAAGCTGGGACTTGTTAACTTTTCTCCATTATGTACACCAATCATCTGCTAGTTGTGATTACTTGAAAACAGAAAAATCTACTTGCAAAAAATCGATTAGATCCATTAACTATTTAAAGAGTTTTTATGTTTTTTTGTTTTGTTTTTTGATGTATTAATTTAAAAATGGCCTAAAAACAACAAGAGGAGGAACAACTGAACAAAGAGGAAATTCTGATTGGGTTCAGATACAAATGTGTAAATAAAGCCACAGACGGAGGCAAATAGGTCTATCAGGCAAACTGGAACCGGTGCCTCTTATGACCCGTCTCCCCGTGCACAGACCAGAATGACACCATTGCTTTCATTCACACACACACAGTTGAATCAGTACTTGATAAATCAGAAAGCTGCACTCTCTGTAATCTGGCTAAATCTGCTGGGAATGTCTTTTTTTTTTTTCCTGCTTCGACTTCAGTAGCCTTTATGAGCCCGAAAGTGAGTTGGCCCTGATCCTGCAAAGACGGATTGATCGATTTCTCTTCTGACTCTTGTGCATTTTCACAACATTGTCACAATGCAAGAAATCCTGGTTGTACAAATGAGTAAAGTAAATATATATATAAATATATATATATATATCTATATATTAAAAAATATAAACTATTATGTATTTCAGGGAATGCAAAAAAAAAAAACAACAAAAAAAAACAGTAACTTATCTCTGTGCAAGAGAGAGCTCCTGTGTTCATAATGTGCTTTGCTTCGATCTGTAAATAGTTGAATGGCTTATAAATCTTAATTGTAACCTTTTCAGGTATTTTTGTACAAATAAGGGACTGATATATTCTGTTTATTTTAATTAGAATAAAACATTAATACGTTGATATAAAAAAAAACTACACTGTGGTTGTCTTTATGTAGGGAAACATCTGCTGCAACTAAAGAAAACCGAAAATGCAATTTCAGATTTCTGTAATATGTTTATAAAGTGTACACGTTAGTTGTAATGTTTCAAAAGTTGTGTCCAGGATCTGAACCACCACTGAGAACAGATAATAACTGTAACCTTTAAGTTGTCCACTAGATGGTGCTGTTCTACTACAAGTCAATGGATTTTGGAAGTGAAGCCACTCCAGAGTATTTCATCAACATGGGAAGTCATTATGTGACGAGAAAATCAGGTCAAAGTGGGGGTCCACGTTAACAGGCTGAGAGCGCGACCTTTGACACCAACAACTGTGTGTCACACCGTTTGGATTATCAGTCATGCAAAAATGGCGAGGTTTCACAACTTAAAGCTGCGCTGCTGGCAAAGAAAAAAAGATTAAAGATTAACATGTCTGAAGCTTTGCAGCCTGCAGCAATGGTGTTTTCCTACACTTTGGTTTTAAAGCAGGTCTCGACAATATCGATATAATGCGGGGACACTATAATAAGCACCAGCATTGGTAAGTATATAAAGTTCGGCTTTTGTGACAGAATTACATGAAAAGGATTTTAGAATTACGACTAAGGCAAAACTGTCCTGTCAAAGATTGTTTTAGCTCTAATATGACCATTTGAGTACACTCATACTATCAGTAATATTTACAGTGGACACAGCAAATAATAATAATAATGTTTCAGCATTTCTACTGCAGACAAGGGAGTCTAATAGTAAAATTAGATGTGGCAGCCTCTATAAACTCTTTAACAGTTTTTTTAGAGTAAGTAGCTTGTTAACTTTTCACTGGGAAGTGATGAGAGTAGCGTCAAACAGGTAGTCCCCCGGAATCTGGACGCTGGTGGTGACGGAAAAGAAGAAGAAGACGTTGACAGAGTGCTGAAGGAGACCTCTGATGAAGTCTTCTAGGGTGACCATGGAGAAGTGGAGGAGGGGGGTTGTGCAACAGACAGCCTGCAGAATAGCAGTGGCTTTAAAGCACAGGGACGAGGGGATGAATGGCTGCAAGAAGGCTGGCAAGTAGCTCAGAGAAAGAAATCATGAAGGGATGGATCTTCCTCACTGAGCTTTCGTCTAAGCTTCATTCAAATGTATAATTTTTTTATTCCCATGTGGACTCTGTGGCTTAAGAGGAACTTGTTTGTTCAGTTTCAAGTCAAAACAGACAGAGACGCTTGCATTAGCCATTTTATTCAGTGTCTGAAGATTTTGGGAGGTTGGCCACCATTTATTTCTAGAAACATGATCTACTTCATAAGCGTAATATACGGACCTGTGTGTCTGACGATTGTTGCAGTAATGGTCCCATAAAGCAGAGAAGTGATCGTGTCAACAAAGATTCGGATGAACACATGCATCAGTCAGCTGTAAGAGAGAGACTACCAGGAAGATGACCAACTGGGCTAATAGTGGGAGCCAACATCTGGAAAGGATATGATTGCTGAGCATGGAGCCAACGCCGTTTCCTGTTTGAGCCTCTGATGGTGGCAAAGCGAGGGTTTTCAGATGTTTGTCTGGTGCACTTCATCTGTTGCTTCTGCCATCTCTGTGCACGGCTTCCTCTTTTTTTCGCATCTTTCTCTCACCTGATCGGGTATGTGTGTATGTGACTGTATTTTCATTTCTCTTTACCTCATTAATAATGAAAACCGTTTACGAGAGCAATCGTTTTGAACGTTACAAGTCTACTTCAACCCGAGGAGTTTTTTATTTTGTTTTAAAGCCATAGGAACAGTGGAAGGGTGGTAATATTTGTCTCCTTCAGCCTAATCTCACAGCTATATAGCTCCCTTTATATTTTTCCAACTTCCAGCTTTACAGTTATATAGGGAAATTCTTTTATCAAGAATGACAGTGTCACTGGAGTCTCGTTCTAAAGTATTACTTGCAGAAAGGAGTCAACGCGTGCACTACAGCAAGGTTACATCCACTTTTATACAGTAGGTCCTGCCCTAGACACTAATACAGAGAGACAGCCTTGTTAGAAAGCAGCTGGTCATACCAAGGGAGCTCTGGACTGCATCAGTGCATTATCTGTGGGATGTTTACCCTACTATTTAAAGCAAGATAAGAGTGAATGTCTTTTTTAACAGTTTAACTGTGTGTTTTACCGACATTTCCCTCCTGTTTAAACAGTGCACATCAACACATAACACATCCAAAGATTTTCATTATGTGTATCATGGGTAGTTCATTTTAATGTCGTTAAGTTACAGGCTTGGATTTCTTCTGCATCATCGTAATCATCCGTCTCCATCTGCTGGTACAAGGTTCAGGTCATGATGGTCTAAATCCAGCGCTGTACGGGTCCTCAAATGGATTCTTAAATGGATCATCTATCCCTGCGTTCTCGGCCAATTCTTCAGACAGAGCTGTCAGTCCTTCTAAGGCTCAGGTGACGCTTCCGCCCGGAGCTGTGTGGTTAGGAATGAAAGTACAGCAAAACGCTCTGAACATCCTCTTTCAGCGAGCAACGTGTCCAAAGCCACTCTACTTTGCCATGCCATAAGAGAAGTTGGAGCTAACTGTTCAGCTATGCCTCTCATGCCATCTCTTGTGTAATTTATAAATCTCTGGTGGTTATAATACAAACAGTTAATCCAAGTGTAGCTGAGAGGTTCTTAAAATCTCCTACTGCAAAAAAGTTAGAATGGCATGAGTCACTGCACCATCGCACAGCTACCATGCCACCTCAGAGGCAGCTCAGACCAGCTTAACCACCAGAGGTCAGCTCCGCTTGCAGTTTGTTTTACGAACCACGAGGCAGAATAGTTGCCGTTGTCGCTGGTAATATTGACAGTATTGGAGTTAAACTGTTGAAAAAGATATTCACTGATGCACCCAGTCTATGGATGCCTTGATGTGACAAGCTGATTTCTAACAAGGGAGTCTCCCGAGCAAGGTTGTGTCTCTGTAACTGTGTCTAGGGCAGGACTTACAGTGTAAAAGTGATTGTAACCTTGCTGTAGTACTGGCTCCTTGCTGCAAGTAAAACTTTAGAACGAGACTCCAGTGACTCTGTCATATCTGCATACCCGGCATAATTTATCTTTCAGTTATATTATACTGGATAATGGCTTCCATCGCTTCAGAAATGTGATCCAGTGTGACACGGGAGATTATCCAATAGCTAATTCTAGATTAATTATATTGATTATATACATAAAGTCCATAAATACATAAGAGTTTCACAACAAGAATTATATTGTTGGACATAGTAGTTGTCAAAGTGAGTTTTGCATGATCATCACTTGATGTGAAGCGCGTGTGTGTGTGTGTTTAGAGAGAGAGAGAGAGGAGAGGGAGAGCGTAATCGCACCTCTAGGAACTCCTTATGAATCAGTCTGTCTTGCGTTGGCCGTGAGCCCCGTTCCCATTGGCTGGCCTGGTGGGGGTTGGTGGGATGGGGGTGGTAAGTGGCTAGATAAAAGGAGCAAATGTCTGTTGTCCTGCTTACACACACACACACCCCCCGACAGACACACACACTCACAAACATACTCACCACGTGCCTGGCTGTCAGTCTCTCTGTTTGTTTGTGGAAGCCAAAGAAGAGGAGAGGACCCACTGCCCAAGCACCGCTGCTGAGGCTCTCACCTGAAAATGTGAGTACACACACACACACACACACACACACACACACACATGCAACATGTCTAATCCTATTTGAGATAAGGATAAGGATAAGGGCTGTGCTACTCAACAAGGGAAAAGACCTGTGAGGCGAAACACTTGCTGAGTGATACGGGACCAATGTAGAGCAAGGGGCAATGTTCATAAGCTGTTGTTTTGTTTAAACAGGCAGCATGACAGTAAACTACTCAAGGATATCTATGTGAGTTTTATGTGGATGTGATCATGGAAATGTTAATGTTATTCTGTCAAACAGAATTATGATACTGCCCTTGTGTTACGAGACAATAACTGTGTGAAGAAATAGAGCTTTTCCTGGTCAGTCCATGTCAGACCCTCAAGTAAAAGGATCACATCAGCATTAATGTGTTGGTAAGAGGGTCAGCGGTTCAAACATGCATTTAAATTGTGCATTCTCATGTAAAATGTCAAAGAGCATGGCTTAGCATCTTTGTGGATTTTGTGGTAAAAGTCCCGTAGCGTCACCGTTCACCTGGTAAAACCAATATCAAATTATTTATTATCTTGATGATGCAATAACAAAGAAAAAAAAAACACACAGGATGCGACTAGACAGTTTTATCTGACGATGCTGTCAGATAAAACTGTTTATCTGTTTTGAAAATAGCGACTGAGCAATTGCTTTTGGTATGAGTTTGTATTCTTCCGTTGAAGAAGTGAAATACATGGTTTCCACTGAAACCAAATAAGGCTGTGGTGTCTTAGTCTGAACAGTATGTGTGGGCATGAAACCTGACTGGCGAGTTCATTAGGTGCACAACTTGCCAGTGTGTGCCTAATAAAGTGATGGTATTGAGCATTTGTTTAAAATAATTTGAAGAGCTGTGGATTTCACTGCGTTTCCATCTTGGAGGCTGCGGTTTGTAGAACTGTTGTGTGTTGTGAGTTGTACCGACACATGTTTCACATTTTAGTCAGCACCACAAACTGTAGAATGATCATGCAGGTGAATTATCACCTTTCTGATGATGTTTCAGAATACATTAATTTTCACTTGTGCACCTAATGTTTTGGCAAATGAGTGCATGATATCTAGGAATTTGGCTGAATGGGAATGTGTGTGCCTACTCTATATGTCCTATATTATTTTATGTAAATATTGCTCCATTACCTGTTGCACCGGAACCAGAGCAAAAACAATTCTGTTGCCTTAGCTGAGCAATATTTTGAAATGACAATAAAGATTCTTGAGTGACTCATGCTGTACTTTCAAAAGGTTTAGATTTGCACACATAGATTTTCCATATAACATACATGAGTGTTCAACAAACTGTCTGACTTTTAACAAGCATGAGTGTCTATGCTGATTTCAAAAGGTGTAATAATGATTTTAAAAGTTTTATTGTACTTAATAATATTTTCAAATAATATTTTTTCCAGTTTGAAGTCCGATGAGTACTACTAGTAGTAGATATGGTAGTTTTATTTACTCATGACTTGGATCTCCTGGCTCATGATCAATCACTCCTCATCTGGCATCATAAAGCTGGTTAACTCTATAATGATCAACCCCCGTCCTACTGTGAGCTCAAAGGTCAAACTTCAGTGGGTGAATATGCCTGTATGTGCGTGTGCTGTTTTGTGTTTTCGTACACTCTGGAGGGACACTCTGTTTCAGTCTGAAAGAAATCACTACATTGAAGCCAGTGTTTCTCTGCTGTATTCCAGTCGCCAGTCATGGATGCAGCAGAGTTTCGGCGCCGAGGCAAGGAGATGGTAGACTACGTGGCTGACTACCTGGAAAAGATAGAAGAGCGACCGGTGTACCCGGACTTGGAGCCAGGATATCTTCGTTCCTTAATCCCCTCCGAGGCCCCAGATGAGCCTGAGAATTATGAGGACGTAATAAAGGATGTGGAGAGGGTCATAATGCCAGGGGTGAGCTGATACAGTTCTTGAGCGCCACAACATTGTAAATGCAAAGAGAATCTGTGCATTTACAATGTAATTCAGATTAGTTTCTTAGAACATCTTATCAGATCATAATGCTATTCTGTCATATAATTTCCATAAATTCAGACATTTTATTAAGTAATCTGACCACAACTAGTTGAACTTTACTACGTCAGTGTCACACACTACTATGTCTGTGTTTGCTTGACTAATCTCTGCAGGTTGATTCAGAGCACATGCTCAGCTCACCTTTTAGCAATTTTGCTGCATCAGACAGAAAAGAAAAGGTCAAGTGTGATTTTACATACTGCCAAACAAGAAATCTGAAAATAACTGAAGACACTCGTGCCTTCGGCAAAAAGGTTCAACGTTTCCAAGTCACTTCATGCAACACGTTATGTCATGGCAGCTTGTTAGAGTTTTATTGCTAGCTAACAAAAGAATTAACACCTTAGAAAAGCAGCTTACTAACCATAACTAAAGCTTCAAACAGTGTTATTTAGCCATTTAATGTCCTGTCTTTGTCCAGGTCACCCACTGGCACAGCCCCTACTTCTATGCTTACTTCCCGGCTGCATCCTCTTACCCCGCCATGCTGGCTGACATGCTTTGTGGAGCCATTGGCTGCATCGGATTTTCTTGGGTAATTGTCTCCACATTTTGCACTGTTTTTGATTTGTTTCTATAGTTAATTTCCATTGTCTTTATACGGTATATGTGTGTTTGTTCAGGCTGCCAGCCCAGCCTGCACCGAGCTGGAGACAGTGATGTTAGACTGGCTTGGGAAGATGCTGCAGCTGCCTGAGTGTTTCTTAGCGGGGACACATGGTCACGGAGGAGGCGTCATCCAGGTACGTGTCCTGTGTGTATTCCCTGTATTGCCCGTGTTAGTTAAATGTCCCATATTTTTTGGCAGTTGCAGTGTTATTATGACCAAATTATGGTCCAATCAAACTTTAGGACTCATTTTTACTCTTCACTAGTTTAAATGACACACCAGTTTTAACATTTATATGGACAAATATCTCCTGTGTCCACATTCATCGACGATTTGTGTGCTATTGATTTGTGGTCCCTCTCTCTCCGGTTCAAACCAGCTGAAAATTGGTAGGAAATTGGCTTTTAATATGTCATCCGCAGACAGAGATGACAGCGATCGTGCTGGGATTGTTTCGTGCGAAAAAGGGCAAAGCATTAGTTTAGAGCTCCATTGACAGGAACACTAAAGCAACAGCAGAGGATGTCCTCTGTGCAGAATGTGTGTCTGTGTGCGTTTGTGTTAATGGGATGAAGAGTAGCGGAGCATGAGAGTGCACTCTGATGACAGATCATTTCATGCCTCCTCTATTGTGACCACCTGAGTGTGAGGGCGTGTTTATGTGTGCATGCTCATCTGGCTCATTGTGTTTTTGCTTCTGTCTTGCCACTCTCCCTACAGCTTACCAGCTCACTATGGCAACGAACGGGGCTCTTCTCAGTGCAGCAGGGCTAATGAGTGTTGTGACAGCACATTGCCAGCCTGTTATTATAAACCTTATGCAAACACAGTGGGGAAATGGTTTTAAAAAGAAACCTCCGGTGACCTTCCTTTTCACCTTTGCGTGAGGCAAAAAAAATCATCTATGATTAAAAGGTAACAGATTCTAACCCGTCTGTGTATACCTTGTTATGAGTGCACAGTTTATGAGTGAAACACTGCTTCTTCTGCTGCTTCTCCATTTTGCTAGTACTGGGGAAATTGACAGCACACTTAAAATGATATGACAAAATGCCTACTCAGTTGCATTTGAAAAACAGCAGGCTGTCTTTTTTGTTGGTGGTGGAGGAAGATGGGTGAAAGATGGAAATCTGTTTCAGGGAATCGAAAACTGATTATATCTGGTGGGTCGTGCTTGTAAACGGGAAGAGAACAGGAAGTACACTCAGATGAGTTCGGAAGCCTGATGTGTGATTGTATTGTCAGCTGCAAGCTGCTTATATTTCAATGGAACAACCATTTTAATAAATTTAACATTAAGTGACAGGATGATTACAAAAATGACCCTGTAGCTTTGATAAAATCCTCAAAGAAGAAGTTGCCCACTCTACTAATATCAGTAATTACAGGTGAATTTGAGCCTGTTGTTTTTAAAGTGGCATAATTCAAGTTTGCAGAAATCAGTCCATTGCTTCATGTGACACGCTTGATAAAATATTCATATCTGCTCTCAAAAGCAGAACTCAGGGTGGTCCTCACTAAGCAATTTTTCAATCAGATCTGCCACAGACTCAGAGGTTTACACCGACTGCGTTTACTGTTGCAATTTCCCTTTCATATGGAAGCCTGCTTAGACTTATCTGTTGCATTATGGTGATATTCAAAAGCTAATCGCTTACTGATCTGTTTTTCAGCTATCTTTTCTATACAGTAAGTTGCTTTCTGTCTTTGTGTGGGATTGGTTACCAAAGGTGTGCCTCAGGTGTACTTTTTATTTTATTTATTTACTTGTTTATTTATTTTTTACTCCAAACATTGGATCATGGCTAAACAACACACTGTCTTACAAAATGTGGGTTTTGTTTTGCGCTAGGATTAAGATATTGGCACCAAAAGCTCACCTAGTTGAGCCTTGCCGGTTCGATTCCAGCCTTTTGCATTTTGCTCTCTCTCACCCATCACTTCCTGTTTCTCTCTAATCTCTATTTAAAGGTCTAAAACAAAAATCCCAAACATTGCTATTCTTATACTAAAAAACACACTCCATCCCACTCCTTATATAGAATAAAGAGATATGCTCTATGCCTAAAACATTCATTACACCAGCCAGGGCCAATGGAGTTACACAAGAATTGCTCTGAATAAATAAACATAGCTTATATTAGTCTGCTCGTCTGGTGATTTGTAGTTATTGATTGAGCAATTTGAACATTTCATTGACTGTGTTGTGGTAATGACCCCAGACACAACAGAGGCCATGCTTCTCTTCATTATGTAGTGTCAAACAAATGTGCAAAACACTGGAACACTGGGCTAAAATACAGGACACATACAAGAAGCATACTTCCTTGCTTTGGCTGATTAGCATTATTCTAACACAGTGTCCTACTCTCTAACATTAAACCATAGTTATTACTTAATAAGACTGCTGCAGCTACCTTTATGAACCAGTGATTTGTCAATAAGTTATCAGTCAGCGGTAACTGGTCTTTGCAGCAAAGCCCAACATGTAACACTCAACACTGGCATGAAATGAAATCTACAACGGTGGGAAATTGTATCACAAGTTCTGTCATTCTCCAACAGGGAACAGCCAGTGAGGCGACGCTGATGTCCTTGCTCGCTGCCCGGTGTAAAGCAGTCAGGCAGGTCCAGGCTGTCCAAACAGAAAAATCGGAAGGTGAAATCGTCTCCAAACTGGTGGCTTACACTTCTGAACAAGTAAGAGCACAACACACGTGTAGTTTTCCTTATGTATTGTTCATGTTCTCGTTCACTGCTGTTCTAGCACTCTCCAGTGCTTTTGAATTGTAACAGGCGTTACGTGACAAGTTTCACCCGTAAATAATTTTTTTTTTTTTTTAAATTGCTCACTGGCTCTCACAGAGCTTAGAAAAAGTACATATAGAAGCTTTCAGCCATGCAAAGTGGTTCAAACTTCATATACTGTGTACTTTGATCAAATTTCTTTCCCTTCTTCGTGTTCCTGACGTTACACCAGAACTACAAGTCCACTGTCACAGCTTTCAGTACAACAGTGCGCTTGCAAAGTTTCTGTAAACGTTCTGTGAACAGCAGTCCATGTGATGCCATTAATGGTTACCTCAGTAACAGTAAAAGAATTTTTCAGCAATTGGGTGAGACAGAAGGTCAGTCAGGCAGTAGTAGCTAGGTCTTATCAGGTTTAATACCAGGCTGTCTTTGTGATTGGGTTAGGGAGTCGCCTAAGGGCCACACAGACCTTTACAGAAAGACCAGTTGGTGTTTTTCTACTGGCTGTTTAGGGGCTGTGTTCTATTGTTCAGGGTATACTTAAGTAAATATTCATTTGTTGCACAAACTTGTGCAAGAAATATCTATGAAACCTGGTTATATGGCTTCTAATGTACTTTGAACTACTATTGCATCAGTGCAATACATACCCTATACTTTAAGTATAAAATGGCCTTGAATAACTAGTCAGACTTTAAATAAAATACAGATTAAAGTATTTCATCTTAACTTACTGTAAATAGTTTATTTTGGTTTTACAGTTTTTATTTTAGTTTTACAATTATTTAGTATCCACACATGGAATTAGATGTTAACTGGAGGTCTATGTTCTCACTTGACGCTTGTTTTTCCTCCTAAGGCTCATTCCTCAGTGGAGCGCGCTGCTCTGATCGGAGGAGTGATGATGAGGAAGGTTCCCACAGATGACCGCTATGCTGTCAAAGGGGAAATGCTTAAGAAGATGGTGGAGGATGACAAAGCAGCTGGACTCATCCCTTTCTATGTAAGAAGAGACAACTGTAGCTACGCTTGTAAACGCTACAGCCAGTTACCCAACCACTCACTAAGCTGACAGCCACAATAATACAATTTGCCCGCGATGCAGCTGTGCACACCCCAAGGCCTTCTGCTGAAGGATAACATTGTTTCTGTTGAACAAAATGCATGTCTATCTGGTTAGGGACAATAATCACTGTCTCGTGTGCACCTACAAATCATTATCAGTGAACAATATTGAGGAGGCTGAAGGCGACCAGCATCTCTGAGTCATTTGTTTGTCAGAAGTGATACTGTAATGTATGTTTAAGAAACGAGTATTTGTACTATGGCAGCAAAGACTGAACTGACTTTTTTCCTTTTCTTGTATAAAACTATTCAATCTTTTATTGTTGTGACAGTGAAAACAGAATTTGATTCGGAAAGCAGAGCATGCTGATGAATTGTATATCTCCTACCAAAGGTGTGCCTCAGGGATAAATATTAGGCCCATTGCTACTTACTTTATCCTTTTTTTTTCCTGTACTCCAAACATGGAATCACAGCTAAATAACAAACTGATTTACAAAACTCATCTATACATGTCTGTGTTTCAGTTCTGTGCCACTCTCGGCACCACTCCATCATGTGCTTTCGATCGGATCACCGAGCTGGGGCCCTTGTGTGAGTCAACCAGTTGCACACATATAAATACTTTACTAGCTTTCTGAGCACATTATGGCCAGTCCTGATTCGACAAGATGTTTGGATTGACTTTTCCATTTTATTGATCTCTCTGCTGCAGGTAATGAGAAAAATATGTGGATGCACATTGATGCTGCATATGCTGGGAGCGCGTTTATCTGTCCTGAATTTAGACCTTTGCTGAATGGTGTTGAGGTGGGTAAAAGTATTCATGTTCATAACAACAAAATCATAACAAAATGACTAACTGTTGCCGTAAATGGTACGGTAGGAGTTGCATCCTAGAATGTGTCAGACTAAGATTAATGTGGTATCGTAGTGATAAGAACTTTCCGTCCGTCTGCATACATGTTGATGCACCTATTCTCTGAAATATCACTCATTACATGAGAGGAAACATTAACCGTAAACTGTTTGGAAAGGGCGTAACGTTAATGTCAAGGAGGAAGCATGCAAGGCTGAGTAATAGGCCGAACAATCAGCGCAAGACGCAGGAGCATCAATCCGCCTTCTGAGGCTGCCGAGGCAGCTGTTGCTCCCTAAGCTGTGCAGAGACGCAGAGATAAGGACAGAGTAATTTCCTGAGGCAGCGTTAGACCTTTATATATCACTGTTTATTAGACACACGAGTTCAAACAATGTTGGTGGGGAGACAGAGAAAACAGACTAGACTGTAAAAGGACAAACCTTTGTTTCATCTTTTCTCTGACTGCTAGCTTTAAAATGAGCTACTGGATTTGTACAGTAACACATTTTATTGCCATATTCTAGCAATGTATTGTTACATCATCTTAATACAGCACAAATATTTAAGGATTCATCTTGTAAAGGGTAGAAGTGCTCCTCAGACTTATTCAAGCCATATGCAGTAATATTCATTAGAATTCAGCTATTGCATTGTACTTTTAGGACAAAACTTAGAAACACTGAAAGGTTACTGAACGAGGACATGAAGAAGAAACCCGGTTCTCTTTGGACGGCCCTGTTAGAGGACTGGTTGCTAGGATATAAGTGATGGCCGGGGAGGCAGGCAGCCCCCTTTGAATCAGTCAGCATGGCAACTGTCCGCCAGGAGTCTGTATGACATTGTCTATCTGTGCGGTGTTATCGCATTTGTGGAGGTAGAGAAGAGGATATTACAAAAGATAGGCAACAAAAAGATGAGAGCAGATTAGAAACAAGTTTGCCTTTCTGTGAATAAACCTTCCTGTCAGGAAGGGTTATATTTCCAGTGAGCTCTACAATCTGTCGGCTGAGTGTTCCTCTTTTGCATTTCAAATAAATTGTGCCTGCTTCAGTCTAGATAATGCTGTCAGTGACAAGGTGGCCTTTGCGTCACTAATGCCAAATGAAGACATATTAGGGTTTGTGCACTTTCTGCATTTTCCCACTTGGCACATTATTAGATATTTCCAAAAAACAAAGTAGTCCACAGAATAGACCTCATTTAAAGCCACTGGTATTGTACTGCGATCCTAGCTGCATGTTCCTTTTCATTTAATCACTATTCCCTGTCATTCTAGTCAAACATTCATCACTATGGCTTCATCTCTATTTTATTCTTTATTTTGAAGTTTGCAGACTCCTTCAACTTCAACCCTCACAAATGGCTTTTAGTCAACTTCGACTGCTCTGCAATGTGGTAAGTTAAATATAAAAGTCACTATCTTAATATCATTGCACCTTTTTTATTTTTTTATTTTTTTTTGCTACATTTCCACTTATAACCTGTCCGTCTATGATTGACACATCTGTGGGCGATGCAAAGTCCAGTTTAACAAACGGGAAATTACCCCTGCCATTTTTAGCATCGGCTGTGTTTTAGTTGTTTGTCAGGGATTCACGGTCCCGTAAAGTAACAATGAGCCCTGACATCCATCCACACCTCGGCCATTTACACAATAAAAATAGAAGTAGCCTTGCACCTGCCTCTTCCATCAGCATCGACACAACGAGAGCTGCTCCGCACAAGATGGAAACCATGACGTGTGGCGAAGGGACGAGGTTCTTGAAAATCTTTTCCATCAGCTCTCCCAGTAAACCTCAGACAAAGTTAATTTGTCTGTAGGGATGTTTTAGTTAACAGTGTGGTTAAAATGTTTCCCTACTAAACTAGTATTTACTGAATTTATTTATAATACTAAGTGGAATTTATGGGATCCTAATCATGTTTGACAAAAGAAAGGCTTTTGTATTTGTAGACTTTACAACTTAGCATCCTAACAGGTTGTTTTATGTTGTTTTTTTTATTTCCACAGGGTGAAAAAGAGAGCAGACATCATCGGAGCCTTCAAAATGGAACCACTCTACCTGAAGCATGAAAACCAGGAATCAGGTACTTTAACATAAATGATCACTGACCATGCGGGATCCATGCTGGACCAGCTGTGTAATGACAACTATGAGGAGCCGTTGCCATGTTTAGTATTCGCATTGTGAGGAAGGTAAACGGGTGAAAAAGAACTTATCACGCGCACACATTGTCATTTCAACAGCCTTTGAAGCATTGCACAGGCGTCTTAAATGCAGTGTAGTGTAGGCTGAGATAGGCACAGGCAAAAATAACAGACGGTGCGTTTTTGTCCCGTGAAGGACATTTTGAGATGAGAATCAAAATAAAAACTGTTCAAATTTGACAGAACAATTTGCCACAGTTGTGCCTGACTCTGGTTGAGCATCTCTGCCGCTGCAGTGCGTGCTCCCAGACTGCAGATGGGCTCAGATTTGCACTATAATTTGCCTCAGGGACAAGCAGACAGCAGAGAAAGACAAACGGCTACCTCCCACCAACACCGAGGCATCTTACAAAAGCCTCTGCTCATATAATCTGGACTCTTCAATCTAATTAGTGGTTATTAGCACAAGCTAACACGGGCCTCCGTTCTGCAGAGATGAGCTACCTGTAGCCAGCGGTGTGTGTGTGGACTGACAGTGATCAGAGAGAGATAGAGGGGGTGGACAACGTGGCAGGAACACCTGGACAATGGAACACTAATTAAGAGTGAAAAGAAAAAGAAAAATGCTGAAATAGAGCATTGTCTGACACTTATGTGTCACAAGGTGTTATGGAATCAGACAATATAGTGTTATTTCAGTGTTGTACGTTCATTTCATTAGGAGTAGTTTCATTAACAATGTACAGCATTAGCATTTATCTGTACTTTTAACATGTAATGGACTGTATTATGTGTTTTTCTTTCTACAGGTCTGGTCACAGATTACAGGGTAAGATGAGTAATTACTGGAATTGAACATAACGTCAACGTTAATGTGAAAAATGCAGCAAAAAACACAACGTGTGGTTTCCATCCCGCAGCACTGGCAGATTCCACTTGGCAGAAGATTTCGCTCACTGAAGATGTGGTTTGTCTTTCGTCTGTATGGACTCAAAGGACTGCAGGCTCATATACGCAAGGTGGGCGAAAGGCTGATTTTGTGGCGACTTTGATGTATTTAAAGTAAAACTGACAGTTATTCTAAATAATCCGTGCTGGCAGAAAAACTAAGATGTTGGCAATCCAGTGATCATGTAGTGGACCTATGTGGAGGCTTTCCAAACCCTTTTCCATGTTTTTGTTATTTACAAAATGTTAACTGGATACACTCTGTCTTGGTCTCAGTCAAAAAAATCAAAAGCACTTCTGACAATCACACATGCCTTTATGGTAAATGCCAATGCCACCCTTCCTCCAACGCCTCACCCCTTCTAATCCTCCCTACCAGTAAGTCTCTTCATTGCCCTCCCTCCGTATCACTCTCCATCAGCCTTCTGTGTCTTCATGTCTGACCGGCATCTCCTTTCAATACCGACATTTTCTGCTACTTTCTATAACCTTTTTTTAATCCCCTGTGTGCCTGTCTCTCCTCCTCATCTTCCTCTTCCTCCCTCCAGTCCGCTCTGTCAATCAAATGAGTCTGTTTTGTGTTTGCTCTCCGTTTTAAATGAAGTGGCAGGCGCAGCATCCCTGCAGCTATAACCCATGACACAGTACTCTACTGTACATGCGTCTGTCGAATTAGAACAATTCCTGTTTTTGTCTCTAGCCGAACCTCATTTTGTCTGACAATATTCTTAAACAGAAACACCACGTCTGATATCGTATTTCTCTTTTCACTGTATGGAAAAACACCTTTGAATCCTAATTAGTCTTCTTCTCCTTGCAAACGCTAATACTTTACCCACTGAACAAAAGAAGCTGTTAAATGTTAAAGCATTTTAATGACAACAGCATGCACAATGAGCTCCTACCAGCAGACAGCAAGTAGCAGCAGTGAGATCATTTCAGTTTATTAGCTCTTAACAAACGGTGATGCAGAGATACCTGCTGGGAACAATAGTGGTGGTCAACCAGTTGTTGGTCATTTAGGGCCAGTGTTTGGCTTTATTAGAAAGAAACTGACAGGAAATGTGTGGAGGAAGCCGGCCCCTATAACCGTTATTACGTGCACTGATGCACATTTCACCGTTTTGCTCAGCGGGGCTCTTTGATCTGAAGTGGATGAATTATGCCGTGGGTGCATGTTTGATCATGCAATTCCAAGTAAAAACAAAAAAAAACATTCAAAGTGAGGGAAAGGACATTTCCTGTGACCACAGTTTGATCGTAGCTACTTCATGAGTCCTCATTTTGAACTTTTCCAGCCTGTGCCCCCGGGAATTACCTCCTCGCAAGATGCAAACTATCACGCAGCATGTTTGTTTAATCAGTTAGTCACTGATGATTTAGTTCAGAGGACGGTGTAACATTTGCCGAATAAAAGAGAAGATTTTTGTCAGTGGAGAAAAAGCATTCTGATGTGAAAGGCAGGAAGCGCTGCTTAATGCAGTGATACAACACTGCCATCTAGTGAACATCAGGGAAATTACAGTCTTTAGTGGAGTTGACAGTTTCTTTGACACAGGTCAAATTTAAAGGCCAAGACATTTTCTCCAGCTCGTGTCATAACCTGGACTAACTAGCACACCGTGCCCTTTGAGCTTTTAACTTGCCGGCTCTATTTACGGTGCTGCATTTCTTTAACCGTCTGAGATTAAGTTGATCGACTGTATACAGTGTAATCTGTGTCTTCTATTCACAGCAAGTGGCCCTGGCCAAAGAGTTTGAGAGCCTGGTGCGAGCGGACAAGAGGTTTGAGATCTGCGCTGAAGTCGTCCTGGGGCTGGTCTGCTTCAGGCTCAAGGTAACCCCCAACGTTATAGATCTTAAGCATGTCCTCAGGATCTTAGATTCAATCATTGCAGCTGTCTTTTAGGACATTGCCTCACCCTGTTAAACCAGCTTCACTATAGAACATGCCATTTCAGGTGTTTCTGTATGTCTCTGGGCCATTATCGAGTAACTTTCTGTCTCAGAGGGAAGGGTAGTTTTCAACCTAAAGAAACATGCCCGAATAAAGTCAGTCAATAGCGGCTCCACAGCTGAGGTCAAAATGAGCAACCTTGGTCTCTATAAGAGGTGCATGTGGAAAATCTGAAATACAATAAGTCAGTGAGGCGTAAAATGAGTACAGTGAGTAAGTAAACACTGATTATTAGAGAACATTTTCTAAAAAATTTCTACGCTTCAGTTCAGCTTCACAGACTTCTACCTTCAAAAAATGACAGCCGGTTGCAGTTTAATGACAGGCTTTGTCCTGGGACAGTCGCCTCCAGAGTGAAAAGGAAGTCGTGAATCCAAACAACTTCAGCGTCATCCCTTCCTTGTTCCTTCCTCAGGGCTCCAATGAGCTGAACCAGGACCTGCTGAAAAGGATCACCAAGAGCAGAGAGATCCATCTGGTGCCTTGCCAGCTCTCTGGCCGCTTTGTCCTGCGCCTCGCCATCTGCGCGCGCACCACCGAGTCACGGCACATCCAACAAGCGTGGCAGCACATCACGCAGCTGACCTTTGAGCTTCTGCAGGAGGCCAGTCATTAACCAAAAGACTGAGGAGGGACTGTCCACTCTGATGCCTATATAAGGACCAAAGATTGGACAGAAGTCTCCTTAGGGTTTGGTAAAATGTATGTCTCTTGTCCAGTCCAGCGAGCAGCCGTCATTATTTTGCATATTTTTCTCTGTTGCAAATTAATGTGAATATAAGTTATGACAAATTAACCAAATGTGCATAAAAAAATAGGCAAGTTCCAAGTATTACATTTTATATCTGCAACTTGTGGCTTCATTGATTTAGCTTCTACAGTATCTCTCACTCCTGATCATCAGTGCACCCCCCTGCAGACTTGTCTGTGCTGGTTCTGTGTCTCCTGTCTGTCAAATATGGTCTGTAGTTTGGTTTGAATGTTGTGATTTTGTTTTGTTTTTTTGGAGTTTTGCAATGAATGAATGGAAGTCTGTGTGGAAAAAACAAAACAAAACAATGTACGAGCGTGTCTAAATTCCTGTCAGTACTCTTATACAGACCGAGCTTCTTAACGTTAGTGATACAGTTACATGGAGGGCCTCATAAAGTGTGAGCTTAAATAATTATAATACGGCTCCTAGTAATCAGGTTAAATCCTCTTATAAGTGCATTAATTTATTTATAACCTCATTTGCAAATGTTGTTTAATATATAATGGCACGTGAGAGCCAAACACTTTATTACTTTTTTTTTTTTAAGTACAAAATTGTTCCTGATTCCTGTAGTGTCTAATGCACATGATGCACAGTGTATTTCCCAAACTGTAGCACAAGACAATCACACAGTCGCTGTAAACAGTGGAATGAGAAGGAAAAGCTGCAGCTGGGAAACACGAGACCAATACTGGTTTCCTTATTGTCTGTTTTGGACAGAAATCGATGATCAAAAGAAAACATGCAGATTGTCTAGCACAAGTTTCAAGTTTATCCTCCGCACATTAGTCTCTCCTCATATACTGTATGTTTGACTTTAAACCTCGAGATCTGGGACAGATTATTTATGATGAACAAATGTGACTTCAGTGTTACGGTTTGTAAATTGTTGAACTTTTGCATCTGTCTGCTGCCGGGAAGTGTGTAATAATCTGTGGTGTGACATCTCTACGCCTTGTTGTTGTCAATTCATACGATTGTGTCAACGTGAGCTGCTGCTGTTTCGGATCCAAGTGTGCTGCTCTCTTTGGCTTGGCTTTGGCCTGCATGCAATGGTTTGGGTTTATTTGAATAAAGTCTGCTGTAGTCTGCACAGTGTGTTTTTATTCCTCATTAAAGGTTTATGATATGGCAGATTAGACTGAATTATTCCTTCCAATGAGGCGTGAATAACTGTATGCTACAGTATGCTACAGCATGGCACAGGATACTTAAGTTATGGTCCTGGTTTAAGCCAGTTTTACTTTACGTTAGACGATCAGCCTCATCAAACTGCTGGATACAGTGATTTTATTGAAAGCGTAGTAAACCTACAGCTTGATACATTTCTGCTGCCACTCAACTGAAGTGTACTCAATTAAAGATGACAGGCATAAACACTAGCAACCAACGTGCTGTGCCAGTCGGCCTCCTCTGAGCATCCTAATCCCCCGCGGACAAAGGCCCGCGTTCTATAAATACAGATGAGGCTTCAGCATTAGATGTTAATTCGCGGTCCCCGATTACTGGTCAGCATTGCTTCTTGCTGCTCGTTCACTTGCTTTAAAAGCTAAACTAAGATCGTTCTGCTGGGAAACTGTATGATAAAGGTGTACACGAGCAGGAACTCTCTTTAAAATGAATCTGTGTAACATCACGTCGCACGGCTGGTTAAAAGCGTAACACAGAGAAACGGCCCAGAGTAAACTGTAAACCTTGATGATGAGACACATGGGGCACACCGACGCCCCTGCAGAGATCTTAGTCCAGCTATTTAAAATGGAGCACTTGACCCGTATGAATAAAACATGTGCTTACACTAGACGCTCTGTGGAGTCGGGTGAAATGTCAACTCTTAAATGTACACGGTGGAATAATGCAGTGGAGGCATCTAGGGTGTAATGTTGGCAGATTTATAAATGAAAAAGAAAAAAAACAATATTAAGATTTTCCCCTTACAAAATATCAGTTATTCAGTATTATTTTATGTGTGGTTCTTTATTTTTATTATCCAAGTAATCGTTCTGCTTATTAATAACTTTTTGTTGTGGGTAAAAACATATATACAGTGGCTTTTTACCTAGTTTGTTACATCACAGCCTTTAGTTCGATGTTTTTGTGATCTGAATTGTATGTGATGGATCAGAACACAATAGCCCAAGTTGGTGAAGTGAAATGAGAAAAATCTCTGATGATCCCCAGGAGCACCATCAAATCTATCACAACCAAATGGAAAGACCATGGAACAACAGCAAACCTTCCAAGAGACGGCCGCCCACCAAAACTCGCAGACCGGGCAAGGAGGGCATTAATCCGAGAGGCAGCACAGAGACCTGAGGTAACCCTGGAGGAGCTGCAGAGTTCTACAGTAGAGACTGGAGTATCTGTACATAGGACGACAATAAGCCATACGCTCCACAGAGTTGGGCTTTATGGCAGAGTGGCCAGAAGAAAGGTATTACTCTCAGCAAAAACGAAAATGTCACGTTTTGAGTTTGCGAAAAGGCATGTGGGAGACTCACAAAATGTATGGAAGAAGGTGCTTTGGTCTGATGAGACTAAAATTGAACTTTTTGGCCATCAACGAAAACGCTATGTCTGGAGCAAACCCAACACATCACATCACCCAAAGAACACCATCCCCACAGTGAAACATGGGGGTGGCAGCATCATGCTGTGGGGACGTTTTTCAGCAGCTGGGACTGGGAAACTGGTCAGCGTTGAGGGAAAGATGGATAGTGCTAAATACAGGGATATTTTTGAGCAAAACCTGTACCACTCTGTGCGTGATTTGAGGCTAGGACGGAGGTTCACCCTCCAGCAGGACAACGACCCCAAACACAAGGGGAAATATGTAAATGTGTTGGAAAGGCCTAGTCAAAGCCCAGACCTCAATCCAATATTAAATCTGTGGTCAGAGTTAAAGATAGCTGTTAACAAGCGCAAACCATCCGACCTGAAGCAGCTGGAGCAGTTTTTGCAAAGAGGAATGGGCAAAAATCCCAGTGGTAAGATGTGACAAGGTCATAGAGACTTATCCAAAGCGGCTTGGAGCTGTGATTGCCGCAAAAGGTGGCTCTACAAAGTATTGACTGTACATTGACATTTTCTGTTATTTTGTCCAATTTGTTGTTTGCTTCACAAAAAAAACAAAAAAAGAACAAGAGACATTAGACATTTTAAAAAGAAATTATAAGATAACTACATTTATTTCCAACAAATTCCGATTTCCAAAATCATTAACAGAACAGATGGCTATATTATAAAAACTGGTGTCTATAAAACTGACTTCAATGATTTCTATGAAAACTTGTGCAAAACACAAGAACCTTCAAATTCTGACACTTCTTGCGTATATAATAGGGCGTGCATTGCCTGGGATAACTGTAAACAACCTCCATTCTGCTCAAGTGCTCAGACCATCGTCGTAGATGTGGACCGGCTCTCTTATACATTACCAACCCCACTGACTTACTACAGGCCTGCCAAGTGTAATTAAACATTCATTTGAGCTCTTTGGGCTGAGAACACTGATGCAAGACATTGTGAAGCACTCAGTACATCAATATGAATTCCAGTGTGTTGCAGAACCAGATATATTTTTAATTTGTCCATTCACGTTCAACATGCACGTTGTCGTTAATGTTGCTCTCCTCTGGGGAATAAAATCTACTCCCAGAGAAAGCTACAATGAATTTCTGTTAAACTGCATTCTGCAGGTTGTCCACTAGATGGCGGCTCTGAACATGTTTCTAGAGAACAGGCTGTGACAGTCAGTCAGTCATTGTCTGTAACCACTTGTCCTGGGGAAGGTCACGGGGGTGCTGGTGCAGATTGGGTGAAAGTCGGGGTACACCCTGGACAGGTTTCCAGTCTAACACACAGAGACAGACAACCATTCACTCTCACATGCACACCTCAAGAGCATGTCTTTGGACGGAGGGAGGAAGCTGAAGTACCCAGAGATAACGTACGCAGGCACAGGGAGAACATGCAAACTCCACACAGAAAGGCCCCAGATGGAATCGAACCCAGAGCCTTCTTGTGCAGCCTTCAGTCCTAACCACTACAGCACTGTGCTGCCGGAGGCTGTAACAACTTCAGTTAAAATAGCACCCATAGCAGTTGTCATTGGCTGACCCACATCCAAAAATATGCCGTTGATACTGACACCGATGGATATGCACGAAAACATGACCTGCCTTTTGCAAAGTCTTTGGGTCAAACATTCTACTGTGTACTATATAAAGACACGGATTCTGTACTTGTGTGTTGAGTGTAGACTTTGCTGTTAATAGTAGACACTTTGCATTCTTGGAGCAAAGCAACTGAAAGCTGAGACGCTGCGACAAACTCAATCAAATATGTGTGCAGCACATTTTTTGTGTGTGTGTGTGTGAAATGTAAACAATGATGATGAAAATGACCAAAAATAAACATTTTTTTTTGGAAGTCAAACATGGGTTAGCAACCAGAACCAGATGCCAGCATTGGGAGTCATGATGACATCTGTATCATGAGAAGGGTGTGTGCTATTGATGTGAAAACAAACATGCAAAATGGAAAACAAGTGTCTTTCCCGGTTGTCCAAATAAACTCAACTCCTCATGACAATACCGACGCCGGCTGAACTTCAGACTCGGAAAAGCAAAGCAGCCAATAACAGGTGTGGCTGAGGTTTCACTTGACTGATTCATTGTTTAGATTTATATTTGACTGCAACGTTATTGTATTAATTAACAATGTGATTTTTTAGCAATGGCATCAGGGTTTATCGTTTATTAAAAAAAAAAAAAGTTCCAACAATCTACAATTGCCCAAACCAACACTAAAAAAGCCAACAATTAGCCGGTGAACATGAAGAACTAAACAGTCCCTAAGAGAAAGATTCTGGGGAGGAGCCCAGATAGCGTTATCCATTCCAACACAGCACGCTGTCAGCTGCGTTGCTTGCCTCACACTACTCTCTGCAGCCTTCAAATATCTGTTGCTTGAGGTTATTTGCTGAAAACTTGCCCAACACACTTTTTCGCTTGAGAGGCATCAGCTGGGAAAACATTAAAATCTAGTAGCCATCAGCACATTATAGAATCTGAAGTCACAGCTACACTTCAGACCTCGGAGGTCAAATTACACGGCCAGCATTGAATGCTTCACGTAGAACTCTGCACCGATTGATGTTAACACTATAACTGTAATCCTGTTAGGCTAAGAGTTTCCTTATTGTCTCTGGGCGTCTCTGCAGCTTTAGTGTGCGGGGAGAGGGTTCTGTACTATGCAGGAGCCTGCAATAAAGACAATGGCTACCACAGAGGGAGTTATAGGATTGAGGTAGGAAGGTGGATAGGAGGGTCTGACTTTAAAGTGCACCAACACACACATTAAAAACCCACACATTAGAGGACAGAGGGATAATTGTCTGGCAGTTCTCCACATCAGAATGCGTCATTTTGTTGCATGCACGCATGTCTGTACTGTATGTACTAATGCACCACTATGGCTTTTAAACTCACATACAGTAACTGCTCAGACAGAATACAGTTTGACTGAAGCACCACGATAAAAGCGCCACTGTGACTGAGCTGGCCAAACATGACCTATGGTAGAACTGCATCTGGGTTTTTATTGCATTCTGAAGGCGGGCATACAATTAGCAAGAACATCTTCAGGCATTTTTACAAATCTCAGGAGACTAGCAGACTTAATGCACAGTTAGTATTGGTGCAAATCTGATTCAATCCACTTAGAGAAGCTGCTAAGATGACAATGCATGACAAATATTCAACAACTTAGCAACAACAGCAAGTGTATGTTTGTCAGTATTTTGTTTTGTGATGTTTTGTTAAAAGCATACAAAAGTGGAAGAGTTGATCAGAATGGGGAAATGTTTTTACTAAGGATTTTTATTTCTTTACCCTTTTTGTTTGTTTGGTACATAGACACCAGAGCAATTAATCTCTTATCTGATATAGTAAGTGGTGTGAGGAAGTAGATGATTGGGCGGAGGTGCCCTTTTAGTAGGAAGTGGTACTATGTGATGGTGCAGGCCAACGCCACTTGGTAAGGTTACACTTTATTGTTCCTTACACTGCTTCCACACTCGTAATAACTTGTCATAACATTTTAATATTTTGATATTTTCTTACAAATCTACAAATGACCCGTGTGGTACTTATAGAAACACTGGAGTATGGTTAACGCCAAAATTTTACAAATAGCAGACTTCATCCATTTCATTGTTTCTGCTTTCTTATGTTTAAAAGGCACAAAAGCTGGACTCTCAAGTTACCACATACAACGCAAGATTTGTGCCAACTCATTTGGACGTATTGGTGTCCATCTGTCCTGCATTAGTATGATGCAGGATTTGTCCTGGGAAACATCAGAATTTAGCCATAAATCACTTTAAGACACAGGAATGGACTCAGTGTCTAGAGTTGAAGTATCCCAGCAGTTCGTATGCAGCATGCAGTGCATATCCAAGACGCTTCTTCTATTTCCTCTCTTTCAGCAAATCTAATTTTCTGATTCCCGTCTTTCCTGTCCATTCAAACTAGCTGGTTTTGTGTTTCACGTTTGGCAGCTAAAAAGACTTTATCAGATCTGCTGCCTGCAATTAATTCTATGTAACCCCCGTCTGCGGTGTAGATTGTCTAGAGATAGAGGCGACCAACGGTGCTTATATGGGGAGAAATCCACAGCACGTGGGCAGAAATGTAATAGTGTCCGAAATCAGTTTTTAAATCAGAAAATCAGATTTGAAGTTTCATTCATGTAGAAACACTTCCCTACTAAAAACGGGTAAAAAGTCAATTCCAATTATTTAGCTTTCCTCCTCTTTAAAGTTAGTGGGCTCTGATACTGAAAACAAATCCCTAGTTTGAGTCAATCTCCCAAAACACATAATCTTACTTTTGATTGATTTTGGTGTTACCTAAATAGTTCTTGATAGTCACTGATTGTGACTTCCAATCTACACCACAATTGTCTACTGGAACAGCATTTTGTTGGACATGTTAATGACTCACAGTGTTCAGTATAAAAAAAAACAAAAACAAAACAGAAACAAGTATCAACTCATTCTTGGCTGTTGACAGAGTAAAACCAGGCTTTGCTTCTCACAGCATCCATTGTCCTTCATTAAATAAGAGCTGACTTTGTGATAACCCGTGCAGCAGATACTCAGCCACGCTGCACTCTGCCGTATTGATCACATCAATTAACTTTCAAAATCCCACTCCCGCATCTCTCTCTCTCCTCATATTGTTTCATTCTTTCTCACAAATGCATGTATCACCACTAAAAAGGAGCAGCCCTGCACCATTCACTAGCTGTGTCTCCCGGGCTGCTTGCACCGGTGCTGTGGGAGTGGTGAAAATTGGGGGTTTGCATGGATCTCTCCTCCCACGTTTCTCCCGACCCATGCTCTCTCTGTTGTGTTAGGTTACGTACACCGCTCATGTTCCTGTAGGCCAGTCACTCCCACTCCCAGAACACTCCCTTGCTCTCTCTCTCTCTTTCTCTTCCCCTCCCTTCCTTTGGTGTTCCCTGCTCTGTGTCTTCATCCCTTCTTCAGACACATCTCAGACCAACTCCAACGCACTTCCAATCAGGATCTACAAGGCTCCCCGAGGTAAGAATCAAACACTTGTATTTATGCATGTATTTATCTGGCAACATAACAGGTTTTAACCCTCAGGCAAAAAAAAAAGAAAGAAAAAGGGTTACCTAACTAAGATTTATGTATAGCACGACTCAGCCTGCTCTTCTGTGTGAGGAGATCAGGTTGAATATCCTAGTGTTTCACCACTTTCCTTTGCTCCAACCCTCACCTTCATGACAACGTGTCCCTACACGCAGACCCTTTTATACATGCAAAAGTGAATGGGTTATTTAAGCCCTGTCTGCAAATGGCTGTCTAAAAAGATACATGGGTGTTGTCAGTCCTGGCGCTCACATGTAGACCTTCGGCTTAGACGTGTTGATTCTGCCTGAAAGGAGCCAGCCCTGTTTCGTGCACAAAATGCAGAGTGAGCATGCAGGTGAGTGGGTGGCGGGCATTCTGCATGGGGATGGATAACGCAGATGGCAGAGGATAGTGTTCTTTGAGTGTGGTGGTAGACTAGGAAATCCAGCACAATGTATTTTAGCTGGTACAATTACACATCATGCGTTTCAGATGTGACATGTTTTTGTTCGGAGGCAAAAATGGTTTGGTTTTGGATTCATTTTAACTTTGCAAGGCCAATTTCTGATAATGGCTAAAAGTCTGTAAAAGACCGTGCTTAAGCAAACTAAAACTTGAATTGACAAATTGCTTCCATAGTTTGTCACAGGCAGCCTATTTCAGATGCACTCATTGCCCGCAATCTTAACTACAGCCCTGGGGGTTGTCATTAAAAAAATTGATAACTAGTCTGTAAGCTTGAACCATTACAATGGGAAAACCACTGAAAAGCACTGACTCACCAGGACAACACGGACACTAATGACTAGACCAATGAGCTCATGTAGATATTTCCGTCTTTAAATAAATCAAAGGGCCTCACTTTAAGGAGAACCTGTTTCTTGTTCGTGAGAATTGGAAACCAGAAAATGTTGAGAAACTTTGGGAAACCTTAGAATGTCAACTATGTTACACACACATCTGGTAAGTGTTACGCAAATCAAGGGGGGGACATCTGTCAAAAATGTAACTATAGGATTATTGGCGAGTCATTCTGTTGCAAGCACACCTTGTCAAACAGCTTTGTCTTGCTTGTTTTCACAAACGTTGCCGTGCAAACTATAAAATGCAGCAATTTGAAACAATACAAACCTCATTCTTGCAGTGTAGAAACTTCCCATTGATAACTGGTGAGTCTTGTATCCTTAAAAAGAGAAGCAGTGAAAAAAACTTGGAGTGGAGACAGTCGGACAACAACACCTGTATGTATAGCTGTAAACACATGGTTGTGGTCTGAAATGATTCCAATATCATGCCTTGCCACTGATGCAAAGACTGAGAAAACAATGATGCCACAGTTTAAACAAGTTTAAGCGATAAACGGTTCAATAAACCTTCAAATCTGTTTCAGTTTACACGCTGGTTAGCGGTTTCACGGCTATAAACAAACAGCAGATTAAGCAAAATAGCACGTGGAATTGTGAAATTAGTCTCACAATGGTCACAAAGATTCAAGAGATTCACAAATGCGATATTATTGTTCTATGCGCATTTGTTTTATTGGAAATTCAGAAATGCCATCGTCAACTTAGTAAAACTTTAAAAAGGCGTTTGTGTTTACGAATGGGCTCGGGCGCGTGCGCATACGGATCATCAGGTGCGCACAAATTAGGCTGCGCGCGCGGAGTTTTAAGGCTTTGCCGCTCAGATCCACAAATGCGTGGTGCGTTCATATGTCACCCGAAAACTGGGAAATCTGGGCGGTGTGATGCACATGGTTCCTGACAAGTGGTTACGTAAAATGAATGAATGAAGCCTGCAGGGTGAATTTGGAAACAGACACACATCTCTGTCGCTAAGCACAATTCAAACAGAGCAGTTTCAGACATGCCCTGTTTATGCACAAGATCAAAATTTGACAAGAAAAACACTCGGATGCTGATTATTTCCCATGGTCCGCAAACTGACTGCAAAGTAGAAGAGTGCCAGAGTGCCAAAGTCATGCACAGTGTGTTGGATGATGTCACTTAGCTCTGTAAGTATGAACATGTTCAGGTTAGTGAAGTGTTTTGATGGATACAGAACTAACACGGTTACAGGTAGTGCAACTGCATTTCAAGCTGTAAAGGTAGCACAACCATTAGAGATATTATCTTAATATTTATATTCTTTATGAGACAGCAGCAAAATACGCCCAGGGGGTTTTAATGAACTGCACTGTTTTTCTTCTTGCTCTCTGGCAAGTTTGCAAATAGCAACTGACGGTTTAAGGTGGAAGACGTTAATCACTGCACAGATCCTCATTTCACTGTTTTCAGAGAAGCTTAAATTAATAGAAGGTTGTATGTCCCTTTGCAGATTACATGTTACCGTGCCGTAATAATCGTCTAAGCCTTAGACGATTATTACGGCACGCTAACAAAATAGACTCTATGGCAAAATGTTAGCATTTTAATGGAAAATACAGTTCAGAAAGCAAATCATGACTTTTTTTTCTTCTGACTTTGGTTTTCTTGATGTGTTTGTGTACCATATTACCTAGTCCATCAAAACTATAAATGCAACAGGTTTTTCAAGTGAACTTTTCACTTTTCAAATGTCTCCACACGAGAGAGCTAAGAAGCTTTCAGTTTTTTCTTTGTTTTTTGCTTCAGGAAATGGCTTCCAAAAAGAAAATGGGCTACAAGGGACGTATAGCAGCAGTCCTGCTCCTCCTGTTAACCAGTGTTGCCGCCCTTGTTGCTGTGGCCGTCATCCAGGACACCTGGAGTGCTAAGGAGTACAGCACAGAGGTGAACACACACAGTGCATGCATGTGCAGAAATGCCCGTGGTTGCACACATGAAGCTGTAGGCATACTCTTTGGCTGTAGGTCTTCATTGCAGCAAAGCAAATGTACATTTAAGGAAGAGTACCAACATCAGCTTAAACTTCCACATAATGTGATTCCCAAAACTATCTAGAAATCCTGGTCAGAGAAAAGGGTTATCTCAGCGATCAGAGTGGTTATTAATAGTTAGCGGTGGGTGTCTCTATAGCTTAATCTTTATAACCCCTTGTCAGATGTTGCCAGATATTTGTGATTTTGTAAAATGTCTTTTTTTTCTCTCTCTCTCTCTCTTTCCTTTCTTCTTAATTATTTTAGTATGGCATAGTGATAGACTCAGGTTCATCCCGCTCCAATATATACCTGTATCAATGGCCAGGGGAGAAGGAGAATGAAACAGGAGTAGTGACTGAAGTGCTCAACTGTAGAGTTGTAGGTGAGTCATCGTCTCCACAACAAGAGGAGCGCATTCCAGATTTTACCTTCTGTTTCGTGCTGTGTTGAAAAACGCTTGTGGATATTTCAAAAATTTGATATCGGCGTGGCTCTGTGCCCACAGGTGTTCCTATCTCCGAGATGACAGTTGATCAACAAAAGATGCCGAAGCATTCAAGGGATTCAAACACTGCATGGACAACATCACCAGTGTCATTCCGAAGAAAAAACACAAAACCACACCTCTCTTTCTGGGAGCCACTGCTGGAATGAGACTGCTACAGTAAGACTGCTTTGGGGTATTTCCTGATGTTGTTCAGCCGAATTCTGACATTTATTTTATTTTAGTTTTTTACAATTTACACACAGATCAAAAAATGAAGAACTGGCTCAGGTACTGTATTGATATACGGTATACTGGATTTTGGGTCACCGAAAACTGGCTTACAGGAATGTGGAATTTAGAAACTCGGTGTGTAGTGTTATCACGTAGATTGTGTCCTCTTTTTGCAAGGGGCTGTTTCCTGCAGTGGCAACCTCGGCCAAAATAGGGCCGGGGCTAACCTTGCTAAGAGGATTTTTTGTACGTTAAATGTTTAATCAGCTTTGTTGGGCCGGCCTTCGTTCTTGCCATTTAACCTGCCCATTAGCACACCCACAAAGTGAAGTGGGCACACTTGGAGTGGTGGGCAGCCGGACGCGCAGTGCCTGGGGAGCAGTTTTGTGGAGTTGAGCGCCTTCCCTGGAACCTCGGTCCATTGGTCCCAAATCCTCTTCTCTGACCACTAGTTTTTCCCACACAGTTACAAAAACAGTTTAAAAAAACACTTGAACTCTACTGATAATTACAAAAAATAACTCCATGGTCTCCTCCATTTTTCATTCCTGTTTGATTGTCTCTTCCAATTATTATTATTATTCCCCAAGTGAGGAATAAAACTGTCATGCACTGTAAAGCAAACACACCCAAGCTCCCACGGATGTCCCAAAAAACCATAGAACAATCCCATTTTTGTTATCAGAATGCAAAGCCAGTCATTGTTTCCACTTACCCACCAATTTCTGGACAGGTCTAGATCTGGATCGTCCTACAAGACCAATGCAGCTGCGGCCTCTACCTCTCTCTGCTGACAGTAAATTATATACTGCCAATAAAAAGTCATTTTCTATTTTTTTCTCTACCTTTGAACAGAAGGTCTGCTTTCCCCCCTGTAAGAGGCATACTTTCCAAAGAAATTAACTATTCCTCTAACGAATACAATTCCATTTTCAAGATCTTTTCATAGCACAATCTCTAACACTACTCTTGTTTTTTGCTGTCCTGTAAGGGAGCAAGATGAAAAGAGGTCCAATGAAGTCCTGGCAACTCTCAGAGAGTACCTGAGTTCACTGCCCTTCCTCTTCCAAAATGCTTCCATCATTACTGGCCAGGAAGAAGGGCTGTACGGGTGGATCACCGTCAACTACTTGATGGGAAACTTCATAGAAGTAAGACATGGTGGTGATCTATCTGGTCTAGCAAAGCATTCACATTCTGTAATGTACTGCAAACATATCGTCGTATTTGCAGAAGAACCTGTGGAACACCTACGTACGCCCAGATGGAGCAAGGACTGTAGGTTCCATGGACCTTGGAGGAGCATCAACACAGATTGCCTTTTCAGTTCAGGAAGATCTCAAGGGGCCTGACTACCTGTATGTCAAGCTGTACGGTTACCCTTACAATGTCTACACACACAGTTTCCTCTGCTATGGCAAAAACGAGGCCGAGAAGAGAGTTCTGGACAAAATTATCCGGGTATGCAACATTTCTTTGTTTCTTTGGTGTGTTTTCGCAACAGAACATTAGAAGAGGTTCTTCCCTGTGATTGCCATGTGTATCTGTGATCCTGTTTAAGTGTGCCCGACTGGGGGAAAGTCTGCCTTTTTGCATGCATGTGCAAGCCGAACTCCATTAAGAATTGATTAGTGAAGGCCGCTGTCCCTGAGCTGTTAACAGTCAAAGGGAGACCAGTCAAAGATGCATTATGTCATTAAGAATATTGATCGAACCATGAATGTCATCAAGCTAGTCTGCAAGAAATGCATTATTTCTGGTAACTCACAGCTTCATTCTTGGACACTAACAGTAATTCTAGAGGAAAAAGTGCTATGTTGTGAGATTCTGTAATGGGTTCAAGTTTGTTGCAGAGTATATAATGTTGTTTTTATATTTTTTTCTGTTTGTTTATACTTTTTTGCTTCATTCTCTATTCATTCCTTTGACGTTTTCCTTCTTGTGTTCACATTGCAGGAATCGTCCAACCCAAGCTACATACTAAACCCCTGCTATGTCAAAGGTTTCAATAGTACTCTGAAAGCCTCGTCCATTTATGGCACGACGTGCACAAAGAAACCCGAAAACTACGACCCAAAACAAGAGTTCTTTATGGTTGGTACTGGGGACTCCGATGAGTGTGGGAACATAGTGAAGTCCATATTTGATTTCAAGAATTGTTCCTCGTCGCACTGTTCCTTCAATGGGGTCGAGCAGCCACCGGTCACTGGAGACTTCATGGTAACACAAAGTGCTAATACAACAAGCGACAAGACTTAACACGCAAAACAACTCACTTTATGCTTCTACTGTTCCTGCCAGGCGTATGCTGGGTTCTTCTTCACTGCTAGGGCTCTGCTGATTAATGGCTCATCAGATATTGACCATTTCAATGCTTCAGTTAAGACCTTCTGCGAAACACAATGGACATTGGTAAGTAGAGCAGAGAATCAATAACAAGACTCCATCTTTAAACTGAAGACTTGTATCTTTATTATTGATCTAAACACTAATTTATTTGTTCAGTTTAATTAGTTTCTTTTTTTTTCTTACCAGTCACCCATGATCTTTGTTTCTCTTCCTTTCAGCTCAAACAGCAAAAGACATGGATCTCAGATAAATACCTCAAGACATACTGTTATGGCGCTCACTATGTCTTCACTTTGCTGGCAGATGGGTACAAGTTTGATCATGATACCTGGAACAACATTCTCTTTGAAAAAGAGGTTAGTTGAACAACAACACCAAAAAAATCCCCATAACTTTTATTTTCCACTACTTCCTCTACACAAGCCAATGGGCTACAACTAAATAGTCATATTTAAGGAAGAATAACAATTCAACCGTGTCACATATCGTGTGATGTCACTAACTAGACATGTACCCACACAGACTGGTATTTAACCGCTTTCAGTGTTGATAGTCGTGCATGGCCACCCACCACAAGATAGATGGCTGGCAGTAATCATGTGTTCAAGACTCAACAAATGGATGCCAGAGGCATGGAATGTATTCCACAATGGGACTCCCTCAGCAGAAGGGGAATCCTGGTCTCTGACACTCATGAGTCATAGGAGGAAACTGAAGTTCTTAAAAAGTCACACATTACGGTCACGGTTACCAAATTACACAGAGGTCGGCGTTTAGACACAAGATCGGACTGTTCCTCAACAGTGGGAAAGGTTTCCAACAACAGACTTAGTGTGCCGTTTAGAGCCTCTGGGGTGTCTGGGAGTCTGGCTGATAGATCTAAACAAGGGCTTTACAAAACAGACACCCTTTTTTGTATGAGGGATGTTCTTTGGGTGTTATGACTCATTTTTGCCTTGAGCTGTAATTGAACTCATTCATGACAGGGCTTGCAATTTTCTGTTAGCTTGTAAATGTTGTCATGTATTGGTGTCAGCTTCTCTTCTCTTCTCTTCTCTCAGGTGAAGGACACCAGCATAGGCTGGAGTTTGGGCTACATGCTGGGTATGTCCAATATGATCCCATCTGAAGTGACAGTAATCCCCCCGCTGACAAACCCCCTCTTTGCCGGCCTTATCTTTCTATTTTCAGCACTGACTATTGTAACAGTTGTCCTTATTTTCATCTTCCTCGTACGCGCGTGCTTTTAAGTTTTTAAGTTACACTGGGAAACGCCTACCCATTGGAAGCCTTGCGAGCAGGTGGGGAGCACTACAGTAGCATGTGCCAATTAGTTTTTTCAGCTTGAGCCATTAACTGCCTTCTTCTTCAAAAGCTGAAAAGCCTCAAATCAGGATATACAGTCTCTGGATCTTTGAGCTGCCTTCAGACGTGAGACGTGAAACACAGTTCATTTTGTACCTCAGGGAAACTTTCAAACAATTAAGTGTTATTATTTCCTCTTTTCCTTTGTGTAGTTTGACTGTGGTTTTCAAAAACATGGGAATGGTTTACTGAATGGCACACAAATGATGAAAGAGCACTCAGAAATACCTACGTGCTTGTTCTTGTTGCACTTCGTGTAATATGCATTCATGTACATGAGAGCTTGCATGACATTTACACAAGAGCATGAGTTAATCACTAACCTACAGACTGTGTGTTTGTTTGTTTTTGTATTTCTGTATTAATCTTGTAATTGCACTCAATGCATCTACTTTGCGTATGAAATGGGAGCATTCTGCTGCAGCTTTTATGAAGTATTTCGTATAAAATGCACAACAGTCTACATCTATCGGATCCAAACCTTCCCTATATGAAATGTGCCATTGTTTTCTCGTATGTTTTTGCAAAAGGGGTATTTGTTACATAAAGTCCCAGTGTTTTATACTGTCTATTAACAAAAAAGATCTGCATACGACATCAACTTTTGTGGGCAAATAGGCAGCTGGTAATTTAAAATGCGTTGCTGCAGCAGGTTTACGTGTTGTTTTTATTTCTCAGATAGGTACACCTTGTTCGGTTACTGGGAAGTTTATAATTCTGAGGAGAGCGTTGTTGAGTAAATCACTGTTACACACACAGTCACTCAAAGAAAACAACAGATCCCTCTCTCAGAGTGGTCTGAGAAAACGACACCAGAGTCCTGGCAACACCACTGGTCCCAACATTGCCAATTTTCAGAGTACTCTGCGTAAAGTAATGTTCACATGGGATGGAAGATGAATGATTGCGTCAGCGTGTAGCCTTGGATGACAGATTCATTTGATATTTGTTCATGGATGTAAAACTTTGATTATAGCATGTTTGTTCTTTTTTAAACTGCAACTGAAACTATGTCCACCTCTAAGTTTGGTTGGAAAGAGAGAGGAGCAATGGATCTGATCCACTGTCAGACGTGAGTGTGAAACACACATCATTGAGAACATGCAATTGGTGGATAAGTGGCAAACTACAAAAAGTAATATGTTTTTTTTTTGTTTTTTTTTTGCTTGTTGTGTTGTAGTGTCCCTGTTACAGTTTTCTTTTTTATTTTTATTTTTTAAAAAGTCATTTATAAAATGATAAATCACATTCCAGAATAATTTCTGAGTGAGAACGGCATGAGTGAAAACTGTGCATGTGGGTTATTTGACATTCTACGTACATCATTAAACTACTGGTAGCATTGGTAGCACTGTGGTCACTGCACTGGAGAAAAGAATGCATGCTTATTATCTGATGCAGCGATTGTTTTACTCCTGATTTCATAATAATAACAATAATGTCTCTGTTCAGTATCTAATAAACTACTAACTGCATCTTTTGTAATAATATAACAGCGTACTGATATATACTTATTAATACTAAACACTTGAATCACACGTGTCTACTACTTTGAATTAGCCATACAAATATGCTTGTTTATATCTATAATGCTTCTAGTTCATCTGTGTCCACTGGTCAAACCTGTACACAAGCATGCAGGCCCACACACCTGCAGCTCTTCCTTCAATAACGACGCTCTAGTGCACTCTAGTGGTAACGAGCTGTTACTGCACAATACCCAAGAGGAGTACGGACTCGGATTTTTTTTTATTTTTTTATTGAAAGTTTTCTCTAAAAAGAAGAAGAAAAAAACTAATAAAAACAAACAAAAAAGAGGGACACATTTGAAACTACAGCAATATCCACTGGTTCTACAGACACTCTCAAAAACCACAATTCGAAAGACATGGGAGGCATGTGACCAAGCAAATAAAAAAATAGCATCATCAAAGTTATTTCTGTTGCATCTTCTTTTACACACCTGTACAAAAAAAAAGATCTCATAAATATTACTTTTGCTTTCACATCCCCTCTCTCTCTGTCTCTCTCTTCTTTCAATAATTTATTTTCCACTAGAGGTTTGTATCTGCTTGATTTTGGTTGAACCATGCTTTCTCTATGCCCGTCAGTTCCTGTGTCCCCTTTAGCTTTTGTAAGGCTCATGACCTCAGAATCAGTATTAGCCAGCAAAAGTCCATACAGAGTTTCTTTCTTGCTTTTTTTTTTTTTTTTTTTTTTTTGCTTTTTACATTCTCAACAATCATAATGCGGATTCCTATTTTATTTTTTACTTCTTTATCCTGGCTTAAGAAGGTCAATTACTCTAACTCTGGAGGACGATCCAACACAAGACAACCTCAATCTTCAATACTGAAAAAGTCTTTAGCAGCTCACACATCATAATCAATTATAATAATAAAAAAAAATAAAAATAAAAAAAGACAATTGAAAAGCATTATGAAAAACAATCTCCTCGTCATTTTAAGGAGAACACACACAAGCTGAAATGATTTTGTTCTGCAGAAATGCCCTTTCCTCTTACAGTGGTCATTGACCTGCTCACATTTTCAGCAGGTAGTGTCTGGCAAGATGGAGACATGTAACAGTTGGTTGGATTATGGATTTGAGATTGGAAGGATTAAATCTGTAAGAATTCAGGAAGCAGTCGTCGGCATGTGAGCGTCGTGGGATTTGAGGTGTGAGTTCAGTCAATGCCGCTCGAGGAGGATGGGTGAAAATTTAATAGTCACATATTCCACAGGATCTCTCACTGGGCCTTATGGCGCCACTTCAGATCATCATCAGTCGCGTGACAAAAGAAAGCAGTGGTTGAGGCAGTTGAGTTAAAGACTACTGCATGTTCGCATCCGCTGATAAGATCACCTCACACACCAGCAGCGTGACGAGGACGGACCAAAAAAATAAGGATAAGAAAAAAGCAACACGAGGAAGATCTCTTCACTACCTAGTTTCTTCATCTTTGGTATAAAATATGCCACCTGTGGGCTGCGTTTGTTCAACAGTTAAGAAAGACTCAAGAAACTGTCAACAGTTTTACTAAAACTATTGCTTTTTGCACATTTAAAAATCCTAGCGTTTTTTTCCCCCTCTTTTCGTCTTAAAGTCAGATCCTTTTTTTCTTCTCTTTTTGCAGCGAGACAAGCAAAGCAGGCAAAGCATAAACCTTCTTAAAAGACGGCAATCAAAAAAAAAAACAGGAGAAAAAATGAAAACTTGGTGGAGAAAAAGTAAAAAAAAAGAAAGATCTTAACTTCCAGGGAGCAGCAGAGTGACCCTTCCCACAAGTCGCATTAAAGACTTTATTTTCTTTACCAGCCAACATCAGCTGCGCCTCACCACATAATTTAAAATCATCTTCATACAAACACAACCCTATTTTTTGTAAATCCTGTACAGATAGTTTTGATTTAATCTCTGAGGCTCTCAGATAATCATCCAAGTTCCTCTCAAATCATTCAACCCCTCAAGTCCTTTTATATTTTAAAAAGAATTCAACACGATGGAAACTTTTTCTTTATTTCCAAAGTTTGATAAAATTAAGGCAATAAAGATTTACGAAAACATTGATATTCTAGAAAACTACGGAAATAATAAAAAGGATGAAAATAATGTAGCTTAATATCAAAGGAAGACAGCCTGTATTTTTTTTTCTAGACTTTGCTTCCTTTGTTTTGTTTTTTTTTGTTTGTTTTTTTAATAAAAAATGTCAGAAAATCTACCTGCACATTCAAATGTTCCTTTTGTTTTATGTACAGTCGGTTTAGAGTTTAGATTTCAGTCCGTGTTTTCTCCTTTTTTTTCCTTTGGAGGAAAAGTCCAGTCTCAAGGTGAAAAATGATGAACTCAAAGTTGCGGACTGCGATTGATTTCATTGTCCTCTAGTTCGGCAAACCATCATTTTATTTTTTTCTTGTCTTTTTCTTGGTTCAGTCGGGTAAGAAAGATAATTGATTTTTTTTTTTCCTCCATTTAGTCTTTTATTTGGTGCCTGCGCACAGTGGAAGCATTCTCCCCTCCGAGTTGTCCGTGTCACCTTTATATTTTTTTATTTTTTTGTTGTTTTGTTTTGCTTCTGTGTCATTTTGATTCGTTTCTCCCCGTGCCTCCAGCGCCTCAGTGCAGTCCTTCTAAAGGCAATGCAGCAATGACTCCTACCGGTCTGGTTATCTGAAGGAGACAGGAGACAAGTCAGTGAAAATGCGGCGACTCTGGGCAATGTTACAGTCTCTAAAGCAGGGGAGACATTCTTTGTACAAGCACTATGTGTAAAGGAAACCACCAGCGGGTTATCTAGGGGGCGGAAAAACAAGACCAACTAAGGGAAAAAGAGAAAAGGTGCCATGGGTCGGCAAACAAGCCAAGGCCGACACGATTCTTTGACTACAGCAGCAAAATGTGGCACAGCATTTTGCCCGTACATTGTAGTCCTCTCTGGCTAATTATGCACACAAACACCATTCAGCATGATTTCTAATCCTTGGAAGACAAGCATAGCAAACACCGCTGTAGTACATTTTACGAGTGTAAGTACAAGACAGTGTTGTGTATTCTACTACCACTCATGTCCCTCTATCTGCCAAAGGTCTCTACCATGCTCATATGCAAAAGATAAACAAAATGACTGATGTCTGTGCAGGTTTGAACAGGACACTGAGAGATCTCTTTCAAACAGACTTTTCCAGTAAGTGATGTGGGATCAAGCCCACAATCCTGGAAGCTGTAAGTTTGTACTCCAAACACAATAACTCCGAAGAGCTGGATTAGACTAACTCAGGCTGCTTAAGCCTTAAGTTAAACCTCGGATAAGCTTTTCAAAACATTTTCACACCCAACAAGACTTGTGGATGTTGTTTCCCGGTGCTTACTCATTTTGAATTTCATATGAATGAGTGAATGAGTTGCAGAAATCTATTTATTAATGAAAATGGTGATGGTTTTCCTTGGTTTTATATGTGCTGCCTTCAAAAGGATTAATAACACCTCTTTTTATCTGTTATGCCAAGTGAAAATGTGAAGGAGGTAGACAGACTGAACCTCTTCAGCTTTATCATAAAACAGAAAAAATGTCAGCGATCTGTAAAAAAAACCCAAAAACTATATAAACAATAAGACGCAGCTAACTGCCAAAATCCCACTCTGTCAACCGACGTTCATACTAGTCGACATCCGATTTCAACTCAACTGCAGTCATCGCGTTCATGAATATAAACCAGGGGAGCAAACCTCAGTGCAATGTGGTGCAATACTGTGAAACAAAACTGTGGAAAACAGCACAGACTTCAAGTCATTGCGCTCACTTAGACTGCTGGTAAGAATAGGCTGAGGCATGATCTCCTGTATTCTCCACCGATAAAGGCTGCTGCCCGCTGGCGTCCTGTGAGGAGGGGGCAGCTGTCTGTGGAGAAGGGTCTGTCACCACGCCCTGACCAGAAACACAGTCACAGAAACAAAGTCAGATAAGAAATCTTGAACACGGGTGTCAAACTCATGTTATTTCACCTACAGCTCAATTTGATCTCAAGCAGTCGGACAAGCAAGATAACAGCGTGATAACCTATAAGTAACGGCAACTCCACACTTTTCATTTGTTCTAGTGCAAAGAAGAACAAGTAAATTAGGAGAATGTTTACATTTAATAAACTATCCTTTAAAAAGGATGTGTTCTTGTGTTCTGTCCACTTCTCTTACTAAAACAGTGGACGGATTAGTCCAGGATAGCAGTTCACACCTTGCAAATTCATGCTGCGGGCCATATTAGTCCCTCTGGCGGGCTGCTTTTGGCCCGCGGGCTGTATGTTTGACACCTATGAGTTGGAAGGTTTCATTTCCACTGAACAAGTGAGATAAACTAAAGACTCACTTCTTTTCCACTGAATACAGATTAGAGCATATACCGGCTACTTACAAAATCAACTTTGGATTGTTTGAAGGGGATATTTTCAACTGCTTGAGGCGAGCTCCGTTTAATTACTGACGTTTCTGCTTGGAAGAATTTGCAGTTCAATTCTTCTGACCTTAGGGAGTTTGGTATAAATTATTTATTTAACCTGAAGTGTCTCATGTATCACAGAAGACCTTTGACCAAAACTGCAGACTTAATTTTTTTCCCCACACTACAACACAATGTAGTAGCATCTACTGTAGCTTCACGCTCATTTTTAACCCCACTGCAATAAATAATCTAACCCTTTAAAGGCCACTATCTGAACAGATACAACTTGTCCTTACGTCCACTGTGATGGCAGAGGCAGGCACTGCAGTGTACTGGGGAATGTAGGTTCCTTGCATAGGAGCAGCCGCTGCAGCAGACATGTACTGCAAGACAAGAGGAAAGACAAAGACAGTAATATATTATATGCACAAGCAGTATGCAGCATATGTCCAGAAACCCTACTATTTAATACTATGTAGAAGGAGTATGCTGTTAGTAACTTAACTATCTTTTATCAGCTCACAATACAGTATATACTTCAGCTGTGTCTCAAGGTCATTGCACATTTTAGACTGCAAACAGAAAAAGGCTTCTTTTCCAATTTCACTATGGGATTTTACTCAGAGAAGGTCACAGACATCTGTATGAAGAATACTGGGTGAACTCCAAGGATGAAGACACACATGCACGCAGAGCGAGGCGAGGCGGCTAAAGGGGAGACTCACCGCGCCCGTAGGGCCCAGAGACAGGTGGTTCATCTGCTGGGTGAGAGGAGCCATCACACCGGAGGGGTGAAGAGACAAACTGGGCTCTATGGCCGCGGCTGGGGTGATCACAGCACCCTGAGGCAAGGAAGGAAGGGAGGATATGACACTGTTGTCAGTCTTTTGGCAAGAAAGAAAATGTATTTTGACCAGTTAAAATTAAACATACATGAGTAATTTTCAACGGACATGTCATCCCAAATGACAAAGTGCAAATCTAATGATGATCAAAAACTGAATCCAAAGTATTTAGACCCTTTAGTGTGACTCTGCAGGTCATTTGCTATAGCCTGGCTGGAGTTCACAAGTCAAAGTGCATTTCAGTGCAAAAACAAGGTCATGACATCCAAGAAACTCTCTGTAAGGAGTTTGCTAAATGCGTTTAAAGGACTCTGACGGCATGAGGATAATAATTCTCTGACGAGGTGAAAACTAAACAATCTGGATGTGGCTAACACAGCACCAGCCCTACACGGAAGCATTGAGGTTAGAGTCCATATGTAACCGAACATTAAAAAACAGGATTTTACTGTACAGAGACGTCATTAAGAGCAAAAAGGGCAAATTTAAAATGTAAAACAACTGAGGATGTCTGAACACTTAAGTCTTCCTTTAAAACATGAATCACAGCAAAATAAAATACGTCTCCGTGTCTTTACTGGCACAAGGAAAAAAGCTCCCATTAACTTTTATGACAACATAAAATGGTTTGTCTTCACCTGGCAATGCAAGCCTTGAGGCGCCGTGCCAGACAGGCTTGACAGAACATGCTTGTGAATGAAGCGCAGAAGCGTTTACTGTAATTCTCTTTGCGAGTACTTTGATGCCCCCTAACACCTTGATGCGCTGAGCACTACTTCTCCAGCACAGCTCCCATACAGCCTCAGCAGCTCTGTAAAGATTTAATAGACGAACACTGCGAGATGCCAGGCAACATTCCTGCAGAGGTAAACGCTGTTTATTTGTGATAGCTGTTTAACTACACTTCCCATGAGCACAGACAGCATCAGTGGATATGTGTCAGCATTGCTCCGGAGAGCAGTTGGCACCTCTATAGTTGCAAGTCGAGACAGGATGTTGGAAGAACACAGGTATTGAGTTTTGGTATTTTAGGCTCGGGCCCAGCTGTATGGCAGCCGTCTTCACATCTCTGCATCTGTAGGGTTTCGCGGGGAGGCTCGCAAGAGCCCGAGCCCGCGTAGGCAGGCACACGCTGAGTAATGAAAGATCTAGCTATTCCTTTTGAAAACACAAGCAGCCTGTCAGAGTTGTTCACAGCAGAGGGATCTATAAGTTAAGAGCCTTATGTCAGCAAGCTTCACACACAGTCTCTCACTTTATCAAATCTCTCAGCAGGATATACATATATATAAAAGGAAACAAACAAGGGAGACCTACACAAAATTAGGAAAGTGGTCATAATGTTATGCCTGATTGGTGTATAGAGGGTAGCAGATACATCTGAAGAGTTGTGAGATTTATGGGGAGGAAAGAACAACTACCAAGTTTAGATATGAAATGTTGGATCATTTGAACCGTGATCGAGCAGAGAATCTATTTAAAATCTAAAAAGTTGGAAACGGTATTGTATTTTAAAAGCTTGCTTTATTATCTATTGTGTAAATAACTCCATATTAATATTAAGTAACCCGGTCAAATAAACATACTTCAAGGGAAGTATAAAGTGCATCAAATAGAAATAATAAATAAAGTACCTCAAAAATGTACTTAGGCACAGTACTTGAGTAAACGCACTTAGCTGCTTTCCACTATTACTGTGAGGACACCGGGGGACTTGTCTTTGCCTGCCATTTTTCCAGTAGAGAAGTGAAGCAGGCTGGCTGAGTGCTGCGCTGTGCAGCATCAAACACCCAGTATTAGTGATAATGACACCCATTTATTGAGGAAAAACAACTAACTGCTGCTTCTCTGATGGAGGCTCTGTGTGTGTGTGTGTGTGTGTGTGAGAGAGCATACAAAGAAAGTGAACCGGTATTGTTTGCTCCCTCCTAGGTGGTGGTGTGCTCTGAAATGCAGATGCTTGTATAACGCTACAAACAGATTTTCCGTTACGGAGCCACACCCTCCTTCTCTGTTATTACAGACAAAAGGGACACATGTGCTTTACAGGACTAGGAGGAGCAAAAACTCCAGCATTGCTAGGTTGCAGGCTGCAAACATGCACCCAGATGCATGCATGGGCGACAGATCTGCACACTGCCAGATAAAAATGAGAGTTATCTGCAATGCTTGCATGCTGAGATGTGTGCTGCTTTCTTCTGACACATTTCTCATGCCTTTGTCTCCTCAGATGGGTCTAACATGGCAATTTAGCTCGGGAAGATCTCGAATCCCAATCCCAATAAGCCGCCTTCCTTGTCTTTCTGGCTGTGTATGGTTAGGGTAATGCACTCATTTCCTGTAGAGGGATTTGTGAGTAATTATGCACAAAGAAGTCCCCTTGCTTATTAAGATGTAAAGACAGGGAGTTCAAGTAATCTGGGCATTCCACCAAGGCTTGGAAACACACCGTCCTTAAAGTACTCCACTGCGTATCTAGGTGTGTTTAAAGGTGCAACTGACATAATCTGTGCTCGTGCTCATGTCTGCGAGTAAATACGATCGCGTGAGTATGCACAGCTTTATTCCTGTGCCACAATAAGAGCCCATAGCACTGCTTTTATATCATGAGAATAAAAGAATTCACTTTCAGTAACAGATCGCGTTTGTCCGTGATCCACGCGGTGACACTCCTGTTCTTGTGCCCCAAGCGTGTGAAAATGTCAAACTGCAAGATGGACCGTTGACTTGAGTGATTAGCAGAGCCGCGCGTGTGTGCGCCTCAACCTAAATGTGTCAATGAGCGCACACCATTAATCAGAGTTACCAGTCATTAGCCGCGCTACAGCAGTGAGGAAGCCGCTGCTGCTGCCATAGGAACAGAATTAAGCCGCTGTGCCTCTCTCTCCGTCTCCCTCCACGATGCGGCTTTAATATGCCAAGCTCCTCTGTATCCAGGAAATACAATGACTAGCCTTCGCCTTTGTTGTCTAACAGGGATTTTGACTATGCGCAGACAAGACTGGGGAACAGGCGCGCAGAGCCCAGACATGCGTTTGCAGCAGTTGTTTTCTTTTCTTTGTTCTTGATTTATTCTTTGTAATCCCTTCTTTCCACTCCTTTCCCTGCGCCTGCCCCTCTCCCCTGTCCTCCCTCTGTCAAATCCACAGAGCGCTGGAATTCATCTTTTATTTCTCTCTCTCTTTCACCCTCTCTCTCTCTCTTCTGTCCTGTTCTCCATCTCCAACCAAGTCCTAGGAAGACGTATCAAGCGGCCTGCCAAATAATTAGATGGGACATTTGTTTGGAAACACATTTACAGAAGGGTATTATCCTCTCTCAGAGACATAATTTTAATCAGATATGACAACAGAATGTGTGTAGGATTTGCCAGACAGACAAGAGGAGGAAGACACATAGAAAGAGAACGCAACCAGGAGGAAGCAACAGAATTTTTAATGTCTTCTGCGTGAACTATTTGGCTGATAAACCGTATCTTTGCTGCCTGTATCCTCAACCACACCAACAGCTGATAGTTTCAGTGAAGCACAGCTGAATTCTTACAGGTATAAAAAGTTGAAGTTGGCAGGAAACCAGCTCACCAACATAATAGGAATCTTTGTTTCTTTGTAAGTGAAACCAACTGTATTTTGCAGGAAAAAAACACCTGTGGGCGAGGAGCTAGCTGTGCTGTGAATAGTTTTCCTCCGTTACAAGACTCCTGGAGTAGACAGTGACCAGATAATGCGATGCGACTGCAGACTTTGGCCAACCACGACGGCCACAATCACGCATACTCTCACTGGTTTACACACTTGTCTTCATTGACTCTTTGCTTCATGGACAATAGGGACAATTCAAACCACTGGATGTCTATATTAAATGTGTCTTCTGCAGGCTACTTTAAGATTTACTATCAGAGTAACGGTGGAACTGTGACCTACCGTGTTTAAATTCATCTGACGCCCTCCCAAGGTTACTATAAGATATATCTATTAAAATCTCTGCCTGTGCTTTTCTAATCCACACGTACTGAGAAGGAAACTACTTGTGTATTGAACTTTTGTAGGTGATTTTGTAGGTGCTTGGAGTAGTTACAGATTTTAGTTAAGGCTTTACATTGATATAGCTGCATGCTGTGCCTGGCCGAAATGAAAGAAACCCTAAGTCTGTGTCAAGGTTATGTTTGGGATCTAGAAAGTGCATGTGTGTGTGTCTATGTGTGCTCGGTAAGAGACAGAGCTCAGAAAATCTAAATCCCTTACACCCCCAAGCTGCAGTTTCACTGCAAACCAGCAGGGAGCAACCTTTTATTATAGATTTTTGAATCGGCTTCGCTGAGCTTGGAGCAGCTTCAGGGCGGCTGATTCAGCAGAGCACCGTTGAGATTTTTTATTTATTTATTTTTTCTCAGCCTGACCTGGGTTTGACACTCATACGCTGCACTTGTTGGAAACTGAACATTTTTATTTTACTACTTGGCTTTTCGCAGTCTGGCTGTGATTCGTAGGGATTTGTCACGTGACTTGCGGTTATTCCATCTTTTCCATTTCTTTATTATGAGGGAGGATTACAGGACCTGCTGAATAATTGAGGAACTACAGGGAGATATTTAAGACCGGTGTAACACATGACACACAAACAGAGGAAAGGTTAAAACACTTACTGTAGGTTGCATAACATACTGTTGATGTGGCATCCAAGATGTACTCTGGACCTGAAGAGAAGAGAAGAGAAGCCGGGGGTGACGAAATAGATTGAAGAAGGATGGAGAGCAGGACAAAAGGAAGGACAAGAAAAATAAAGTAATTAAAAAAGGAGGGGATGGGCACGAGTAGGAGGATGCAGAAGGAAGGTCAGGAATAGATGAGAGGAAAGGGAAGATCAAAAAGAAGATTGTTGTAAGTGGGTAGAGAATTGAGGACGGGAGAACATAAAGAAAGACAATTGGAAGACAGAATGACAGGAAGGGAGGGAAAATGAGAAAAGCAGAGAAGAGAAGAAAGAAAATTAATCATTAGCTCAAGTCTTTACAAGCCCATTTCAGAGTCTCGGTCCCTGCGGCAACACGTCTTAAAGAATATTACAGCGCTAACTGAGGGTCCACTATATAGTATGTGATGTTGTAATTATAACAGGATATGAGCAAAACAGTATAACAATTACTGCTCCACAGTGAGGGTTTCATCATCAAAGCCTGTCTTGGCCACAAATCACTACTTTCATCTTGGTCCTGCTTCTCGCTGCCCACTGTCCAACCCTAACATGAGGAGAAACATGTCCCTGAGGGCCCCTTTGTCACATGTATGTGCATTCATTAATTATACGTGTACTTGTTTACCTATGTCTATCTACGTGAAGGCAAAGCAAGTTCACTTCTTCTTGTGCACCGCCAAAGATATGTGCCTTTGCATTTGTCTCTCTAATTTACAGCAGTATCTAATGCTTGTTAAAACCTCTGGGGGGGTAGCCAGTGTTTGTTTTAAAAATCTATGTGTTTGACAAACTGAGGATTGAGTACTGAGTTGACTGCTCAAAGAACCGCGGGTACGTTGCTGGACTGGCTCTGACGTGGCTGGGTGGTGCGTTGTGAGAGACGATGCAACATATGGGAGCAGAGAAATAAAAGGAGTGTTTTGCAGAAGAAGTGCTGGAGCTTGTGTTTTACCACTGCTGGACTAAGAACTGCTATAAATGCAAAGATGCGATATTTGAATTTCTGTGCTTGATTATTTTTTTGATGAAAGACAACATCTGCCGGTGTGACCTGTGTACCCAGAGATTACACTTGGACAGCAGCGGCAATTTTTCATTTCGCTGATTACATGGGACAGGATAAGGCTACTATTGTCCTGTGGTTTTCTTTCGTCAGAAAAGATCAATACTAACAACGGGTATGTTAATAAAATGAGGCATACTGGTATTTACACGACACACAGAGAAATCTGGTCATGCATATTCCTATGCAGCACGTGCATGATAAATAGTATCATGGATGCAGCGCAGTATTTGTGCAGACACACATGATTAACAAATAAAAACTGGCATCTCTGAAATTGCTGCCTGACATTTCTGTAATTGTTTGTCTTAAATTAATTTGACTGCACCTTGACTTGGCTTGTTACATCACGGTAATCCACACGCTAGAGACTAGAATGAATCATCTCTCAATGCTTTTAATCATAACCAGTATTTAAAAATTACATTACAAAATGACAAAATTGAGACACTTCTGGAACTTGGCTGAAGCTAGCGACACAGAGCTATATTTATGCGCTGGCTATATTCATGGACGCACAGTTGATCCAAGATTCCAGTCATAAAATTTGCATTTTGATTTACAGCAGATAAGTTTGGGGCTTCAGATTAATGAGGAAAATAAAAGGTAATTAGGATCTCTGAACAGCGTCTTTGCTTTGTTTATTTAAAACAAGCTTATTTCAGAGTGGCGTTATCACACCGTCATGCTAAGAATGCTCCCTTAAAATGACAGATGCAAGGAGATAGAGCCAATAGAAATAGAATAAAAAAAAAAGTTAAAAATATATAGAAAATAAGATGCAGATAAGATACATCAGGAGGATGGTGCAATGATATGTGACTGATGCACAGGTAAGCACAATTCAGACTAGGCATGTCCCAGTTTCTTTCTGTGTGGATTTGATGAAAGTAGGCAAACATCCAAGTCAAGAGGGCACACACAGATATTCTTCAAATGCAAAAATATTTTCACAACATGATCACCTAGAATGAATAAATTGTAGCGCAACTGATCAGCGTGAGTCAGGAGAGGCCAGTTCTTTACGACGATATGTGGCTTTTCCTAGCAAACCCACTGGTCTGAGCTCTTCCGGTTTCTCCTTTCGAATGGCAGTCTACTGTTACTGCTAGTTTGGAGTTATTTCCTATCACGCAGACACTGAATGTACACTGATCAGGCATAACATTATGACCATCTTCCTAATGTTGTGTAGGTCTCCCTTGTGCCTCCTGTGACTCATCAGAGAATGGACATGGGCCTTCCGAGGGTGTCCTGTGGTGTGTGTCAACAGGATGTTGTCAGTGGGAGTCTCTGGGTCCTGTAGTTTGAGGGGAGGGTCCTCTGTGGATCATCCCACAGATACTTGAGTGAATTAGGAGACCAGGAATTTGGAGGCCAGCTTTTTCATGTTTTTGTTTTTTTTTTTGAGTTGTTCCTAAACTGTTTTTGTGAGTCTGCATCCTGCTGGGGGTGGCTGTTTCCATGGTCAATGACATATGCTCCTCCTGCCGGGGTTCATAATGTTATGTCCGATCTGTGTATGAGCTGGCTGTTGGAAGTATCAGTGTGAGGTGAAGGCACAGTCAGGGCTTCTTTGCCAGTAGTTCTTTGGTGTCTTTTTGGTGTGCCTGGGCCATTAAGCTAACAAATCAAACTTCTGAGAGGGTCCACCCACCTGATATGTGGAGACAGGAGAGGCAATGAAGGGTGTGATTGACGTCTGAGCAATCATCCGATTGGTGGAGATGCTGTATGGCGAAGAGTAGAACCTAAGGAAGCACAAAAGATACATTTTAATTTTGAACATCTATATCAGCATACTTACCAAAATTGGGTAAAATTGCAAGAGTATGATAAGACCAGTCAAGAAGCTGCACTGCACATACAGGTTTTGATCTCCATACGCAGCCATGTGCAGATTAACGTTTCGTACCCGGTAAGCTTCAAGACAGCCCCAACAAAATGGATCAGACATCATCAAAGCTGTCATGGAAACAATAAATATTGCAGCTTCACTCTGTGCCACGCCATCAAAGACGTTGCCGAATGAGACTTGACACTGCACCGGAGTACACGTCATGTTACAAAGGAGTCTGGTGCGCTGCTATGCATAATAATGAATTATCGCCTTAATGTGCGAGTGGGTGAAACATTTCAATATTACCCTTTATGTACCCGCCTACGCATGTCCCACATCCCAGAGAACGATGCCTCTGTAACATCTGCATTTAATACTCGGTACGCTTCTCTACCTACACCTTTGTTTGCCCTTCCAAGTTTGCTCCGTCTCTCCCTTTTTTTTTTATTTCACCCCCTCAACCCTGCCGCGGTAGAATGCTGTGGCTCGCAGTGCTTTATTTATCATTGTGTACCTAGAGAGGACATGTTTCATCCGCTAGGCCGTGTTGCTGTGCCCGATCGATCCCAAAGTGTCTGTTGACTGAATAATGGAGGAAGGGAGGGGAGGAAAAGAGAGGGGCAGAGATGGAGAGAGAGAAGCCCTCCTCTATCTAACTCTAACACACAGCCATGACTATATAAAAAGGAACTTGCCGGGAGTTTCTTAATTACTTATTTGACTGATTTGCTATATTTTGAACGTAGAGATGCTTTATTTATGTTAACTACCACATATATAAACTATACAGAGATGATAGTGGGGCTCAGCAACCAGTCAAAGACAGAAAGACGTAGACGGATCGGTGCTGCTCCGCTGCGACACAAGCCCACATCTCATTTCAAGGGTGAAATGGGTTCCCGAGGTGGCCACCTGTCCTGTTATTGCACTTTCTGTTTCGCATTACACACGGTCAGCGGCGGCGGCGAGCAGTTTCGAGCCTCCGCCGCGAGATGCAAACCCTCAGATACCTTTAAACGGTGGCAGCCGAGGGTTTGTTCAGGCAGCTGATTTCCAACTGCCAGCCATGAGTTGCAGAGTCATCCAGCATCCCTGCAGGATTCTTACGCTCTACTTGGTGCCCTGAAGGCTAAGTCATAGTTGTGTATGAAGAGTAGAAGTACAATAATTAGTCTCTGTTTTCCAAAAATATAATGCATTTCATGACTGTGCAACCAGAAAAAGAAAATCTCACTAATTAGCAGCGGGTTCAGCTCTGGTTCACGTGCAGGCTGATCGTGTGCTCTTCCTAGCTGTGATGCAGCCTGCTGACTTCACTTAAGTCCTTAAAGGAACTTGTTTCTCATTGCACCTTTCAGCTCTGGTTTAACTTAATGTCTCCATAGCACAGAAGCAAACAACTATCGACCGCTATAGACACAACACGAAAAGATGAGCAGCGATAGATGGATTTAAGCAGCAGAACACGCTGGAACATGTTTGTCAAAGTGATGATCTCGAGAAAAAAACCAAAATATCTCCCTTGCCGCCACGGTATGGATCCATCTTTTGCACTGTACAATGAATCTATGACTTGCATTAGAGATACTGTATTACTGTCACTGATGAATACAAATGAGGGAAAGCGGTCGGGTTATTCAATATGCTTCTCAGATTGTGTTTATTGTATTTTTCATTAGAGTGATGTGTATTGAGAGAGAGAAGTAGTAGGCAGAGGACAGATCCAAGGTTATTGATGGAGGCTATTAGCCCCAAGCAGCACGCTGTCAATGGGGACTCCAGCGTGGCTGTTTAAACAATGCACTAACATGTAATTGCGAACAGAACATTACTACGGGATTGAATTTAAAACCTCTGCGAATCCCCGGCGTGATCTAAACGCCCTGTCAGGAGTTGTCCTGAAAAATAAGGCAATGATTTAGTGCTGACCTCGGTGACTTTTCAGCTGAGAAATGTGGGGAAGCATGCTAAAATATATATGCGCATGTGTGGGTAGGGGAGAGAGAGAGAGCGAGCGAGAGAGAAGAATGGGAGGATATGTGCAGGCACAGGTAAGAAATTGAGGTAAGAAGAGAAAGAGAAAGAAGAATGAGAAGAAAACGGATGGGAAATGGTCCAGATAGGAGGAAACAGACAAAATAGAAAAACGAATTTATGATAAAAGAGGACTCTGGCCAGCAGCGACACATGTTTCCAATATCACCAGACTGGCATCAAAATCCAGCTGTCCTCGAGCAGAGGGACAAGCAAACCTGTAATTGATTCATACTCTTACCCTATCCTTGGGCTGACTTTATTTTTGCCTTTGCCCTCCTCTTGACCCGGCGCGGCCCTCCATTCTTATTCAATCCCCTTCCCTCCCTGCTTTTCGCCTCTCTAATTAGCTGCATTAGCATTTCACAGTCATTTAGTGCCTCGCCGGAAGGAGCTCCACTGACCTCGGAAGGGAGGTCGGAGAGGACTTAAACACCACAAGCGCACAGATGCTCGCGTGTGAGCGAGCATTTATTCCGTGCGAGAAAATGTACACACGCAAAAAGACACCAGAGATGAGCCAAAGCAAAACAGCTGCACGGAAATAGAGCGTAGAAATTAACGAGATAACAAAAGCAAGACGATGAAAAAAAAGACAGGTTCAAAGGTGAAATGAATGTAAAGGTGAAATGAATGTAAAGGTGAGTAAAACTGACATCCTGTTGTTTGGAAAGAAGGCATATAAGAGGAAATTAGGAGTGAACTAACAAGAGGAGGAGAAGAGGAACACAAGAGCTAGAGGGAAGCATCTCCTGGGATCGCATCACCAGCAGCATTCCTAGCAGACAGGACCGATCTCCAATTTCCCCCTGAAACAGTCAGACACTGCGCTCCCCGCATTCGGCTTGGGAGCACTGCAGATAGCCCTGGCTGACGAAAGTCTTACAGCGGCGCTGCAACACCGCCCATCTCCCCTGTCTGCAATCAAAACCTACATGTCTGACAGCTTGTATGCATAGGTGCATGAATAAATGAGCCATCTGGATCAGTCAGATTTCCGAATGAAGGCGAGATAGACGGAGTATGTGCATATCCACGTGTTAACAACCTTTGTGTTCTGTGTCAGTCTGCGCACATTTATGTGTGGCCCTCTTGCTCGGATGAAAGTATCCGTGCTGACGGCTGGCTGGCATCGTTGCAGGTCCTCCGCAGTAAGTGTCACTTTTGTACAGGCTGAAGAGGTACACTGGTACAGGAGTTGGGACTCCATATATTAATAATACTTTTTTTCTACGAATCAAACTTGAGGTCTACAAACATCTCAAGTTACAGATATTTTAGAAATCCATGAAGAAAATCGTCCACCTACCCGTTCTGCATCGCTGTGGGATCATATGTCAACGCCATACCGCTCTGGAGAAAGAGAGAAAGGGAGACATTTGTACAACAAGTAAAACGAAAATAACTTTGAATATCTGTAATTAGTATTTAGTTTAGTCTTAATTTGGGGAGTGGAAAATGACACAAGATTTTACTTAAAATCCACTACTGAATACAACCGGTGTTTACAATACCATCTGTGCCACAAAAATACAAAATGAGCCGGTTATTAAAGTCTTTGTGTGCGAGCTTAAGGGCCACTTATAACTGCACTTATCTTTTTTCGCGATTATAGCAAACATATCCTCAAAAGAAGGACATCGAGGGACAAGCGTTTCGTAAAATCATGGTTTAAAGATGGCTCACTTGAACCAATGGAAGAAAATGTAGTGTTTTCAGACGTTATGTTTTGTTAATAGAGTTTAAGTTGATTTAGAAAAAAATAGCTAAACATCTTATTTGACTAGATATGTTTTGAGAGGATAAGATGCACCTTCGCTTTTCTCCCAAAAGGAAACTTAAAGATCTAAAAACGAAATAGTGATTTTACAAATAATGACGTAAAGTGTCATAATGTACTGCATATGCACATACAGTGAAATGAAAGCAACACATGGAGGAAAACATCAGTCCACACTGGGTGACATGAGCTTAGGTGGCAGCACTTCTGAGTTAAAATCACCAGTTCTTCAAATTGTTTGGTGTAGTGGATGAAAAGAGGATCAGAAAGGCGAAATCTGAAGGAAAATTAAAGTCTAAAGTCCCTACACACATACAGGCTGAGAGAGAGGGAGAGAAGGAAAGAGAGAGAGAGATGGTGCAAGGTATCATAGTAAACCTCTTCAGTGGTCAAAATGCCTTTTTTTTTCTGAAAGCAGGTTGCTCAAAACTGAATTCAGACAAACATTTCTCATGAAACAACAAGCGGACGCCACAATGTCATTTTCCTATATCAATCCATAGCAGCTACAAGGCTCACTCCTTACTACCCTACTCAGTATTAATTAATAGGATACGTTTTTACATTCCAGCTGCAGGAAATACAAAGACAGAGTACATCAGCGGCAGATGAAACTCAAGTGTATCTTTGTATTTCCTCCTGCTGTCTTCTTCTCCAGCAAATGCTGTCGCTATCAAGTCAAGCTTTTATCATTAAGTGACACTTTTCCCTCTGAATGTTCCCTGTCTGCGTCTCACCGCCTCTATCAATGCGCAAATGAATGAGACTGTACTTCTCTTTGTTGTGTTTTGAGTAAGGTTTTTATCCACTCGGCTGGCTCCTGGCAATTTTGGACAAAACTTAAAAAAAACAATAGTATAGTTTTAGCGCTGTAATTATTTTTTTTTTCCATCTCTATCGCTGCCGCCCCCCTCCTCTGCGGACTGCAGCCCGACTCAAGTTATTTGTGCTTGTTCTATGCCCTGTGTGAGGCTCTTCTCTCCAAATTGGCACTTGAGTTGAGACGTCCTGCAGCTGAACTCCACAGCAATGATTCTCCCCCCAAACACTGTTTCTAGACTGCAGAAGCCACAACAGGAACGGCGAAACAGTAGGAACATCAAATATCGAAGATTAATTACTCCAAAATCTAGGGTGAAATTTCATACCCGATACACAATTATCACACTTTTCTCAATTTTATTCAGTCGTGATCTATTAAATTGTCGTTTGCAACAAAAGAAGCAGAGCAGCTCTTTGAAACGTCTTGATGTTTGCACGTTGCCCTCTAAGTTTGCTTCATTAAACGTTAAAAACTACACAATGGGTCCTCAGCTGCTGCACAGAAGTGACTGCGAGTGATTGTGTGTGTAATATGTGCTCATGTCATTGTCCCAAGGCCAGACTCATTTAGGAGTGGAGGGGTTCTGGGAGATTAGGATCGGTTGACTGAGTGTGAGGGCGCAATGAGGCACCTCAAAGCGTCTCCGCAGCCAGATGTCTCTATTAGTCGGCGTGGACTCCGAGCCCTGGTTCCGACAAATGTACCAACCTCTCAAGAGATACTTGGCAGTCAAGTGATGCTTGTCTTAGGACTTCGGCCGCTGAGAAATGTGCGGGGAGTCAAAGCACCGATCACTGATGACTTATGCATGTTAAGAACGGCCCAAAAGGATGAGAATCCCCAACACCAGGATGTCTAACGTGGAGGAGGCTCTGTAGTGAGGCGTCACATTTCTCTTTGAAATAAAAAATGCAGCCTGTGCATGGCTGCTACACACAGACACATACACACAAAGGTCAAACACGGCATCATCCTGTTGTTGTTGTGGCGGCTCTTGTTCGAGTGCACCATTTCAGCCTGGTTCCATTTCACTTCCCTTCACCACCGTGCTCTTAGCCAACCTCTGTGTAACACGAGCGTTGGGAAACTGTTAAAAAAAACAAAAGAACACACTCGGTGTGTGCGGGCGGCGACGCTATTATTCACTTTCCCTTGTTCTGTAAAATAAAGCTTCGGTATCGACACTGAAAACTTCTGAACTCTCCACATTGTGCAACAATCAATCTGCTTTCAATCTTCCACACAAGGTTTCATTTCGTCTGAAGATGACAGACGGGGGGTGGGAGTTTCAACAAAAGCAAAACCAACTTGGCACCGGGGTCTCAAAGGAACTGTACATTTTAAATTTAACAACGTTTATATATGCCAGCTTTCATACTGTCAGCCGCATCTCTAATTCAGCCAGCAATATGTTACTGGAAGTGAAAGCTGATAATGACCCCGCAGGGGGGCCTGTCGAGCTTTCCTGATTTCTGTTGTAAAATGTGGATAAGAAAGTAATGTCAAAGGGAGCATCAGCCAGATACTTAAGATTAAGAAAAAGATGACATACTAATGTTTCCCGTGAAGCAGCGTGATTGTACTGCTTGCTATTACACACAACAGTCTATTGTGCTGTATCCAATAGTAATTTTATTTCTCTGCGTATTATAATAAGATTACTGTAATCTGCGTAGCAAGGCTCGACTCTTATGAGAATTTGTGTCTGGAAATACACCAATTCAATTCAATTTCAACTGATACAGAGAAGAAAAAAACACCTCTGCGCTGCAACTGGATAGTCTTTCAAAAGATCAGAGCGACGAGATTAGTTCTGTATTCCTCTCGACAAATGCCTTAATCCCCGTTAACTCTCCGTCCTTTAAAGATATTTTTCTTTCAGTGCCTTTTTACAACAGAACCGTCAAAGGAATCTTAACGTCTCGCTTCTCCGATGGCAGCCATTTTGTTGCAAACAAAATAAACTCCACGGCGCTCGAATGATGTGTATGACTATGTTGTTGCTACTCTTCCATCCATAAGCACATGAAGAGAGCCAAAACTATCTGATTGTGCCTTCAGATCTTTGCTGGGTATAATAAACTTGAAACTGAGAGACTCCAAACCAAAAATTTTACTTCAAAAATTTTGTTGGCTGGGGCTAGCTTCCTAGCTAGTATTATTTAGCTAGAAAGTTGGGCACTCTGAAAAACTCACCTCCTCATTCACTAATTTCCGGTAGCTTTCTTTTATATTGGTAGAGGGTAAAAAGGATGATTTTATGACAGACTGAAACCATGGTCCCTGTGTTCCAGTTCAGTTCTGCTGTGGCTGGTAAAAGGAATCTTTCATGATGCTACGGCGGGGCTTTTTTTTCCTTTTCCTTTTTGATGATTAAATAAACTTTTAAGCCTCACCTCTCCTTCCCGTGTCCACGGTCGGCCATTCTGGGGATATTTGACCTGGGTCTGCCTCTTCTTCTGGCCTCCGTCAGCAAACTTGCACAGCAAAGGCTCTGCAGGGGCTGCAGAGTGAGTCATACAGAGAGGGAGACAAGGACAAACGCAGAGGTGGATTAATCATCTTAATAGCAGGTAAAAGTGAAATTTCATACCTTAGGTTAAGAGTTACTTTTCAGAGATTAGATTTAAAGACACAAGACACAAAGAGTGTTTTGCCGTGGCCTGAACAACAGCATAACATAAATCAGCTGGACCTGAAAGCAGCACTGGGGTTCTTGCATTTATCTCTTCCACCCCTAATCCGAACATCTAAACAACAGCGGTTATCGCACCATCTCTACAACTCCTACAACCACGCTTTCACAAAAGCAGCCTTGACGTAGAAACAAAAGCCACGGGCTAATCATCAAAGCTTGGGGAGCGCAGTTCAAACAACAAACCAAACAGGCATACTTAATACGCTAAATAACTCCACACAGTTTGACCCCCGGGCAATAGACGGCGATTGTGATTGCTCCAAAGACAACATGGTCCCTTTGTGGACCAGAGAAAGAAGAAAGGCTTGATTACAAATAGGATTAACTGAGTGTGACCTCCCATACAAAAGTTCACCAAACTTCAGTCCAATAAGCTGTAGTACATACCCTACAGGCTGCGGAAATAGAAGGGAGTAGCCGCGATCTGAAAGGATAATCCCAAAGAAAAAAACAAACAAGCTAAGGGTTTGCTCAGTGTTGATTTATTTTTATTCTAAACGCACATTTTGGAAATTATTAGGAACGAAGCGAGGGAACAATGGCTTTTATTTCTCAGACACGCTTCAGCAATCGCATGATAAAATCACACTGTGAAAAAAAAAAGACTTAGACAAAGACACTTGACGGCTTAAGTAGTGAGACCAGCATGTTCTCCCTCAAAAAATATCTAGTGTTAAGATAAAGCCACAAGCATCAGTTCTGGGATTTGCAATTGACTCTGAAGTTAACCTACCTGCTGCAATGTAAGACCCTGAGAGCAAACGCTCTGTCGACATACACTGATCAGCCACAACATTAAAACCACTACCAGCAGAAGGTAAATAACATTGATCATCTTGTGACGCAGTGTTCTGCTGGGAAACATTTGGACCTGACATTCATGTGGATGTTACTTAGACGTGTAGCACCCACCTAGACCAGACCAGGCACCCCCACCCCATAGCGATGACACTCCTTGATAACAGCAGTCATCCCCAGCAGGATGCAGCCTGACACAGGCACACACACACAAAAAACAATGGTTTAGGAACAACTGAAAAACTGCACAAGGTGTTGATCTGGCCTCCAAAGTCACTAGATCCCAAACTGATCAAGTATCTGTGGGATGATCCACAGAGGCCCCTCCCCTCAACCCATAGGACCCAAAGGCAACTGTCACCAAAGGACACCCTGAGGTCCATGTCCATTCTTTGATGACTCACAACTGTTTTGGAGGCACAAGAGAGACCTACACAATATCAGGAAGGTGGTCATAATGTTGTGCTTGATCGGTATACATAGTGTTTCCTCTTTGAAACAGCAACAAGTCCTTAGAAGGAAGGCTGGAATGCACTTTGTGTCCACTGTGGGGACCACTGTTTTTCTACTTAGTTTAGTTTTTGTTTTTTCATTTGCTGTGCGGTCAGATTCAGGCACCAACAATTTGGTTAGGGTTAAGCAACAAAACCATTTGTTAATGTTTAGGCAACACAATTACTTTGTTAGGTTTAGGAAAAGATCAGGGTTTGGCGATAAAACAGACCACAGCAACAGATGATGCTCAATGATCTGTGAGACAGACAAGGATATATTCCTTTTGATTTCTAGTTATCGATCGGTACTCGTGTAAACTTACAACCAGGATTCTATTTCACATATTTGTGTTACTCAGTAAAGCAGAAAGAGAATAGCTGAAGGTAAATCTGTCTCATAGGTCTTTTTGATAAGACACATTTTAATGCTGATATGGAATAAGAAACCTACTTCTAGGCATTGCTTTCCCCTAGTCACTTCCACCAAAGCATGTTCTGAGTCACTGATGCATCTTTAAAAGGGCTATTAGCCGGCGCTCTTGTCCCATTTAACTGGCAATGATCTCAAACTGTAAAGAAAGTCAAATCCTCATCAGTGTGTGCAGCACGAAGACAAAGACGTTCTTAAAAGACACAGAAAGCTCTGAACAAATTGCAGTATCATCGCGCCGGTACTGACTCACACATGAATGCCAAAATAAACTATGCAATTATCTCGCCTACTTCAAGAAAAATGTTTCTTCATCAACTGAAAAATGAGAAGAGGTGTTCTCCGCGGAGGAAACCATTCCTCCGTGCTTGAAGATTGAGCTGAGAGATCTTTGGAATGCCTGGGGCCCGGATGGGCACTCCAAAGGTAAGGAGATGAAGAAATACACTGCTGTGTGATTACACAGCGTTTAGTACTTTGTCATTAAAGTGTTTTAACTTGATTTCTATCTGAATAACAGGCCTCACGGCCGGGCCTCTGTTATTATCTTTTGCCTTTGCTATTCATCTTTCTCAATCACCCCCTACTCCCTCGCTCTCCCTCTCTCTGTTCCACCCATGCATCCATGTACATTTGATACAAACTGTCATGTATGTGGGGGCATGTGTATGCGTGCACGAGTAACCACATAACTTGGTGTAGTGTTGTGACCTCAAGAAAAACAAGCGAAAAAACACAAAAAAGAAGATTTTCATCAGAGGCAGTGGTGATGTTTTAAAGCAAAGACAGAAAAAAACAAACAGAGGAGACTGAGGGGTAAATAACAGTCACTTTAGATGAGGGAATTTCTGAAAGTGCGTGAGACGACGACGATTAAAAAATGCTGGTTGAAAACAAAGGCAGGGTCTAAAATGACTGCTGCTTTTTCAACCATACATTTTCTCAACCTACGGAGCCATGAGAACAAAATTCTTTTCGACGCTTTCCTGTTTGCGTTCACGCCATCAAATGAACCGAGACATTAAACAAATTAGTTCCACAATGATTCAACGACACCGACGCTATATGAGACTCGATTACCACACACAAGGAAAGAACATTCCTGGTGCTGATTTTTTACATTTTCTGCAACTGATATGCGCGACATTCGCACGAATGTAGTAAACGGATGGAAATAAAAGTAAGAGAAACAGCTTTCTGGTTATGTAGCACATAACCGCAGTGACACACAATGTTTTGTTTTCTCCATTCAAGTCACAGTCTGTCTCAGTCACCCCCACCTACCTACTTAAGTAATCACTCCAAGTAATCCTTCGAATTTTAATGAGTATAATTTCTTATTTTAAAACTTCTGACTCTTCTCATTATAACCTTATTCTTGGTGATTCTAATGGGGGAAAAAAGTAAGTAAAGTTAGAGCAGCTTCAAGGATAATTCTGCCCCAAAAGGTGCTATCTCTTTGGAAGGTGTTACTTGTCTTTTTGGAACCAGAAACACTCTTTGGTGACCAGACCAGAATTATGGTATATATGGCAGATAAGGAGATGAACATTGGACTATCCTAATTGGTCAGTTTAAAGTATGCACATGTTCGTATTACAAGTAAATATATTAGAATAAAGAGGGCATGTCTGAATGTTAGAATAACACAGGCAGGATTCAGCTGTCAGGGACAAGAGGAAAGGATATATTTTTACCCTCACAAGTTATAAGTTCATCGTCGCGTGTGCATTCCTGTGACAAACGACTGCAGCTTCATAAGTGCGAGAAAATACGTGACATGAGGACAGTCGCGCTTAATGGCTGCATGTTCTGCCGCTCTTTTGTTTTCCCCGTTGCAGCAGACAAGAGAAAGCCACGCCACCAAGTCGACAGCTGACAACTTGTCAACTTTATAGTCGGGACACTTTCTTTGTGCATCATCCAAAAAGCGCCAAATAAAAACTCCAGCTGATCTAAAACAATTGTTTGTCTTTTGTATTTGCCTGAAAATGATATCTCTGTGGCTTTTTATTCACCAGCCTCATCACATAGACATAAAATGGGTTCTTTTTATTTATTATTAGAATTAGTAATGCAAAATGTCTGGCTGGTCTTGAAATGTTTTTCCCGTGATGTGACAACTGACTGTTAAAAAATTAAAAACTGAATCTCTAAATCTCACTGTGCTCTTCCTTCATTCTCTTCCTCGCCGTCCCTCATATTAATTAACATGCAGTGAGACGAGACGTGGCCTTGTTCCCTTTTGTATAATCTGCGATGGTAACATAGATTCGTGCAGACATAAAAACCGACACACACGGCATTGTGGCTGTGAGTTGTTTTTCTATCCCAAGCTTGCGAAATTGCTCCAGACATTAAACACCGGCCAAGCGCTATGGGCCCGTGTTTACACGGACAAACACGCCGACGCAGATGCATACATCAATACTGTCAGAATGCTTTGGCTGCCTCGGTGCATCTGGTGTTCGAATTTAGACTGCTCCAGGGGTCCAGTATTTGATTAGACAGGAAGTTTGGGCACGTCCATAAATGGTCCTAGTTTCTTCTATGCTACAACTCTTTCTAGTTGAGAGTTCAAATATAGTGCAATTTGATATTAACAGTGCTGGACCAGGAACACATTAGTATATTATCGTATAAAATAAGAAAAGTCCAAATGTTTCCCTTTGTTTTAGCGTTCAGAAGTACAACTACATTATTTAACGTAAGTATTTTCATAAACAACTAGAAATTTCTTAGGAAAACAAGTGCAACTTCTGTTTATTTCTAGATCTCGGTGTTGCTTTTAATGTCTTCAATGTCATTTTTACACTGCCGGCCAGATTGGACCCTCTGACTGGGTGGTTGTGTTCTCGTCATGCCGAGATCTAAAGATCTCTCTAAAGCTATCAGGGAAAAAAAGCACTGGATGTCTGAGTCAGGCAAGTGATCAAAAAAGATAAGATAATAAATAATTTCAGTTGGACAAAAAGATCATGGCAGTTTGTTCAGGACAAGAGACCCCAGAAAATGAAAATGTTCAGAGCAGAATGATTGATGAAAAAAGACCAAAGACCAAAAAAGGGTCTTCTGGTAGCTCTTTAAATTGTTGGTGTCAAAGTATCAACAATCTGAAAGCTATTGCGAAGCCTCTGCTGTCCAAAAAGAACAGAGAAAAGTTCAGTAGTGAACATGTAAGTAAAAAAACCAGGCCTTTTTTTTGCTCACTGTGACTCGGACAGAAGAATCAAAGATGGATTTGTTTGGCCACAACAACAGTACAGTATTTGGCGCAGACCAAAGAGAGCTTTTCACGAGGAGAACGTCAAATCAACTGTGAAGCAATGCTGGTGAAATGTTTTGGATTGTGGTTGCTCAAGTACTGCGCGGCCTGTACTCACTGATTCAACTATGAATCCTGCATCACATCAAACAGAGCTTGAAGATAAATTTGCAGCCATCTGTTTTCGAAGGTTACAAACCGAACCGGAAGTGGACCTCTCGTCTGGGTAATTATCCTAGCTCGCTGGATCAATGGCTCAAAAAGATGAAATGGACGGTTACGAAAGATCCAAGCCCAGCTTTGAATCGCATTCAAATGTTGCGAGGGGATTGGACGCGGCAAGCAATACATGCAAGGAAGCGTTCAAACATCTGGCAACTGAAGACCGGTCAAAGTTTTCAGCAAGCCAATATAAGGCAGTTGGACAATTATGCAAAACAAGAACTTATTTCTGATACATGCAGCAATACTATCATCTTAGGCCAAGGGTAATTAGTTTTTCCTGAGGAATGTTACATTTGTTGATTTCTCTCTTGAACTAATGATTGATAAAGATATTGGCTTCATGCAAGAATACCACCTACCACTGTAGAGTGCGAAGAAGCTGAAGTTGTTTGTTATAATACTGTATGTTTTTAATTTAAAGGGAATGCACTTTTTTCCCATGACTGTAAATGACTTGAGGGAGGTGAACTTTTTGGTCTTGCTATCGTTGATATTCCCAGCAGGAGGATGAAAAAGAGAGATCCGTCATTCCTTTAAAACTGGATAAATTTGTAGAACTTGTCTCGCCAAGCCAGGCTTTCGGGGGGAAAGCACAAGGATTGTTAGCAGCTATTAATTCAACAGTATTGATTCATTTGTGAAATGTTAAAAGGATACATCACAATCAATCAAGCAACTTATAGAGCTGTGTCTACTGAGTCATTCCATTAAAACAATTAATGTTGTTTCACAATTCACTTACAGCCCCTGCCAGCGCTCGAACAGCAATATCATAAGAGCCGAAGAAATGTACATCATTTTATTCCCATCTTGTTGCAGCTATCACGTAAAAAGAGAAAAGTGTAACGCCACTGTTTTACTAGCTGCAGGTCATGCTTGTGGTATAACTGTGATATTATGCATTTCTCTGGAGGAGGGGGGAAAAAAATACTCTTTCCAGTACTCTTTGAATTGATTCACGACCACCGTGACGAGTCATAAATACTCAAGATGATGACAATGACAATAATGGGTGTTGTTTATTCCCAGGAGGTGAAATTAGTCACCACATTCGGGGGTCAACAACAAGAGCAAAACATCCAGAGAGAAGATTACCTGTGGAAAGAGCTGCAAAAAAACAAAACAAGACAAAAAAAGACGGCGCACATTAATTATTCAGCCGGCTATCACACTTGCATTTCTACAATCTGTTGTGTTTCACAAGAGCACTGTAAAAAGGGAAGAGGGACGTTTTTAATTGACGGTTTGACCCCTGCTGTTCAGTAACACAAAGTGATGAATTCATAATGAATTTTGGGTACAGCTGTGTCCGTGCCATAAAAAATGGGTCACTTTTGGGCACGTCAAATTAATTAACACTGCCCAGACCAAGTATTCAGCTTTCCAAAGAGTTCAGATTGATGTTAATTTTTAGTAAACAGGACATGGAGCTGAAGCTATGAAAATCAAACCAAATCAAAACCAGGAAAAAAAAAATCTTTTGCTAAAGTCACGCATAAATCAATCTTTGAAGCCTCAAGCACAATAATATCCAGCTTTTTTTTTTTTTTTTTTTTTTTTTTTTTTTTAACCAGACTGCTTTTTCTTTTTTGTAAGGTCTCATATTTATTTGTGCAGCAAACCCACTGCACTATGCACACAATTGCTATGGTCTCAGAAAATGAATGGAGGCAGAGTCTGTGTCAGTGTCGGTGTAGACGCGTACAGCACACAGAAGAGAGAGAAGGGGGACAGGACAGTAACACAATCTATGAAGCAGTACGACTAGATCTTTGGTAACTGGGCTGTGTATTTCTCTGTGATCGTTACATATTCTACTGCCAAAAACATCTTGCACTATATGTCCCTATGCAACAGTTTCTGGTCCAAGAATGATAAAATAAAGCCAGTTTGTAGAAATTCTTAATGGTATCTTGGTGAATTTAAAAAAACAAAAACATTAATCGTTCATCTTTTAACATCCAACACATCCTCTGCATCTCTTCTTCACCTGCAGCAGCTCTCATCTCAACAGATGTATGAATGGTGGATGTTCAGACCATATGAGCTAACCAATCGGAGCAGACTGTACTTTAACGTAAATATGTGGAAACAGGTAGGACACTGCTCACTATTCCATGGAGACATTAACTTATGAAGAGTCTTACTGTATTACTGTCTTTCAACAAATTATTATCTTGTCAGTTTTCGCAAACCTTGTCTTTGCTCTGCTGTGAAAAAGTCATCATGAGCATCATCACTCTGAAAAATGTGCGAACACTGAGCAACCAAAAATAAAAAGACCCACCCACACTTAATGCCGCTATGTACAGTAGTTGTGTCGCTGCATGTGTTTTTCCCAGGGCTCAGTGTTACTAAACAACATATGGTGTTGCCAAGAGCTACATGATAAGGCCACGCAATTAAAGTGAAAAGATAAAAACACTTTCCTAGACGAAAGGCACATGGGTATTTTACTTCTTATTTAGTTTCATTAACTCTGTCAGTGCTTTGCTGGATAAACTGTTTCACTCTAGTTTTCTTTGCATTACTCAGCTTAAAAATAAACCACTGCAGCATTATGTCAATCATAATAATCATAATCATAAGAGGTGTCAATCAAATCTGAGAGAGATTTATAGTTGCGCGACTCAATGCGTTTGTGTACAGATAGCTGCGTTGGGGTAAAAAAAGGAAAACGGTGTTGTATTGACTTAAAATGTTTCAATAGGTGGCATTTCATGTTTGCAGCAAACAGGGTGGGTGGCTTGCACTGTGAAGAGTGGATCACATACTGTTATCAGTCATTGGAGCTGTGGGATATGGCAAACTGCAGTAGGGCACCAAAGAAAGTGTTGAAAACTCCAGCAGAGTAAACAAACCTATTTATTTCAGTTCTGGTGAGAAGGCACAGGAGAAGAAATTGGAAGTACAGAAAAGTGTGGGCGAGGAAGAAATACTGGTTACTTTAGATGGGCTTGGTTAGGTGAAGGAGACAAGGTAACCTACACCAGTGCGAACCATTTCTACTTGTGAGGTCGATCTGTACACTAGTCGGCGCTGTGTCTGTTTTGCCATTTATTTTTTGCCAGTCGGGTTCATTTTTGTTTCTACTTCCTGCTTTGCCTTCAGCAATGGCGGCTGAAACTTTTGCTGCCAAAGATGAGTCATACAACTGTTTGTGTTTCTGGACCTCCTCAGTTAACCTTTCCTCGATGTGTTCCATCTGTATTGATCCAAAACAATCAATTTGAAAATTGTGGAGCTGGAAAAGCAGCCGGAAATGCTGAACTACTACCAAGAGGTAGTAGCTCTGTAGCTATGCTGTCAAATTGACGCAGAAGCCTAAACCGCCTATTAGCTTTTAAAGACACAATAAGGGTTCTATCATTGACGTGGGAGGCAATCCCTCAAATGGGCAAATTTTCATTTAAAATAAAATCCAATCCATTAGCAAACAACATGGGAAATCAATCACTTGGAAAATGGGACCCAATCCCCAAATGTGACTAAATGAAAAATCCAAACTCCTGCGAAAGACACCCGGCATTAAAAGAGCTCACCGTCCAGAGAGAAAGCAATATGCACTCTGGAGGGTTACTCGTTCAAGCATCGCACATGAGAAGTAACCAGCAATTTGTTCCGAATAAAGACATAAACTCCCCATCAGTCATTCAGAACTGAAGTAGACACTTCGATTAGTTCTGAGACGTCGTCAAAAACTTAAATAAATCCGGCGTCTTTTGTTTTCACAGACATAGAACCACTCTCCAAAAGCTTCCCAAACAGCTGTGAAAGGACAGTTTCCACAGTCACTACATTTTCTCATGATAAACTTGCATGTAAAGCAATACATAATGAAAATCAAGTCAAGTAAAAATGAAATACTGTCATTGCTGCTGTGGATTTATTTAAGTCTTAATTTCCTAAATGAAGCAAAGATAGAATCAAATAACCTTCAGTACTTGACAACATCAGTGTTCTGCGTCTTCAAACCTGTCACATTTTAACTCTCATAGCTACATTTCAGTACTGAATACGTGCCCTAAAATAAAATAACACATGTAAGCTGACACCAAGCCTGACAGTGCGGCACTGCCACACAGTTACACAATCCTTTTCACGCCACACAGAATTGTGCAGTTTTTTCCCCTCCGCTATCAGGAACATCAAATAAAATTAATTTCCCATTTCTGAAAGTATTGAACCACTCCTGCAGTGAATGGGGACTTAATGCCTCGTGATCAGGCCAGACATTTAAGGCTCCATGCATTTTTAAAAGCCCCCCTGATTATTATTATTGAAACTGCAGAACAATAATCACGGCGCCTCCGAGATCTGGACTCTTTTAATTCTTGTCTCCATGTTTTTCTTCCCATTTGGGGGAGGGCGAAGGCAAATATTAAAACTAAAACACTGAATCAAATAGTGGGAGAGAAAGAGAGAAAGAAGGGTGGGACAGGAACACTAAAGAGGGATGGAAAAAAGAAGGGAGGGGTGTCAACTAGGGGACGAAGAAATGTCCTGGGACCAGTAGAGATACAGGGGAGATGCAGGACAGAGGGGGTGGAGAGGAGGAGACAAAGAATGAACAAAAACAAATACTGAGTGGGAAGGAATAAAAGGGAGAATCATAACAGCTAGTTGCTTCTAATGTGCAAAACAATGGTTACACAAGCTTCAATAATTCTTGACCTGAGACATTAATTAAGATTTTCTCTAAATAAATAGTAATGGAGGCGCACCACGCATGGAAACACAGAATCATCATTTATTTTATCTTTGAAGTCGACAATCACTCGTGTTCAGTTTTCTTTTTTCCTTCTTTTAACTGATGATGTGTGAAGGCTTACATCAAGCTTTGGCATAAAATAACTTGATCGTAGAAAAAAAAACGTCGATCATATGTGCACTTTATGGCTCGAGAGGAACGGCTTTGGCCCTGGGCGCTGACTCCCTCCCTCGCAGGACGGTTGCCGAACATAATCGAACGCACAATGCGGAGAAGACAGAGTTACAACATAATGTATGGTAAAGACACAAACTGTGATCACTTTATCTACACTTCGGATTGGAACGTCGAATTCACAGCACAGCTCAGCTCACTAAATGTAATGAGGCATTGGGAGATTCCAACACGTTTTATCTCCGGGGATTACAAGCTGCGAAGCTATCCACAGAGCTGCTATGTCGTGTAAATAAACTCTGGATATCCTGTAGGCAGCATAATAATGAACGTTATGCAGATCTGCATAACTAGACCCTATTAATTCCTCAAGAAAATGCAGAAAGATTAAAGTCCATCTGCTCTAGATATGGTATCTATCTCCGTGATCAAAGCAGTGGGAGAAGTCGGAAAACTGTAGCTCAATGGGCGTCCTGTTAACAAGGGAGGATGGGACTCTGGTCGGGTGATCAATGCAAGCGTTCATCCTGGAGCTAGAGAGTAATATACTACTGCTGCCTGTCGATGCATCAGTCTGCATGGACACACTGCGCTATTAATCAGAGGCAACACACAGGCAACCATGCATTACTCAGGGACATGCACATATGCAGTATCACATTACACTGCACCAGCTTGGAAGGTTTAACCTTTGATAACAATGTTTTCTTTTTCTTTTTTTTGTAAAGACAACACATGCAAGTAATAAGTAGACTAACAACAAAACAAAGCACAAACGCCTCCTTAATGTCACATGAACGGCCGTGGAAATGTCACAGACTATTCGGTGACATAGAAAACCGGTGACACAAATCAGCAGAACCTGGCTCAGGAGACACAGCGTGTCTTCACGTTTTGGATGGGCAAGCACAATCATATCGGTGTCACCTGTTCATGAGCTCTGAGCAATTCAAACGGTCAACATACACATTTAATATGTGCGCACACACGCAGTGGAGGCAGGAGAAAATGGATATCCTTGGCAAAGACTAGTAATGTATCGCGTGCAATATGGATTTCAGCAACAGATCTTTATTTATTTATTTTTATTTTTTATTTTTTTTAAATAATCTACCTGACGCATCTAGTAACAAGAACAATGTGGTCTATTAGATGCATGTGTGGGCTGGAATATATGTGGGTAATAAAACCAAAACGCTGACCGGAAAGACCTTAAAAAAGCAGCGGCTTTCTGCAGACATTTGACATTTAAGCGTAATTATTGTTAACCAGAAAATGTACAGTAGAGCAGCTTTAAGTTGATTAAATATGTATGAATACACACTGGTCAGTAGTAGCTTTAAAAGGGCTGTGCTTTGTCCCAGTAAGTGTCTGCAAAAGTTAATTGCTTCATAAATTATTAACACCTGACCTGACCTGTTGTGCAATTGCTCTTAATAGATTTAAATGAATGAGACAGTAATGTGCAACGTGATTTTTTTTTTTTCATTGATATGAGATTGCAGGAAGAGGACAGATGCATCAGCAGCTTGCTACAAAATAACACAGCTATACCTCGCAGTATAAGACAGCGTGTACGTGCCTATACCTCACAAATCACACTGCTGGGGAACAGTTCTCTTTGTCCTTGATTTCCCTTTTCCTTCAGCGTACCGCACCTCCTTCCTCTCTCTCTCTCTCTCTCTATCTGTCCATCTATGTATCGTGATCATGTCCTCAAACCCACGACGTCCTCAATCTCATCTTGATTGCATTTTCTTCCCCCCTCTCTAGAACTATCCCCTAATCGCTTTCCTCCACACAGGCAACTGCTGTTTATTTGGGGGACAATCCGAGACAGATTGTTTGCTTTAGGGGACGTCTGTCTGTGTATGTACATGTGCCTCGCGTATGTGTGTGTGACTCTGTCTGTGTCGTGTAAAGAGAAAAGAATTGATCACTCGGATCTTCTCACTAAATCAACTCAAGGAGGTCTAAGCAGTAGGAGAGAAAGGGACGGAGAAGACGATGTATTCCCAGTTGCTGCTTTGGTGAATGTGCAGATTGTGTAACGCCAGAAGAAAGGACATATCCATTGCATTACTGCAGCTGATAAATGTTGTGATTCATTCAGGGAAGAACGGTGATCTTTGCAAAAATAAAAGTGAGATGGAGATAAAATGTGAGTATTTTGCACAGGTATACTATGTAGACTGACACCTACCTGTCATGCCTGGGGGGGTTTTCAAAAATTTCCCGTTGAAATTCTGAATCACCACATCGCACTTTTCTGTTGACTCCATCCTGGGACAGAGAGAAAGAAAGAGCCGCAACTTCAGGACAATGCTTTTTTTTGTAATGTTTCAATTCCATATGCACAAGATGTGCACCAAACTGTACGTACTGTATGTAGATATGAACGGCCTACACTGCAGTTAGTGTATAAAATACCTGCCTGTTTATACATCTGTGCCTGGCTGTGTATGGATGCCTGAGGAAAAAATGCCTTAGGTAGGCCTTCACGCGTCTCCTGTATTCGTGTGTCTGTGTTTTCTATGGGGTTTCCTCTCCTTTGTCCCTGTTTAAAAGCTCCATTCAGTCTGATCTGTTGTGTGTCATGTCCTCTTTGTCTGCCCCTATTCAGCTCTGCTCACCCAATCACAGCTCAATGACTAATTGCCTGCTTGGCAAGCAAAAGCCAGTGCGTGTGTGTGTGTGTGTTTGCGGTGTGAGCATGCACGTCTCTGTGTGGTTCTTGGTCTTTCTTCAAATAGTCAGTGACCCTGAGTGGAGGCCTGACTGCATTCTAATCATTGGCACACTCTACAATGCAACTGAGAAGACCACACAGACACAAAGGGTAAAAGGGCCGACAGTACAAGAGCAGTTGACTTTCTTTAACGTTTGTGGATATACAATGATCTGGATGACGGAGAAACTTCACAGACATACTGGAATGATGACTCTTATCGCTGGAGCTAAAAGTCTTTTGGTTATAAATGGTAAAGAGTCAATTCAGGATAGCGTTGCACATTGCGGATACGTGGAGCATAGTGAGACAATTATGAATCAGTTTCAGTTTGCGTCCAATATGTGATTATGGTTTGTCCAGCAAATAGAATACCTGACATGTAAAATGTGCTCCGTGGCCCTGAAGCTATTGCGGTAATCAAAAAAAAAAAAAAAAAATCATAAAAGGATGTCAGTGGAAATGAAACCTCTGCTTCCCACACACTTCACTACCAACAGATTCACATGTAGCAGTGACATGAGGTGACACTCTGCCCGTTCGCCTCTCCGTGCATACCTGGCAAAGCCGACTCCTCTGCTCAGGCCATTGGCGTCCCTCAGTATCCGTGTGGAAATGACGTGACCGAAAGGCTTCAGCATGTTCTCCAGCTCCTGCTCGTCCATTGACACTGGCAGGTTGGAGATGTAGAGGTTGGTGGGGTCCTGCTCCTGTTGCTGTGGAGGGACAGGAGTAGAGAGGATGGGTTAATTGGAGGTTTCGCTGTCAGGCAGATATGAGCACTAACAGGAGGTTCTCTGAAACCTTGAAAACAAATCAAGTTAATATAACTTAGGTTCAGGAAAAAGTCCACGCCTCATGCAGTCCAATTACCCACTCATGGTCTAGTCTAACCTCTCGCCCTACCTGAGTTCCTCCATCTGAACATTCAAAGACCATCTCTTTACATCGCAGTCTTTTCATCCTACCCCTACGAACCCGCTCATTCCATTGACCCCTTTCTATTCCCCAGCTTCTCTTTTCATGAATATGGTCAATTAATAAACCTCCTTGCAGCAACCAAGGCACGGACTTGTTAGTGAATAACCTGTGTTGAGTGTTACAAAGAACGCTGGTGCCCCTTAAAGGAATATGGAAATTAAACTTCATAAATGTAGTCTTGGAAATAAAAAGGAACTGATGGCGAAGGAGGATAGATCTGGGCGAGGCTTTGTGTGAAGCCAAACACATTTTCTTCCTTTCAAATGTGTAAAATTCTCAAATTGAAGTGAATGGAATAAAAGGGCCGACTGTAACCCTCCAATAAAAGCGGGCACTGCAGCACTAAATGCATCAAAGGTTAAGTTGTTTATTTCCATATTTATGACTGAACATCCTCCTCCAAAATATTTGTGAAGGATACTGTAACTCGAGAGGCAAACTCTTTTCAAAAGTGGAATAAACATTTAAGTGAAAAGGCGGCACACCAGCTTCATGCTCAGAACCCCTGAAGCAATAAGGAAACCCCCTCTGGAGTCAGAGATGCTACATTCACTTTTGGAGGGAACCTCCTTCTCATGCGCCTCTCAGTTAGTTAGAATAGTATACTTCAATTATTTTTCTTCTGTTTGGCAGGTCTCTATTGAAATGATCCTCTGCAGGAGACCAAAGCCTGTGTGTGTGGTGCCTGCAATCTAAATGCAAGGAAAGGGTTTGATGGACAGTGCTCTAGTTTACTGACACTAGTTTGGAGAAAGAAGTGGAATACGTCCAAGTACAATACATGCATGTTGTATAAATCACAGCAGCATATTAAACAAATACAAAAGTGCATAGCATCCCGAGCCTGGTACTAGAGCTATGGCAAACAACATTATAGTTGTACACCGATCAGCAACATTAAAACCACTGACAGGAGACGTAAGTTACATTGACCATCTTGTAACAATACATTATTCTTGCTGGGAAACATTTGGACCTGGCATTCGTGTGGATGTTAAATAGACATGTACCATCCACCTAGACCAGACCAGACACCCCCACCCTATAGCAATGAAGATGCAGCCTGACACAGGCACAAACACAGAAACGTTTTAGGAACAACTCAAAAAACACGAAAACAGCACAAGGTGTTGACCTGGCCTCCAAATTCACTAGATCCCAAACCTATCAAGTATCTGTAAGGTTCACTGGATTAATCCTGATCCACAGAGGCCCGTCCTCTCAATCCATACAACCCAAAGGCGCCCACTAACAGTATTCTGTTGCCAGACACCACAGGACACCCTCAGAAGACTATTCACTGATGAGTCACAACTGCTTTGGAGGCACAAGGGAGACCTACACAATAACAGGAAGGTGGTCATAATGTTATACTTGATTGATGTATACGGTATGTGTGTGTCGCTGGCTGAAATCTTATGTGTCTTCGTGACAAAAAAGCTGCCCTAAGGGACTCCTTTTACACCTAAATATTTCTTTTATGCATGGAGAATTTTCCTTTGCATGCATCAGAGAGGTTTGAAGAGTGCGAGCTCCAAGGCTGGCAGACTGTGACCAAAGCCATCTAAGTAATCAGTGACTCAGAATGAGCAGAGCAGCTCCCGTGAAGACGGCTGAAATATTTTACCTTTCTTCCGTAAGTCAGAATATCTCTCTTCGTCAGCAAGGATTTTCCTTTGGCAGAGTGTCCAATACACAGCTATCTTCCCACGCACGGCAACTGACACTGGATATGATCTTGTACATTGGCGCGCATGCTTGTGCACGCTCGCATTTATGAAAGCAGTGAGAGACGAAGGCAGCAACATCAAAGCGGCAGAAGGTAACAGCTGTGGAATCTGTCATTGGTCTTAGAGTCATCGCCATGAAAGAGTTACGTCACCGAAAAATCATCAAAGTGCCTGATGCAGATCTGGGCAAACTATAATTTCACTGCAAGTCAGGCTGTATTAAAATGTTTTAGGGGTAAGATCACAGTGTTTCAAGTTTTTCTCAAAACAAAAGTTCATGCGGCCATATGGACAGCGAAGCAGGTTTTCCAGACTGCATTCCCTTTCTAATGTGTTGAGAAGATGAGACTTCAGCAGTTTGTCAGATCAAGCGGTTATCTTCCAGTCGTGCAGACATTTCACAAGAGTTCCTCTTTATTCTTGTATCCCATCACAGCACACCAGCATTAGAAAACTGTCCAAGGATAAACAGAGGGAATTTCTAACAAAGACGGCTAAAGCCTAACTTTAGCTAAACCTGTTTCAGTGTTCATATGAGCACCTGAATAAGAAATGGAGCTTAGCGTTAGGTCAGGCCACAGAGCTGAGCTCAGATCACAAGCCCAGCTCATCAGCTGATGGTTGATCTATAGGCCAGTCCATATCAGCTGGCAACTCAGCTGAAGCTCAACGGACAAATCTCACTCAAGGCGCCTAAATTAAGTTACTTCAGCCTGCCTTCCATCGCTTTGCAAACCAACTCCCTCACAGCTCCTTCCTGTCTCCTCAATGTCTCAACACTGTGCCAAAACCTTTCTCTGTTCTGCATCGGGGTCTTTGCCGCTGCTTTCCATGTAGGCGCTCACTGTGATGTGAACACAAGCTCATCAACAAACCTACTCTTTATTGAGAAATCTTTATTAAAACCAGAGCGTACAGGTATATAGACATATCTATATAATGCTTCAGTGTGAGCTTCATGTTGATGAATATATTAGTAAATTCTGATAAAACTATTGTCACCTTGAGTTTGTTTTTGCCCTTATATTCCGCTCAGAGAAACCTTGCAAACACTGCAAATGAAACATGTTTTAAAGCTAATAATCTTAAAGATGGAAAAGGTACCACTGTGCACCCAAGGTGCAAGATAGAGGAACTGACTAGAGGAATCACTGGGTGAGTTAATTCACATCTGCTGCCGTGTCACACTGTTTAAAGCCTCTGAGTTTCTGTCATTCGAACAAATGAGCTCCAGACTCCCTTCTTGTTGCAACAATGGCAGATTCCTGTTTGCCGTGTTTGCGAGCCATACGAGAATAAATGGTACAACAGAAGATTTCCTTTCCTTGTGGTAAAAGTCGTTAAAAGCTAATTTCTTCCAAACGCAGAATGTCTTAAACAAAATCTCACAGCGGTTTGCCCAATTTCGGCTTGAAGTGGGTCAGCTGTTTCGTCTCTGCACACATTTTTCCATAGAGTTTGCAGTTGCTCTAACAAGGGGAATGAATGTCGATTTGTACGAGAGATGCCATTACCTCTGCGCCACTCCTCCAGATGCTGATTGTAATATCTGTGCTGTCTGCTCTGCTTCCTGTCTGAAAACACTTGTTTGTTTCGTTTATACTGTCTCAATCCAGGGAAATCAAGAGTAAGTTGGGTACAAATCAGGGGCATTATTGTGGGTTATGGAAATCACTTAACATCTCACACACCGCCCTACCAGATGCAGCTGGTTGTAAAGACAACAACTAGGATTTGAACCAAAGTGCTCTGGAGTAGCCACATGTGAATGAACTCTACTTGACTTTGTTTAAAGTTGCTGTTTCCACAAAGTTATTTCGCGGTGATCTCTCACTCTGCATGTTGCAAATGACTCACCTCTCACTCACTCTCTGTGTCCCCTTGCTCCCTTTGTGTCTCTCTCTCTCTCTCTTTGTAACATCTGTCATGAGCTGGAAACAGCTTCACACCAACTGTGCCTCTCCCTGACTGTGTAGCCTGCCTGCCAGCCAGTCGGCCTGTGTTTTCAGCCCCATTAAACCTCATCGCTGCATCATTACAACAGGTCTGTGCCTCTTATCATGCCACTTCCTGCTTACCCTGCAACGCAACAACACCTGCTGAAGAGCTGGAGGGTAAAGCGAGGGCAAAGCAATGGTTAAATACTTGTGAGAAACGCCAGCTCGGTTGTTTGTGCGCCAGCCGGCGTGGCTGCGAGGTGAGACTGAAACGTCACATTTCTTTGCAAACCTGCGCACATCTTAAATAGAAACACTTCAGAAATGACACATCCCACAACCCTGAAAGGCACGAGCGAGTGCTGAACGTTGATGGAAAGATGAAGGAAAATTAAGAGGAGACATAGGCGCTGAAAATAAATTTGCAGAGAAACCGTTTGAGATTAGGCAGGGCAGACTTTCTATTCATTATGCGACTCCTTCCCCTTACCGTTCCAACTTCACATAATCCTGCTCATTTCCTCTCCTAATCCATCTATTCTTACTCCTCCTTTGTCCTCCCTTAGCCCACCTCCTGTCTATGCTCTGACTTCCTCCAATCTTATGTTGGCCCTCCTCCTCCTTCCCTCCTTTCCTTCCCTCTCTTTCCTTCCCCTCCTCTCCGTAAGATTAAAACCTAATCTCCTATAATGGCAGCCTTGCTGTCTAAAACACTATCTGAATGCTTAATTAATATTTAAAGAGCAGGCATTTTCCTCTCCTCCCTTCTCATTCTTTCCCCGTCCTCCTCCCCTCCTTACCATTTCCCCCCCTCTACATTTTCCCCTTCACACTGCCCTCGTCTTCATTTTCCATCCTTGCCGTTCATCTCGCGCAGCCGCCTCTTTCTCAAGCTGCATTTGCGCCCACCTTCATCTTCCTCTTCCTCAAGCCAATTTCTAATCTTTCATAATGATTGTCTGGGTGTCTAAATGTTCTCTAACGGCTTAATCAATACTTAATGAACATACCATAAATAGTTTATGAACCCTAAACCCTGATGTTCCCCAGGGTTTCATTAGCCATGGAGATATACACTTTTCTCCATCTTCTTGATGGCTGGAGGCTCCATGAAATCAACGCTGAATTCCGACTACATCATCATTTAGTCTCTGGTCAGTTTCTATATACATATATTTTTTTTGTTTGTTTGGCTGCCGCCGCAGCCGCCTATAATTTATACATGTAGGTGGAGTAGTTAGAGAACAAATACAAGGCTATGTGAGATGTCACACCCACAGTACATGTCAAATCACTCTGCTTTGCATTTATCCACCTACATGTCAGTATATTATTAATGGAAAAATACTGTTTCACCCACCTAAATTGTATCATGGGAATATCTCACACTACTCACTGTTTTATTATTTTCTCTGTGTATCTGCGTCTTGGATCTGTAGAGAACGTGCAGTAACACTGAAGGGCATGGACTTTATCAACGTCAGCACTCGCGCTTTAACTTCCAAGAAACAAAAACTTTTCAATCAGAAACAGAAAATACTGAGATTGATCCGTGCGCTTTGTAAATTCTGCACCAGGCTTCCACCGCGGTTAATTGGCTGCAAAGGTCATTCAGCTTAGCTAACCTTTAAAGGATCGAGGTAATGCTCAAACATCATTAAAAAATTGCATCTGGAGGCTTTTCAAGTGATGGCATTAGCCAGGAAATATTCAGAACTAGAGAAGCTGCTCCCCGCTCTGTGACTCTCCAGTGGCTGTGAAGTGGCAAAGAAATCCCGATGATTCAAAGAAACGGCGCAGCTCTTGACTAAGTGAGAGACTGACTATGTTTCAGTGGTTAATTCAATTTCACAATGGGCAGAGTTTTTTTTTTTCCTCCCCCTAGCTTCCAACATTGCATCTTCACACTTTTGCACGACTCATTTAAAGAAACATGAGAGGCCTTTCTAGATAATGAGACTACATGCACACACACACACACACACTACTCAGCTTTCCCATTAATTTACACGTTTGCACCGAACCTTTACTTTCTTCACGCTCGCGCTTCTTCTCTCTGCATTTCAATTTTAACCTTACATCTTTCCCTCTCATCCAGTCTGTCTCATTTTTCACTCACACTGTCTCTACTGTGTATTAAAGGGCCAGTAATTCATCACAGAGTCAGAGAGCAGTCCCTACTGCACACCAGCGTGCAGGCCGCTTGTCTGCCAGCCGTCCAGAGCTGGAATCAATCATCCAATCCTGAGATACTGAAACCATCAGGGAGGTTCAGACATAGACAGTGAAGAGAGAGTGGGAGACACAGAAAGGATAGAAGAAAGTCTTTAGGTGGATATGCAGACAGATAGAGAAGTTTGTGAGAATTAAATACACATTTCCTAGGCTTAATACAGATCCTAAGGTCTCATAAGCATTTTTTGAGCATGATGCTGATTTCAAAGAAACTCAGTGGTTCTATTAACCGACAGATACATAGACAGGCTAAACAACACCCTGGCCTGACTGCGAAGCTACATCTGCTGCGTTGTTTTTGTTGTCGATGTTTATTCCTCAAAGTGGCCACACAAATGCAGCTCATGAGCGTGGGCTCGAGTCCAAACAGTCGAGTGGAAGCCGTGTCATTTCCTGTGGTGGTGCGGTTGGCGTTACTTCTTTACGGCTCTGTACCGAACCGTTTTCAAAACCTGTGACGTTTCTTAACTTGTGGGAACCCGACCCGGAAACAGGCCCAGGTTGGGTTTTTAATGATAGCAGATTTCGGCTGACTGGGTGCAAAGTCTGAGTTTCCCCTGCGAGCAGCTTATTACGAAAAAAGAAATACACATTTGAAGAGCTGCACTATAAAATGTAAAACATGTGTTTGCGGACTTGGATACATGAGGTCCTCAGATGAGACCTTTGGAGAAAATCCACGCCAAGGCACTTCTACAACACATAAAAACACATGCACCAAGATTATACACTCAAACCCATAACAGGCAAACTGCTTCAGAAACATATGCAGTGTGTATAGTACTACACACACTTCTCTCTGTCTTTAGCTCTCTTTCTTTTCTTTCTTCTGCACTGAATGCTGTAATCACGGCTAATGGGACTCAGCTGTTGGCCGGTCTAATTACCTGGAATGCAGACGGATGATCTTTGAGACGGGCCTAAACAGAAAAACACACACGTCACGTCGTTTCCATCACTTCAGAGGACATTACGTTGTCTCGGAGACTCATTCTGATCCGAATCATGAGTACTACTTGCCTGGAAATCCTAAACGGTTATGTCGGGGTTTCTGGGTTAAGGAATCACTCTAAAATGAAACGATGAAGCTTAGGGGCAGCTGGGTTTAACCTGAAATGGGAGCAAAGGCCTCGCAATGCAATGATATTACAATGTAAGCAGATTTACAGTACGTGCCTTGGTGTGAGCAATACTAGCACACGCAGCATGGTATATTTTTTTCATGCACCTGCCATATGAGTAAGTGTGTGTGTGTGTGTAGTGTGAGTCAGCATGTGCTCATTTTCTGTGCTATGTGTTTCTGCGAGTTAACGGGATAAACCGTGTGGGAGTGTGTGCGTGTGTGTTAACATGAGTGCAAGCATTTGTAAAAAGGTCAGTAAAGCTCAAATGAATCTTCCGCTCCTTCTCCAGCTCAAGGAGTCTCAGTAAACAGCTTACAAGTGAAATTTACACAAAACGTCACTACTTTTTATTATTTGTCTGCTTTTTTCTTAACTGAATAATTCCAGCCATACTTTCTTTTCCAACACTTTCACTAATGCTGTCTGTGTTTCACCAAATTCTCATCCGTTTGATGACGAACACCCCGCCACCCCGGCCCCCATGTGGATTTTAAAACAGCCGCAGACTAAAGTGGAATAACCTCGAGGTGAAATCCCAAAATGTTCTTTTTCAGAAATGCATTTTTAATGATAACGCTAGCAGCACGTCAAGTGCTCCAACCCCCCCAACACACACACACACACACACACACACACACACACAATGCTATATACAATAAAAAGATCAAGTGCTGCCAGACTGAAATGCTGTCCAGAATATAAAACATTCAACAACAACACAGACTTGCTGTCTCACAAGATAATAATAGCGCCTCCCATCCGCTGATCCGTTTTGTGGATATTTAAGAACGATAGAAAGAAAAAAAATGTCGAGATGGCAATATTCATTAAATTAAAGCGAAAGGATTCTGGAACAAATCTTTTGCACGTCTGATAAATGCGTCTCGGTGTCATCCGAGGCCTCGTCAGCCTGATGTCATAGTGTCTGCCTGAGGAGAGAGTGGGCTTCAGGGAACTCCTCGCTCTCAATGATTAATGGAGTCTGGAAACCAAGGAGGGGAGTTGTCTGTGACTCTGCAGGTACACACCCTGTTGACGCCTTTGAGCGAGAGAGAGAGAGAGCGAGAGACCTCAGTGTGTGTGTGTGTGTGTGTGTGTATGAGAGCGAGTGAACATTTGAAGCTGCATCATCACAGTGAGGGCTGTTTCATGCCAGTTCAGAGGGACTCATTAATGATGGCATATAACCAGACAAACGCGACCAAACATAAATAAAACACGCCCGTAATCAGAGGTGTCACACTGGCTGAAGGTGATCAAGGCGCGAGTTATGGTTGAGGGAGTGATGTATAAATGGAAATTAGGGGGGAAAAAAGAGGTTAGGAAGAGGTGAGAACAGAGAAAAATTGATTACCTGTACTAGAGGTAAAACCAAGAGAGTGCCCTTATAGTACATGGATGCTGTTTGATGCTTCGTCAGTCCTAAGCTGCTTGTTCTCTGCACACTGGTAACATGGGATGGACTGAGCAGGTCACCAGGTCCCTACATTTGTTAGTGCTCATTAACATGTATGGAATAAAACCAGCATTTTGGCCAAGAACTTACTGTGTCAACTGCAGTGTAAAACTTGGGTGGTAGATCAATAGTTTGTACCGCCTGTACGTCTCTTGCAAAAAGTTAAAAGCTGAGTACCAGGATGTGAAAATACAAATGAGACAGGATAAAAGCATGAGCTACTTCTGAGAAGAACGTGGTTTGACTACATCCTTTTAGCCAGTAGTTTTTCCATAATAAGGGCGACCAGATTTTAGGAGTGTATCATCAGCATAGAAATATAAAAAGGATCTGTTATGAAAGCCAAAGGTAGCATAGATATTGCATCTAAGCAATGCAGCACCAAGTGTTTCACGTGTCCTTCATGCAGACAATGTTTTCAGGCAACCATTCAGCATTTTATCAGGCGACGGATGCAAATATTCTGATTCTATCTCTGATCACGTCAGCCGCATGCATACGTCAACACTAACCCCAATTACGGCTGCTCACGCCGCCGGGCATGCTGAAAATAAAACGATCCGAACAAATTCCCTACCACGAACGTCAAAAGCGTAAGTAAAAAAAAAAAAACCCTAACAAAATGGACACTTCATTAAAATGAAACGGCCCAACACAGCAGCACAACCACTATACAGCAGCATCTCAAGAGGCAACAAGCTGGTGGATTTTTGACTCGAAAAGACGAGACAGCAGCTTCAGTATTTGGGAGTACTGCAGCGAGTCTTCTCTGATTCATGGTTGGCGTCCAGCGTGTTGGACTCATGCTTATTTGCTGTGTTTCGGAGAAGGACTCAGTGGGAGAGAAAATGCTTGAGACTAGTATAGGAACGGTGCATTCAAGTGCATTTGCAAGTTTGTTTCTGCACATACTGGCACAAACAGTTCCACAGTTAACATTAGGCTCTAAGTTGGTTTAGGTAACCTTTTGCAGAAAAATAATACAGGTGGATTTCAAGTTACAAGCAGCCAGTGAAGTTTAATCATAGTATGCTTAATGGCAGAATATAGTGGACGACATCTTTCCTGATAAGGTCTGCACTGAATAAATCTTAACTATCAAGATGAATAGTGTCATTAAGCAAACAAAGTATAAATGGTTTCTTCCTACATGAAGTTAAAAGACTAATGGTAAAAAAGGTATGTAATAAATTATTTAGTGGCCAGTTAACCCAAGGGTTAATCAACTATTCCATTTGCATTTCTGGGTCAGTTACCAAACAAACATGTTCTGTTTTCTTAGTGTGTCTCTTTGCCAAATGTTTTTCATATCAGTTAAAGTGCAAACTGAGTTGAGCGATTTGAGGTTTTGAAGCAACATTTTTGCACAACAGTTCTCATTCTGCTTTACTGGGCTGGATCCTGTTAAAACTGTACAGAAATTCAGGGGAAACAGTGGATGAGAAGTAGCCAGCTTGTCAAGAGCAAGTCTCGAAACTTGAAATCCTCAGTGTACGGTTTGCATCCTCTGCAGAAACCATGCACACGACACTCCTAACGCTACTTTGACAGTACCAAGTTGGGTTCGGCTGCTATACTGACTCACACTGTACCTCTCCTACCCCCCTCGCTCTCCTTTCACTGAATTGCTCCTTGATTGTCTGCGTGTATCACAGCATTTCATTAGACAAATGCAATAAAGCAGAGGGCCCGCTGGATTATCACTGAGGAAGCACTTTCTCGGATAAGGGAAGAGAAAATTAATAAAGAAAGTTTTTAGACAAACTTATTGAATGCACTTTTCTTCCGAGCTTCCCTTTTTCCCTTGCTAATGGTATGTGGCTTGTCTTCAGACAAATCATTGGGAAATGAAGTTAAGAGCCACAGCCAGAGAGAAAACAAATTAAAGGGAAACTGCAAAATTAAAAAAGTTCTTGAAAAGTGCAAGGGAGGAGTAGGTTTGTGCTCTTGGCACTGCGCTGATTAAAACATGAAGCGCTGGCTCAGACACAAGAATCACATCAACTGAGAAGGAGGAAGGAGGAATTTGATTCTGACAAAGCTGCTGTTTTTCTTCTTCCATTGTGTCATGTTACATACACGCGTGCCAGGATGTGTGGCGCATGGGAATCTGTTGTGTGAAGAATCGTATAGGAAAATTACAGCAGTGATTTAAACCTCGAGCAGGATCTTGGTGATGACTGCAGCAACCCCAGCGTGCATCCTCTGTGTCTTACTGTACATCTGAATACTAATGGATTTTCAAAAACAAACACAAGCTGCTGTAAAAGCATAAATGAGGGGCTTTGAGGTAAATCCTTCAACCATATCCTCACCTTAATTGCACTGCAGTAAAAGTAAAAAAAAAAAAAAAAAATCTTTAAAAATGAGGCTGTCATATCATCCAAGGGCGTATAACACTCGCTGGGCTCGTAAGAATTACACAAGCTGGTAGATTTGCTGTATAACAGCGAGAAACGCTGTCCACGTCCACCCACACCTTCTCCTGGCCACGGCTATAAACTCCTGCAGGAGAAGAATACCGGTTTACACTTCAATAAAAGGCCTTTTTCATCAACTCTGCGGTTCTGACTACCTCTGTCTCGCTGCAGTCCACCCATCAAGGTCAAGTGTGTGTATGTGTGTGTGTGAGAGTGAATGAATTTGTGCGCTGCAAGAAAACAAGTTTGACCCAAGAGCAATGTGAAAATAATAAAAAAAAGGAATGTGAAATCTCCGCCACAACTTTGAATACTTAACCAGAAAATATACGCCGCTTGGGTGAAACCGCCATTAATACGCAGCAAATGTTTTACTGTCATTTCCCCGTTAAACACATTCCCGCCTGCTTTCCTGGGAAGATCACTTCCCTATGAACGGCATTTAACCCCCAGCTCTACTGGGGGAAGCTGGCGGTTCAATTTTCTCAAGGACGCCGTGTGTCGGTGATGGGAAACCAGAGACCTCTAAGACTCAAATCGGAATCTCTCGCCTCTTGTTTAATCCTCCAAAATGGCTATTAAAACTTTTATTTACCTTTGACACCATTGTTCGCGTTCTCCCTGTCTGCGTTCTCATCATGTAAAACATCTTTTTACGGGGATTTGCTGGATTTAACAAGGCATTGATTTAACAACAGCAACTACACGTATGCTCGGGTTGATTTTCACACAGCGTAACGTGAGCGGACGGACAGCCAAGTCAGGGTTAGTGGATTCTCTGCCTCCGGTGTGAACACACACACACAAGTGTGCGCACACGTGTGCCCGTTGTGTGTTTTGCGCTTTCACCTGACACTATTTCATTCTGATCAATGCCTTTGTCCTACAGACCCAAAGCTTGCAAGCCGTGGCCTGTTGCCATGGTTATCTCCGTTTGAAACCAGAGGGATTAACCTCCAGGGGGATGGTGTGATAGAGGGAAAGTGAGAGAGAGGTGAAGATAGAGGAAGAGAGGGGAGCAAAACAAGAGGGGGAAAGTGAGAGAAAAACAAGTAAGGGTGAGAAATATAACGACATTGCTAGATAATAAACACCAAGAAGGAGGTATAGAGAGATGCATGAAAGACAAAATTAAACTTTACGGAAAAGCATGAGCAGAAGGCAAAAGAAAATCTAAAGTTCTGGAAACTGCAATAAAAGCACTAAAACAATAATTGGCCAATTATACTGTACATTTATGAGGCCATGGCCAGACTACAAAACCTCTGTTCGGTATTTTAGCACTCAACAACTGTCTCAGTTAGTGTTGACCAACTCCTGGGCAGGCTACAATGTTTTTATAATGCCTTGAATTAAATTAAATGAATATGGGGGAAACATTTAAGACCCCTAAATTCTGTCCAAATGATCAATCTTTAAAGATGATGTTGAGCTAAAATGTCACAGTATAATCGGCTTGCCTGAATGCAACCTCTGTGTTGCATTCAGGCAAAGCTCTGGTGTAGAGGGTCATACATACAACCACAGTACTACAATGCAATGACTAGTCAAACACAGAAGCTGTTCTGGTTTTGACTTTATTCAACTCTACAAGGCACCCTGGTTTTGACTATTCAACTCTACAAGGCTGCTCACTTTACACCCTTTCTAAATTATGATTCGGCTCTGCTCGGTTTTCTTTGGCCCTACAGAAACCACTTACAGTAAATTCCAAAACTAAATATTGGGATTCTCTCATTGATACGTTGCTTTTTCGTTGCCTGCTGTTACGCTTTGTTATGAAAAGAAACAAGACGTAGCGAGTGCCGTTACACACTCAGAACAAACGGCTCAAGAAACCGATACCTCCTTCTCAAGCTTGAGGGTGTGAGTTTGACCTGAGCCCCCCTGGATGAAGATCGGTCCCCGCGCTACAGACGACGCCTTCAAAGCACATGTGGCATCATGTCGGGGAATTAATTTAATCTGCTGGCACAAAATAAAAGCGCTTCAGCTGTAGCAGTTTTGCATCGGAGGGTGGCTTTTTGAAGATACCAGTTCTTTGCGGCATGCAGCCGCTGTGAAGATGTGATGTGGTGTGCGTCGCTGTGGTGCTCAGACGAGAGAGCAGAGATCCGCTCGGCATCTTTGCATGTCGGGATGAGGGCACAGCGGGGCCAGCTGACAGCTTGTTGGACCAAGGTTATTTACTCTTGGAAAGAAAAAACAACCTTAGTCAGCGAATGCTAAAGGGCAGTCACACATGCACGCATTCACACACAGACACATGGATGTGCAACCGTTTCATCCCTCGCTCACACATCACTTCAAAACATACCAACACCACCACCACCAAGAGCTTAAATAGGCTCATCACGGGAACACCACTGAGAAAACAGCAGCCTAATTACCATCATATCCTCTACCAAGGACGTCTCATGACAGCACGCTCAGCCATTCATTTTACCTGTACAAACCACATCCTCCCCTCTTACAAAGCCATTAGGCTCTAACAAGGGTTCTTAAACCCTCCCAGTCCAAATTGAGCAGGTTTAGTGACCTCCTGAGACAGAGCCTCGTTAAAGCTCCGTCATAGGAGCAGCCACCACAAACCGGCCTGCATTCTATTTTGGCTCCCGGCAGTGCCATAACCCCATCATACTTATATAGGATCAGATAACCAAGAACACATCACTAACCAGACAACCAATTAACAATGACCTTATCACTAACACACACAGTACACACACAAAGAAAACAGAAGCAGTAGTTACACATGATTTATCACAGTCTCATCCACAGAAGCGTAAACTCAAGCACCTCCACACTTAACATTCTCAGGAGCAGCAGGAATTGTTACCCACTTGGTGGACCATGGCTGCTAATGCCCAATTTGCCCTCCCTAGCCAGGATGTGAATCTTCCTGAAAAGGGGACTGCCAGTGGCAGTCATTTGGCTTTTCATACCTCTTGTCATAATATATAATTTTCATTTATAGCTGCAGCGTCATTGTACGCCTTTATGCTGTTATTTTCTTCTTCATATAATGAGCAGTTTTTATTTCGCAATCACCAAGAGCATTTTATGTCCTTGACATTTAGATTGAATGTTGCTGCAAACCATCGACTCGACTTGACACCTTACAGACCTGATTATAGGCTCTCTCTCACTTCTGCAACCAAATAAATTGACATTAAATACATTAGCTTAAGTGATTACCATGCTCACGCCTTGGTTTTTCGTCTCGTTGTTTTGTATTTGCATTCAACTGGGAAAAATTATGTCGGAAATGATTACTGGAAAATGGGCATTTACAGCGGCCATTGAAATTTGAGTATTATTAAATACTTTGAAGAGCGTTTTTTTTAAATTAAATCAAATCTACAGTCATGAGAAATACATCCAGTGGAAACTGTTAATTTTTACATGAGACTCGACCAAGCCATCCTTTTTGTCTGTATATAAAGATTATGTACTTAAATGAGGCATAACTTAAACTGAAAATAAGAAATGATCAGTGACATAGAAAAAGTAAGTTCAACCATACATTTACAACACCTTGAAATTCATAAAAACATGAGTGAAGTATTTAGACCTCTGACATGTGTGCTTTCCTATTGAGGTATGTTACACCATCATGCGCACATCTAAGACCTTCAGAAAAATAAAAAGGTTGTGGATTTCTTTGAGTCTGTGAGATATTTAAAAGAATCTCCTAAGCATTTGAGATAAATCATTTCAGTGTGATGAATATCATCTGCCACTAACAAATATTTCAAATGACAGAGCAGACTATTGAATGCAAATGGAAGTCTCAAAAATCCAAAATCTTAAACCAACTCTTTCAAGGTACCAAAGTACATGTGCTTCAATCACGATTTTTTTCAAGCTTTTCAAGATTTTTATTTATTTATTTATTTTCACACCAGCATGGGGCATTTGCAGGCCATTTGGAATAATGTGGACAGAGATAGAGTTGTCTGGTGGTTCAGAAGTATTTAGCTGCAGTCACTGGTTCAACTACGAGCTCTGCATCATATCACAGAAAGAAAAGGGGCGGTCAAAGCCGAGATGTAAATAGATATGCATCCCATTGAAATGTTGTGGGGGTATTTGAAACAGGTGGTACACGCATGAAAAACATCTTGCAACTTAAGACATTTTGCATGGAAGACTAGTGCATAACCTCAGCGAGCAGATTTCAGAGACTAGTGGACAATTAAGCCATTTCTGCTAAAGGGGTATTACTGGCTTCCCAAGGCCAAGGCTGTAATTACATCATCTACAGAAGAATATTACATCTGCTGGTATTCCTGTTGATAAATGATTAAAAAAAAATAAAAACTAATAATTTGGCTTGTGATGTTATTCAGTGCACACTATTTATCTGTAACCACTGTGTTCAAGAGAATCACAAGTTTCATGCTCAGTTAAGTCTGGATAAAAAAAACACAGCTATTTCCACACATTAATATAACTGTATATTAATGTCAGGTTAATTCAGTTTGCATATATATATATCAGCCAGAACATTAAAACCACCAACAGGAGAAGGGAATAACATTGACCATCTTGTGACAAGTCAATGTTCTGCTGGAAAATATTTGAAGCTGGTAGTCATGTGGATGTTACTTAGACATGTACCACCCACCTAGACCAGATCAGTCACCCCCACCCCATAGCTATGACACTCCTTGATGGCATCCCCAGCAGGATGCAGCCGGACAAAGGCATACACACGAAAAACTGATCAAGTATCTGTGGGATGCACTGCAACAAGCCGGATCAACAGAGACCCCTTCTCTCCACTCACAGGACCCAAAGGCCCCCACTAACAGAACTATTTTGGAGGCACAACATGGACATAATGTTGTGCCTGATCAGTTACACCGCTAACATTATTACTGATAGCATTAGGTTGTGTGTTAAAGTGCATATGGTATTTAACCAACAAAACAATGGACCCAGAGCAGGAGTAAGAATTAGGAATTACTTATTATCCCTGGAAACACAGAACCTCCATTCGAGTAAATGTAACAAGGACCAGCAGCCACTGCAGGTGTCTAACTCAATGACCATCATAATTCTCAATGTGCACTTGTCTGAACCAACAAAAGCGACTGACCTAACCGAACTCGGAGAAGAGACTTCTCAAGGCAACGGCGTAGAATGGAGATAACGGACTGAAAGGGAGAAGCAAATAAAAGAAAGACAAGTCAAGAGGCAGAGTAGACGGACTGAAAGGCGCAGCAGGAGAAAAGGCTTCATTGGTTTTCAGTGGGCATGTGCAGACTCAGACGTACTAAAAGGTTACAGCATTTGATTTGTGATATTCTACTCCAAAGGCTCTCTCTCTCTCCCTCCCTCTGTGTCTGGAGGATCCGACCGGCTACTGCTGTCCACAAACTTTGATTGATGGCTGAATTATGCCATCGGATGGAGAATCTAGCCGAGTCTGCTGTCGGCCCAATGATAAACAACAAACATGCCTGGCCGCCAATAACAATGAGAGATGTGAGGACGGAGCAGCCAATCACAAAACAGACATAACAGTGTCCCTGTGAAATAGGGACATTTCAGTCAGCGTCCCTCACAACCATTAATATACTTCACTCACATGTAGTGTGTGTGGAATTAGATTTTAAATGCAGTACCACCCTTTCGTCCTCAAACACTCCTTTTCTTCCAGCCTTTTATTTCCTTCCTGCACTTCCTCCTTCTCCTTGATCACTCCGCAACCCTCCCTCTCAGAGTTCAGGCTGCCCACTCCATACTCCCTCTCTCCCCCCCTCCCTCCCTCGCTACAGTTCGGGCTTCCCACTCCCTTCCTCCATCACTCTCTCTGCGCACCCTCCCTCGCTCCGGCAGCCCACTCAAAGGCTAATTCCACAGAGGGAGAGAATGTGAGGATAGACGTTTCACAGTGTTTTCCAGTTATCTGCGTCCTTATAGAGCCGTTCTCAATCCAGCTCCATCAAACCGAGCACCACTCCCACTCTCCAGCTGCCTACTCTATTCCTCCTCTGTTTGTGGCAAATATCTCCCTCACTCCTCTTTGTTTTCCGTCCTCTCGGGGCTAATGCAGGGGTGATATTGAATCTGAAGGTTTAAATTCCAAAATAAGGCATTCACATGCTGGACAAATACCCGGACGAAATGACGCCTGAAATGAGCTTGAATCACGTTATCTCACTTTGTTCTAAAAGAACAGCAATTAATTGTTGCAGCTGATAGCTTTCTACGAAGATGCTACATGTTTATTTACTACAAGAAAAAAAGACATTGCATTTCTTATTTGGTCATTTTGTGGTCATGAGCAAACTTTAAAAATCCATTTTCATATGTTGTACTGCTAGTAGAGGCAGAATTCATAAGGGCCTTGGGGAAAATTCAAACAAGGTCAGTATTTAGATATGCATAATTTGATTTGTTTTGAATATTTTATGTTTTAATGAACAGTGTTGACTGTACTCTATGTACTTATGAAATATTTTTGCATTACCTCATGTCATGATGGTGTCACTGATTGTATTTTTATGTACTCTTTGGTCTTGTACAGCCCTATGGGAGATGCTTTATGTAGCTGCTGTTTTGCTTGTCTCAAAAGCAAAGCATCTAAAAGCAAAGCATCAAAAACTCCTATAAAATATCTGTGAAATGTTTAAAAGCCCTCCTCTGGAAAAAAACAAATCTCTAAAGATCCTGCTGCTTTAGAGCTCTTGGGACATTTTCTGTAAGAGCGCAGTCATCACCACTTCTCCACCACCTAGTTTTCTCTCTGCTCTATTTCTGCTGTCAGCCATGATGCAGAAACTGCAGAATTCATAGTGAGTTAATTGCTGCTGCCCGCAGAGATTACTACACATTACAGCTAGAAAGAGATATAAAGCTGAAACTCGGTTACTTAAATTAACAACCAGGGACCTTATTAGAAAAAAAAAAAATGTTCTGCTAATCTCTGTAATCAGCTGATAATAGGATTCAAATTGAACTGAACACATTTGCACTTGATTTTCATATGGTTTTTGGCCGGCCCGCTCTGAGGGGCGTGCTGTGTTGGGCTTCTTGCAAAGTTTTTCAATACAACACACAAAGATGATCGTTTAAAAGTAACAACTTCAACACACAGTATGTAGCTTCTGCAGCTAGCCTAATCCAAGCAAACAAGAGACATACTGTAGTTGATGATTATCATAAACTAGCACGCGACCATAGGAGTTTTTACCTTCACCACTATGTCAAACAAAAATCTACTGGATGTGAACACTGACTGTGTATAAACACAAGCTAACCATTTGTAAAATTACCCCCAGAATTCCTAAAGACGGCTGGCTTCAGCAGCCACCATCTTGGCAGAGCCTGATTCCTCATTACTCTCGGCTAATTCAAAAGAGCTGAAGCATAATAGGAGCTGAGGCAGACAGGTGGCACTTAAGCAGCCAGCGACGTGTGATGGAGCCCACTTGTCACTCAAAGCAACCCCACCCTTAATTATGCACACCTTTAAGCCATGATGGAATTTAAATAATTGAGTTTAGATACAGTTGTCGTGATAAAGACCTAAATAATTCCTTGTACCATATTGTAGGTAGCTGATTTGTAGTCCAGGCAGCCTCTAGTGGCCATTTGAGGAACTCCATTTTTTGGAGCTAGCGTTGTCAACAGGGAGGAATCACAGTAATGTGGTGAGTAAAATTTTGTTCATAGTAAAAACCACAAACAAACAAACAAAAAAAAAAAAAAAACAGTACCAAAACAAAACATAAAAAGGAACGGAGTGGCTAGCTAGCTAGTTCTGCCAGATTGTTCCTTCTGCTCTTTCCGATATATCACTTAGTGTTTAAACAAACCACGAAGATTTTAGGTAAAGGGATGTGATGGCATTCACAGACAACCGCAAACTCAAGACACTGCGTTTCTCTGGGTCTAATCAAAGTTGGAAGGATTTGGCATAATGAAAAGTACACATGTCAGCAAAACATATAACACTAAAACAATGATCTTTTTTTTTGTTGACGTTTTGTTGTAGAAATGTTACATATTATACTTATAAACATTAATGAAACAATATTAATGAAACAATATTCACTGTGACTGTAATGGCATCTTTTAGTGTGACTGCCTCCTCTTTGTCAGTCTCTTTCTTCCCCCGTCCACCCTGCCATCACAGCACAGGCCAGACTTCTGCGTCATGCGCCGAAATTATTCTTTTTAATGAACAAGTTGCATCAAGTATTTATACGTTGGGAACCTTTGGATAGATGGCCTTTCTCTGCATATCACTTAAGCTACAGAACGCGGCTCCAGGCTAGATAAACACAAGAAGTCCTTCTTGACTACAAACTGATATCCTAGAAACGAGAGAGAATAAATTGCCAGAAGCAGAAACTGAATCACTTGTATTTTATATATATATACAGTATTACACCATAAATCTGGAATGTAGAAGATATAGGGGGAAAAAAAGTGCAGCCAAAAAGTCAAGATAAATGTTCTGGAGTTTGTACTTTTGATCCACATGCGCTGTTTGATTAAGATTTTAATTGAGGTTGCAGCATTGCATCGCCTACTGTTGTGCATAAGCAATCCGTCGTGTTGGTTAGCAAAGCAGTAAACTAAAGAAACTGTTGTATGTCACCACAAATTATCATGATCACAGAGTAATCATGAGAAATATTTTTTCATTAGTGATGCAACACAGGCACATTAGTCACCCAAACACCTATATTCATCTTCATTTTCTTCCCCATCTCGCTGCCTCTCACACTCTTCCTCCCATCCCGTCTATCTCTTCCTTTTCTTTCCTCACTTATCCACTTATCTGCGCCGTCTGTCTCTCTCCCCCGTGCCCCTCAGCACACACTAAAGGAAGAAGGCGCACATGCACGCGCGTACACGCAGCACAGGGCTGGTAATGCAGGGTTAATACGATTGGAGAGCAGCTGATGGTTGTGCACATTCAGGCCATATTACATTTAATTCAATTGGGTTTCACTCACTGGGGGGCCCTCCCACCCATCTCTCCCACCCATCTCTCCCTTTCTGCCTTTTCTTCTCCTCATCGTCGCCCTCACAATTTTTGTTGAGCCAGAGGTGGTTGGGGACTTGTAAAAAGGCAGAGGGGTTCGCCCAGAGGGGTACGGCCTGTGCACACGCAGCGTTTATTTTAGAGTCACTATGAATACACATGCACCTACGCCCTTGGCCACTTTTAAACTAAATATGATTCATTATCTGTATTTTGTAATGTCACCTCTGCCTGGAACCAGACAGTGGGATGGAGACAGGAACATTATAATGACTCAAATGTCTAATACAAAAAAGGCTTTCTAGATATTTTTAAAGTCTCCGCTTAAAATATCTGCTGTTAGAACAAATGCATTTATTAAGGAAGTCTTGTCGGACATAGTATTCGGTGATGTCCTGCAAATGTTATTCCAAACACTAAGTTCTATGCAAATGATAAAATTGCTACATGTTACTTTCTTTTTATAATGAGGAATGAGCGCATTGAGTGCGCAGGAGCTTGGAAATTGTTTGGAAAAATCCATGTTAGGAAGCTAGCTTTTACGTCCCGAGCGCAAGATCTTTTCTCTAGACTGTCAGTTTGCGCTTTCTGCACGGTACTGAACGCGACAAACTGGACGGTTGACAGACAGCTTGCTAACAACTGACAGGCAATGGTGTGTGGTTTTGTTTAACAGCTTGTATCAAACATTTGTACTATTTCCAGCGTGATATTCGAACACACACCACGCAAGATGATGGCATGTGTTCTAGAAACACCAGCTGCTCCCACAAAACATGTCCAAAAGTTGATCTATCCACATTTGGAAAATCACAAAATCATACCCATCAACTGCAGTTTTATCCCGTTTTATATTTCCTCGCACAGGAAGAGAAGATTGTAATTACAGTTAGAATTCAAATTTGTCCAGAGAGAAGCTTGTTAACAACGTGGCAGTGGCTGAGCTTCGCAAATCATCTTCTCTCTCATGTCTGTGTTTTAAACAAACATACAGTCCATACAGAGGTTTATTAGGTAAGGAGGTACCTGAGATTAGTCCTTTTAGATTTCAGATAGGACCGTAAAGCCAAAGGAACAATGCCACAGCACTATTTCTGCAAGTCTTCCCATTCAAAAATGAGACTTTTCTGTCACAGAGCACCACCAAATTCCACAATCTAGATGCTGCCTGGCTCAGACAGGTAGAAAAAAAGGAGCAAACGCACAAAAAAACCCCTACAACAAAAAACAGATATATATATTTGAACAAATGTATGAAAGGAGAAGGGGGAAAAAAGAGGTGAAAAAAGACGCTGACATGGTTCCCAGAAAGAAACAGGCGAGAGTGATAGACAAGCAGGAAGCGGGGTGAGAAGGAGAGAAATGCTTTTGTCTTTCCGCGTATGTGTTTTTGTCGGCGCTCATCTTTATTTTATGTCTCAGTCGGCACTGTTGCCCTCCTCTTCCCATCACTAACCTCAGCTGTCAGACACACACACACACACACACATAGGAGATGCAGGCGTATAGAGGCAGTGCACACACACACACGCGCACACACATTGTTTACATCAGTAAACAAAGTCCAGGGTACATCCGGCTTCTGGCTTTTATCACACATGCATAGAGAAATAAAGAAAGAAAGAAAGAAGGAAAGAAAGAAGGAAAGAAAGAAAGAAAGAAAGAAAGAAAGAAAGAAAGAAAGAAAGAAAGAAAGAAAGAAAGAAAGAAAGAAAGAAAGAAAGAAAGAAAGAAAGAAAGAAAGAAAGAAAGAAAGAAAGAGCTTATAAATTGCAGTCAGTCATGCAACCTAGTTCACTTTATGAGTGTGTGTTCTCTTCACGCCCAGCCTTCCTCTCTCAACCCACACTCTCCCTACCCTTCACTCCTTGTCCTCAGTCAACCCTGTAACTAATGACTCTGGAGGAGGCATTGCAGCACCTGCTGCAGACAAACACGCTGTCTCTCAAACTCGCGCGCGCGCACACACACGCAAGCACGTACAAAGGAAGAAGGTGAGAAGAAAAAAAAAAGAGCAGAAAACTGGGAGGTTGCAGGTGGGGGGTCAGCTAAACTAGGCCAAAAACAGAGGGAAGAGGGAGACAGAGGCGCGCCAGCCAAGGACAAAGTGGAGGAGAGAAGAAGAAAGGGAGGGAAGAAGGGAGGGAGGTGTGAAATGTCACTGCCGGTGGTACCATCTCTCTAATTAGCATAGTGACCTTGGTAACCGTTATTTTACACACACAGACACGGACAGGAAGAAAGAAAGAAAAAAAGAAAGAGAGAGAGCGAGCTCATACGTATAATAGATTGTGTCATTGCAATCGCAAACTAATGTCCTTATATTTTTTTAACATGCAATATTTTTACATTGCTGAATGTTTTTGCCACACGCAGAAACGGTTTATACTCTCCCGCACGTACAGCAGGTGAGAAGAAACCACAAAAAAAGGGCATCATAACCCATCACACGCGCGTACATTTCATTACAAAGGTCCCGAAGCCCTGCGACTAAACACTACAAGAGAGACGGAACGAGTCTAGGTGTGAGAACGACTTGAAGTGTTAAATGGCGATTCATCAGAAAGACATGCTTACCAGGAGAGAGAGAGAGAACGAGGCGGGGAGTCAGAAAAAGTACGTTGGAGTGAGCTGGCGAAATAGAGAGAGAGAGAGATGGAGAGGGAGATGGGGGAGTACAGCTGTAGCAGTAATCATCTTTCAGGTCAACAGTAATTACCACAAAGACTGAGGAAGTGAGAACAGGACTCACACACACACTCGCACACACACACAACGCTTCTTTTCCTTTGCTTGCTGTATTTTCTTCTGGTCTTGTTTACTTCACAACCAAAACACGCACCTGCCACAAAGAAGATGTCAGTGGAGGCTGCAGGGTTTAATGGATAAAGGTTTCTCACGGTGAATGCAGTTATGCACATACCGGCAGGCTTCAGTCGTGATGTGATTAACTCGATGAGGTTGGCGCACGGGTTTTCAGATCCTCCGCTACGAGTTGTAAAACTGCTTCATACTTTTTCTTTCTTTCTTTTTAAGACATTATGAACGTCTTGCCCTGAGTTTTGCTTCTCAGGCAGCTCCAACTCCCTACATCCGTGAGATGGCAGCATCGTGGTGCCTGTGTTTCATTTTGTTGCTTCTGTTTAATTCCTTTCTGTCCTTTGTCTTGTGTTTCTGATTTATTGGCTTCACAGGCGCAGAACAGCTCATCCCCGACACATTTTTGAGCCCCTGTGTGAAGTCGTCATTCACACCTATTTTAACTCACATTTAAACCCTTTTACTCAGACTAATATCTGAGCACTTTCATTAGTCTCTCAGTTTTAGGTGATACGTCCCTTTTTGCCAGATAACCCCAGATCCCAACTTTTCTAGGTGGAAGCGTCGATGCAAAAATCTATTAAGCTCCGCTCCACCTACAGATTAAAGATGTGGGAGTTGAATTTGAGACCACTGATGAAACAGTTTCTGCTGCTCTCTGAAATAGTTGTGCCTCCACACATATATTTACGATTTTGCAATCAATTCCTTCTTGTTTGCTTGCACTTTTGCACTTAAGAGCAAAAGGCATATTTGTAGTAGTTTAACTTATGGGTCTTGCACATCTTGCAAATCTGACTGAGGTCCCTGGCAGCAGACTGCTGCTCCTTCTGAGGCGTGCTGCAGTAGAATAGCAGTGCGCCTTCTCATAACATAGAAGTAAATGTGCTTTTCTATACACAGATGCTTGATCAAACTGAACAGGATGTTTAATTACAGAATAAATGCCCACACTCGCTGCTGGTGCTCCATTTAGGATTGGATCACTTCCTTGTTAAATTATGACACTGACAGCAGAAGTGCATAACATTGACCATCTTGTGATAATTCAAAGTTCTGCTGTGGATGTTACCTAGACATGTAGCACCCACCTAGACCAGTCCAGACATCCCCACCCCATACCGATAACACTCCTTGGCAGCAGCCATCTCCAGCAGGATGCAGCCTGACACAGGCACACACACAAAAAAAAGAAAGAAATGAAAGACAGTATAAGGTGTAACCTGGCCTCCAAATTCACTAGATCCCAGACTGATCAAGCATCTGTGGGATGATCCACAGAGGTCCCTCCCCTCAACCCGTAGGACCCAAAGGCCTCCACTAACAACAAATATATTTCCAGACACCACAGGATATCCTCATAAGACCCATGTCCATTCTCTGCAGAGTCACAACTGCTTTGGAAGCACAAGGGAGACCTACACAATATGAAGCCATAGAGGTCATAATGTTATGCCTGATCGGGGTACATGCCAAGAGAAGGTTCTTATATGAGTTGGAGTAATTTCAGTTCACCGTACAGCTCTATCTCCAAAACTAAACCTTCTCCTTTGAACCATTTGTCATTTTTTTTGATGTCTCACCTTCGTTGATCGGCCCCTTTTACTCGGTCTCCCGCCACCATATTTCTATCTTTGGTCGAACAGCTCACAGCTAAGATCAGAAGCCCCCTGTCCTGGCTTAATCTCAATGAACAAGACCAAACACCTATTAAGCTGCTCATCTTACAAAATGGTAAGGGCTCACGATGGAAATTCTACATCTGTGTTTTTGAGACTGACTTAACCATTGGACGCTGATCCTGGAAAGTAAGGTTGGACATCAGCAGCACACTGCATAATTAGTTCATGAGACAGTAAGAAGTCTGTGTGATTTCATTTGGAATTGACTCCTTGCCCTCCATTCCAGCCCAGAAAACCCAATCTCCAAGGAGTCGAGGGTTCTTCCCTCAATAATAACAGCTAAACACATCAACACTGCTCCTCCAAATGCCCCCACCCACCACCTCGAGCCGTTAGGAACAAAATAAGAGATGGAAGCTTAATGAAAAGAGGTTTAATAGAAGAGCGAGGCAAAGGTGGCTCAGAGGCTTGCTGCTGTTTAATTCAATGGGATGCTCCTGGTGCCTGAAGACTGGCCCATTTTAATTGCAATCCTCTCTCATTTATAAGAGGAAGTATGCAGCGATACAGCTTTAATGAATCTGAAAACAAGGCAGGCTATTCAGTGTCGTTCTGTCTTTCTCTCACAGGCATAGAAGGATAATGTGATTGCGCTGGTTAGGCCCACATGTTCTGGCACAGCACTGCCACAAATGCTTGATTCACACACACACACGCACGCACACACACTGCAGAGTTGCATGCAATGCTCGCTCTAAGGGAAGAGAAAGCAAGGCAAATTCACTGCTACTATACAGTGATGTGATGCAAGACTCCCTGGTCTATGCCACCTCTACTATTATTGTGATTTTTCTATATTAAACAATAGGCATATGAGCATGTAAGAACAACAGATAGTAGCCAAGAGCCCATAGGACGGGTGGATACCAGCTCAACCATAAAAATCATCTGCTACATGTTTTCTTCCATCTTTTCAGGGATTTGATCAATAATCTCATCACGGCCATCGTGGACCCAATCGAAGCAGCACCTATCACTCCCAAGTGAATCAATGTAATTGTCTTCATCACGATTACAAAAATACACCAAACCTCGCCATCTATCACCATCGGTTACCTTTAAGGTTTGCAAGAGCGGCAAACAGCAGCTGCGACGACGACAAGTTAGGCGCAGCGGGGAGAGCGGAGAACGGAGGGATGCTTACCTTTGCCATCTGCGCCTGGACTCCGCTGGCTTTGAGCGAGGCCACAGCCTTCTGGGCTGCTGCGGGGCTGTCAAAGTCCACAAAGCCATAGCCTGTACACACACAGACAGACAAAAAACCCACAATCAGATGAGAAGAAAAAGAGGGGAGTAAAAGGAGAATATCGGGATCAGGCAGCGTTCTGAATATTGCTGAGGAAGAAATCTGTGTTTTGTTTTCAACGCTGCATAAATCCCATAAATGTGTCGAATTCAAGTCAGGTCACGTATTCAGTGAAAGCTCCTACATCCCCCCGTTAAATGTGTTTCGGCACAGAACATTAACAGAACTGGCGTCATCACAGTAACTCTTACGGTCCTATTTAGGATCCAAGTTTTTTTCTTTTTTTTGGTTTTTAAATACAAATTTGTCCATGTTTTGTAATGACTTCAGTGTCTATCAGTTCACTGCAACAAAGAGCTAATGGCCGCCTCAGCATACAGTACTTCCTTTGCAGATGTATACGCTGTGTTCAAATGTTCAGTTTTAAATGTAAAATCCACTTCTTTCCTATTGTCTAACATTTAATATCTCACTTTCTTGCATGTGAGGGCATTTTTCCCCTTGTGCCACATTAAATCTGTCAGCACATATAGTCCTAGTGTTCAATACTGCAACAGTGACATCAAGAAAAATATCTACGTTTAAGGCAGCACTAAAAGTGATTCAGAGCCCTCTGTAAAGAAATAAAGACACAGGGAGCTTCAGTCGATTTTATTGCAGTAAAGTCAGCGTCAACATGTGTGTCTCTTCGTACATGTGGACAGTGTATCTGTTAGATTGTCGAGGCTCAAGGGATCCAGGCTGGGCCCTACAGGAAGCATTAAAGGACAAAGGGTCTGAGACACACACATATAAATGTCTGCTTTTGGAGATATGTCCTGTTTTACCGGGTCACAAGGGTGGAGCTGGAAGGAGATGTCAAAAAGCAAAATAAAGACCGTGTGTCTTCAGTGGGTCTGCAGTGTGGGGCGCACATGAACAAAGCTGAAGACTGCTCGTGTGGGAACAGTTTCCAGTGTATATAAGACTAAGAAAGACAAGTATTGACACACATGCATGAGGCCATGGAGAAATATTCAGCAGCAGCTTTGAAATTCCAGCTGCGGCTCTGAGTGGGCTGCGTGTTAACACAAATAAATGATCCCCATTTCAAAAGCAGCACTTATTACAATCCTAAATGTAAACACGTTAGGAATGAGTGACTCTCACACACTCGTACACAAACATGCTACATTCCTAACATCTGCTCTTGTCTCTCTCGTCTCTTCCAGGGTTTGGAAGCCCGCTCCGCTTTGCTGATAAGCAGATGAGTTTTTTTTTATTGTTCAAAGGCAGCAAGCTGCTTTCACAGCAAGATCTGCACCGCACACACAAATATTTATACTGTTGCTAATGAGAAACCCACAATTTAGCCAAAATAGGGTTACACAAACACACATGCAACTTGGTACCATGGCTGCGCACATATATTATGTGCACACATTAGTCACTTTGACAAACACTGATCAAGACAAGCACGGATACACAGATATGCAGAGAAAACATTTTGGTAAATATGTGCCAGCAAGCACATATGCACACACAGGCCTTCACTGTTTTTATGCTTAATCTATATTTATCTAACTAGGGCCAAGCCAAAGCAGTTCCACTAATTGAGAATGCACATACAGTATTCATTATCAGCGTAGTGGGGTGCTTTCATTTTATTCCAGAAAAAGTTTCATAAGTGATGTCTCACACCAACTAATGGGTGTTTGTTTAACCATAGGCTGTCCACGTAATTAGTAGGGAAAGTAAACCAAAACACAATTTACAGTGGATAATTCAATCATCAGCAGTGCAAATCAGAGGCCCTTTGTTGGTACCGTTAACGTTTTCAATGCAGCTTTACTAAAACAGAGCAACTGTATTGATACAACTTGACTGACTGTCGGCTGTGTAAGACACTAACGCACTGGTTCCCAAACTTTCTCTGAAAACAAAATTTTCACAATTTTTTATATGTCACACATTGTAATTAATACAAACCTCAACCTTTTGTCAGAGGCCCTTTGTTGGTACCGTTAACGTTTTCAATGCAGCTTTACTAAAACAGAGCAACTGTATTGATACAACTTGACTGACTGTCGGCTGTGTAAGACACTAACGCACTGGTTCCCAAACTTTCTCTGAAAACAAAATTTTCACAATTTTTTATATGTCACACATTGTAATTAATACAAACCTCAACCTTTTGTGAACAAATACAAGTAAACTTTGTGTAATTATAAACTGTGTAATTATGTTCAGTGTAACAGGATTGCGTTTGCGTGGGAGCCCATCAAAAACTTGTCCATCTCATTGCAGCGTCATTTTCCGGCTCTGTCCCGTTCCCGTTGATTATTTGCTCTGTCCCATCCCTATCATGGTACCAACAGTGAAATTGACTCCTGTGCCGCGGGACTCCCACAGGAATACCGTGACCCGTGGAAGTCTATCTATCTGTCTATCTGTCTGTCTATCTGTCTGTCTATCTGTCTGTCTATCTGTCTGTCTGTCTATCTATCTATCTATCTATCTATCTATCTATCTATCTATCTATCTATCTATCTATCTATCTATCTATCTATCTATCTAATGCCATGAAAACATTTAAATACAAATAAAAGATTTTTAAAATCAATCCGGAAACGGAGCCAATGAAAAAAAACTGGTGCAATGTGATCATGCTTTTTGGTATCAGCTAAAAGTCGAGCAGCAGCATTTTGAATCATCTATACTCGAGACAGTGACATCTGGCTAAGCTTTGGCCAGTTGTCTCAGTTGGAAGAACCTGGACGTAAATTATTAGGGTGCACAGGTTTAATGCAGCTGTTTTTCAGTCCACAGCCAGTGGACTATCCTTTATCACCGGCGGTAACTCGCTAACAGGAGATTCTGCAGAGTGAAAACACAGCACTCAGGTGTAATCGGCTGATTCTGCAAGTTTACGGCTCTCACACTAGAGGCCCGAGACTTTAATCTGCAATGTAGCCAAGAGCCACTTCCTCGAGCTGCTCCGTTTGCAGTGATTTACCGATCAACTGTGCGGCTCATATCAAACAGTACCAGGAAATTGAGTCTACGTCTCAGGAGCCTTGTACATGCTCAGTAAATAAAATATTGAGTCGTTTGTGGACGCTGCCATGTAATCTAGCTTGGCCCCGCACATTTAAAGTTAGTCTCCACATCTAAAGACGTCTGGGACTATTTTACACTCCTGGCACAGATGAGGTTTGGCTCAGCCGCAAAAATACATCACACCTATCTCCGGGCACCACTCCTGAGTGATAGGTACATTTTTTTTTTCTCTCCTCCAAGCGCTCCTCTTGCTAGTTTGGTGTGACAAAACATCAGCCTTGAGGAGAATGTGTCGTTTGTTTTGAGTTTATTGACCACTCAAGAGAAGATCCTAAAGATTTTCCTAAAAATGCATTTGCCTTCTGTCTGGGAAGCTCCGGATTAAGTATTAGCAAGAAGAAAGCATCCCAGGAACTGGTAGGGGTTCACTGTTCACTGGAGCAGAATATTATTGAGTCACACCTCGTAAGCTAATGGACAGCTCCAATCAACGTGTACATTTCTATGTAAACACTACAGTTTGCTCTCTTTGTTCAGTGAGAGCTCTCATCTCATGTGAATATAAACGATAGCTTCTCTGATAAGAATATTTCCAGAGAACGGAAGAATGAAAAAAAAAAAAAATAAATGCGCACTGAATTATATAATCCTTCTCATTTGTGCCCCGTCCCACCCATCTGTGGCCTTATGATGACACAGAAATGAAAATTCATCTTGCTCAGTCAGGCCTGACAAATATTCCGCTGGTGAATGAAAAAAAAAAAAAAATGTTTTATTACGGAGAGCGCACATAAATTCACACATGTGCAGGCGCACAGACACAGATGGAAAGCGCAGATAAACACGAGCGCACACGCGAGCACGAACACACCGCTAGATCCCATCCAATCTCCTGAGCTCCCAGAGTTCCTGGCCCTGGGCCATTAGAATAGGCTAACTGAGTACAGAAGGAAAGGGAGAGAGACAGAGCAAAGGAGGAATGTGGGGGTGGCAGGGAGTTTGGGGGGAGAGAGAGAGAGAGAGAGAGAGAGAGAGAGAGAGAAAGGGGCATGCTGAGAGTGTGTGTGTGTGTGTGTAAAGGGGGGGGGGGGGGGGGCAGCAGACATGGAGACAGTGAGCGGGAGGGCGCTTGTCTTTGGGAAATGGAAATCCTTTACGATCTAAAGTGGTTTCCTCTCCCTTCCTCCATCCTGTGCTGTGTGTGCTCTCCCTCGCCCTCCGAGCCCCCACACTGCTAACTAGAAAACTGTCAGTGTACTTAACATTGGCCGCGCTGAAAAGCAGAGGACTTTAAAAAGAATGTCTTCATACGCTTTCCAGGCTAATAAAGCGAACGCGTCGCCTTCTTTGTTCACTTAAATAACCGTCAGTTCTAATGATGGCGCATTGCATTTCATGATATGCGCCACACATGAATATATACATTGTGGAGAACCATACATTTTTCAGGGACAAAGATGAAGTGAAACATCTGAGAAATTTAGATCACAAGGCTTTTTTTTTTCTCCACCTGGCGACAACAACAGTATGCAAATCATCCCAACACTATCCCCTCAGACTGCAAAGGAACATGACTTTATTTATTCACCTGTCTCTTTGTCTACATACAGAATCTCACGCTCTACGCTCCTCTCTTTCCTCTCTGCAAAGTCTTCCCGAAGAGAAGAGGCTGTCTGCTAAATCATCACTTTCAAAGGGTCCCCTTCCTTTTCTGTCAGCCCCAGGTTATTTTTACCCCCCTCCCTCCAGCTCTCTGTGCCTCCGCCCATCCATCCCTCCCTTTCCAAGAGAACTCTCTGTGCCAATTTGTGCTCTCTTAGTCACGCTAAGCACTTATCTTGTCCCCACTGAATGCCTTTGCAATCAAACCAACACTTATCCGGTTGTAATACACTCTAATGGCCGACTGATAATGAAACTCCTTCATTGTGAGTTAACAACTGGCTAAGAGATGTATGAAGTCTACATCACAAATTGCTGATGAGGACCACAGCCTGTGAAAATGCTGCAATAGCTACAGCTGGTGCATTATGGGTATTCTGAGCATTAAATAATGAGCTTTAATTTATAGGTGGATGCACAGAGATTGAATTCTGAAAGAGTCAGAGAAACAGAGAGTACCATTACTATTCACTAGCGAATGCACATCCTTGTTGTTAAACCTGCTTAAAATAATACTGTTTTAAATGGTTTTCTCTTCTACAAGATAAAACTTCAGTTAAGACATCACCAGAATATTTCTGAAGATAGTTTTTAAACCTAAATGTAATCTTCAAATGTTTGCTAACACTACAGTAAATGTGTTCCTTGTAGACTCTTGAGTGCAGTTCATGCCTAAAACAGCGTGACCTATTTTTGTTTCTACTTCATGCTTCACTTTCAACAACGATGACTGAGACTTTTGCTGAAATGTCATCAAAGACGTGTCCTACAAAAGTTTGAACGTCCTCAGGTTCCTCAGTGTGCTCCATCTTTGTTGGTCCAAAACAATCAGTTCGAAAACTGCGAAGATGGAGATGCTGCCAGAAATAATGGAAAGAAGTCACTACCAAGCTCTTGCGGTCTGCGTCGCCGTGACACGTAGTTACATTTACACTGGGGAGGTGAATCCATGGGCCATGGGTCCATGTGACAAGACTGCAAATCTCATCATCTGCCCAAGTCATGCGGTACATGACCCACTTGGACTGCACACACTGCCAGGACACCAACTGTACATCCTCCAGCAGCACAAAGTACGCTTGTTTTGTGAGAAGAGACTCACCGTTATCTGAAAGATCCTTTAGCTAAATACTGCAAAGTCTCAGCTGACATACTGATGCATATCCTAAACTTCAGTATGAATGAATATGACATAGGTGACCCTGTGAACGGTGGACATAGATACCATGAACCGGCCTTTCCTTTGATGCACACAGGATCACAACTGACAACTAATCTCTGCTCTGTACTCAATATTAGTCAGAACATATTAGTGATTAAATAAGGCTGTCACTTTTCTACGCGAGTATGAATCTTTGATATATCTCATAGCCTGCTGACTATTAAACGACTAGCTTCATGTTGGTATCAATATTAATTCACTTTTTATTTGATTTTGAACAGCTTTGATCGTCCATCAGTAGAAATTTACAACATCCAGGCTACTGAAACTACCTAAAATAACTTGGTAAGACACACATAATGACTAAAACAGTGACAGAAAGTGTATAATGGGACTATTTTCAGTATTACATTATTATTTGAGGCGGGACTGACTCTAATCAATATGCCAGTGCCCATGTCTGTGGTAAAGAAAGAACAAGTCACACAGCGTACGTCCCTGATGTGGTATTCACAGTTTCCGAAAAAACAAGTTTGAGAGGAGCAAATTTTAGATTTCCAAATAAACAGTCACCAGCCATGTCGCACAAATATAATTCAAAGCTTGAAGTTTGGTTTTCCATTTGATTTCGCCGCGCCGGCTGCAGTGTGATCATGAACAGATGATATTTTTCCATTTGTAAACCACAGAGCACTACAAAGAAGTGTGAAGCCATAATTAGCAAACATAAAAATCATGAACTGGAGCACTGAGCCCGTACTGAAACGGGTTCTCAAAATCTAATTTCAAGAAACGCAGCTGATTTAAAAAAAAAAAAAAAAAAAAAAAATTAAAAATTAATGAGTTGAGAAAATGGAAGAGTAACTGATAATTATGACCAGGTTTATATATTTTTTTTTTTGGCTTCCCCTTAGCTATGCTATAATGATGTCAGGTAAGGCATTTCAATATGCGTTCAAAGGTGAAAGACATATTTGATTATGTGACGCCAAAGCAGGTACCGGGAATGATGAAAGTTTATAAGGTTTACTTAACCAGCTAATTACAAAGATCCAAGATAATAACTGAAGTGAAATAGCTTTTAAGGTACCTTCCACTGAGATTTGGTTTTCTCATTATAAAGTTAAAACAGACAGGAGTGCAATCATTCCCTCAAAATATTTTATCCTAAGTAATCAGCACGGGGAAAAAAAAAGTCCTGGATATTACATTTCCATCTCTGCCATCAGTATCAATCAGGCCAGGTTTTCCTTCACTCATAGCATCGAAACTGAAATGCTGATTACCGAGCATTTGTGCTGTTGTCCTAAACCATGTCAGTGTACCTCTGAGTACAGTCCCGGCAGATGAGCAGCAATCACGCTGAACACATGCTCTTGTGTGCCTCTTCAGAAGCAGACGACTACAATCATATTGATTAGCGCTTTGTTCAGACCACTCCAACAATCAAGCAGACTCTCATCAGAAGACACTTGAGAGAGCCTCCTTCACCACAGAGACCATTCGAAACACATTGTGGATATTGCATTGTGTTCTCCGTTTTGATTCAGCCTATGACAACAATGCCAACGTCTTGCTTTCAATAGCTGCTTAACTCTGAGTGTCATTACAGTGCAATCCAGAAATCACCATCATAGAGAAGTTAAACAAAATAAAGGCACTCTAGCAGTGCACCATTTAGATAGATTAAAGGCTGACATGGTCCTTATAGCGAGTCTCAGTCAGTGCCGCCGCATACAGTGTAAAAACACCAAATCTCGCCACGCTGCAGAACACACAACTCCAAGGAGAACACATGGACTTGATTGTGACGAAACGCTGTCTGCTGACAATTTAGTAAAAACGTTCGGGCATTGATTAATAGGGCACGCAAAAAAGTACAAAAGAAAGGGATGTATAAAAACAAAAGCACTCGACATACTGATTGGTCTGCCTTGAAGCTGCCAAACTCAATCACTTTTCAATTGATGTTTTCCAGACACAAATCTCATATCCAAATCGGAGTCTGCGAAGTACAGTGTGTCCGCACGTACTGGATAAAGTCAGTGGATGCTCACTCACCTTTGCACTGATTGGTGTTTTTGTCCAAGATGGCCTTCGTTGACACAATCTTCCCATATCTGTAAAAAATAAAATAAAATAAAACAAATAAATATTAGGTATGATCAGCCACTGAACCGTTTCCTACATCGGGATTAAAAGAATAAGTTATGGTCAACTGTGTTAGATGCATGGTTAATCCATCAGTTGGTCAATCATCACACTGGTCCAGGCAGAATGGAACAGTAAAGGGTGGAATATCATGAAATGTTGCGCAGATGTTTACGGCCTCCTGAGTTTGAGTTTGACCCTAAAATTTTAACTAAACCAACAGTTAGTTAGTTCACGGTGTATTGTTCCTGTAGCTATTGGATGATTTGCATTCTTGTTCATCTCCAGCTGGAACAATGCTAGCTTAATGCACAATTTATAGTACAGCTGCACGTTGATGCACCAGGCCCCTAATCAGGACTCTACGTCATAGCCTGACGTGCACCTCCCTAGAAATGTAACTATGTGACATAGTGACGCGATGTGATTGGTTTGAAATGCATTTCCTTGTTCACGTGATTCGGCGACCGTTCTGCAGTGATTTTAGTGAAACGTAACTGTTCAACTCCAACATGAAGCGCTTAGTTTCACTCGACTCGGTGTGAAGTACAGTGTGAAACTCAGCACAGCTGGCCAGTTACCGCCTCGTGTTTCAGTGGCGTAGTTACAGAACAATACATAACACACCAGCGCACAGGTATAAACGTGCTTTTGACGGCGCCAACCCCCGCAGCACAGGTGTCAAACATGCGGCCTGTGGGTCGTGAGCAGCCTGCCAGAGGATCCAATCCGGCCTCCAGCATGAATTTGCAAAGAGTTATGCCTAATTTGTCCACTGTTTTAGAAGAGAAGAAGTGGACAGAACACAACACTGAGAGCCAGGACTAAACAGCAGACAGCAATGTGGCCAATATGCACTTTTTTAAGGATAAGTTATTAAATTAACATTGTAATGTAAACATTCTCCTAATTTTCCTGTTCTTCTTTGCACTAAAACAAATGAAAAAAGGGAGTTGTCGTTACAAAATACCTGAAAACTAATCATACTTTCATTAGCCTTTGCTTTGTTTTGGATCCACGGCTACTTTAGCTTGCTACCAGCTTGATAACAGTGAAACATCAAAATATTAGCACTGAGACTGACGCAGTTTCATAAAGGAGGCATATTGCACAAGAGACTGATTGCAGTCAATACTGTTTTTGTATCTAAGCTTCTATCTGTCCTTTCTGTCCCTGTCTGTTTCCAATTCCTCCCGAACGCAGACAATTCTTTCACATAAATGATAATAATAACCATCGGTACCGCACCCAATGCTGCTCCAAGAGCCTACACCAAACTTCCATACTTCTTTCCATCGGCCCTCTCTGCCAACTTTTAATGTCTCCAGTCCGTTTCGCTACCTTGCGTTCTTTCTTATGTTTGACACCTCTGCCTCTCTCTTTGTCTCCATCCCTTATTTCCCCCTCCATTCCCCCTCCATTCTCCTGCTCTCTGTTCTCAGGTTCTCAGAAAGCAGTTAATAATGTTTCTTATCTGAGCAGTTTTCAGTGTTCCTGGAAGAAGAGGAGAAAGAGGGGGGGAAAAAAAAGAAGCCGCGAGAGAGGCTGAGTTTGGTATGAGGAGAGAGGATAACAGAGACAGAAAAGGGAGCCTGAAAAAAGACGGAGACAGAAAGCTTGAATCGCTGAGATCAGCCTGGATCACTGCCTGGCTTTGTGGATGAGACTTTTTAATTAATGCTTTCACACTGCTGCACAATGACTGACTGGCTGGCTGAGTGACTATCAAACAGATTGACAGACTGACATGCTGACTGACTAGCTGATGGCCCCAGGTGAGGGATGGAAGTGTATTCCCTCTTCACTATCAGGGAAAAAGAGGGAGACAACGAGGGTGGAGACTGAAACGATTCAATGAGGATGCAATGCAGGTGGTTGCAAGCAGCGGGGGTGAGAGATGGAAGCGGGAGGAAGGGAGAGAGACAGAGAGAGACTCTGACGAATGAGAAATATATGAGGAGAGGGAGAGCAGTCAGTCAAAATATAAAATGAGACACTAAAGGGAAGGAGGAGGCGAGGCAGCCGGGGAAAGATAGAGAGATAGTAAGAGGTGTTTAATAAAGAAGAGATCATTTAGTTGTCACCATCAGGAGAGTCTCTGTCAGCCAACTGGTTCTGTCAGAGAGAAGAAGACTAGCTCGCCTGACAGCCTCACATCAAACTCCACCGGGACAGCAGACTTAAGAAATAAAGACAGGAAAAAAAAGAGACTAAAAGGCTGCTATCACACAAAACATGACAGATGAGCAGCTTATGATCTCCAAATTGGCAGGGAGAAAATCACTGAAAATCAAACAATGCTCAACCGTCACACATTTCTTGCAAATCAAGATATTTCAGGGTATTTACAAAGCCACTGATTTGGACAAACAGAAACCAAATCTGGCATTTGTGTGGTTCCTTTAAAAAAAAGGAAAGAAAAAAAAAGGAAAGAAAAAGAAAAGTCACGGTTGGTGGTAAACAAGGTTGCTGGTCTGCGGTTTGGGGAGCTGTCCAACGGCTGCCGACGTGGAAAACACTCTGGACTAATCGCCCACTCATGGACGGAATGACAAACACACATGGAGATGCACACGCGAGGCATCATCACAGATCAAACACACCAGAGCAGTAATCACAAACCATCTGGCAACACCAGCACCGGCTCTCTGAGTCTTCAAGTGTGCGTCAGCGCATGAGTGCAAACCCCGACGGTGAAGGTGAAAGTGCCTGAACGCATATGAGCATGCAAATACTTATGTAGGCGCAGCTGCGTGAGTGTGTGCGTGTGTGTGTGTGTATGTGCGCATGTTGAGCTGCAGAGTTTGAATGAATGACAAAGATCTCCGTCAGTGTTTTGGCAGGTTGTGCTTTTTTTTTCCCCCCACCCCGACAGAAACGCAAACCATTTGCAGACTCTGCGAGCGTGAAAAAGAAAGAGGTACCCGGGCTGGACACACTTGAAAAGACATGTTCACAGTTGTCTATTTCCACAAACCGGAAAACAAATAATGCGCTGCTGTGTTATTGTCGGATCAATGTGCGTGACGTACAAATCCCACCTGTTCCTTCTCTAGTTACACAATTTGGCTTAACTGGGAAACAGAAAGAGGAGAGGAGAGGAGAGGAGAGGAGAGGCGAGGTGGAGAGGACTGGAGAGGAGAGGAGAGGAGAGGAGAGGAGAGGAGAGGAGAGGCGAGGTGGAGAGGACTGGAGGATGACGCCATGGCCTTGGGGAAATGTCAAATTACAACAACACTGCACCATCCAAAATGGTGTCTCACTCTGGACTTCATTCAATGCTATTATTTCATTGCATCCAGACAGCCACAACAATCCGCTGTTGTGGGGAAGAAATGGAATGGAGTATTGACAATAGACCAGATGATGACGTGAGGAGGTTAAAGAGAGGATGGAACCAGAGGAGAGGAAAGTGCAGAATGTCCTGTTCTGTGTTCAAGTCCCAACTGGAGCCCGTTCGCCGGTTCCAGCAGTGAGTTGAAATAACATCGACCTTCACTTCACCTCACACCAGTGACTTGCGAGACACTCGTAAAAGCTATTGGAATACTAAAAACATGCCAGGAAAGGACTACAAGGAGCCAGATGGTCAGGGGTAGCAATTAATTATTCCATTTCTTTCCGTTGCGCGAAAAAAAAAAACGGGGAGTTCGATTGTTCTGAAACGCATCTGAGTTTGCCCATCATGACTAAGCCGATAATAGGAGTAAAGTGTGAAGTAGCAGCAGTGTAATGTTCCCAAAACCACAGAATAAAAAGGAACCTGAGCTGCAAACAACCTCAATGGCCATAAATAAAACTTTTTGCCATAAAGATAACTTTTTCCCCTTATCAATAAATCTGACATGTGACAAAATGGTTAAAGTGGAAAGTGTCTCTCAACACGGTGCAGGCTACGACTTTGAGTGAAACCCCTTGAATGCCTTCATGTTCTACGATCTCTCTCCCGTGGATTCTGACTTACAAGCTGAGCCTCAGTCTTGCAGAAGAAGTCTGTGTGTTTGTGTGTCATGAGGTAGAAGCTACTCAACAGGAGTTGCTGGCTAGCCAAAAATTCTCTATTTTCCTTGGCTTCACAGAAAACGCTACAAAGCTCCACAACACTAAGCCGGAGAAGAATGCATCGGTCGGGGGTTCGTTTGGTGGGGCGCAGAGCTGACAGGCTGGTTCTCAATTTGAGTTACGTGTCCTCCTCGACACATGGAAACTCCTCAGAGCCCTTGCCAAAGTGGAAGTTTTGATTTCTTCCAGCGCGATACACAGAGAACAGTAAAACCGCTGAAACTGACAGTATTTTCTAGACTGCTGAGACTTAAGGAGGAATGTCAACACGATGCTCGGTGCACCCGGTTCTGGCAGGCTTGACAAAATCCGTGTGTGTGTGCGCGTTAGTGAAGTGTTAATGACAGTCCTCAGAGGGCCCTCGCAGCATCAGATCGGTGTTTTCGTTCCCTTGTGGAGCATCGTCAGCCTATGGATGCTCACCGTTTGATGTCTTCTGAACCACACCTCCCACCCACCCACACTCACACAAACAAACAGGCACAGGCATCATTTCTGCAGCTCTCCAAGGATGTCTGTGAGTGTGCGGATATACATACGTGCGCATCTGTGTATACGCGCGTGTCCCGTGTGTTTGTAAGTTTGTGTGTGTGTTCCGCCCGAGGCTTGGTTTGCGTGCGCGCATTAGTGTACACGCAGGTTGCTCTCTGTGTGTGGCATCTCCTAATTGGGGATCCGATACAGCTGTCTTGTCTCTTGCTTTTCCCTCATTTTCCCCCCTCTCTGCCAGTTAGACTCAAATGGACAAACACAGAGGGAGGACTGAGAGAGTGCAGCGCTTTAGAGGCCGTCGGAGTCCATTCCCCATATGTAGTTTAACATCTTCAGGCACTATAAAGAAATGAAGCCTTGGACTGTTTTCATGATGAAAAGGCAATGTGCCGTGAATTTAGAAGATGGTTTAATGTCACTGAAATATTAGGTTTAATCTGCCAGAAGGGCTTTCCATGAAGTTTATATTATAAGCTTCGGTTCATTCAGGATTTGGCATTATAGAAGTATAGTCATTTGTGGTCATCACAAGGTAAATAACCACAAGTATAAACAAAAAAAAAGAAGCTATTTGCTCTGGAAAAGTCTCAGAAAAAGTTATTTTTTTCCATCTTAGTTGAGGGGGAACTTTTGTCTGAAAGGTTTATGTCAGACCAAACAGATGGATATACCCTATTTTTCAAACACAACAGTGAGTAAATAATTGAGTTTAGATGAGTTTAATCTCCGCTTCATCCTTGGCCAACTCTTTGGAGGAGATAGTTCAATAGCTTCTCCATTACGGATCCAAGACATAGGATCTTGTTATCAATGTAATTACTGTGAAATTGGGTGTGACAACATCACAGATTCACAGATAATGTAATTAAAGATAGGGCGTGTTCTCTCACAACTTATAAGAGGTATGACGTAGGTGTCTGTGTTTTCTGCCCCTGCTGCCAACAACATTAATGTGGTGGAAAGTTGGTCTGGAACCCCTCTGTTAGGAACAGATTATGCTCTGAAGGGAGATCTGCCAGACTAGTAATGTCACTTGGGCAGGATTTATGCGGTGATATACAGAAGAGTAGCAGCAACATAGTCGTACACGCCATCAGCGCTACGGAGCTGAATTAGTTTACAATCAAACTGCTCTGTTTGGTTGTAGGCCTCTCCATTTCCGGGCAGAGGTATTTTTCCTCTGTGAGACTGTGAGTGTCCCAATAGACACGTTTCACAGTAAGACATTTTACTTGTCATTGCAGGAAAAGCCAGAGAGACTTTTTTTTTTAAACAATGGCTCAGTTCCATTAAGCGCAGTATGAAAGAGAGCCAGACTGCACAATAAAACGACTGGAACTATGTCTCCTAGGCTCAACTAAATGGAATTCAGTCATTCATGATATTATAATAAACTCCTGATTTCACAAACCAAAACGTCTGCTTGCTGTGGAAAGGACCTGCAGAGACGAAATGAAATGCTATTAAAGATGATCTGTGTCCTTGGACATGCATTTTACTTAACTTTCACCCAAACCCTGGTCTTTTCATAAACCTAAACGTCCTGCTGCCCAAACCTAACCAAGCAGCGACTGAAATCAGACAAGCACAAAAGAAGAATAAAGTGAGTCGGTCACACTCGCTGCCGGGTCGAGACCTGCGTGCTGCTTGAACCAACATCAACCTCTTTGTCGGAGGTGTTTCTATCTGCTGCTGCATCTTCGCACTTGCAGTATGTGTCCCAGAATAAAAGGTGACATGTTCTACAAACTGCTATGAGGCTGTAGTCATGATAGAAGATCAGTCATTACATGCAGTGTGTCATAATAACAGGAATGGCTACTATTTAACCCCTCAACGCCCGAACTGATTTTTCACTTATATAAAGAAATTAATTATTTGTGTTTTTGCTTGCAAAAGGTTCCTAGGAATTTCTTGAATATGCACAAACATGCGTTATTTCGGCTGCAGTCTGCGAAACAGTGCAACGTGAATTCGCGACACTTGGCGTCAAGGGATTAAATGTCCTGCACACTTGGGGTACACAAGTGATTTGACTAATCTTGGCAGCTTGGACCTCTATTCAGAACTGCTTTGCTGCACATGCAACATTTTTTTTTAAGCATCATTCTTCTGATGCACACTTGCAAAGGGGCACAGTTACAAAAAGCTGCACGTCGTTCAGTAAGAAACATGTCCTTAGAAATTACGGTTACTGCTTCTTTTACTCAAAACTTCAAGCAGCGCTGCTCTGAAAATAGTATGACAATTAAATGTTCCATGAAATATTCGGTAGTGCAGCTCAGGACTGAAGTATGTGTCTAAGGTTTAGGTTTTGTATCAATCAGCTGCTACAAAATCATCAAGAACACGTTCTTTTTTAGGAATTCATGAGCCATGGTGAAGCTTTTAGTACTCTAGGCTTAGGTTTAAGCTGTTGATGAGTAATGAGAGAAATTGAACTCATTCTATGTGCTCTGTATTATTCTTCAGAGATTTCTTCTTTTGAGTGGGTTTGACTGCAAGTACTAGATAGATAGATAGATAGATAGATAGATAGATAGATAGATAGATAGATAGATAGATAGATAGATAGATAGATATGGGCCGAAAATCGGAAGCAGGCGTGAGTGGGAGACAGAAGGACAACAAGTGTGAGTGAGAACGAGTGACAGAGCGAGAGAGAAATTGCCCTTGTGCTCCGCTTTAGATTCCGCTCACGTTCTGCTCTGTCCCCAGACGTTAAAAGTGTGTCCATAGTTTGGGCGACCGGGGGAGTGATTGGAAATGTCAGCTGACAACAGCACTTTTCACTGACACTCTGAGAACTGGCACGGAGTCAGAGAGAGAGAGGGGAAGGAGGGGCATACACAGAGAGAGAGAGAGAGAAGGATGGAGGGAGGAAATGAGGAGGATGACAGAATGGGAAGGGAGAGCGAGGTGCTTGTGGGCGGATTGGAGCGCACACACTAAAAAAAAAACAGCCATGCTTGGTAACAATAAGGATGAGTATGACATTGAATTGAAAGAAAGCGAGTGTGTATCAGCGCCAAGGGCCCATCCTTCCGTTACTCATTGTAACAGTGTGCATGAATGAAACGCCTGTTTGTGTGTGTGTGTTTTTTTGCGTACGCATGCGTGCATGTCATGTCTGTGAGTGACAGGAAACTGCCACTCAGTCCGTTTCCGTCAGCAGGAGAGAGCTGGAAACCCAACACGATAAATGCTGCCCAGCGGCACACACAGACTCTCCCCTCCGCAAATGACCTTTCCTAAATGTTACTGGCGACTTGGCACACTGACTGGGCCTCTAATGAAACTTTTATTGGCCCCCATTTTTCACCCCTGTTTCTCCAGAACGCCTCCAGGGCTAAAGCTGAATACAACAGGCTTGAACTGCGGCTGACACACAGAAGGGCAAGGTTTAGGGTTTGCATATGTATGTGGACGATGCAGATAGGAGAAAAACGTGAAGACGCACACCGCATTTTATTTCCATCTGCATTTTCTTTATCGAAACCCCCACATATACGCAATTAGTGATAATAATAATAGTACGTATTAGTTTTATTAATAAATTATTTTCCAGTTACATCTAATATGATATGATCACATCACGGCTTCAGGGAAACTCTAAGAAAGAAGGTTTGTCATGTGCATTTCACTCTGTGTTTATCCACTGGGGGACAACTGCGAATGAAATGTGCCGGATCAACTTTTAGGACAAATGGAAGAGAAGTGCCAAACGTTACTGACTCCAGCACTCAGCTGCTACCTGTCAATCTTTCACCAAAGTATTATCAAGATGATCGCACGAGAGGACAGAGTAAGGAAAAACTTCTAGTATCATATCAGCATGTGTGGCAATGCATCATTGGCAGCTTACACTCTTTGGCGTGACTGATTTCCAAAAGACTGTTACATAGAAGTATTTATACTCAGTGTTTTCTGAAGGGAATGGAAAAATCCAGTTTGAAACGTAATATGCTTACAGTAAAAAAAGCTCATGGAAGATTTAAAAGCTCATGAATAGAAGTTTCTAAAAGTTCAGTGTTGAACTGAAGCAATAAAACCACCAGTACAGTACTCCGGTTCATAGAAGTCACCATTATCTGGAATCAGATAAAGAAACAGCTATGACAGAATCTAGTTTATTTTCATTAATACTTTTCTAATTTAAATTTCCTAAATTAAAACAGATCAACATGTGTGATGAAAACTGGTTGCAAAGGGTTAAAACAAACACTGGATTAGAGGTTGCTCAGATGTGCCAGAGCTGCTGAATAATAAATATGTGCCTTCCTCAGTCCCAGCACCAATCTTGCAAATCATTCCGTATATAGCTTTTACTAAAATGTTAAGACGGTTTTTAAATACTAAATTGCCCAAGTCAACGCATTTCAGATTGTCGTGGTAACGCGATTTCATTTCTGCACGGCATAATTTTTCCATCAAATTTACTGTCGCCAACACCACGCACGAAATGCCTCGAAAACGTTGTAAAGCTGTCGATAACGGAGCGGGTTAAACACGCCGCTGACAGGCAGGAGGATGCATTTGTCCGTCCTTGTGTGTGTCTGTGTGTCTGTGTGTGTGCAGATGACGCAGTGCAGTGGGGAGCGGATGGGTTAGGCCCAGCTGGGTTCTGTTTTTTCCTCTGAGGAAGCGGAGAGGAGGAACACAGAGGTCAAGAGCAAACTGTTGATACTCATTATAAGCTGCTGTCGGACTCACGCTACACTAATTACCACAAGCTGAACTGAAGTGAGGAGGAATAAACTGAACTGTGCCGCGCGGAAGGACGCTGTTTAATGCATCATCTGCAGAAAGAGGACAGGGTCGAACAGAACAGAACAGAACAGAAGAACAGAACAGAACAGAACAGAACAGAACAGAACAGAATAGAACAGAACAGAAGAACAGAACGGAACAGAACAGAATAGAATAGAACAGAATAGAACAGAACAGAACAGAACAGAACAGAACAGAACGGAACAGAACAGAACGGAACAGAACAGAGCGGAACAGAACAGAACAGAACAGAACAGAACAGAACAGAACAGAACAGAACAGAACAGAACAGAACAGAACAGAATAGAACAGAACAGAATAGAATAGAATAGAATAGAATAGAATAGAACAGAACAGAACAGAACAGAACAGAACAGAACAGAACAGAACAGAACAGAACAGAACAGAACAGAACAGAACAGAACTTACGGCTGGCAAAGTTTGATGAGGTCCTGGTCGGTGGTTGCAGGCGGCAGGCCTCTGATGTACAGATTGGTCTTACTAAGCTGCTCCACTAGCCCTCCTCCTTGACCTCCTCCTCCACCTCCACCTCCACCTCCTCCACCTCCTGTGGTGCCTGGGCTAGGTGGAGCCATGGGCGGAGGGGCAGGAGCATAGGACTGCTGCAAAGACAGAAAGAGAAGATCATTTAATTTTATTGTTTTCTGCCAAAACAACCACAAACTGTCAAAACAAAGCAACTTATTTTAAGTTTCTTAAGTCCAATTAAACAAAACATCTTCTGTCAGACAAGCTCCTGTCCCACATCAGCATCTTGATTCAACAGAAGGCACATCGAATTAAGGAAGCAGGATGTGAGAAATTATGATTGTGGTACCAAGTTTGCAACTGTAACAAAGCTCAGCTGCAGCTTCTACAGTTAGTTAGCTTTAATGGTAATGCAGTCAGTGTCGGAAGTACGTGCTCAGATTTACAGTATTTTCATTTGTCAGTGTATTTGCAAATCAGAGCACATTAAAAATAAGTATGAGTTGTCTTAAGGGGTATTCCAAAGCAGGCACAAATAACACTGTCTTGGTACAAGTGGCCCTCAGTTGTTTCAGGGAGTCTTAAACCAAACAGAACTGAATTCAGTGCATTTAATATGTTTTAATAAATGTCAGTCATGCATCCTTGCGGTCTGTGCACAAAACAATTCTTCCAGTGTGTCCAGTGGTCTGAGACTTTATGACCCTTAACTTACTCAAACATTTCCTATAGGCCTCAACTGTCCAATTACTGCTCAATACTGACTAAATAGCTTAATAAGATGACCATTTCTGGCAAGGAGGGAGGGCAGTGCAAGGATTAATGAGTGTCTGGCACAGATGGCACACCCACCCCTGCCTGTCCGCTGCCTTAGGCAAACCATTAGGCCAAGTTTGGAGGAAGTAAACAAGCCCGAAGGCTCAAAACACCGCCGTGTCTGCTGCCTTGATGATTGCAGCAAAACAGCTACACCGGCTCGACAATGAAGGGTAGCCTCAGCGCCGGTCCCTCCGTTGGAAAGTGGATGGAACAAGTTCAAGAACCTGCTGCAGTTTGAGATGATGATCACAGGACAGCACCACCGTGTTTCATGAAAGGAGAGAGACAGGTGAGACAGGGAGGCGAGCCCGTGCACTCGGGTGAATCCCGCGCTCGGAGGCGAGTGCGAAAAGTGTGCACGCTAATGCAGGCGAGCGTGTGTGAGCCTGTGCGTGTGAGCCCGTGTTTGTGATAATGACAGGCTGTCACCGCGCAGCAATGTGGAGCCCGAGCCAGCTCTGATATTAATCCATTACCTGTACTTCCCTCAACTGGCACACAATTCCTGACACACACACACTCAGAAACGCACACAGGCATCCTGGCAGCTCGGAGAGGCAGCGCTAACAGGATTCAACAAATGTACAGCACACAGGCTGCGGTAAAAGGAGAGGGTGTCTGTGTCATTTACACAGGCACAGGCCGATGTGTCTCACTAACAACCCAGAATGAGCCTATACACTTCAGCAACAACATGACAAAGTACAAAGATGAAAAGGCCTACAGTGGGTAATACTACATTTGAATAGCAGTGACAAATATGACTCTATATTGCAAGTGTCTCTTACATTTGCAGGTATTTTTCTCCCACCCCAGAATATTTCCCAGCACAGTGTTCAATGAGAAAATAAGGTCGCTGCCTAGGACTGGAAGATACGGAAGATTTTGTGTTCAAAAAATGCCAGCTTTCTGCAGGACTCTTTACAAAAGTATATCATGAATCGTGTGTCAATATGCGATAAGAATACTCCCGACCGAAACGCATATGTTTTTGTATGTGGTGCCACAGCCGCGATAATGAAAACCACGCCGCTTCAAAGCCTGAACTGTGTTGAGGGCAGACTCGATATGAACCTTTTAACAATGGGTTTGTTTACCAACCACCTCGGAAAGATAACACGGATACACGGCTGATGAAGTGTCAGGCACAAATAAAAGACCCCAGGCTGTAATCTGAAAGAGAAATATCTCTGGAATGAAAGCTATACATGCTTACCACCACATACCTTGCGAAGCTGGTGCGATATGCAGACACGCGGACGCAAAAGCGGGGCGTTATAGCGTTTACTAACACACACACACACACACGCTTATCTTTGTATATTTGCTTCATTCCACCGTGAGCCGGAGCAGAAAAGAGCCTTTCTTCTTCTCGCACACGCAGATGCCCAGGTATGCACAAATGTGCAAAATCTCCGCCTTCAACTTGTCTCGCTGACACAACACACACACAAACACCTGATCAAAGGCCATGCCCAGGGAGCCTCTTTCAGCCAATTTGTGCAGCTGTCAGGGTCAGGTTTGATAGTGAGCTGTGTGTGTGTGTAACGTGTCAGAGACTGTGATAGGGAAATCCTTTGAAACACTAAAATCACTCTCTCTAGCATTCACACTCTTCATCCTCTCCTGCTCACTGTCAAATAAGGCACCACCGCCGCTCGGCCTCGTGCTCTTTTAACCTCCATACTCCCGTTCGCTCTGTGTTTCCGCCTCCCTCCCTCCCTCCCTCCCTCCTCCCCTTCTCCCAGTTTCTCTTCTTTAAGGATTAGATTGCAGCCGCAACGTGTGGACTGAAGGCTACCTCTCAGCTGGTATTGTTGACACACTTAGTACAGTGGAGCAGCTCTCGCAGTGGGAATAAAGGCTTAGAGGCAGCGGCAAGAACTGTCACACAAAGCAAACACAGTCACTGGGTTTCTGTAGATCTCATGCACGACTGAGCTTTGAAGCGGCCAATGCGACATATATGTGGGGATGCATTCGACTTGATGCCACTTGTGCAACAAATCCAGTCGTGAAATTTCCTCGCTCCTAAATATTCCACAGTCAACTGTCAGCTCTATTATAACAAAATGGAAGCGTTTGGGAACAACAGCAACTCAGCCACGAAGTGGTAGGCCACGTAAAGTGACGGAGAGGGGTCAGCGGATGCTGAAGCGCATAGTGCAAAGAGGTCGCCGACTTTCTGCACAGTCAATTGCTACAGAGCTACAAACTTCATGTGACCTTCAGATTAGCCCAAGTACAGTACGCAGAGAGCTTCATGGAATGGGTTTCCATGGCCGAGCAGCTGCAGCTGCAGCCACACATCACCAAGTGCAATGCAAGGCGTCGGATGCAATGGTGTAAAGCACGCCGCCACTGGCCTCTAGAGCAGTGGAGACGCGTTCTCTGGAGTGATGAATCACGCTTTTCCATCTGGCAATCTGATGGACGAGTCTGGGTTTGGAGGTTGCCAGGAGAACGGTACATTTCAGATTGCATTGTGCCAACTGTGAAATTTGGTGGAGGAGGAATTATGGTATGGGGTTGTTTTTCAGGAGCTGGGCTTGGCCCCTTAGTTCCAGTGAAAGGAACATTGAATGCTTCAGGATACCAAAACATTTTGGACAATTCCATGCTCCCAACCTTGTGGGAACAGTTTGGAGCGGGCCCCTTCCTCTTCCAACATGACTGTGCACCAGTGCACAAAGCAAGGTCCATAAAGACGTGGATGACAGAGTCTGGTGTGGATGAACTTGACTGGCCTGCACAGAGTCCTGACCTGAACCCGATAGAACACCTTTGGGATGAATTAGAGCGGAGACTGAGAGCCAGGCTTTCTCGACCAACATCAGTGTGTGACCTCACCAATGCGCTTTTGGAAGAATGGTCAAAAATTCCTATAAACACTCTCCTCAACCTTGTGGACAGTCTTCCCAGAAGAGTTGAAGCTGTAATAGCTGCAAAAGGTGGACCGACATCATATTGAATTCTATGAGTTAGGAATGGGATGCATTCGACTAGGTCGTGCATTGCATTCAGAAGGACAATGAGCGCAGAGAAAACCGTCTAAGTTACTTATTCAAAGTCTAAGAAAAAAACTATAAAATATGTATTATCTGGAGGCTAAAAATGCAAGGAAAGTCATAATAAATGCATTTGCTTTCACTGACAAGGGCTGTTCTCGCAGCTCATGGAAGCTTGTGGGATCCAGGTGGATCACGTACAGCTGTGATCTGGCTCTTTCAACGTTCTCCTCACTTTAATCTGTACAGGAGCTGATCAGACGTTCTTCAGCAGCCACATTTCTAATATACCTTAGCACACTGCCAATACTCTTTATGTTTTATAGCCCACTGACCACACTTGGCGCCTTGTTTGACTACACTTTTGCCTCTGACTAGCTCACACTACTTCCAGTATCTAACAATTGAAGACAAAAATGCGAAAAGGGTATATGGTGAATTCAGCTCCATTAAAAGTATATCTGAGGAAAGGAAGCCCGATGGGCAAAAAATATGTAGTCTCCCTCCTCTCTTCTCTCAGTTTTTTATCGACTCTATTTGTCTCAATCTAGCCAGAGAAATAGTTTTGCTTTATGTGTGTTTAAACAAAGTCAGTAAGAAAGAATATTAAGCATTAAAAATGTATGTGTAGTGTTACTAAATACGAGCATTTATACACGATTGGTGATGAAAATAGACCTTGGCGCAGTGGTTAGCATGGTTGCCTCACAGCAAGTTTAAGGGGTTTTGAGTGGCTATTCTCTGGGTGCTCTGACCTACTCCCTCAGCCTGTATTAAAGTCACACCTTTAGCATCTTTTAGCTTTTTGGATCCGTTATCTTGGTCTCATGAGGCCACACCAGAAAGTGGCAAAGAAAACACATCCGTGTATTGTAGTGACATATGTGGTTCTCAAAGACTTATCTGTGTAATAGCTACTCTGATGGCTAGCTTATTTTCTTCTGGTAGCTGGTGATTTACCATTTAGCATCATGTAGTAACTTGAACTCTTAGCGTTAAACTTAATATCCTTTAAGAAAATGTTCTTAAAATGGAAAGGCAGGTCTCAGAGCTAACTGGCTTGAAGAGGGTTTGTTAACAAACTTGATAGCTTTGTGGCTCACAGAGAAAAAACGATGAATAAAGGTGTCGTCTCTCACTCCGTTCTTTCAAAGACCAACACTGTGAGACGACTAGGTGTAAAACATTGAAGATCAAATCTGATTTTCTTTGCCGCACGAATGAATTGACCTATTACGGTAAACGTCAATTTTTTATTTTATTTGCTGACTTTTACCATTACTCAGTCCATCCTGTAAACCCCACCTTTCCTCTCTACCCATCCAGTGCTTTATTTGGGGATAGGCCACAGCACATTATAAACACTAAACACACACTCAAACACACACACACGCACGTATCACCTATTGATTGACCTCTTGTTCCTCCACACTTCTCTACTTTCCAGATATTGACATAGCTCCTAGAAAGTCTCGAAAATCTGCAGACATCAACACGCGTCCTCCGTGACGATCAAACTTATCTGCATTCACTGCGAGTCCATTACGGGAAAGTGGAAGTGAAAGACCATTTGATATGGAAGCACAGATGTGGACGAGGGTGTCCCAGAGAAGGATGAACTCTGGATGACATGTAGGGAGAAAGGAGGAGGAAGAGGAGGAGAGGAATGGCTGATTAAGAGAATTAAGTAAGAAAGGATCAGGCAAAGAATGGAGACGCATGGGATAAAGGAAAGACGGGACATGGGAGAGAGAGAGAGAGGGGTTGTTCCGGCCTCTCTGATGCTTCCTGAAACACAGAGGAAAGAATGCAGGCTATTTTTGGTCCAGCACTGAGATTCTCTCTTACTCTCTGCGCCTCTAAACACAGCGGCGGAAGGGTTTAAGGAAGAGCTTATGAATACATCGGAATGGAAACACGGCACCCAATATACACTAACCGTCCTCAACTGGAGATTACACAAGCAGCTAAATTAAGACTCGGCTATTGCTTCTGTCGGAAACCTTGAAAAGGAAACGAACCGTCTTTTCAAGAATTTATAAAAATAACCCGATTGTCAAACTACTGCATCCGGACCTCGATTGATAAGAAGATAGCGCCGGGTTATTACAAGCTCGACATGGAAAAGAAATACTCCAAGGAAAGAAAAGAAAAAGCGGGTGTTTATACAAGGGGAGACAGAGAGGACTGCACCAAGTTCAGTTAATGCTGCGCACAGGTATAAATAGTCTTCTCAGAGACAAGCCTAATGATATCCAATACAGGATACTTATGGGTTTCCAAGTGTCAAGTTGAGAAATGTGTAGGCTTGAGGTGTAGCCCGGACTGTGATTAGTCTGGAGAGTAAATGATAAGTCTGGAGAAATCACACCTGAGGGTTATTAAGTAAAACCATTTCAAAGTCCAGCTCCAGGAGCAGCTAGGACTTCCTGAAGGATAATCAGCTGTTCCTCATCCTGATGTTAGGTGCAATCATGATCAAGAGTTGAGGTAATCATACTGACTGTCTACATGATTGGGCCTAAGGACAAAAATATCTACCTGGTCATGTGTGTGTGTATGAAGTGTTTAAAAACACATTTAATACAGTCTGCACAATCTCAAGATTTCAAACTATCTTCTCAACACACTCAAATTATAGTGTCGGGCTTTTACTGTGATATTTTACATTCATTATGTCGGACATGAATATATCAAACCCGACAATATTAAGGCAACAATAAAGCGCCATCTTACCCTTAAGCCCTCGCTGGAATATTATCAGTTTCAAGTAAATTAGCTTTCATCAAATGCAAACCCAGTCCTTTTTCTTTGGCATTATAAAGGTAAGAATATACGCACCTTGAGTGTTACAACTGAAAATTAGTTTAGAGAGTCATTTCTAAACCAAATTGGAGCCATTAAACTGTCTGAAGTTACTACTTGCAAAATATTATAAACATTATGAATTTGAATAATCTTATAACTGTGCAATATTGTACAATATACTCATTAAGCAATAAAACTGATTACTGTGTGATGATTTTTGTTGCAAAAATCTTTGAAAATAACAGCCTGAAATGACTTTTCGTAAAACATTTATGAGTCTCAGGAGACCAGCACCTGATTCCCTCTATGAGGATAGTCAACAAACTGATGGCCAAGTTGCTTCATTCACCATTAACATAAAATTAGTCAGAAAGCTGTGGAAATGTTGTCAAACTTTTTTTCTAAACAACTTTTCTACAGTTTATTCTTTTACAACACGATAGCTTCAAGGTTCAGCCGGTCCTCACTATAGGTATCAGTACCATTACTGGCTTTGGAGGACAACTAATTTTATCCACCCTGCTGCAGCGGTGGACTAAACCATTTGTAAATTTTTAGGAGGGGGAGCGCATTCTAAAGGTCTAATATTCTATTAGATACCAGGAATATTTGATCAAACCATTTATTCTGCCAACAACAGTAGAGTCTTTATTATGCCAGTAGTGTAAGATAATTAGATTGCAGCTTTTTTTTAAGGGCCCTCCCTGTTGGAGCCCTTAAAAGCATTACCCTCGCTATTATGGCTTTGTGTCATTGCACAAAAACATACCAGACCAGCCATTATATTTTATAAGTGTAATACTATATTTAACAATTCCCTTGAGCTACAACAGCATAATTATTAAGACCCGGGACAGACACTGCAGTTTTGTGAGGCAGAAATAAGTGAATATCAAGTTCTACCTGGTGATTAAAGGTCAATGTGAGGCCAATCACAATGCAAAATGAAGTCCACCTTATTTAAAATGCAGAAAGTGGACCTGTCTGAATGTTCGGCTGTTTGACTTGTTTGATTTGTTATCAAAATAGTCTACTTCACTTGTATGAAAAAAATATAAAACTACCCATATATCAATCTATATGTTGCTCTTTTTTTAACAGAATACAAACATTCATTGTGTAAGTGTCAAGTTCGTCCTAAGATAAATCCTTTGATCCTGTGTTTCAGAACTAGTTTTGCCGCAAAGCTACTTTAACGCTGATCTTGCATTCTTGTGCTTCCATTTTCAATCTCGCTACTCTCTTGTTTAGCTCCCCCTTCCCTCCCTCTCATCACCGTCCAGGTTTCCTTTCCCATTTCTCCCCGTCTCCTCAGAAGATCAGGTCATCTAGGTTGCTTCCCAGTGGAACGGCATGTTCAAGCCTTCTACCTCTCTATCGCTCTTGTTAACATCAGCAACAACAGCATCAACAACACTTGGGCTGTCATAAACAAGTTGCACAAACATCCCAGGGGGACATCCAGTTTGGACTTAGTGCTCACTGACCTGGTGAGAGATAAGGAGATGATGGAGAGTGACTGTGGAAGGTTGCTGAACTCTCTGCAAATTCCTGTGGCTATGTTTCTGAGAAGGTCAGGGAGGGGAGGTGCAGGGTATGTGTGAGTTTACAGGCAAGCTGTTTAACTTGAGATTGACTTGGATTCGCATCAGCTATTGTTCCTGGGATCAATGCCGTGAGAGTGTTTGTGTGGGAGGTTATGATAGATGTTGGTGCAGAACCCACCAACGTGAGCTTGTGCAACAGCGTTCTGTATTTGGGTATAGCCTCTATGTATATGTTCTGGCATGCATATATTGTAATTCAGCGGGCTGAATTGCAAAGTAATGTTGGCCTTCAAGTATTGGCATTGTGAGTCAAACAGCAGCCCATTTAAAAAATGCACCGCAAGAAGAGGCTTGAAGATTGGTTCATGTCAAATCATGAGTGATCAAAATGTCAAGGTCCTGATCTGGGAATACAGCAACTAGAAAATCTGTAAGGTATTCTGAACAGATGGTAAAAATATACAGTAATTGGCATAGCGGCTAAGTAGTCTGCAACATCAGCTTGCAGGCAAATACTGTAGGCTGTCCGTTGGCATCATTGCCATATTAGTAAGTGCTGTATCTCACAGAAAAATCCATGAATTATTGGACCATATGTATGTGAAGGTCAGGGTGGATGATGGATTTTCTTGAGGAGAAACAGAACTCGGCTCCTTTCATGAAGCTTCGATTGATGTTTTTTTGGCTTTAACTGTGTTCTTTCTTTTAACCTTTTAAGTATCTTTGAGCATTTCGCTGTATTGCCCAAACGACTGGATATATTTACAGTACTGTATTAGTCATAACTTTGATGCCAGAACAAGGAGATCGTGATCAGACACTGGGAGGTCAGGAGAATCAGCAAGAGACACCGTTTTAGGGACTAGCTGGTTGGTGACTTGTAGGTCAGGCCTGTTGGTGGCTTTCATGGCCATTGACGAGAGGATCCAATTCAGGCCTGAGTCACGGTTTATAGTCCGCCATAATGTCCAAACAAAATGACTTTCATAAAAGTTGTGAATGCTGGAACAAAAAGCGCGGGGTATGCAAAAAAAAAAAGGTGGAACAAAAACTCAGGGAACAAGGAAAGAAGTGCAGTGGAATGGAAACACTAGGAAATATCAACAGGGGTAAATCCAGAGACAACTTGACAAGGGGCTAAGAGAAAGAAGTGGGTAAGTGGTTGATGAGAGTGGAACTAATGGGGATGGAGCACAGAAGAAGAAATCAATTAAACTATCAAATTGGGGGAAAACACAGAAAGTAAAGCAAGAAAGAAACTTTCAGAACAGAAACAGGAAACACGAAGGAAACTCATGGATAAAAGCGTTTTTTTAGTCTGTTCTGGTATTCAAGCTACTGTATCTCCTTCCAGGGGGCAACAGGCTGAGCGGGTGGTGTCTGGGATGGAGGTGGTCACATCCAGGAAGGGTAGAGGGCAGCCAATAGTCTTTTCGACTGACTTTCTGACCCTCTGGAGCTTTTCCGCGTCCGCTGTTATGCAGCCAGCCTGCCACACGGTGATGGAGTATGCCAGCACGCTCTGAATGGTGGAACGGTGGAAGGTCACCAGCAGAGTTTCCTTCTTTTTCTATTTCTTCTATTCTCAGGTCGCTGCTGGGCCTTCATCAGGGTGGTGTTGGCTGTCCAGGACCCTCTTCACACAGTCACCATGGATGGGGAGACAGGCATTGTCAGCTTTGGCCCTCCTGAAATCGATGACCATGGCGACTGCAGTGATGAGCCCCACCATGATCTGCTCTTTGTAACTTTGGTTAATCTGGAACAATCTCCCAGGAAGAGTGTAGATGTACATACAGTGTTCAACAGCAGTTTGATATCTTACTTTTAAACGCCAAACACTATCTGATCTGTTATGAAGTGTTGCTTCCCCAAATGCACATATTTCACACTCAACATACTAGAACTATGTAGACGTTGGCTCAGACTCAAGTCCTTGCTCAAGACATGTTCTTGATGTTCTTTCGTGCGCATTGTTGCTGTCCGCAACAATCACAGCAGCTAACAAATCTCACAACAGTGAAGTGGCTGACCTTGCACGCTCTTTCTAAAGAAAGCCCTTCCTGAGGGACGACCAAGAACAACATTCCCGCCGCATTATACTTCAAAACCCGCCCTGATGATTTTATCTCCACCTCTCTGAGTAGAATCCAAAAAAAACAAAAAAAAAACTTAAGCTAAATTCTTCCTTCTAAATTGCATGACCTCTAGCACGCAAGTTACAAAAAGGGGTAGAAAACATGCATATTGAAGAGGAGGAGTACCGCACAAAGCTCTATTATTATGTATATTTATGCAAATGCAACATTAGTTTATTCAAGAAAGTCTTTCTCGCCCCTCCTCTATTTGCCCCCTGGTCAGGTGTTTTTTTTCTTGCAACAGTATGCACGATGAGCAGTGGCAAATAGTGTTGGTGAATGGTGATTAGCTCGATACCGACCTATACAAGAGGGGAAAGAACGGAAGTTTCATTGTTCTTCGAGTTTAAAATGAAGCAATATTAAATATTTATCAGTAGCAGCTTCCACTCTTTGCATAGCTAATAAACTCTGGATGTCTCCTTATAAGGTGAACAGTTTATCCCAATCTGCTGAGCTTCTATCCCTCTTTATCTTATCGTCCCCTCCCCGCGCATTAATAATCTCACCCAGCTCTCCCATGTCCCTCACCTCTTCGTCGTTCTTGTCAAACATTTTGCTTTCCTCCCCCTCCTACATAACTTAATTTCCTCATCTTTCGCGTTTGGCGTTCTCCTCCTATCCATGCCTCAGCTGCCAGCAACCTCTGCCCTCTCTCCTCTCCCTTGTCCATCATCTCCCTTCCTGCCCTGCCGTCTCATCTCCTCCTCATAGCCGCGCTCCTCCTTTCCGTCGCCCCCCCCGCCTCTCTCCCCTCCAACACCATGCGGGAGATTAAAATATGAGGAAACAATCAAGCTCTGGCTCATTTGCATATGAACGGGGGGCCGACAGGCAACTGCAGACACGACAACAGAGCCCTGGAAATCCACCGCAGAGCTTCTTCGTCTTCTTTTTTTTTTCTTTTTTTAATCCCAGGAATGACTTTTTACCGTATTTTGTTGAATGAGACAGAACAATCCTCTACCATTCCTTTCAGGCAGTCAAATTACCATCAGAATAAGGGGGCATAAGAATAAGACAGAACGCTTATATAGCGTCAGGTCAAAGAATGGAGACTATAGAATAAGTGTGCAGACAGAATAATGTTTCTCCACGGCAACAATGAGAAGCTAAAGAGATAGGATTTGGTGCCTGCGTGTGTCTGTGAAGACTTGCATATTTTGGGATTGTCTTCGACGACAATGAGGACGGCAGGAGTTGCGGGCATGTCTACGCTTGCGTGTGTTGTGGGGGATTCATTAGTGAATCAATTAAAATGTCTCCATAAGCGGAGCAACATCACACAGGTCAGAACACATTACGTAGGGAGATAATGCAAGGCAGCAGAAATGGAAATAGTAACTTATTACATTGCTGGAACAGGCAGCTCGGCAGTAATATCAGGTAAATATATTCTAGATCGTAAAAGAAAAGAAAAAAAAACGGGAAAAAAAAGGTGGAAGTTATGAACAGCCATGTCACTGCCAGTCTATATTACCTCACATTGGTTTATATTGCTGTTTAGATTTATAGTGTTCCAGGATAAATCTCTTTAAATGAACGTTCTCAAGGCAGCGGGCTATGGCTAAGGCACGCACACACAAATAGAAGAAAACAACAAAGAACCGAAGCCCCGCCAACATCATGCAGCAGAGAGCAGGCTTTAAAACATAAATGGAGACTTGACGAAAGTGACCTAAAAAAAATCTCTATAGGATATAAGGTTTATTATGTTCACCATCTTAGCTTGGCATGTTAGCAAGCTGAAATTTCATAACCAGCACTATGTGGAAATAAACAGACAATAAATTCAATAGCTGACCGACAAAAAACTGCCCAATGAAAAACTCATACCGGCGAGGGCGAGTTTAACCCAATGTTCAGAGAATATGAACCTGAATCGGGCAGTTCTTATATAATTTAGTCCCTGTGAAACAGACAGTAAATTGTTATTTATTTCCAAATGTTTTACGTCTTTCCTGTAACAACAGAACTAGGGGGAATGCCACAAGTCCTAAGAAGCCCAGTCTGCTCTGACTGGTCAGCTCCAACGGCCACAGCAGGCACTACGCGGTAAACACAGAGGGAAGGGGGCGAGGTAAATTCATGAAAGCATCTCATTAGACGCCCAAAATTAGTACACGCCTACAGGTGCAGGATGAGTCATCAAAATGTTTAGATAGTTCTCTGGGTAAAGCAAACTATAAATTATCATCACGAATGCTTACAAAACTACTTGTCACTGCAGTGCTAGATGCTTCCACATAGGTGACACAGAGACAACCCAGGGACTATTCCTACGAATTTACAAATACACATTCTTCCAGCATTGTTTGTAGAGTCTGTGTTCGAACGCATGAACAGGAGAAAACTGAGCTGTACTGCAGAAAAAAACAAACCCAAGGTTGACGTACTCTATACTCTGTAAACAAGATCTCTTGTTTGAAGTCCCACTCAGCTATGGAGACAAAGTGAAACGTGAAATTGAGAACTTGATGATGCACATGGATTATACAGATGATACGATTCTACACGGGAACTGCAGACCCGGTAATTTCGCTTGTAAGTGAAGCAGCATCACAACGTCAATGCGGCACTAAATCCATACAGACTTGGCTAATGTAGTAACAAGGTTCAATACGCCTCTCTCCTGCAGATTGACCAGGTCTGATTTAAACACACTTATCTTTACCTTGTCTGCTCTCAGGGTCGCTGCCCATTCATTATTACTCCCGCGCCCTTTCCCTCGCTTCTTCCTGTTTCTCTCTCCGCCTCTCTCTCACTCTCCTCTAATTAAATTCCTTCGTCAAATCGGAGGGGGGGTTCAGGGAATGAGAGAAGTAGGGGAAGGGCTACAAGGAGGGAAGGAAAAAGGGAGGAAATAAAGGAAGGGAGGGAAAAGATCAGAGCGTAAGAACATATTGAGTGGAATCCAAGCCCACTGACTGAGATCAGATGATGACCTGGGGATATCTAGGAGAAAAATCCATAATAGGTTAAGGGAACAAAAGTAGAACTCAGTCAAATTATTATTATTTTTACTATTTCTCAGGTGGAAGATTAGAGAAACACATTCAAGAAAAAAAATGAAGGCAAGATAAGTAGCCCAACTGGCCAGGCTAGAGAGTAAGAGCACATGGTCAGAAGCACAAGATATAAATTTAACCTAATAATTTCATTCTTGGGACTTTAACTGTGAAATGTGCCTTCCACTGTATACTCACTGCTGTTGAAATCAAACTCTACTGTTAGCATGTTAGCAGAGTCAACAAGGTGCCACTCCAGTTTCCACAGAAAAAAAAATCCCATTTGCCGGAATACCAACCAGCAGCATGAAACTGCGTTACATACATTTAGGTTTCTAAAGGGGTTGCAACTCTCGCCCCTTTCGTTCCGCCGAGACGCATTTACAATTCAGAATCCAGGACGGAGCTATTCATCAAATCAGAAAGAGAGACGTACCTCGTCCATTTGAAAAAAACAAAAAAAACAACCGTCTGAACGGCGAGAGGAGCACCAGTCAATGTATTCACCGATCATAACCTCGACACTGTGTGCGCTCGGATTGATTTAAAGCCCTGATCAAATTACCTGCAAAAGGTTAAAAGTATCCATTACTGGCTAACATGCTTTTGCTATTGAACACAGGGAGAAAATGGAGAATGGAGCTATAGGCTGCACAGAGCAACAATCAAGCCCAACTGTGTCCTGGAGGCATCGATATACAGAAAAAAAAAAAGAAAGATTCGGTATGGGAAATCACGTCATGGACAGAAATATCACAGTGGAAGTACGAAAGGTAGAAAGAGGGAATGGAGAAAACAAAAAAAAGGGAAAGAAATCTTTCTCGATTACACTTTTTGTATAAAACATAACCTTGTTTTCCTTCACTTTTAGCCTCGAGAAGATGAGAATTCAAATGTTGAATTGTAACTTTGAGGACACTCAAACCAAACAACTTGGCCTTTTTTCTATTTTACATTCTGAATTGTAAGAACAAAATAAAAAAAATAAAAAAACGTTTTATTTTTTAAAATCCTTACATAAATCTTTTAGAGGTTGCACAAGGACACAGAGTGGTGATAAATAAGTAAATAATTAAACTAAAGGGACTGCAGAGAATGAAAACACTAGCACTGAAAGGCACAGAAAGAGATGACAAAGGGGAAGTTTGATGAGTGTGTGTGAAGACCGGAGAGCTGAGGAGGAGACAACAGCAGAAGAGGGAAGAAAGGCCACCAGAGAGGTCACTTCTGCTGTTAATAATTTATCCTTTAAAAACTAGTCTGAGGCTTTAATTGGTGCTGTGGCTAATCCTGAAACACACATACACACACACCTCGGGGAGCCTCTCAGCAGCTGTGCTCCAGCTAAATTGGCTACAGTGTAGCAGCGGCAGCAGCGAGTTCCCTCCAGGTACGGCACAGTCAGCCAGAACAGCAATATCAGGCCTGCCAAGCCCGTCTCATGAATCTGGGCGTGACACTTCTCACTGTCTCACGCTCGCTGTCACGCTTTCAAAAGAAATCTTACGGCAAATCAAAGCGACAAGACGTAAGTCCCCCGTTACGGTTGTTAGCTAGATAAACACTCGGCTCACTTCAGTTGTAATCTGCATTTAGCTGAGGCTGAGGATGCTCTGCGCAGCATTGGAGGCATTCAGCATGACGTGGATTAAAGTCGTTCATTTGATGATTTAAAGTCTAACTTAGCGCAAACAAACAATGACAGGTTGTGGAACAAATGAGCCTTTTCAAGACTCAAGGCTTCACTACAATTTCAATGATGAAGACATAATATGAGTTGTACATTATTGCATGTAGATACACCATTCAGGCATAACATTATGACCACATAATATTGTGCAAGTCTTCCCTGTGCCTCCAAAACAGTTGTGAATCATCAGAGAATGAAATCTGAGGGCGTCTGGCAACAGGATGTTGATATGGGGGCCTTAGGGAGCTATGGGTTGAGGGATGGGGCCTCTGTGGATTAGGCTTGTTCCAGTGCATCCCACAGATACTTGATGAGTTTATGATCTAGGGAATTTGGAGGCCAGATCAACACTTCGTGCTGTTTTTTTTTAGTTGGTCCTAAACCATGTTTTGGGTGCCACGCTGCATCCTACTGGGGATGGTTGCTGCCATCAAGGAGTGTCATTGCTATGGGATGGGGGTGCCTAGTCTGGTCTAGGTGGGTGCTATATGTCTAACTAACATCCACATGAATGTCAGGTCTAAAAGTTTCCCAGAAGAACATTGACTTGTCACAAGATGGTCAATGTTATTTACTTCTCCTGACAGTGGTTATAATGTTGTGGCTGAATAGTGGAACTGGTTGCTTAAAATCTGTTCAGGCATTAGTTTGGAAAATACAAATGCTTTTCTGTTGTAGCAACTGTATATGAGCTTCAAACTAGATTTGCATTTAGCAACTATGCATTAAAAATCAGAAAATGATGTACCCAGTTTATTCTTCTGACAAATGTCTAAACTGGTTCTGCTGTGCCTAGAAGTGTGTGTGTCTGCTACCTGCGAGATGCCTCTCAGTGGAAGGTGCTGGCACCGCATATTAGAAACACCCATTCGCGCGGTACTAAATCGTGGGACGTAATAGCTGAAGACAGCATACCCCTTTCATTCATCTTTAATGGTTTGTATGTTTCTGATGATCTCATTAATCGCCGTTAAGCATCCTGCAAACTAAGAATAACCCACAATAAATGTCATCTCTTTAACATTTATCCCTTCCAGCATTGCCATCTCCAAGCAGGGTCCAATTGAAGGCACTCCGGCGGCCTTATCCCTATTTGCATCTGAAGGTCGATGAGCACATTTAAAGCCCTCATATCCTACCATCACACATCAGCTCTGTAGGTAAGATAAGCACTTTGGCCATGAGCGGATCCGAGGGGAAACCTTGATATCTGTATCATATCATCTCTCGTAAGCCAAGATTATACCTTTATGTACAACTGAGACATTCTGTCCAGATTCAGAGTAGCACTTGTCTATAACATTTATCTGTGAGTTTTTAAACTCACAAGCTCCCTGATTTATAAGAAAAGGGCAAATGTAAAGGTTTATTATCAGCGTCTGCTCAGATCTCCTGTCACTCCGTTGACAGCAAAGATGAAAATGTCGTTGTCCAATATCATCATGACGTGTCATTTAAATGTCATTATGACATTTAAATAATTCAACAATATTTTACCGTAACCCATTAAGACCTGAAATGAAACTTGAAAATGACATTATGACAACAGACACCATCTTCATATTCTCAGTGAGGACATCACGGCGGAGGCAAAGAGGCCGACAGCAAGAGGTTGTTGACAGAGAAAGTTCAAAACCGGAGAAAAGAAAACGACCGAGTGAGACTTTGGACAACGGCAAATGTCACACTGTGTTCACACTCTGAGCGACTAAACTTACAAAACTGCCAAGCGTGGCCGACTTCCTTGAAGGCAAGCCACTGAAGTGTTGCTCAAGCGCTCATTGAAGTCATGTCAAAATTTTGTTTTAAAAAAAAATATGAACTGGTGGAACAAACACATATGATTGATTGGTTGATGTGCCATTGGAGAGTTGAAAACAACTTAAGTCAGCTCAGCTTTCATCGCTGGCTTGCAACAGAAAATTACATGTACCAGTCTGTTTTTATCGGTAGTGTGATCACACTTTCAGAATAGCTTTCAGTCGCTGGTTAGATCAAAATAAAGGGCTTCAAAAAAGGCCTTCAAAACAAATGCTCACTGGACCTTCTTTATCTTCAACGTGAATCGGCCAACATTAAAACCACTGACAGAAGAAGAAGTAACATTGACCATCTTGTGGCAATCCAGTGTTCTGCTGGGAAACTTTTGGACCTGTCAGTCATGTGGATATGACTTAGACATGTACCACCCACCTAGACCAGAGCAGGCACCCCCACCCCATAGCAACGACATTCATCGTTACCCCAGCAGGATGCAGCCTGACACAGGAACAAAACCACTTGGCCTCCAGAAGTATCTGTGGGATGATCCACAGAGGTCCATCCCCTCGACCCATAGGACCCAAAGGCCCCCACTAACAACATTAGAGACTTACACAAAATTAGGAAGGTGGTCATAATGTTGGCACTGTACTAGTTTTAGCTCTGTTAATGTTTGAGTGTTAGCTAAATTGCCGACTCACTAGGTTTTCACCCATTTTGACAGAGATTTAGCCGACAACTAGACATTGTGTGTTGTAAAAGTGAATTCCACTGTCGGGCTGCAGAGTCACAAAAAATACCAATTACTTTACAATAGGTTTTTAACACAACTGACAGCACAGTAGCAACTGCCAAGAAAGTTAAACTATAAAATAAAAAAAACACACTCCACGTCTACTTCGTTTTTTTGAATTGAGTGAGGCAAGTCAATGTCAGTGGAAACGTTGGTATATGACTGAAATTCCTCACTGACGAAAACTGTGAAATGTATCTGAAAGCTCTAGAAATATCTAGTAAGTTTTTACTATTGAATACGGTCAACACAGCAGCAGAACATACACCACCCATCATGGGGCATCCGCATGCGTTGTGTTCCTTTAATACACTTTCGTAAAACATGGAAACTCTGCAGCATTTCTTTTCCCGAATAATCCCGCAGGCAAGAACCTATCATTTATTTCACACTCTGTCAAATGTTAAATGCTTTTCAATGCACTTTCACAAAGACAAGTGGATCCAATAGCACACAGTAGGTGTCAAAAATACACCGCGCGGCGAGTATAATGATTTCATTGGCTGTCACCTGCGCTGCCACTCAGACGAGCGTTAATCTGCCACGGCGCTTGGTGCCACATTAAATCGATGAATCAGGCGTTACTAACGGCACATTTTTAAGCTGAGATAATGTGTGACAGCGTGCAGTTACCACGGTTTACCAATAACCCCCGATGTGTCACCTCGGAGCCTGCGTTACTGTGAATTGCATTTCTACCTTGAGAATTAGATTTCCAAAGTGAGATAAAACTAGTCCAAGAGTTGCTGCAGTCCAAAATCACCCAGACAGCGAGGTTATCAGCCAGACCCCAGCACCATGAGAATACATAGTGTCTCCCAAATCCTATTGTAGCATGGAATGTCACAGCACATTAGCTACAAGAGGGATTACCCTTCCTTGAAAGTAAAAGGAGGAAGGGAGGGCGCCATTGAGGGGAGATAGGGAAACAGAGGGAAGAGAGAGTTGTACACAGAGAGAGCCTGGGTGAATGTGTATGTGAGCACATGCTGGTGCATTCAGGTAAGTGTGGGGTGAATATAAACTAGCCCACGCTCTGTTGTTGTATTCCGCACTTTATCCACGCTAACTATTTCCTTCTTTCGTCTTTTTCCCGTTCCCATTCTCCACTCCTCTTGTGTGCCACTGGTTATAATAATCTCTAGATCTTGATTTGGCTTATGAATTATATATATACACACACTCACGCACACACACACACACACACACACACACACACACACACTCTCACACACAAGGCTTATCTATGGCTGGGAAGTTGAGCCAGGTTGGCAGACTGAGACCAACAGCTTGTGGCTGTACTTTGGAAGAAAGCAAAAGTCTGTCTCTGTTGCCTTGTCTCTGTTTAGCCACTCCACTTTTGTCAGACCCATTTCCCCTCTGTCTGGGTTTGTTACTCTGTTCAGCTGGAATTCGTGTCTCTGGTTGACTGCTGCAATATCCAGATTGTATGTTCTGAACTCTCCATGACTGTCTTTCAGCTCTCCGACTGACACGATGCCCTGAAAAGGAAAAATTGTACCGTAGAGCCCCGGCAATATGTTGTATGTTTCAGAAAGAAGTCAAAGGAGTATTTGCCAATTAGCAATTAGAACAATTAAGATAAAATATTCAGTGTACAAATGGAACCTTACTAGTCCCACTTGAATGAGCAGGGGAATCCTGTTGATCAATAAAACTTTTGCTTTTCCACTGATCTGGCCCTGCATTCTCTGCAGACGTATGAACCACCAGACACCTCGAGGTTGTAACCAACACCATCCTTCTCCGCTTTGGCCTTCGGTCTCATTCATATGTGCAGAAACAAACTACCACACAAATTGCAAATTCAGTCGGAAAGCAGCAGATCCGTTCTAGCCGTCAGCATCTGCTCTGGGGAGTCTTCCCTGAGGTCTTATCTGCTGAGAGGCGGCAGATAAGGTCACAGCGGCTACTTTCAGACACCGGCCACCAAACAAGAATCAGACAAAACTCAACTTTCTCATTGTTTTGAGATCAGTATGGTGGTGCGTCTTCTTGGTTGAGATGCCTGTGCATGGCATTTGTGCTGCTGCTGATAGTGACATTTACATGCACAGTACTGATCATCGGGTTAGAGCTTTTTGCATCACCATACTCCACCAAATTTGATGTGTCCCACCTCATCGGTTAAGCTGATATGTAGTTTCAGCTCTATAAAGAAGGTACTCTCCCTCCTACGTACAAGATGCAGCACTGTTCCTACAGCAGTGCACCTTGAAAAGCAATCCAGCTACATGTATGTTGGCGTCGCACAGGGGACTAGATAAAATATCTTCATGCCATCTTATAATATGTTCCTGCCATTCAACTTAAACCACCCTTAGAAGCTGAAATCCTTTCTGGATAGCTTGCAGTAACACTCAGAGTACACCATAACAAGATTTCCAATATGGAATACATTGACATTTTTGAAAATAATCCTTTGGATCGACATACTGCAGGGCAATAAGGAGATTGGTTGCAGTTCTACATCTGTCTGCTTGGAATTTAATCCGCTACGGTCCTTTTGAGATAGAACTAAACTCTAAAATGTGTTCAGCAGTGTGATAATTTTGCAACAAAGGACGTAAATCTATAGTGGACATTGGCCACCTCAAATATATTGTAGAGATATAATATACTGTTTACAAAGGAAAATCTTTTTGGGGCATGTTATATATGTTAGACTGGGAAAAATATCATCAGGCTGCATCTGCTTTCCCCTCCCATAATCTACAGAGCTACAGCTTATCTGCAGTTATTGTATGCCTCATATGCAGGTGCGTCTCCCACCGCACCGGCTGAGTGGCCCCCGCATCATTGATTTCTTGCTGAGGGAGAGGCAGGGAGGACGGGACCTCCGCTGAGAGGATAATTCTAGGGTTGGTATTGGTAAGAGTGCTACAGTTAGTATTTTCTGTCACAGTGGTGCACTGAATTCTCCTGTTGTACCCAGAGCCTCCGCTGCATCTAATCTGGCAGTTGACAGACGCTACGTGTGTGTGTGTGTGTGTGTGTGCGTGATTTTATATTTTACATACAAACGCCGGCTGTACATCTCGTGACCCCCCGCATGTGTGCAAGCATGTGTCTGAATTTTTACCATATTTGGGACATGAAATGGTATCTGAGCGCCCCAGCTTCTGTAATTTGATGATTTTGGTTGCTGGAATAAAGCAGCGGTGAGGTCATTTAAAAAAGTAAAGAAATGGAATATCAGATGATGAAAGATTGAAGTGGTGAGGGGAGTAAATGGATTTCAGTGACAGTTTAGACGCGTGGGGGTAGGGTTAAGTAAAACAATGGGATTATGTGTAAGTTATAAGCACTCAACATATTAAGTAAAATGCATGTATTGTGTCGCTGAACTATGTCTCAGTAATAATTTGACGACGAATACTTGGTCCATATATTCGCTGAAAGAACACGATTAAAACATTTATTGTAATTAAATGCTTGTTTGCATTTCCACAATGCATTGTCTCACCATATCTAAAACAAGGCATGCATTTTAATCTTTCCACAAGAGGTCACAGCTTCTCAAAACACAAAGGGTATACAGTACATTCTCGGGAGAGGATAAAACCAAATAAAAGCAGGAAGAGGAGATAAAGAAAGCATTATAGATTAATAAAAATGTGACTTTTAAGATTAAAATAAATACACTGATGTTAGTGTTTTTTTTTTTTCTTTCTTTTTTTTTTTCAGGATGGCTTGAGAAATCTGCCGCAGCTCAGCCAACTTCAACAGTGTTGGTATGAGTCAGTCACCCTGAGCAATAGGTCAACCCAAAAACAGCGCTCGACGACAGCGGGAACCTTCAGAAACACCCACGGACACAAACAGTCCGAGAACAATGTCAGGTTTTGATAAGGACGTCTCCTTAATGCTCGCCGGTGCTCCTGCGCTGATGCCCTGTACTACATAATGCATAAAGTACATCTTCTTAATGTACCAAGCACATTCGAATGATCTTGAAAATGGCCGTAGACACGTGTACGTACATACTAACTAAGCCGGTGAATGCACATATCGGCTATGCGGTACGCACTCGGCGAGACACAAGAGCCTGTGCGTACAGAGATGTGAACATACGTGGCTCCATGGGGTTTTAATTATTCATACAAGGAGTTAAATCAATGAAAAATGCAGACTGCTGCTGTACCACATGTAGCAGACAAATGTCTCTGTCTCATCCAGTGGTTCAGAATGAATGAGTGGCATGCTCGCGGAGTTCACCGCGCAGTTTTTGTCTCTGTTCAATGGGCAAACGGAGGCAATAATTGAATTGTTGCAAACTATTATTTCGCAGCGGCATCGGTTCACTCTCACCTCGCTGCTGCCAAAACGTGTCAGCCACTGAACTCCTACTCAGCGAGCGGCGTTTTTAGCACCCGTTTGTTAATGATAAAGCCCAATAAACGTTACACCTTACTGTACGAACGCCGTGCCAATAATAAGCGGGCTCTGCCGCTTTTTAAACCTTGACTAAAGAACCGCGGAAACAGCCGTTCAATATTTGTGGGGAGAGCGAGAGGGCTGATGACTTGTCATTTTTACAAGAACCGTCACCTCTTTCAACGCCGTTGCGTTGTCGCTTCGAGTTAAATCGAGAACACGTCAAGCATTTATGACCACTTTAAATGTTATTTTTGCCTTCAACTGTCAGAGAGACTAACGCAAATGGACAGCTCTGCTAGCAACTTAGCCAATGAACTATTATTGTTGGAGACTCCTTTGACTCTAAATAGTCGGCCATCTGGGTGGTGAAGCTTGAATATGCAGTAATTCGACCTCCTACTGACAGTACGCTGGGAGAAATAATGATGAAAAAAATCTATGCGTCTCTGTAATCTTCTTCCCATCTCCGCTGAGATGAAGAATCTAGGACATTTACTACGAACTGTGGGTGACACTGTAAAACCTCCAGAGCCTCCCCTTTCACAGTGGTAACATACACTATGTTCAGCACAGAATATTGCTGAGACGCCAGAACAGTGATTGGTGATCTCCATGCTGTTGTGGTTGCTTTAGCGGCTCTGCTAATCTGCTGCTTTATTGTACAGCTGCACCGATATCAGCAGCAGAGCAAATGCACCCAACAGTTGGACGCACGAGCCACAATGTGAACGTGTGCACTATCCTCTGTGGCGGGCACGCACACAGACACACACATGCTCAGTACAGAGCACACTGAAAGGCCGGGCAGTACAGCATGCCCCAGTACTGTGTGCCAGCCTAATCTAGTCAGGCCTTTTATCCCATCTCCTCCCTCCACTTCCACTTAAATCAACACTTCACTGAGAGCTACAAAGCTAGTTTGCACCCTCGACACACACGCGTTCTCGCGCACATTATTTCTCCTCCTTCGTTGTTAGTCTCTGTTTATCTCTCACTTTGGCACTCCTTGAAGAAACACACATCTCACACACACAAACACAGAGGCAGTCACGCTCCGGATCATACATATAGCACACTCTCTCCCGGCTATGAAAAAGACTGGTAGTCTCTGAGGAGATCCAGTAGTGTGAATGAACAAAAGCTAAACAGTCTGTGCCCAGTCAACTGAGCTGGCCAATGCCCAGGCTGAGAGCTGGTACCCTTGTAAATAATCATCTGCTGAGCAAAAGTATGACTGGACTGTGTGCTGACTGCCACTGGAAAGTTCAGGCAGGCCTACAGGAAGTGCAGCTTTAACCCAGTTTTAATGTATTTGTGTCTCTTCTTCACGAATGTCAAGCTGAAATGTCACAAACATACAAACCGCCTGCCGACGCGCAACCGCTTTCTAACACTCACAAACGAGTATAAACTGCTTACTTTCAAGTGCCATTAGTGACTATTCACTTTTGACGTACTCCCCACAATCAGCCACGGCCTATGTTTGGACTGCCTTTGCATGCATGCCACCCCCACACACACGCAAACGCACGCACACAGTTACGTCGCCCGCTCCGATAAAAGCACGGGAGAGCCAAAAAGTAATTTGACTGGGGTCCAACAAATAGAGTGTTTCCACAGGATAATCCCTGGCAGCGACTGCAGGGGTTCCATGCATGTGCGTGCAAGTGCACCAGAACCCTGGAGAGAGGGTGTCTGAATATGTGTGTGTTTGTACTTGTGCAATTATGTGTGTGTATGTGTGTGTGTGTGGGATCAAGCTGAGCAGGGAGGGTTTTATTCAGGATTTCATTAGCAGGGAATAGGAGATGTTTGGCCTGGCCATCCACCTCTGGCTCAGGGACAAGAGTGTGTCTGTAACCCAGCTAAACAGTCTGCAAGGGCAAACGCTGTGGCAGTTTTATGGAGTTTAACTGTGTTTCTTTATGTATATTCTTCTCAGACCGACAAACAGCGTGTGCAGAGGTCGAGCCCCGGAGTTTGTTCACACTTGGAGCTGCCACACTGTGATTCTGGAGACATGAAATGTTTCCTGTGTAATTGCAAGGCCTCTAAATTGACTTGGGTTTAAACAGTATCAGTGATTAGTAGCCGGTAAGAAGAGACAAGATAACTTCCCAGGTATTAATCTTTTCTGGAGAAACCCGAGGCACCTTGAGAGACCTAAGAACTATGACTGTTCTGCAGTAGGGACCCGAAAAAGAGTTAATAGTTCCTCCAACAGTCATATGAGCTACAGTAACATCTGAAAGTATCTCTGGATCTCTCATTTTTTGCACCTTGATACAGATGAAATACTATATTGATATTCAATGGCAAGGACACGGATTTGACACATTTTAAATATTTTTTTTTTATACCAGTTTGGGCATTTTCAAGTTGTTCTACCTTGAAATAGGATGAGCTTTGTTATTGGAGGGCTGAACTAATCGCTGTATGTACTTGAATTCTGCGGAAGAGGGAGATTTCATTATTGGTTGAGTAGCTTGAGGTACCGTATATTTAGTGCTCATTCCCGGCTGACGGAGGCTTTTGCACGATATACATTTCGCACTTTGTTGAAAACTTGTGCTCCCAGTGTGACAGATTTCCTTCAACGCACACGTTGCTCGCAAGCAAGCCAGTGCTCGCTCAGCAAACATAAATACGTGTATTCAAACACATACACTGACGCACACCTAAAATCCTAGTGGCGTGCAGTTATTTGACCCAGAAAAGCCTTGTGAGAAATCTCTGTAAATACCAAGATCCCTTTTTGTGGGGTATAACCTTGATGTGCGCCTCAAGGTTAGAGACGTGAGAGGGTAACGTCACACATGTGTATTTACCCCGCTCAATTCCATATACATTCGCTTTCTGACTGCGCAGCATTGTAAAGATACATGTTCTTTTGTGAAAAGATATGAGGTGGGCAAAAGGTTTTTACTAAATTTTGCAGGCTGATGCAGGTGACGGCGGAAACTCTGAAGAAACTGGTCATTCTGCCAAAAGGTTATCCGTCACAGAGGCGTTCGCTGAAATGTCAGACTCTCTTTACAGCATCTACAGCCGGGTGTCCATATAACTGTTATATAACTTTTGCATGAAAAGATAACCCACAGAGTAAATTTAAATTAAGCACGATTCCCTCAACTAGGCTGCGCAGTGTCTTCAGAAGGTGTCATGTATATGTCATGTCATTGGAACCAAAAACAAAATCACAAAAAAAGACGACGGAGAAGAAGCAAAACCAGTCGACTCTAGGGATGAAAAAATGAGAGGCTGTAGGATTCATTTCAGCTTTCCCACCTTTCCGCTAATATGGCCATGTTTCATACTGTCCAAAGACAAAGAAAGAAAGAAATGTAATGATTTTCGTTGCGGTTATAAGACAAGTCAGGCACTATACACGCTGCTCTTCTTCTTCTTTTTCTCCAGAAACTGAAATAGCTTATCGGTCATGTGAATTAAATGTTTGCTTTGACATTGGAAAATAGTTTCCATCTCCTGTTAAGCACATTAAGCTCTCAAGAGAGTGTAAAACCATTTTCGCAGTGATGTTTGCTTTAATTTTGCCTTTTCCATTGACCTTTTTCTAATGCAATACTTCAAAATGTGTAACGCTCACAGAAGGCTGTGCATACGATAACCCTCAATGCATTTCTCTCTCCATAAATAGAAGGTTTATTTCATCCTGCAGTATGTGTTAAAATTCATGCAGCAAAATGTAAAGATACTGAACAGGTATTTAAGCGTGGAATTTTCTAAATGACACGTCTGACCTGCACTGCCTTGAGATAAAGAATAGACCGGGAGACACAAAAAGAACACTGAGAGCAAAAAGAGAAGAGAGTCGGAGACATGAAGACACAACAGCTAAGTAGGGTAAGGAACAACATATGGGGAAAATCCCCCAGGCCTTTCTTTTCAATTATCTCTCTGGTCCCCGTTGCAGGGATCACTCACCCACCGACGCTCAAACCGCCACACCACGCCCCGTCACTCTCCCATCGGGGAGTTCACACAATGAATGAAAAAAGGAATAAAAAAAGAGAAAGAGACTTGGAAACTAAGGACATCAAACATGTCATTTTGAGAACATAATGATTAGCAGTTATAGAAATACACTCTTTTAGCATTTACAAGTAAAGAAATGAAACATCTGAACGCATGTAAATTATATGTCCTGGGTCAATTCTTTAGAGCATTAGACTGTGAATCTAAAGGTCCCTAGTTTTAATCCCTTCTACATCTATTGCTTAAGAGTCTTTGAGCAAGGCACCCGACCTCAAATACTGCACCCAGTCATCTTGCATGGATACCCACTACTCCCTGTGCATGTACAAACAGATGGATTAAATGCTGAGAACACATTGCCTGCTCCACATATAATTATCCATATAAACATAGCTAATAAAGCTAATTTACATTCCCATGTAACAATATAATATGGCAGACTTTGAAATGCATACGGTCAGTCGTGCCACCTAACAGCATGCAGGTGTAGATGTAATTAATATAGAAACTGTCTACTCATGTGTAAGACCCTCTTGGCCCATTTCCCATTCTTCCATTCTGTAAGCATTAACATGCACACAAGAAACCCAACGCATCAACCAGACAACATTTATGAAGTGAAGTTAAGGCTCTAAGGCTCTAAGGCTCTACGTATTGGTCATGGAAATGAAACTAGACTTATATAGAGTGAGCTTCTGGACCCCGTAGATGGCGTCTGTATAGTCTTTTAAAACCACCTGGTTCTGAATATATGACACTCACTGGGTCAGAAGGTCACTGTAAATCAACTGCGACTATCTTCAACGATGCATTTAAATACCATCTTACCATGCATTTTTCATGAACTGGGATTAAGTTGTTTTAATATCCTCTATTTAATGTAAACTTGAAGATGACTGTCCATAAAATGCAGAAGATAAGATTTGTAAAACAAAAAGCCTGAATACAACCATCGCCTATCTCCAGAAACTAGATCAGCCTCATGTCCGGGGGCCATACCCTCTACACTGAGTTACACACATACACGCACGCACACTTAAAATAGCCAACAGCTAGAGGTTGTGCTCTTTGTCTCTTCCTTTTCATCCCACCAATAAAGCCTTTGTCGGGCACTTAGCACGGCGCCCTAAAAGGCAGCGCGCTGATGGCCAGAGCTGTACATCTCCAAGAGTTGTGATATCAGCGCGAGCCCTGGACATTTTTAAGCCCTCCGTGTTTCAGTTGCCGATTCCTCAAAGTAAATTTAGCTTTAAAAGCGATTCGCCCGAAACATCTGTGCACTAACTGGTATTATGTCTGCTGCCAGACAACATTCGCCGAGGAAGTCTTGGGGACTACTGGAGCCCTCAGCAATTTCCGTAACTGTTTGAGGTAGAGGGCTCTGACAGGAGCTTTTAAGAGGCAGAGAATCCATTAGACAGGGGTCGCTACAAAGTGGCCAACTATTAAAAATGCAGCAGCACCATTATTCCCTGACCCAGCCTACAACTTCTGTCTCCTTCACTGCATTGCTCTTTATTTCCCTTTGGATCGCTATTTCTTTTTTTTTCTCTCTTTTGAATTATTTTTGCCACAGCCATCTGTTCTCTTTTTGATATGTCTCACTCTACTCTTCTTCACATCCTTTTTTTTTCCTCCTCTACCCTTTCACTCTTATTCAGCATAGTGAGGCAGTGGTCAGTGTCCGCAGTGGTCAGTGTCCGCTACTGTACGAGGACAAGAATAGAACAGCCCACGGAGAATAATAAATGGACATATATGGGTGGATAGGAGAGTCCCTTTTAAGCAGTAAAAACTACCCGGGCCCAGCAAACTGAACAGATGGTAGGAGAGAGGGAGAGAGAGAGAGGGAGCCCAGAACACAGTGGGAGAGAGGCAGGGAAAGAGAGAAGGATAGTAAAGCAAGAAGAAGCATTAGAAGAAGGCAACATAAGGCCATCCTCTCTACTCTACGCTGGCATATGACGCCGTTGAGATCAGAGCTGGGATCCAAACAGAGTAGCTGGGTCTTTAAACAACATGCAGATAATAATATTGTTGGTTGTAAAACTACACGTCACGCGGGCAGGCAGATGTGTGAGGAGAAACAGGGCCCGAGCAGAACGCACGCAGGGCCATAAACTCTATACCCTCGGTTTACTTTGCACACTAAACACACACTTTTCAGCGCCGGTACGTGCCCGAGATGTGAGCTGCATAATTTACGGCCGCGTTTCGGGTAAGGGGAAGTACTTTGTTTGACAAAAGGAAGAACAGAAGCTTGGAAGGAGGCAGGGAATGAAGGAAGGCGGCAATCTGAAACAGAAGATGGGAGGATGAGCCGATCAGTTATTTGGTTTATTTTCTTTATATTTACACATGCATATATTCATATTATGCGCGTGTGTGTCCCTCATCCTCCTGCCCTCGTGACGCTCACTCATCACAGACAAGCTGACCACTGACCACATTTATCTAGCGGAAAATAGAGCGTAATTGAATGTGAACGGCTCGTTTTTGAAGGAGATGGAATATTCTATTTAGATGTCCAGGCGTGTCCGCATGTGTCATTACTTTGATATCAGCTGAATGCTGTTTCTCATTAGCCTAATTAAAGCTCCTTGTGTGCCGCTGAGCATATTAGCACACTGATCTGCAGTGAAGTAATGATCGGCCGGTTGATAATGCGACTTTTTTTTTTCTCTGTTAGCCCCTCTTATCTTGCCCTGAGCGATTATTATCAAACATTCACGGCCTCAGTCAACCACCATCAGCTACAAAAAAAACAAAAACATGAATAGCGCCACTGTGCATGCGTGCACGGATGAAAGCTCCCACACAGGCATGAAATCAAGTAAAGCAAAAAATGTTTAAGATCAAACAACGGCATAAAGACAAAGCGATCACAATCAACCCTACGCGCTTGCATACTGTTTGGTGGATTTCAGCGTGTGCTCCCTGGCATTTAGTGCTGTTCTGTGGTTCACGTATGAGTGTCCTGTATCAGAACATCTACTGTAAATGCTGAGAAGAAACACTGCGGCAGCCAGACACCCCCAAAAGAAAACAGTCTGGAGATGTATGAAGACCTACTGCGTAAGGTAAACTGCTTGGTTATGTTATCATAAGCCTATTAATAGTTGGTCGTATCAGTTTGTGGGTTCTCACTGCAAACAAATTGTTCCAGTGAGCTATTTCAAGAAGGTTTAGGTCATTCTCTCTAACCGGGCTTAGCTTGCTTGATGTTTTGAAGAAAGGAACCAACCTGGCCAGGAAAACACTTATAGCTTGGGAACAACGACCTAGAGAAAGCAGATCAAAGATCAAAGTTTTATAATGCTCAGAAAACTCTGGATTGAAGAGCAAATTTGCCTTGAAACCAAAAGTCCATCTGTATCATGACTGTCATCTTCTGAATGGAAGATTTTGTAGTTGTGGCTGTGTGTGATGGCACATCCCAACACAAGAATGGGGAAAGATTCAAAACACAATCACAGGCTACAAAAATGTTTGCTTTAATCTGATCCTGTTAGGAATTTTTTAATTTTGGAAAACCCAACCAGTCAGTAATTAATTATGACCTACCCAACATACACCAACTGGAACCATCTCACAGGGGCAATTTAGAACATCGTAAATGTACTTAAGAATGACAGATCTGAGCTTGGTCACCACCTCCCCCTCCCTCTGGTTAAATTTTTACAAATCACACAGAGAACGCAAGGATTGCAGCTGCGCTTGAGCATTAACCCTCCCACTGATCCCCTCATACCCTCTCATAGCAATGATTAAGGGCCACTTGGCTCGTATACGAGGGCCGGCTGCCCCCTCCCAGCGCCTGCTAATGTGCATTAACCGTACCTATAGCCCATTATGGAAGAAGAGCAAGAACAAATCTCTGTTTAACAGCCACGCACTTACACACCCTCCGTCATCTGGCTAAGCATTGTTGGTTTAAGCTAGTCATTTCAAAACTGCCTCTGTGGGAAGGCGGTGCCCGAGCGTGAGGAAGGGTGTCGGTTTAAACACTGGTATTGTAAGGCGGCGGAGGCGGCGCACGTACACGCGCATGATTGATTTCCACACAGGGAGAACCTCGACCTGGTGGAATCAAGATTAATAAGAGGCCGATCAGATCAGTAAGCAAAAGGAGAGAGGGGTGCAAAGTGTGAGAAAGCGCTGAAGAGCTGAAGAGGGATCACACAATGAACACAGCTAGTTTAGTCTTTGTCTGCTTCGGTCCGCCGTGCACAAAAAAGGATCCTGAAACCACCTGCACACCTGCATTTATTCACACATGCACACAAATACCCCTCATATTTGAAGTCGTGAGCAAAGGAGGCAGATCAAACACTACGCTGTTGTCAAGGTCCTTATAGATGTATAACTCAGCTTTTCTACGGGTGCTTAGACACACACACACACACCTACGCACACACACAGACTCGCACAGAACAGTTCCTTTGGGGGCCTGGAGAGCTTTAATGACAGCAAGCTGCAGTGAAAAGAGGTCAGGCAGGGAGGTGGGGTGGGGTGGATGGGGGGTGGGGGGGTCAGTGTTCAAAGGCCACACACACACAGAAACACACACATTACCTCATGCAGGATACACGCCTGTGCTTATCCACATGACAGCGAGTAAATGTATTCAGTCCACGCACGCACGTGAATTAGCGGACAGCGATGCGAGCTCACTTTCAGCCACGGATACAAGGCTGACCCGCGGACGCAGGTTTTAACAGTGCGCGGACGCATAAATGCGAACGCGCACGGCGGCGCAGAGGGTACACAGGGGAAGGTAGGATCCAATTTGATTTGACCTTGACAGCAGAGAGAGGGAGTGAGGCTCGGTGGGAGGGATGGATGGGGTATAAGAAATGAAGTGATGGTCCAGGATAGATGCCTGTTGCAGATACTTGAGAGGAATCAGATGACCTTGAACTGATGGGAGATAAATCACAGAACAAGGGACAGCGGCGTGACATGGCGACATCTGTACGCATAAAACTGCGTGACAGACACGCCGCGAATGCTGAAGTTAATCTAACCTGCACGTGCATGCGGCATAATGTCCTGCGCAATAAACCTGCAAATCACACCGTGGGTTTTACTGGCTGCTTCTAGACGTGCGTACCGAAATACTGCGCCGTTCTTCAAGTTGATCATGAACCTGAGCATCATTTGATAAAATAAATAGATATAAAAAGAAAGACGGTGAATTCATTGCTTTTCATTTCACAAACAGAAAATCCCTTTTGCCAAGAGATAATCAGCATCTACATCCTTGGAGTTTCTTCCATTTACAAAACAACACGGTTCGTATTATCCAGTAGCAGACGCGCATTTACTCTTCCAGATTAGCAAACAAAAAGGCGTGCTCGTCGCCGGAGACGCTGTTTATTAGGAGCAAATCGCAGATGTGCATTAACAAACAGTTCCCAGCTTCTGTTTGTTCGTCCCGAGCGCATTTCTTAAAAACATCAGACAGCTCCCAGATGTGTATGCACGCAGCTCAGAGATCAGCAGATAAGTGGGTGATGTCGACAAGCCGCAGACACAATCTGCGCGCGCCGTCGTCTGCGAATGCACCCCGGAGTTAATTGAGAAATTGCATTTTAGTTTCTAAACTGAAGTCGAAGAGCCGCTACGTTTGCTGTGCGAAAGTGAATGAATGTTGTGCTCGACTGAGCCGAATCAGTGTTATCAGGTTTAACGTGCGGACAACAACAAAATTATTAAACTCAAAACTTCAATTACGACCTAACAAATAGAGACTGATACGTCGGCTAATCACGGCATGTTTCCCTTGATCAGCATCAACGGCATTGGATTTTAATTCCTTGTCAACTGCACTCCACCAACTTTCATCCGTGCAATAATTGTCGTAAACAGACATTATCCACTACTTGCGGCAGTGAGGCATGTGATATAAAAAGAGTTAACAAGCAGTGAAAATGCCTTCAATGTGGAACCATTTTAAATCAGAAAATGAAAGCAGTCTAGCGTCCACTCGTAATCTCTGTGTTTTGCGAGGCAGCAGCAACAGCGCTGCTTTCAAGATGACAAATTGGATATTGGTCTGCTCTTTTTTTGTTGACGATTTTGTAATTATGAGAGGGAAGCAGTTTGTTTTGTTCAAAATAAATGAAAAATATTCACCTATTTTAGGTGACTGAGTGGTTTTATTTACTGTAGTGGACTTCTCTTGGAGCTTATTACTGAATAAATGTATTTTTTATTTTATTTAAAAAAAAGACTACATTAGTTGTGTACTGCCGGTTCAACCACTTGTATCTAGATCCATCTGTGTTGCCTCTGTCCTGCAAAAGCACGGCGCTGTAAACATATTTTTAACAGTCGAGCAATAATTTCCTACCTGCTCTTCCCACACTGTGTCCACTCAATAGCATGATCTCTCTATTCTCATTTCATCCCACTCCTACACTTTCTTTCTTTGCCTCTTTCTCCCTCTGTCTCTCTCTTTCTCGCCTGCTGACATGTACACATTTACTAAATATTGCAGCAAAACCCGCCTCGCGTTTACTACGGCTCAAAAGCAACACAGATGAATCACGGCAGATGAAGACGGGAATGGCGGCTGATACGATGCCGGAGCAATCGATCAGGCCTTCGTAATCCATTTTCTGTCTTGGTGGCAGAAGAATCAGAGCGCGTGCCGGTGTGTGCATCTGTGAAATGAATTTATCAAGACAGCCTTTGCATGCGTTCGACGTGTGTTCCGCGTAAAACTTGGGAGAAAGGGGGGAGAAAAAAAACAAAAACTCTAGGCAATCGGAGAGGAATATCTGGTTCCATCAATCTTTTCTACGACACAAAACCACGGCCGAGTAGTATGTTATGGGAGGATGGCCTGTGAGGGGAGGGGTGACTGAGCGGGAGAGGGACAAAATAGGAGAGAAAACAAGGGCTGAGGGAAGGATGGGCCTCCTGCCCTGAACTTGAACTTGGAGCTGGTGGGGTCAGAGAGGGGAGGACGGGGTCAAACGCTCTGAGCGGATGGAAGAAGAAAAATCCAGCTGAGTGACATCAATATCCCCACTGTTGAGAAACAGATGGGGGACAAGGGACACGGCGCTATTTAGCTGGCTGTCTTGTGAGAAAATTCCAGCATCTATCTTGGTGCCTTTTCGAACTGTTTTGGCTTTTGTAGTGTTGGTGAGACGGATGTCAGGATATGCTACAATCGGACTCCTTTGTTTAAATATAAGTGCAAAGATTAAGTAACACGACTTCATTAAAATAAGAATTACTGAAAAATAATTAAATATGCAAAACAGAATTTAGTCTTGCTCTGGTACAGACTGGAAGGGAGAGTTAAGAGAGAGAGAGAGGAGGTATAAAGTTCATTAAAAGAATAAGAGGACAGGAGTTGCATGAAGAAACTAAAATGCATTTGCAGCACACCAACAAATGAATTCCCTTTGCGGTACGTGGATGAAATAGGTCAACCTTGCTGACCGTCTTACCTTGGTCTGGAGATAGTGGGGGTAGTAGTAGGTGTAGTGGGGGTACATTGGCTGCTGCTCCAAACGTTTTCCCATGTAGCTGGAATCCAAATGAAGGTCCTGGACGCTGGAGATAGAAGCTCACAGGTGGGGTGCGATCACGTCGAGGGGCTGGCCTGGATCCCTGGATCAGACGGCTGTTTCCGAGAGTGACGGATTCAGAGAGAGTGCTCTCCCTCTCGCTGGTGAAAGGTGATGAACGCACGGAGGAAGGGGACAGATAGGACTTGGAATTTCAGTCCGTCTACTTGTCTGGGAGCTCACAGGGACGCTCTCAGTACCATTCCTCCCGCGGGTCTGGGCAGAGAGACTCCGGAGTGGCAGCAGGAAGAGGCTGGGGGAGAAGGAGGTGGAGGGTGAGGAAAGGATGATATGAAAGGATAGTAGGAGGCAATAAAGGAAACAATGGAGGGGATTGAAGAGGAGGACTGAGAGAAGGTAAAAGGAGAGGGAAGAAGAAGAGGATGAGGGATGAATGGTTGGGTTTCGGTTGCCGGTTCCTTGCACTCTCCGCTCTAAAAGAAAAAATTAGACTCACTCTTCTTCTATGTTGCCCTGAACATGCCCCTCAATTTGCTTTCCAGCGTCTGTCTCTCTCTCTCGTCTCTCTCTTGGTCTTTCTCTCTTCCTGTGTATCCGTTTCCCTGTCTCGTTCTTCCTCCCCCTCTCTCTTACACCAGACGAGACCCTGATCCCACTGGGAGCTCGGCTGTATCCTGGAGAACACACGCTGTCCTCTGCTCTATCCTCAAAAGACAGTGAAATCAGCGATGAACTCACACATGGATGTGGAGCTTGGGAGAGAAGAGGGGCTGGAGGAGGAGGAGGAGGAGGAGGAGGAGGAAGAGGAGGAGGAGGAGGAGGAGGAGGAGAGAGGGTGGTCTGGAGCTGAAGCTGTGACTGCCTTTTTTCTCACTCACTCTCACTCCCTCCCTCTTTTGTTAAGCTCCGGGGATAGATAGGTAGATATCGCTGGAGCCCGGCGTGGAGGATGAGCAGAAAGAAAGAGCCTCGGTGAAAACTCCTCTCGCTGAGGAAGAAGCAGTTAGCCTTATCCAGACGTGCACTCACACAGAGGAAAATCCCTTCTGATCCACAAGGTGCCCCCTCCAACTCTCTTCTCTTTTCTTCTCTTCCCCTCTGCGATCCCTCTCTTTTCTTCTCAAGCTCTCTCCCTGACGGCTTGCTTCCCACTGCGCCTGGCAGCCGTCACTGTGCGTGTGTGTGTTTGTGTGTGTGGTGCTGGTGGTGCTGGTGGCAGCGGCGGCGGCAGCAGCAGCGGTGGTGGCGGCAGCGGCGGTGGTGGTGGTGGCGGCGGCGGCGTGTGGTATGTGTGTGACTGTGCATGTAACTGAGAGGGGAGTGTGTTTGTGCGGCTGTTGGCGTCTGCTCCACTCTGCGTGCTGAGGCATAGAGGGGCTCGGCTTCAGCGCAGCTACGCTCCTCCCTCGCTCCCTCTCTTCCTCTCGCTGCCTGTGTCTCTCTCCCTCTGTGTTTATCGTGCAACTATAGAGCAGTGGGAGTGGTTGGTCCTGCCCTCCTTCAAGCCCTTGTGTGTGTGTGAGAGAGTGTGCATGCATGTGTGTGTGTGTTTGCACTGAATAGAATCTGAGAGAGACAGAGATGGGCTGTTCTGCTGGGAAAGCGGAGGCGGGAGGAAGTATGAAGAATAAGAGCTGGGGTAAAGGGTGAAAAGGGGATACATGAGGAATATAATTTGGAAACGGAGAGGCCCCCCTACTGGCATCCTATAAATGCGGTGTTTTATCATGATTTAAAACCATTCTCTGTCACACAAGATGTAAAAGTCTGCAGACATAACCGGCAAACGCGTATAAACACACACAAGCTCTGAGAGACGCTTCAAAGTGCATGCCTCGCATCACACAGAGATGCGCTACTCACACAGACCCAGTGAAGGGCCCAACATCTATGTAGTTCAGTGGCTGTGTGGCACAGTGACCCACTGACACAGTGCTGCCTGTTATGTGATGTAACCAGGTTTAAGTAGTGCTCTTACATAAGCACAGTGAGCCATGCATGAAAAGACTGCTCTGCCCTCTGACTACAGCCGCCGAGTGTGTGTCTGTGTGTGTGTGTGTGTGCGTGGAAGAGACAAGAGTTGGCAGACAATACGGGTTCACCGCCGTGGAAAAAAGGGGCACGAGAACAGAATGCAAACACAAAAACCTCCTCCAAAGATAAGGGCTTCATTTCTTGCGGGCAATTAAACTGCTTTAGAGCCCGTGATGCAAAAACACGCCGCCCGCCTTTGTCCCGTTGTGTGCCCGCCTGAGAGGTTTTTGTCACGCTGCCCACGTGTCTGTCTGTGTCTTTTAGAGCGTTCTTCAGTCAGTTTACACAATCATGAGACGTTTGGCTCGTATACTACCAACAAAAAGTCGCGCATGCAGCGGGAAAGCTGGATAATGAAAAAACTAATTGTCTCATCAATGCATCTCTAATTTCCCTAAAACGTATTTGACTATAGACAGTTCTTTTAATTTGATTGCTCACGGAAAAACATGTCTGATCTATTAGGATTAGGACATGCCAGAAAAGCTATGAAGCAGCAATGAAACCCTCTCGTAATTTTCTTGTAATGTTTGCATAAATACCCAGAGGGATGAGCATAACTGCTCCTCCAGATTTGAGAAGTGGGTAAACACTGTGTACACTGCTGATGATTACAGTGTTTATACTGTAACTGCGTGGTTTCAGACTACAGTGGTGTCACCGTTCTAGCGTCTTAATTGCGTTTTCAGCTAGTCAAACAATTTGTACTTAAATCTCGTCCTACCTCGGCACTGGGGTGTGAAGGCATCTCTGAGTCACAACCTATAACAGAGCACAGCTGTAACATCATGCCTGGAGGCGAGCCTGGACGTGTATTTACATTTGCATCCGCATTGGCTCGTTAACCGCGGGACAAATTAAGCTTATTTATTCCACATACTCAAACAAGATTGCACACAGTACATGCTGTAATTTTAATGCAATTTGGGTATTTAAGTATGCATTAAAACTTGATCTTTGTAATTGTATTTTTGCGTAATGTTGATAACAGTTCATTAGTGCCATCTAAAACAAAAAAGAAAGCAGAACAGAATGGTTTGAGATTACTGATAACAGGATAGTATAATTATCATTAACAAGAGCGGAAGACATTCTCAGTGACCCCAAAAGAGTGCAGGAAGAAAGTTAGTCATCAGGTAAATAGAAGCTCAGCTTACACTGAACATGGTGGACTTGAAAGGAGTCGAGAAGTGACTCAGGCAACTATACAGCTGTAGTAGTCAGACTGAAGCCATCAGCTAGCAAGTAGTTCAGATAAGTACCAACACATAACATCAAATATGCTCTTAAGCTTGAAGTGACGCAGGTTCCTGCCTCCGTGCACACACAAACACACACTCATCAAATGAAAAAAGCTGCTCCTAATTAGAGATCAGAGGCATTATTACAAGAACAAGTACAAAACAGCTCTGGCAGCTAAAAGAAAGTAAACAGAGATAAGATGCCATGTAGTTTCAGTGCCATGATGGCAGCTCTGTCAGGCTGTGTTTAGATGCAGAGCAGCTTTAGGCAGAAATGCCAGCATGACTACAATTAGCACGCCATTTAGCAGGTGTAATGATTACAATCATATATGTTAATCATCTTAGTTTGTCCTTCTAGTGCAGTTGTATTTGCTAATTAGAACTAAGCACATTCTGATCTGATAAATATGCAAACATTACTAAAACTGTAGGAAAATTAATGGCTGCACCAGATTTCCTGGCAATCCTTCCTACTGTCAAAATACTTACTTCTTACTACTTCACTCAAGTGTTAGAGAGAAAAAAAATCAATCCTCCTAGACTTAAATTCCTTTTACAAAATGTCATGGTCATCCATTTAGTGGTTACAGCATTTCACTCTGAACCAAAGTAGAGGCCAGACCAAATGACCATTGGACTTCCTTGTATAATACACTGGAAATGCCACAGCACCTGTCCAAAGATAACATAGAAAGTACTTGCAAAACCACTTCATAAAATGATGTTAAAGGTCCAGGGTCTGGGGTTTAGTGGCATCTAGTGGTGAGGTTGGAGACTGCAACCAAATTCCCCAAAAACTCACCTGACACAGGAAAATCTGTGTAAGAAAATTCATCCAGAGAGCACTAACAAGGCTAGGAAAATTAACTAAAGAAAAGTTAGCTATGCAGATTGACATTCGTTAGATACTGCCATCTGTGTGAGGGGTAATTTTTTTATTAAATCAAACTTTTTAAGGAATTAATGAAGTTGATGCTCTTACCAAAATGTACAAAATACCTGACGTTCTGACTTTATCTTATGTTTAGAGAAAGCCTGTTTAGCCTATTGTTTTTTCATATTCCCCGTGAGATTTTCCAAGCAATTTCCCCTGTGGATCAAATAAGTCTGTCTAAGACTTGTTTAAGCAGCATGACAAAGAGCTCAAAGCAAGTGATTCGTGCAAAAAGCTTGAGAGTTGGCAATCTTAAACTACAGCGGCTTTAACTTCAACATAAAAAAGGGGAAGGTCCACCTGAGGGCAAATGTAGAAACATGCACTTGCTCCCTTTATAGGCGTGAAGTGCTTGTTGTTGGTGGTGAACAGTGATCAGTTACAACATTTAAACTACTGACAACGAATAACATTAAGAGTTTGTTTACAAAGCAATGTTGAAAACCTTCGGTCCTGGCATTCACATGGATGCTACTTGGACACGTGTCACCCACCTAAGTGTCTGGCAGCAGCCATCCCCAGCAGGACAATGTGGCCTGGCACACCACACAAGAGCAAAAAGAATAAAGGAAAAAGAAAAATAACCCAAGATGTTGACCCGGCCTCCAAATCCTCCACAGATGATTGAGCATCTGTGGGATGCACTGGAACAAGCCTGATCCACAGAGGCCTTTCAGTTTAACTGGACCAAAAGGCTGCCACTACCAACATCCTGGTGCCAGACACCACAGGACAACCCAGTGAGTCAAAACTGATTTTTTGGAGGAACAAGGGAGATCTACACAATGTTACACAGGTAATTTGAATGTCGTGCCCTCTTGTTTATGAATAGCATTTTCCATTATTTTCTGATAGCTACCCTTTAAATGTACACATAATTACTGGATAAAACCAAGTCCAAGAACTCTTCTAGGTGGCAGAGGAGTTGCTGCATGAGACAAAGTTGCAGTAATTTCAGCCTGAACTTTACAGTGGAACGTGCAGGCAAGTTGCAGGAGTGCTGCAAGCAAAACAGGCTTTATTGATTATGTTGCACTTTAAGTTAAGGAGAGCGCATTCATGGATCTTTGCAGTTGCGGGGGTTATACGTGCACAGAGCTAAGTCACTTGATGGAGGAAGATTATGCATTCACTCAGCGACACCATGTGTGGAATGCCAAACAACGAGGGATGCAGGGAGTTCTGCGACGTGTGTGTGTGTGAGTGTGTGCGCTATATATGAGCAGCCAAAGTTTTCATGAAATCTTAAGGCTCTGCTGACACTGCAGTTCGGGAAAACAAAGAGAGAGGATTGATTCTTCCAACTGCGCAGTACAGTCCTATTATGAGAGGCACAATCTTTACATCTCACTCCATACGCTGCCATAATAAAGCTTCCTAATTACCCCGTCTAGTGACAGGACAGCAATAATGACGGTGGTAAATACACACTGGTTAATTGCCTGAATTTTAATATCAAACAGACTTCTATTGTGTCTTAAGCACAATCTAATTGCCTGCTAGTCTCTAAAGCCTGGACGTGCATTTTTGCTGCATCTGCATTTCTTCACGAAAAGGACCCTTTTCTAAAGAAGGAGAATTTTCTGAGGACCAGTGTTTGACAAATACCAGACAAAAACTGACAGCTGGAGCAAAATATCAAAGTGTTTTCATTGACACTGTGTGTTCTTAAAGCTCCCAGTCATCAAAGCCGTTTTCGGACGGAGCAGGAAAGGCCATACTGCGTCTCTGGGATGTGTTTCTCTCATCACTGACCACCAGATGTATAACAAACGCTGAGCCAGGGGGGGAAAAAAGAAGAGTAAAAGCCTCACATCTTAGCTCAGATACAGCTGGGAAAACACAAGGGGTCGTGACAACGATGGTCCTCTTCTACAGAAGCTGCCCTCCTCGATATTTTAGGGAAAGCACTAGGCAGGACATCATCATACACACACACATGCACACTGTGGTATTTGCACACAGCAGATTTGCAGCGGTAAATGGGCTATTACATCCAATTGCCACACACAGCATGAGAGAATATGTCTCTTTGTGTGTCTCCCGAGATACAAACACAGTGACTAGCACTGCAGAGGAGGCAAAATAAACAGTTTGAGCTTTTTTTTCAATCCAGAAAACAGAAAGAAGAATTTAGGTTTAAACAAATTAAGCAAACAGAAGGAGCAATTTATGCTTAAGAAAACGTTAACATCTACATCACGCCCAAGCTACATACTTTACCTTATACGTGCATGATCAGTATTCCTGAAGCTGTACCGTTGTAATTCAAGTAATAGAGCTTGTTGGCACCTAACTGTAAGGTAGGTGGATTAATACCAGACTCCCCTCGTCCTCATGTCAAAGTGTGGCTGAGCCTCAAATTGCTCCCACTGTGCTCTATTTTAAGGTGCTTTCACACCTATATTTTGGTCTGATTCAGGGAGTAATATGATACAATATGTTCCAATTAATCTCAAGCTCGGCTTCCTCCCACCGTCCAAAGACCTGCTCATTGGGTTCATTGGTGATTCTAAATTGGCCATAGGTGCGAGAGTGAATGGTTGTCTGTCTCTCTGTGTTATCCCTGCGATAGACTGGACTGTCCAGGGTGTATCCCGCCTCTCGCCCGATGACAGCTGGGAGAGGCTTTAGCAGACCCCACGACCCTTCACAGGAACAAGGGGTTACAGAAGATGAATGAATGAATGAACGAATGAATGAATGAATGAATGGTTCACTGGAGCAACTGAGACAATGTTCGGACGCGCCCTCGAAATTATATTCTCGCAAACAGTTTAGTGATCGGTCATAACTTTTCTGGAAATCGGGAAATAATCAAATTGAAAATGGAGCATCGGCAGCGAGTGTGGGCACTGACATTTACTGCTGTTCCGTGCTTCATGTACCAGTGTTTTGGTACAGTGTACCAGTTTTCTGTATATGAACAACATGTCAAACTTGATCAAGCATCTAGGCTACGTGTAGAAAACAGCGTTTTAATGTATATGCTGAGAAAGCGAACTGTTCTTGCCAGGCGCCTCCAGAGGAAAAAAAAAAGACAGTTTCTGGAGGCAGGCAATGGACTATTCACCCGACAGTTTCTCTTCCAAAGAAGCATGAGGTACACTGCTCGGTTATATAATCATAAGCTCTGTGGGTAAGGTGCGGGTTAACTGAAAAGTGATTCGAATCGGGCTGAGACCGCCCTCTCTAACCGGTCTCAGCTCAGTTGATTTGTTCTGGAACAGAAACCAGCCCTAACCAACCGACCTGGGGGGAAACGCTCTATTTTTGGAAGAAATGATTAGGTGTGAAAGCACCCTTACAGTCCTTACGTAGCCTTGACTTCTATATTTTACAGGGACGGCCCTCTCTAGGGCTTCTATATTTTACTGGTTTAAATTTTAAAATTGCACTTTCCTGTGCTTTGCTCTCAAATTTACATTTTGTCAATATTCAAAATTGAAGTCCTCTGACACGTACAAAAGGACAGTATAAAGTTTTGATATAGTATGATGATAATACCATTGTAGTCAGTTGGAAGCTGGCAGATAATCTTTCTAGATGTAGTGCTTGCTCAGCCCCGCCCTCGCAGACCATGGCTGGTTTTTCTCAAACTTTTTTGTCAGAGACGGACAATCGGAATGAAAGTGAAAAGGTTTTTACCGATTCATTCAGTTCTAAGGACTCTGAACTAATCTAAGAAGTATTACCTTGTCATCGGAAAAGTCCTACTCTATCGCAGAGCTATTTAAAGGTAATTTCATTGGGGCAAAGGTTAGCTCAAGAAAATTGGTGGCTGTGTCGGTGCAGTACTTCTGTTCTGCTGTTGGTGAAGGTCACACCATATGAACAAAAAAAATACGTGTCAACGTTCGTCATAGGAGATGGTTCTGAGAGCAGCGCTTAAACTTATACAAGAGCTGTTTTGTAATACGGTGTGGTGGCTCTGGTCCTCACCATCTTGGCAGTGCTACACTCTACCTAACTCCTCATTAATCCAAAAATGAGCAGCATGATGGAGCATGAATGGAGTTAAGGCAGGTGGACGCTTTTTCAGAAAGCTATGAGCTAGTGATGATCCCCATCTCTCACTCAAAATAGTCACACCCATAATTACACCTAATGGTGCGATCACTAGCATCCAGCAGAGAGAGATGGTGACATGCCACAACACATTTTCAATGGAAGCCAGATATGAAGTGACAAGCCCATGTCCCACCACACCTATCGCTACATGTTGGGCGCGATTTATTTCATATTTCTGCTCTAAACTTGGGGATATTGTCATCGGGGTCTATAGGGATTGACTCACTTACGGAGCCAATTAATGGCCATTTGAGGAACTGCATATTTTGGCACTTGTATGCTGGCTTCATTCATCAGTCCTGGAGATTGCAGCTTGGGCACCACCCATTCATACATCCACCCACCCACACACCTCTAAACAACCATCATGACTTAAAGGGGAACTACTGTTTTTTACCACCTGGACCTTATTTCTGACATAAAATACGGTCATTTATTTATTTATTCATTCATTTCGGGCAAGTCAATTCAAATCACACATCAACATCAACATGAGTACAAGTGACCTGGCCGAAAGGGAAAGCGGGAGAAGCCAAAGCTTATCTAGTCCCGCCCCCATTACCCACCAGTACAAAATATATATATATATATTTGTTTTGTTTTGTTTCTTTCATTTGAACTATTACAACAGAAGATGAACGCATAGCTGCAGTTCGGCTTAGGACAGTCAAAAACAGATTACATGTGTGTTTGCACAGAGTCCATATTCTTCCGTCATAAGTGAACAACAGTCTCTTCTAGTCGCCTGGCGTGTTATAGTCCATTATCCATGTCGTCCAATTGACGATTTACTCACCCATATAACTTTTGTGTAATTTGCATTCCTTCGGGAGAATTAGATCAGCGTATATACATGTAGTGGGAGTGACTGGGGCACCGAAACACAGCCTCTAAATAACACATTATCTGCTGCGAAAACTAGTTAATTTCACCAATATTTTGTCATTGTACGCTAGTGCTATTCCCTGATGAGTCCGGAGTTACCTTTTATCATCATCGCTGGCTCTGTAGATTGACCTACAGACCCCGGATTATGTCTTCTGACATGGATGATGTCGTCTCTGAGTGCCTCGCACACCCGCGATGGCCAGATTGTTTACCTGTAATTTGCTCAGGTTATCATCCAGGTCAGAAGACAGCTACCTCCGGACTCAACGGGGAATAGCACTAGCGTATGATAACAAAATATTGGTGAAATGAATGAGGTTTGCAGCAGATAATGCGTTATTTAGAGGCTGCGTTTCGGTGCCCCAGTCACAAACACTATGCTGATCTAATTATCTCCTGAAGGGATACGAATTACACCAAAGTTATATGAGTGAGTAAACGATCGTATTTTACGCCAGGTTGAAAAAAACAGTAGTTCCCCTTTAAGTCATGACATTTCATGACACAAATTTGGAAAATATTTATATGTATAAACCCCTTGAAATGTGTGGCTGACAATGTCACGTGGCAGTAGCAGTAATAAATTGAATGAACGGTTCGGCATTTGTAATGGACAAGAGCATTAAAGCATTATTACGGGAAAGTATTATTACGGGAAATGTGTTGATGCATCAGTCACTGAGAAGTAGAAAAGACAAGTGAGATATTAGATTACACAATATGAGAAGCACATTCCAAACGATCTCCTTTGCTATTAGGCCATATGAGATATCACTTCAAACCAATAACCCCTTGTACAACAGTGAACAGCTTCATTACATGGCCAAATCAAAATGGTGACAAATCACCTTAGGCCGCTTGCAAAATCCCACTCCTCTCAGCCTCTCTTCTGCTCCCCCCTCCCTCTCTCTCTCTCTCCTTTCAACGGCAAGCCACGGCTCACTTTAACGCAAATCATCACTTTATTAAAAAAAAAAAAGAGGAGGAAGAAGAAGGAAAAAAATGAGCGCCACAGTGGATTCATTTGAACAATTATGCAAATCAGACAGGAGATGAAGCTTTTATTAATGTTAGAGAAGTGTTGCATCAGATACTGCTGAAGTTCATTAAGTTACTCCAGCTGAAGATGAACACATTCTGATTAGTTTGATGTCACTATGGTCTGGATCACATAATCTTCTTGGGCTGCGTCAGCGCAAAACTCTCCACGGACCTTTTGCTCAAGTAAAAATATGGGAAAGGATTGGTATTCCACAACTAAATAAGTAGGATGCCTGCTTAGCTTTATTGCTTGTTTTGCCACTTTTTTTTTTTTTTTATCTATTTATTGTTTTGTGGAAATCTGGGGCCAGTTATGTGTCATCGCGTCTATAGAAAATCAATACGCATCACCTTAATACACTCCTTTTCAAATCAGGTTTAATGTTGCAATCATGTCATTCTTTCTGACTCTCCCCCGCTCCCTCTTCCTCTCTCTCTCTGCAGGTACAAGGCCCGGGAGGTGGTGGACCATGACTGACTGACTAGAGCCCGTGCTTGCTGTGGCTCCGAGGGGTAATTAATTTCAGCAAACGACCGCCACGTCTGTCGGCTTTTATAAACGAGCGTTTACGCGCTATGGACAATTTAACCACTCCACTGAGCCCGCCTTGACAGAGATGAGTAGAGAGGTGTGGGGGAGAGAAAGAGAGAGAGAGGAAGAGAGAGAGAGAGAAAGAGAGAGAGCGGGGACCATGCTGCTAGGTGACTGATGGGAGATTTAATCAATAGAGTAAGCACATTTACTCTCATGATGCTCACCCAACATCCATATTCATGGTGTTAATTCTCTCAACGCCTACGCTGTTGCACACCATGCAAATTATAATGCATGAAGGATTTCACTACATCTCATCAGGCCTCATCAAAGGCCAGCATCATCACTGCTAATTATGTGAAGCATCATGGACTAAACAACGCAGTGGTAGTCAAATGGCATTATCCGAGACCCAAGCTTAATTTGATAACCAAAATGACTGTATTCCCCATAAATTCTGGCACAAACACCTGAACAACCCAACCGTCTCGTTCTTCAGGTCTTTGCACTGATTTTAAAACCAGGCACTGAATTATGTGTCGGAAATGTTAGCGTTGGCTGCGATTACACCGTGGCACTATATGGCCGGTCGTCGTCCTGTAATTACTTGAATCCAGAAACATAACTCTTCATTACAGGAGATATATATCATACTAATCAACGTGGTACTTTATATGAAAGGGTAAGCTCGTTCTCAACAGCACACTGAGCACTCAGGATAGCAATGACTAACTACTGACACTTACGAAGAGGTGAACTGACGAAGACAGCCATTCATCTTTGGAAACTTCTACTATTCCGCTTTTGAAATTTAAGCATGTCCAAATTGTGACATATTTTAAACATCTCAAACTTAAACTTTCACCTAATGATACTATTCATCACAAAAGTTAAGATTTATTCAGTGCAGCCTAATTACGAAAGGTGTTGTTTGCCATTTTCTATCATCAGTTACCGTAGACAGTGTTGAGTATGATTTAGCTTCAATGGCTAGAGTGAAAAAGCATCTATACTATCACCTGCAGCGCCGTTATTTATCTGCATACTGTCGCTTACACCAGCTTATTGCACGCTGTTGATAGAAATCTACAGTTTGGTTTAATAGGGTGATATATGCTCATAAACAAATTGGTTACAATTTGCATATCCACCTGAAAGCAGCGCTGCCATGCTAGCTATTAGGGTGTGCTCTCATTGGTTGAGTTCTTGTCCGAAACACAACAGGTGATGACGCAACAGCAGCTCACAGGCACTGGCCACCAATGATCAGACGAAACTCCCTTCCAAAGTTGCAAAGTCTGCGGATGTTCTCTGCGGTGTTCGTTTTATTAGGAATCTGTTTAAAGAATTCCCACTTTTGATGATTTGGGCTTTTTGGGGTACTGTTTTGAATTCAAATGCAATTAAATGCATTTTCAAAATTCATGTCTGTGAAAAATGTTGCTTTCAGTGGCAAATATTCTTATGCGATTAAAAGTGATTAATCGAGATTAATAGAGATTAATTAATTACAAAGCCTCTAATTAATTAGATTAATTTTATAATCAAGCCCTATTATTACCATAATTGATTACACTGACATTTGTGCTACTATTTGGATGACTGTCATTGTTTCAGATGATGTTTGTATTTGCAAGTATGTGTACACTGTATACAGCATATTCACGTGGCAACTGACAGTTTTGCCGCAGGGTACCTCAGTCTCTAAAAAAAAAAATGCAGTCCAATAAAACTAAATCATCTGAGTTTTCACAGTTTATGATTGTTATTATAACTGAACAGCATGTAGCACCGACACTTTCTCCCCTCAGAATTTCCAGAGCTCGGGAGGAGCGGAGCCGCACCGCAGTCGCTCGGCACTCGGTCAGCCGAGTCCTGTGAAAACCGTTCTGTTTGCCTCCAACACCATCAGGTTGCCAGACTATTAGCGCTGCAGCCCCGCTCCGCTTTGTTCGCCCTGCCAAAGCAAGTTACACGGCTCGCCTCGGTGTCAGTGTTTTCACAGCTAGACATACATTACTGTGTGACATCAAGCCCAGGGGCTTATAGATCTGCTGGATTGTATGACAGGGCCCTTTATGGCTTTCACAAGAATGTATGACAGCGGAGTGCCTGCCTCAGTACTTGGCAGGGATAACTATAGCGTACCACAGTGAAGAACAGACTAGTTTAGCCGTGTGAGGGGGGGGCTACGTCTTCAAGTGTTTCCATAGCTGCAGCGTGTATAAGCTGAGAGGTCATTTTTGTACCCATGTTGTGCAGGAGTTTGTGTGTGTATGCGTGTGTGTACCCCACTGCACCAGCTTTTGGTGGCACCCCCTTCAAACCCCCATCTACATCGCCCATACACACAAATACATATGTGACTTGTTGTCACGCACACGCGAAGCCTACACACACACACATTTACGTGGTACGCTTCGCCAAGCCAGTGTAATCAGGGCAGCGTAATGTGTTTACCTCTCTAAGGTACCCGAGTTTGATTAAGGAGCAGCCATCTGGCAGAGGACGGCTGGATGAGAGGAGAGGAGAGTAGAGGAGAGGAGACATAAGTAGGAGGAGTGTAATCTCTACTTTAATAAACAAAATCAATCCCGCCATTGTGGTCATTATGCCCACGCCGGGCACGTCTGCGCTACAATCAATCAGCAGAATTATGGCTCAACTGCTGGGACAAACCATATCAGACATAAAACTGACCATTAACAACTACAACACCTGCCCCGTATCACCATCACACAGACGTAACGCACCGGCGTCCAGAGGCGACGTCTGGCTGACATTAGCATATTATCAGAGCATAGTCTGCTTTTAATTAGCTAATGCAGCAATCGCCTCCAGGCATTAAATTCAACTAGTACTTTAAGTATAAAGGCAACCGCTAACAATCAGCTGGGATGAAGTCATTTTTTAGAGAAACATACATATCTCGCAATTTCTTCAATCTAGGAGCAGTTGCACGAAACAATACATTCTGTGAAATGAAAGCCAAAACAACAAAAATATAGTATTTAATATATATAAATATGAATGGATGTCAGTGGTAAAATGATGGCAGGTTCTTGCAGGATATAACCTTCCTCTCGCTTCCTTGTGGTACCTGACAGGCCTGTAGCTAAGCTCACCCTCAGCCATTACTTCTACTATAGCCTTGCTGCTCCATTAAACTCAACAAGCTTAAGTCAATGGCTTTCATTCCTCACAGCAACGGTTTCTGCTTCATACCCTGGTGGCTTTTAACAGGAGAGGGGCACTTTGAGTTGGGGGGGCAGCATTTCCCTTGTTAACACAAAATATGTCATGCTTCGCCCTTGTTAACTTTAAAAGAAAAATCTGTGAAAACAATATTTTTACCTTCGCCACTGTCCCTGCTGCTGAATATAAAGATACTGCTCACTGGAGGCCACGACAAGGACCTAACAACTGCAGTAAAAAAGGAGCTATTAAGTTATACTGTCCTTGTCCTGCTCTGGCATTTAATCGTCCAGTTTTAAATTACAACCAGGGCCCTACATTTCACATACAGGCCGCCACCATGTATTCCATACTGAAGCAGCGATTATGGATTTGGGAAAATGGAAAATAATCTATTTTATGGTGATTCCTCTGAGTTTTCTTTCAAGTGAATATTGGACAAACAGGAAGTCCTGTCAGAGAGTCTGCAGCCTTCAAATTACATGACAGCACCCTCAATTCAAACAGTGATCTTTGATCATCAAAAGATTTCTTCACAAGACTGGAGAAGAAAAAAATAAGGTGCATTTTGAGTATCTCCGTCTGCTGAAGTTGCATTAGAAAAGAAAAAAAACAAACATAAAAAACAGATACTCTAGAGAAGAAGGGAAAAAGATCTGAGGTGATATGTGCTGCCAGGGCATGCAGGTAAAACAGAGACTTTAGCTGAGCTTCTCTCAAGCAATAATGTGAGGTGAAATGTGTATCTGGGACACATAATAAATATTTCATTGCATATTATGAATAGGTTTTTTGTTTAATTAGATTTGGAGAGTTGTCCCCTTCAGCCACTTCTGTCAAGTTAGCATGAAAAAATACGATCTTTTCCATTGTAATTATAAAAACTCTTCAGGCCAGTATGCTGCGATATAATTCACCTATCAGCTCCGATATAAGTACAAACTATACAACCTGTCAGGGAGAAAGCAGCACAGCGAATATTACTTGCTTAACTTTTCATAAACATATTTAAATTGCATTTACCAGACTCTGAAATTACAGGAAACTGTCATAACTTGTAGCCTGAAAGGACACGTACACAAGAAGAGGATGGGCATTTATCAATTCAATATACAGCGATTATCCAGAACATTAAAAATAACACTGACCATCTTGTGACAATTCAATGTTCTGCGGGAAACTTTTTTCCACACACATGAACGGATTCGGAACAACTCAAAAAACATGAAAATAGCACAAGGTGTTGACCTGGCCTCCAAATTCACTACATCCCAAACTCATCAAGTATCTATGGGATGCACTGGAACAAGCCTGATCCACAGAGGCCCCTCCCCTCAACCCATAGGACCCAAAAGCCCCCAAATGACAACAGTCTGTTGTTGGACACCACAATGCACTCTCAGAAGGCCCATGTCCATTCTCTGATGAGTCACAACTGTTTTGAAGGCACAAGGGAGACATACACAATATTAGGAAGGTGTTCATAATGTTATGTCTGATCGATGTCTGTACTTGTGAAACGTCATCAGCTGCTTTGAAAGTATTGATCCAATTCAAAGTAAGGAATTTAACCAAACACAAATCAAATACCCTGATTTGTACTTGCCCTGTCTGTTTAATTGAGGATGCACTGGCAATTTATGAACTTAGCAACTAACTTATTCCAGAATGCATTTCATGTAGTTTGTATTACTAAACATCTCACTTGATGTTGATGTTAAATTGCAATGATTACCAAATTGGGTTAATCTCAACTTCTAACAACAACTAATCTCAACTGGACCACATTTTACTGCCTATGCACAGTTTGTGGTTTGCGGCTGAAGGCATCTATACCCAAAGCTGCTTTCTTTCAAGTAGAGAGAGGAGATGGCAATAAGTGGTAACACTGTCCAGACACTTTTTTTTCAATGTTCTGCTTGTTTCACTCTGAAACATTTGAGAAATACACAAGAGGGCAACCAAAGCCCGGACTAGCCACTAGCGACCAAGTGTCAACTACAAAGTGGACGACGAGCCGATGTAGGGATTTAACATTTGAAGCTGTTGAATCACAATTAGACTTCTATTAAAGCAGTAACATGACAGTTCCATTAACATTTAACTTCCTGACTGTATGCAGCAGAAACAAAGTTAAAATATTATTTAACTCAGAAATACTTTAAATATCGGTGGTAGAGAGGGATGCTAAATGGACGCGTGGATGTTAACATGGATGTTTTGTTTGCTCTGCACTGGAACGTTCCAGACTGGGCTGCAATTATCTGTGACAGAGGCTTTCGCTCTGATGTTGTTAAAAGGAGCTTATGAAACTTTTCTGTGGTTCTTTCTTTCTTTGTCAGAGATCTCATTGTGAAAGCCTGTAGAGTTACAGTGCAACACACCAGGGAGGAAATACTGGACACAGCACAAATGCCTTTCATCTTCACAGAACTGGGAAGAGCTTCCTGTTTTTTCAACGGACGCGCTAATTAGCATGAATACAAACATGCACTTAGCCCAGACAAAGATGTGAACAGATGCATTCTAGCGTGTACACACACACACACACGAATGTACAGACATGAATGTGCACATGAACACAATCACAGCACGGTGAAAACACAGCGAACCAGGGGCCTAATTCATTTTCATCATACCAGGTCTTTAGTGTAGGTGTACGAAGAGGAGACTGCCACCACTTCCATAGTTCCATAGTTTTTACGTAATATTTTCTTTACTTTGAAGTGGCACAGTTAAATGAGCTTTCAAATCTCTGTAGGTTTCGCCACCACAGAGAAATACGGCCGCAGTTGATAGGCGCCACTTACATTCAATTATCTTTGTTCCACTCGCGCACACACATACGTGCAAACATGCAAAAGCGCGTCAGTTATTTCTGTGCATGAGAGAATTGTGACTCTCATTACCAGCCCATTCCGAACACGGAGGCGCTGCTTCAGAGCGCTCTATCTAAAATTATGCAGATACGGTGCTCTGCTGCACTTCACATACATCAAGTAAAAAGATACACTGAAATCCTTTGGGGGTGTAGAAATAATGATGGAAATGAAATGCTTCGTTAAGCAACAGCTATGGCTTGTGTGTTGTCAAACATCTGATGATGAATTCAGACGTTCATTTATGTACACAGTTGGCTTGGCGAGAGATGCTTTGCATGCATTATACATTCTTAATTCATCCATTGGTTCAACTGTTACAATAATAAAATGCCTAGAGTAAAATAAATGGATGTTTTATGGTTTTATATGTTCCGTGCCGGTGATTTATCGTTGGGATAAATCATATACCAGCAGGGAGAGCAAGCCAGAATTCAGTGAGATTTCTAAAACATTTGCCTTTCGACAGGCCATTTTTTTTATATATATAAGGTACGCTTAAAGGGTAGCTACTGTTTTTTACAACCTGGACCTTATTTCTAGCATAAAATACGATCGTTTACTCACCCATATAGCTTTTGTGTAATTTGTACTCGTTCAGGAGATAACTAGATCAGCGTATATCCAATAGTGGGAGTGACTGGGGCACCGAGCCTCTAAATAACGTATTATCTGCCACGAAACTTGCTAATTTCACTAATATTTTGTTATGATACTCTAGTGCTATTCCCCGTTGAGTCCGAAGTTACCTGTTATCATCATCCAGGGTCTGTAGATTGACCTACAGACCCTGATGACGATGTCTTCTGCCCTGGAGGATGTTATCTCTGAGCGCTGTGCGCACCTGCGGTGGTCAGCTTGTTTACCTGTAATTTAGTACTGCTATGATTCGTCCACAACCTCACTGTCAGAAAAATATTTGGCCTTGTTGCAAAAACCTAGCAGTAAAATAAATTGAACGTATCATAACAAAATATTGGTGGCAGATAATGCGTTATTTAGAGGCTCGGTGCCCCAGTCACTCCCACTATTGGATATACGCCGATCTAATAATCTCCTGAATGAGTGGAAATGGCGCAAAAGTTATATGGGTGAGTAAACAGTCATATTTTATTCTAGACATGAGGTCCAGGTTGTAAAAAACAGTAGTTCCCCTTTATTGCCAGTCACACTACCACCCCCACCCCCATTTTTATTAAAACAACCAAAAAAAATTTAAATTTTAATCTTTAATCTAGTAAATACTGGCACACAACGGTAAAAATATACTGTACCTTACCACAGTTCATCAGTGGATTTAGTTTGTCTCAGATGCTGCCTTCAAAGGCATTCGTGTTTAGTGTTAAAAAGAAGAACCCATTTGAATGGCCCCCTCTATACCCAGTTGTTAAACCTTGATAAGACGTTAGCCTTGATGACTTCCAGACGCCAAAAGTTGTGTAGCAGCTGTGTTCTCGTGGCTTATAGTTATCATTAACACTTACCATGCCTTATCCACAACCTTGCAAGTTCCATTTCAATGGTGCAATCATTTTATGCTGCTTCTTTTAATCCAAGAATGAATCCATGATGTTGAGAATCGGGCTTTAATACAATGTGTTGTCCTTGCTCTTGTCACCGACAACAATTCATCATGATTCAGGCTCTATGTTTGAGGTCATTGTCATGACAGAAAATGAATTCAGTGCAGATCAAATGCCATTCCTGATGGATTTGCTTGATAGATAAGAATTTAAACATCTGAAATGTCTTAAAGATGTATATAAACATGTACAAAATCATGTAAAGCAAACAAACGAACAATATCCACTAACACATGTTTGGATCCAGTCCATTTAATCCACCCCCATCCCCTTACCCAAGAGGACAATTCCCTCCACAGATGTTAAATTTAATTTCATCACAGCATCTCCACAAGTTTCCGCCACTTGCACCAACCCCACCTCATCACCAAACCCACTTCCACATGGCTCTTGGCACAGAATGGGCGCACCACTGTAGTTCCCGCATTCTGGACAGGGCTTCGTCACATCTGTGCTGCTCAGCCTCCCGTGGCAGCTCAGAGGGGGACACGTCTATAAATCTCACCATCACATGCGGGGGAAATGAACTGATGGACGAGAGAGCAGCAAAGAATCTGAGAGCTCACAATACAACCCGTAATGATCTAAATGATCACACATGTTCGAGGATGCATCACCACTCTAAATGCGTTCTAAACCCTCTCTCTCACCACAGTCTCTTTCACTCCCTTTACAACCAACTCTGATTCTCTCTCTGTGTGTGTCTCCGTCTCTGTGCCTATGGCAATTCTTTCCACTTCAGTTTGCTCTACAACAACTTCCACAGAAATAATTCAAATCCAAACGTGGTAATACAGTCAGTAAGTGCAATTATCATCACTGATGTGAAGAGTGACTCATCTTGAGTTTCTGCGATGCATCTGCGCACTAAGCACGATTGCCAGTTAATGTCAACCCACTGACTCACTCATTCTTGCACTCTACCCACTCAAGAAAAAAAAAAACAGACATACAAGTCAACTGCTGGATTCAGCTCCCCAGTAAGATGAAATCTCATAGGACAGCTTGACCATGATTATCCACTGACTGGAACAGTTCCTGGAATACAAGATGCTGTAACTCACTGACTTGGAGTTTTGTGTGGGTTTCACTTTGTGCATGTGAGAGCACACACACAGCAAGTGCTCTGCGCCTGTGTAGGCTTTGACCTTAGGCAGGGGTGTTTTCTTGTATAATGAAGGCCTGAATATGACCTCTGAGGCAAGCATTTGGCAAGTTTGTGACCAGATCTTGATACCACTGCTCTTTGTCATGTGTGGGGCTAGTCTTACAAAGAAAGACTTATCTACACAGAGCTGTGCCAGTGCTGGAGAACGGCCCGGCTGTACAAATTATCATTCTGGCATAGGGAGAAAGTGGCTTCGGCTTGTTTGGGTTTCTTTAAATAAGTCGTCTTGGATGTGATAAGCTCCTGATGCACTGAAGTCGGCCTTAAAAAGTGGCGTCGGGGTGAAATTTGTTCTAGTGGAATTTTTCCCCATTGAGTGGTGTGCCAACTGCAATGTTTGTGGGGTTCCTGATCTAGCACAGGTCAAAAGCGGTGAACCTGTCATTGGTGACCAAGGCTCACTGATGCCTGATCCCACCCAGGCGCCAAGCGAAGGCAGGCACGTGTTTGTCCGGCAGACGAGATACTATAGGTCAGACTGTTGAAAAAGTGAAGGCTGGCTTTGATAGACAGGTGTCAGAACACACAGAGCATCACAGTTTGAACTGTTAGTGGCTGCATAGCCACAGACCAAGCAGGATGCCCATGCTGAACCATGACCACTGATGAAAACGCAGACGTCTTCTACATCATGTGACTGTGCGTTGTTTTGCAGCAACAATGTTCAAGTTGTGGTACGTACCAAAGTAACATCCACCTGAATGAGTCCCAGATGAACATTACACCATTGCTACACAGTGGTACATGTACGTACATGAGCCTATCACGCAGGCAATTCATATTTAATTTACCGCCATTGGTGACAAACCTTTCTTCACGAACACACTGCAGCTACAGCACTTCACAGGGCTAATATAATCAAGGGTGTTCCAGCTTGTTCTTGGATTACAGACCAGTGTGTGCTCTCCACAGTGTCCATTTTTCACTGACGTTCCCAGCTAACTGAGGGAATTAATTCAAAGACAAATAAAAGTGCAGATAAATTGTAGAGGAAAAAGAAGAAATGGAGTGAGGGAGGGAGAGAAGCGTGATGGACCCGCAGCAAGAAAGACAGGGGGTTGCGAAAGAGATGAAAGACAATAAAGGAGAGGAGAGGAGAAGAGGAGAAGTGAATAAGGTGTGATGGATGAAGCTGGGGGAGGAAAAAAAAGGAAAAGGAAGGTAAGCACGTTCTCCAGCTACAGCTCTGTCAGACACTCAGCTGTGCTGCAGGAGTAGGCGGCGGGTGAGAGGTGTGTGTGCGTATGTGTTCTACATAGCATACCGTATGTGTGTATGCCGCATATACCATGAATCTGGGGACCAGTGGGGGGTTGACAGATTATCTGTCGAGAAGCAGGCTGGAGGGTTCTCTCTCCCTCTCCTTCTCTATTCCGATCCTCATTTTCCTCAGTCACTCACTGGCTGGCTTCATTCTGCGACGCTCAAGGTCACTGCAACACTGCGAAAGTTTGGAAGGTACATGATACCAGGAGCTTAATGGTGAGTCAGCACTTTTCTACTCCTCTGCTCGCGTTTAACTGCCAGAATGGCACGCGGCCAAGTTTAAATCAGGTTACGTGTCCAATATATCCCTATTGTTTGACACGGCTCGTGGCATTATGGGTGGAACTATAATTTGTTAATAAATAAATAAATAAAACGTGCAGCTGCATCATAACTTTACAGATGTTTCGCCTTTTTTTATTTCCTTATCTTTGTACTTTAATAATATCCAGTTTTGACACAAAGAGCAGGGTATCCAACTTTCAATTTAATTAATTCTAGCAAACCTAACTGTTTTATTAGCCACACGTACAGAAAGTGCTTGCAAGTAATTTGACTCTCAGTCACCCTCTGTCTCAGGAAAGCCGTGAAACTGAGAAAATGGGGCCGCAGAAAACAAAATCAAATGACTTTTCAAACCAAAACTAGATCAATTGTAGTGCACTTGGTTGAGAGTTGAAGGGTGGATTACGAGGAGGAAGAGAAAATGTTCAAAGGGCTAATTATAAATAATAAACTACCTTCTAGTTGCGCATAGTAACAGAGGACTCCAACTCATCCCAGGCCTGTTTCTGGACGCCTTCAACTTGGCAGGACAACAGACAAAAGCCTCAATGTCAACCGACCCCAATACCAGCACAGAGCCAAAGGGAAGGAGAAAAAAAAGAAGTTGGATACTTAAAATGTAATATATCACTCTCAAATGAGTTGCAGTATTGTTGCCCGGCAACCTTAAGACCTTGCTAGAGATGGCCAGTAATGTCTTGATTGTGCCAGTAGAGTTGCTTGAGTTCCAAAACATTAAGACCACATCTTCCAGAAACCCTCTTTGTGTTATTACAGGATCACATTACAACTGAGCATTGGTTATTTTACAATCACCCACCGTGACAAAATTCAAAGCTTGACGATGAACTAATCCAACCTAATGAACTATAGATAGAAATGGAAACAATGTACAAGTCAGAGACATACAAATCAAGACCAGCTTCATTTCAAAACAAGCATCTCCCAGCATACACGTTTTGTTTTTTGTTTTTTCCAAATTTGTGTAATTTAGCTGTGGACCGCTACCACAGTGAGCCAAGATAGGTAATGAAATATTCATTGATGCTAGTGTTTCTTTTGGCATTCAGCCTTTACATCAAAATGACTTTTATGTCCCTACAGGAGAGTTTTGTTTAGTGAAACCACAAGCTTATGAGAAGACAGTTACACTGTTACAGTTAAATTCACTGCAGAAATTCACATCTATATGAAAGAAAATCATAATGTACATGCTTGTTTTTTCTCCAACACAATATTTTTTATTTTTATTTCAGAACATTTCATTCGTTTTGAGATGTTCTGTCCTTAAGTCTGTTAGATTAGTTTGAGACTTTAGTACTAGTTCTGAATTGATTCTGATTTTAAAGTATTTATCCTATTAGTCTTTTTGAATGGACGCCCTTTGGAAAAGATTTCGTCTGCAACCAACAATAATTCCTCAATTTCTCAATCTATTGATTATTTATTTTTATTTTAGCCGAGTAATTCTTAGGTTAACTACTCAATTATGAAGAACTGCCCTCTATGAATGAAAACCCTATTTCAAACTCATTTTAACTTATGATACGATTAAACAAGTTTGTATTTATTCAGTCTAAACCTTATTAAGAAAGATGTTGTACATCCTGTCATTAATAAGAAAATACAAATAATTATTTAAAAATTATAATAATCCTTAAATGTACTATATCCAGGCAAACATATACTTGTGTATATTTTGTCCATGATATTGTTTTTCAGAGCCACGTTTTGTAGAAACAGATCTGACTAGACAGTGACAACAGGCTGACCAGTTTATTAGTTGCTATCATTCATTAGGAACTCATGAAGAAGAAATAGTGAATTCTGGGGTGTGTTCATACATGGTTTGATTCTATCAGAAAGAACTTAGTGCCATTCCTCCGTTAGTGTGTTTCATTTGGACGTGTATGAATGCTGCCATTCAGACAAGCAGCCCAAGACCCAACTGTTCAAGGGGTCCTAGAGGACAACTCTTGAGTTCGATGGAAATACGAACGGCACACAGACCAAAGATGTAAGGTGATTTAATGATTTCCAAGGACAGAATGCTCATCCATACAGTGTTTTTTCTTCTGGTCAGAGAAGTCATGTTGCCCAATACAGATTGGTGCAGTTATCAGAAGTACTATCTTCTCCCTGAATGTATTACATACATATTCACCTAAAATTCATGGAAATTTTATTCCAAAGAACATTTTTGCAAGGTTCCTTCACACCACTGATAGCCTGTCTTTCCACTGTGGTCTAAAGACTCGTGAAGATCTGGCCGGTGTGTAAAAGTGACAACTATAAAGCAATCTGCTCCACTCCAGTCCAATAGGTGCTGGTAATATATAACAATAATTTACGACAATAATGCTATATAAAGCAATGGACAGGCGCTATTATTTGTCCAACACTTCAACAACTGCAAGCATGGAGGATGTTCAAACTGTGCTGATGATGATCACCATTTACTGCTTTGCAAATGGGATCAATGAAAAGAAAAGTGAATTAAAATTTTCTTTCATAAACTGCAGTTCATATAAAATGCCCCACGTACTTGGCCCGTCAAAAATGTTAAAGCGCTGCAAGCCGCAGACCAAAATTCCCGTGTATTTGAAAAGTACTTCCCCCCCCAAAAAGGAACTTTCTGAGGGGTAAAATAATTTACTTGCAACTTAATCTATACCCTGGTTTCTCCAGAGGAAACACACTGAATACTTTCGAAGGCTCGTTCTCCCTGGAGACATTTTCTGTGGTGAAGATGCATCTTTCGCTCGGTTTTCCCACAGTTTTGACGACTTTATACATTTTGTAAGGGCCTCTAGCCAAACACATAACACCATTCTGATGCAAAATATGCATCATACAAGCATTCACTCAATTTGTGACTACATCCGAGTGCCTTTGTGTCTTTTGGCTTGATGTCAATAAGGCTAGCATGAGCGCTAAGCGAATTTTCAGAAGACAACTACAACTACAAGTGTAATTGAACATCAAATGAGGTCAAGATTGTGAATTGCCAGAAAAAAAAGAAACATTACTACTCCAATGACACATTCCCATGACTCCCTTTCTCCTTTACTTCTCCTTGGTTTTCACATTTCTCACTCACAAACACTTCCTCTGCCTCCCTCTGTCTCACTGTCTCTGTCTATGTAGTCCAGCCAACCACTGTGGGTTTTCTGGGATTCCTGCGGCTGAGTCATCTTGTGCTCCGTATCATCCATAATATCGTCTTCCCAAAACTCTCCCCCGAGTTGGCTGCAACTGGCTTGGCATGAAAGGAGAGTTTGTGCATGTGTGTGTATGTGTGAGATAGAGTGTGTATGTATTTTTTGAAGGGGTGATTGGAGACCCTCTTCACATCTAGTCCTCACTGAGTCCGGGAACAGCCAAAATAGAATCAAATGACCCTCATCCCAACCCTCCCCCCCAGACCAGCTTCCCAGCAAGGGGGCCAACCACACTCATATGTTCCAACTCTGTCCAAATTCTTTTTTATTATAATTTACAGAATCTGCAATCTATGTGTGTAGTTGGTACAGCTTCATCTATTACAGGTATTTCTCACATGAGCATGCAACTGAGAAAACATAATCCCTGCATCCAAAACCAGCTCCACAGTTATGCTCTGCACCACAGTCTCCACATCAGGGAAACACAGGAGAACAAGCTGGTGCTCAGTGTCTCTGGATTCAAATCCCTCTATGAAAATATTGATTTAGCATCATTGTATTGGGTACTGTATGAGATTAAGTGAAAGTCAATTTGGCTTTTTGGCTGTAGTTTCTACCACTGCTATTACCTCACTCATAAAACCAGTTTTCTAACACTCACTGCACCTTTAACCATGTTCAGCCATTTCCATCCTTCATCTCATTACCTAATACCAAGCGCTCCAAGTCTTCCCAATTTCAAAGCCTCTGTAGTTTTCCCAGTCCTACACCCTTACACCTACCTCAGCCCACCCCATGTTCCCAAATCGCTACACGCAGCCAGCTTCACCATCACCATCACCCCACCCCAGAGCTAAACTCCTTAATCCCAGCCTATCTCTAGTCATTCATTCCAAGCCAAGACCACAGATGTTTTAGCTGGCAGCTTTCACTCTCTCACAGTTTGGGATAAGACGTCCAAACTTTTGGCAGGGTGGTTCCTTTAAAAGACAAACTGGGACTGCCAGACAAAACATAATGTAAAAGCCTCATAATTAAATATATCAGACAGATGTGCATGGTGATGAAATGATGTAAAATATGGATGTAGCTGTGCAGAGACCTCCAACAGGCCAAACTTAATATAGTTATACAGAGAGCAAGAAACCCATGAGGTAAAAATGTTAACTGGGGGGAAAAAAACTAGGAATAGCTAGCCTGTCTGTGATCCAAACTGTCACCCACACTCTGCCAGTAAGCAAAACTGCCAACCAGTCAAAAAGCACAGACACTCATTAAGACAACAGGTTCCCCTATTCATTTTTCCATGGAACCTGTCGCTGCATTCCTCTTTCTCAGACTGCTCTTGACTCACGGAGCGGTCAGGTTATAGGAAGTTAGTCATAACAACACCAGCAGACAGAGGGCTTTCTAGTGGGCCTCCTAACTTTAGCTCAGTCTCAACACAGCTGCAAGTCTTTTAGGTCTCTGAAGCTGCTCTCCTTAATCCTTCACAAAAGAGATTCACTGTTGGCTCCACTACGGAGAATTCGATTTTATTTAAGAACTTTCTTCTTGATAGATCCTTCAGTACTTGTGACCTGTGTTTCCAGAGGTACTAAAGAGTCCATTATCAAGCTCAGTTCTGCGTTCAGACTAACTTTCTTCAATGGATTAATAGTATTTGCTCTGTCTTTGTGTTTTAAAGGTCACACAAACAAAAATAAAATTTGTCCTAAGGAGAGAAAGAATTTAGCTCTTCCTCTCTTAACCTTAGAAACATTATTAGTGTTGCTTGAACTTAGTTGACTTGTGGATTTTGGAGAGATGATTCTGTGCGTGAGAAAATAGAAAAAACAATTTGCCAACTGGCTATGGATTTCTTTAAAAACTTTTGATAGCCATATTGTGTAAATGTAAACAGAACAGCCACAACATTAAAACTACTGACAAGAGAAGAAAATAAGACTTACCATCTTGGCAACACAATGTTCTGCTGAGAAACTTCTGTATCTGACTTTCGTGTGGATGCTACTTAGACATGTAGCACCCACCTAGGCCAGACCAGGCACCCCCCACCCCATAGCAATGACACTCCTTGATGGCCACAGCTGTCCCCAGCAGGATGCAGCCTAAGACAGGCAAACATACAAAAATGGGAACAACTAAAAAAAAAACATTAAAAAAAACAGCACAAGGTGTTGACCTGGCCTCCAAATTCATTAGATCAAACTGATCAAGTACCTGTGGGATGCACTGGAACAAGCCTGATCCACCTCCTCAGGAAGTACAGCTGCTGTTGAGCCTTCTTGACCAGCTATGTGGTATCCAGTGTCCATTTGAGATCTTCGGTAAGGAGGACCCCTACCTAATTGAAGCTGCCCACCCTTTCCACTTCAAATTCTCAGATAGTGGATGATGAGGGCTCCTCTCCTTCCTCACGTCCACTATCATCTTGATGGTGAAGTTGTTGTCCTCACACCATGCGACAAGACTGGCCACCTCCCTTTGGTGGGCTGCTTTGTCCCCATCAGTGATATGTCCAATTAATGTGGTGCCATCTGCAAATCCAGGATGGTGTTATCCTTGTGGAAGGTAACACAGTCGAGGATGGTGATGAGAACACAACCCTGAGAGGTGCCAATGTGAGTGGAGATGCTGGCTGAAGTCCTGTTTTCAATCCTGATGGACTGGGGCCTGCACATCAGAAAGTCCAAAAGCCAGTCACAAGTTTAGGGAGTTCAGTCCAAGTGTAGGAGGAGCTGTAATCAATAAAGAGCATCATGATGTAGGCGTCTTTATTTTTCATGTGGCAGAAGAAAATATGGAGGGTAGCGGCGATGGCGTCCGAGGTGGACATGTTGGGACGATACTGCATACTGCATAAACTGCATAAGCTGGACACAGTGCGTCCAGTCTGCTGCTCTGGATGTGGGCCAGTACCACTCTCTTGGAGCATTTCATGATTATTGGGGTGAGTGCTATCGGCCTGTAGTTATTCAGGCAGGTTGGTGGGCTCTTCTTGGGGAGGGGGACGATGGTTGTCGTCTTGAAGTATGAAGGTATGGTGCTCTGGCCAAGAGAGAGGTTGAAGATGGAGGCGAGAATGTTTGTCGGCTCGGTGGCACATGTTCTGAGGGCTAGCCTGGGGATGTTGTATGGCCCTGCTGCTTTGTGGGGTTGATCCTAGGGCTTTGTGTACCTGGGCTCATGAGTCTGGTTGTGGGAAGGGGGGTTCTGTGGTCCAGGTGCGCGTGTGCCTCCTCTCTTTGCTGGGGCTAGATGCCAGAAGGTCTCAAAGCAGGTGTAGGAAGTAACACGTTATCTCTTAACACTACTGGCCTTTAAAGGAGTATCATAGCGAAATACATAACTGTCTGGAGCATAGATTTGCCAGTTCCAAAGCAAAATATAAAAAACAATTGCTGGGTTCACTCTCGCTCCTCCTCATCAAATTCAGTAAGTCTACTGAGAAGTGGTGTCAGAACTCACTCTCATTAGACCCGGAGCAGTTCAGTCCAGTGTGAATGTGAGACTGTTAGCATGGAGATCATTAAGTCCACTATCCCAGGCACAAGAAAATGAAAAATGTCTGCATGTGGAAGGCTGAAGAATTGCCAGACGCCTCTCCTTTTTAGAGATTCTTAGCAGTTAACTAGATAATGTGTCAATGCTGAAGAATTGTGTTTTTGTGAGAGGTTAGCAATGGTTTAATAATTTTTAACTGGGTGCTTTGGAAAACCTAAGTACCAATATGTCTGCACAGAGTTTTCAGAGCAGACCTCTTATGGGTAGGGTGAACAATGGACTGTAGATGAGGGCCAGTTAATATGGATCAAAGTGTCAAGCGTGCTTTAAAGAATAAATATGCGTAGAAGCAACTGTCTACTGCGATGTGGTGAGCTCAAAAGAACAACAGATTGCCAGTATAGTTCACAATCAAAAATCTTAACCACCTTCTTCTTTTTGTCAGTATAATGTATAAATTCCTGTCCTTGCCAGTATTACTCATATTCATATTAATCTGTTAACCACAAAGAGGAGAAACTTATTTAGTGTGTGATAAAAAGCACAATTCATGGCTTTACCTCCACAAGAACATTGCAACTATACTGATTACAGTATATCTAAGCAATGAAAAGTCAAATTACTAGTGTGGGATGATAAAAAACTAAAAACAAAAAAAACATTGCATTAAAGTTGAAATACAGCTGAGGAGATTTAGTTCCTCATTATATTTTCAGTTTTCTAAACAACAACTTGCTGCTTTTAAATGAAGGCTGGCAGAGAGAAAGCAGGAAAGAATGAGAGGCACGGAGAAAGAGGGGGAGACCCGCTGAGAAGAAATAGATATGGAGCAAACGCGAATGTGAGAGAGAGGAGAAGTGAGGAGAAATGAAATCAATAATGAACGGCTCCATAACAGGAACTTAATCAGAACAGCAGGTCCCTATATTGCTCCTGACTAGCGCACGCATCACCGCCGTCGATTCAATTTACTCCCCAAACCCTGGAAAAATAAATAAAACATGGAAAATAAATTGAGACGCTCATTCAAATTCATTAGAACCCGTCCCTGTGTGCCTACAGTACATATTATTCCTTGAAGAAGTAGAAGAAGTAAAATGGAAAAAATGAAAATATGCCAATAGCTCAGTATTGGTTTCTAGGAGAGAATAACGGCAAGGGTACTAAGTCATAACCACCTCCTCAAACACCACTGTCTTTCCTTTCGTGTGCCCACAGACTCTCATTATGTATACAAATACGCATACCCCTATTCACACACTATAATGAAAATCTGTGCACACATACTTTGAGATTAAGTACACACATTTGCAAATAAATATATATTCTTACACCCACATGTGCAGCACTGTGCAAAAGTTTTAGGCATCATACATAATATGAGGATGCTGGCAATCATAATGCGATGAACAGTTTTTAAAGCTACAGTGGCGAACGTTTGTCTCCCCCTTCAGGCAGTGAGCGTAATTACACAGATGGTATGGACACGTCCGTATGACTCATGTCTACAATTCAGAGATGGTAATCAGTGTTTATCCTTTGTTTTGATTGCTTCCACTTTTAGACTGTGATCCTTTCTTTTTACATAAGATCTTTTCTTGGACGCTTCCTAAATTCTATTTCATTCTTCTTCTGTGCCAGAGATAGTGGACTCATATAACAATAGTTACATTTGTACAGTACTATCTTTTGTGTGCCCCAGGCTACTCCGTATTGCTCTAGGCTATTCCATCTCCATCAGTATGCTTGCTACCCTGTTCAGCACCGGCAAACAATCATGGCCAGCTGACACCTCTGCGGTGCACCAGTGTGGGAATGTCACTACAGACACCAGACTCAAAACTCTGGTAAGTTGCAAAATACAGGGAACTGCTGACTTCATTTGGCAAGGGCTTAAAAGACAAACAGACGTTTCATTTAACTCCTGCACTATAGTTTTAAAGGCACTAGGTAGATAGGTTGTTTCATCCGTCCGTTTCCCTGTTGGGAACTGGACTCTGCAGGGTGCAGGCCATTTGTTGAAGGATTCCCTTCCCTTATCAAGTCTTTATGACAATGGCTGTATGCTTGGGCTCGTTGTAGGGCCGAATACTGAATTTGGGAGCAATCAGATGCCTCCCTAATTGTTATAGCATGACAGATTACAATCTACACATCTGAAGTGCCTAGGTTTTTTTGGCACAGCACCACAATTGCAAGCACCTTTACATAAACACAACTCTCCACACTTGGATTGGACGCCCAATTACATGACTAAGCCACTCAAAAAAAAAAAGGAACAGGCTCAGGAGAAACAGTGACAACAAAACTCCGAAAAAAATCTAATCAGTGAAAGGCAATGTTGCGTAAAAGTGCAAGCTGGGTTTCTTGATGACGTGGGGAGCCAGACCGTGGGTGGTGGTGGACCAGGCATGGGAGCTCTGCTGTAATGGCAGCACAGAACTGGTGTTTTAATATTTGGATTTCAGCCTGTATGTTTCTTGCCCACACATACATAACTCTCTTTATTCCTTTCTCACTTCTTTTCCCACTCCGTCTTTCACAAGCATCTTTCCGTCTCTGTCTCTCACACTAATGCCATAACTCACTCTCCCCCTTTTTCTCCCCCCTCCCTTCTTCTCTCCATCACCACCGAGCTCCCAATCTTCCAGACAGCTTCATAATGGCTGGCACCTCCTCAACACTGGGTCTAATTGTAAGATGAACGAGTTTATTTGGGCTTAATCCATCACCCTGTCACCTGAGGAGAGGAAGAAAAGACCTAGAATGGGGAGGGGGGAGGAGAGGAGAGGAGAGGCAGTGGAGGGTAGCAACAAGGGCAGAGGATGAGAAGAGACAGGAGAACACGATCAGAGAAAGGCAGAAAGGCAGATAAGAGGTAAGAGAAACAAGTAAAATAGAGAATGGCAGAAGACTGACTCTACTGAGAGAGGGGTGTTCAATTACACTGGGAACTTTATGAAATACCTGGCACGTGTAAGTGCTACACTCACGGACAAACAAAAAACTGTTGAACTGTTAATTATGTATATTTAAATTCCTCTAGTAAAAATAATTCCAGGTTACCTTGAACAAAAATACCATTTTGTGGTTTGCCCGTGCCAGGCCGTGTCCCTGTGTTTAATACGAGTGGCTCCAATGGGAATATTACTCTGAACCTTGACAGTGGCAGAGGCACTCCTCCACTACTTAACTGCTCCTTCATGCAGAGGTAACCACAGAATCGGCCTACTTGCAACCTTGCTGTGTCATTACAACAAGTATTCGGTAATAAAATGTTGTAAGCCAGTACCAAATGGGCATTTTGGAGCAACGGCTTGGTGTCTCGGATGACACAAGACAATATTCCTTGCAGATATTCTTTAAAGGGGAAAATAAAATTGGAATTATTTAGAAGATTTTCATGACAAAAAGGGTAAATTAGCTGGCTCATTCCAGGCAGCAAGGGAGGCCGAGAGCTACTCATGTTGCATCAAGACTCCTTTCATTGTACCCAATGGGTTCTGAAGTGCTGTATACACCGCTGTCAACAGATGAAGTTATGGAGTTAATCATGTGTAGCAAAATGTTTATGAACTAAAACCTCAGAAATCACTGGTATTTCAGTGGTATTTTTTTCTTACTCTCTGGCCTCTTGAGAAATGGTCATCACAAAGGGCACAGTCAGCCTTGGACGATTTTCCAGCTACCAGTCTGAACTGATCTTTTTCTGCCTCACTGCAAATTTAAGGAGACATCGTTTTTTGTGGATTTCTCAAGGCATAACTCATAAACAACACACTCAATTTGTCATGTGCTTATAAATGGCCTGAACAGTGTAGGTCAATACAAGCACTTTACCCACATGTTGGTGAAAACTGTCTCGGCAGACGCTGTTGATGTCCCTGCGCCTGGAGGAAAATCTCCTGTTTTGCTTCCACAGATGTACTGAATTTTGTTTTCATTGGTGCTCTTCAAAGTCTCTTCGAGTCCTTTTTGGGTGACTGAATAGTGTCTGAAAACACCTCCCAAATCATATCTGAACCACTGTCACATCAGTTTTTCATGGGTGCCCCTTCAAAACAGCAAAACGCTTTTATATTGTACAGACATTCAAACATACCTCGACCTTTAAAGTACACCAATGTATTGCTGCATTAGGTGATCACCAGCTACTCTACTCTGCACTCCCAATATTTCCTTCAACGGTCCTGGATGAGACAACAAAAGCCAGCCTGCTAACCATAATAGAGACAGTGCTATATTGCTAGGATAAGCAGGTAAAATTAAAGTCAATCTAAGGCTTGCTTTGGTACCTCACACGGTAAGGTTTAGGTTGTAGCCTGACATGCACCTCCCCAGAAATATTACCTCACTTCTTGGCAAAACATAGCGTGAAAGCTGCCTTCTGATAATTATTTCCTAGTTGCCAGACAAGCGCAGAAAATTCTTCTGGCTCATTTGTTTTCACGTAAACACAGTGACCTCCAACATATTTTCTTTTTTCTGCAACTGACTCCAACATGATCCACTCAATTTCAGTCCTCATTGTCTGAAGTACACAAAGAAACTCAGCCCAATCACACAGAAATCACATGTTGGCGGCATTAAATACAGTGACGTCAAGACACCACCACCACACAACTATAAATTCTTACAACAGCCAACAACTACTTGCATCGGCTACGGAAATTTAGCGTGGGAGTATAAACCCAGCTTAACGCATGGAATGGAAGCATTAGCAAAGGAGACAGTGCCAGAGAGAGTGTGCAGACTTGCACTTAGTGTGAAGTATGTCCAGGTGTACTCCCTGAGTAATGGGTGCCCATCTGCCGATGAGAAAAACAAACATATGGCTCTCTCTAGCGCTATGACTGTGGAAAGAGTGGAGAGCTGGTGGCATCGGTCCCAAAAAACTGATTTGCAACAGGTAGATGTCAGGTAGATGTTGAGATTCTCCAGCACAGAGGTGGGAAATCTGCAGCTGCAATCACTATCTGGTTGTGTCAAAGGGGGAAAAGAGTAGCCAGCGTCCTTACAGGGGGACCAGTGAAAAAGACAGGCATCCAAAACTGGCTGCTTCAGTCCACAATGATGCCAGGAAATTGTACGCATAAAAAAGAATCAAAGCACCCATTTTTTCTTCTGCTGTCTAAACATTGCAGTCGCCACTTCAAGAATTTGGAAGAGTGTCTGAGGATCTCCCTAGAGTTACCCCCGTGAGTGTGCAGAGAAAGAGGGGTTGGCAGAGATGTATTACCTGGGAGAAAGGCCGTGAATGGCTGTGTACTCCTGAAGTGCACAGTTTTGTTTGGATTTAACTGTCAAAAGTTTTGTGTTTTATAATACAGGAGACATCCATAAAAAGGGCATTTGCAGAGGCATAGCGCAAAACATAAGTTCTGTTTATGTGTGCTGACTATGGATAAACATATTTTATGTAAATTATTGAGTATAACTTCTGTCAGTGTAATGCCTCATCCATGTTGATGCCAAGCTAGTAGATCAAATTCTTTGGGGTGTACGTGCCCCTTCCTTGTGCATGAACACTGCATGTTTATTTTGGCTGCAAGGTGTATTTTGAATAATTAAATCTTCGTGTGAGAAAAATCTAACACACTAACACGGATCCATATTCATGTAACATTCAGTGAGCAGTCAGAAGGGTTTTTTTTTGTGAACTTTGCTGAACTCCTTCCTTTTGTGTACTCAGCAGCTCAGCGGAAAAGCAAGTTGGAAATCTCCCGTGCCTCAGTTAAATGCTTTATCTCATCCCTTGCCTAGCAACCAGCTATGAAAACACACACACCCAAACGGCCATGCAAGCATAAACGCACTGAATCGGGCATGCACCTGCAGGCATACGCACAAACACATCGCTCATGCACATCCACGAGTACACTCACCCACTCGCCCAGATGTGTATCGTAGGCGCAGGCATACTACAACAAACACACAATTACATTTCCCTACCTCCTTGTATTTAATTAGACTGAGGCTTGGATTTTAATTTGATCAATTGTCAGTGCATTCACTGAATAAGCCAAGGCAGTCAGCCTACTTCATTGATGTTTATAGCAGTTTGAAAAGGAAGCTGAACCCCACCATATTGCAGCATAATCCAAGTAAAATGTATAAAAGCATGTGAAAGTCTGTGATTTTAATGTAAACAATTAAAACATTGTATTGACCAAGAAGGTCCAAATTAAAATTTAAACCGAACTTTTCCCAAAGCATCTTTCACTGCCCCCTTTGCATTACCCCTAAGTCTTTTAGGCCACTCATTCCTCATTTTGACTAAAAGCTCAAAGGGTAAAGGGCTGCTGCTTCTCATTTTCATTCACTATGAGGATCGGCAAATCTCTAGTGTCACCAAGAAGGTGGACAATTGTGGCGGAGTAACTGACTGCATCTGACAGCTGCAAGAATTTCAGCTTCCCATGGCAAATAATGTTAGTTACTCAATCTGCATGTTGCCATGCAGCAGGAATCTGCTGGCCCAATTTGTTATATATCCCCGTTTCACAATTACAACAATAATTGTAAAGCAAATGTGCATTTAATGAGCAAAAGGGATGACTTCCACCGGTTCAGTTTCACTGTTTGTTTTGTGAATATCCTTCAGTTTATTGCTTTATTGCTTCCAAAGTCTCTGGTTAAACCTGACTCATTTATCCTTTGTGTCTGTTGTTACAGACGTGTTCAATTAAGATTTATGAGATTAGTTCTCATTATTATGCTACCTATGGAAAACAATGATTACAGCAACACGCCCTCCTGAGTATCTGTCAAGGGGAGGGAATTCAATAAAATGCAAACAGAACAATTTATTACATAAAAAAAATAAAACATTTAAACAAAGACAAATTTACTAAATCACTCTAACAAATCAAATCACATGAGGGGCGAGAGATAGCTGCAGCCTATTATTTTACTTAACGGAATAAAAGCCGGACACAGGTGTGACCAACATTTAAAAACCAATGCCAAAATTAATATGAAGCAGCAACCGCCACAGGGAAGAGGTGACAATGGTGATTATTAGCAGATGAATCTAAAGAGCAGGTTAAGTATATGCCACTGTGCCATGTCCAGGGTGTAGTTAGCGAGTATACTGAGAGTATACTGAGAATGTGCTTACCTAAGTGTACTAGACTGAGGCAGGATGTATTTGGTGTGTTACGACAGACGGACAATCTATAGCTATGACTTTATACTTGTTTTATCAAGTTTTAAGTTGTTTTTTTGTTTTAATCAAGCCCTTGCCACCAAGGGCAACGTGTTTGCACACTTTAATATTAAAGCCTTGCTTAAACGTTGCTCTGTTATGTATGCAGATCAAGAAGAAGCCCTTCGGGATACCCTGACGTCTGATCTGTTTGTGAAACTCCACCTCCTCTTTCATTTGCTTTGAGGATGTTGTAATTTTAAAATTTTGACAACGGATTTCAGATGGAAACTAATTTGTTAACAGGCAAACAGTTTTTTCACTTGACTGGCCTTCAGTGTAAACGTATTGTGTTGGTACCCAGTGTGTTGTACCTACTGCACTTATCAGGTCACACTGAAGCAGCTTGCTGGACAGGTACTAGCTAGCACCTAATTCAATTGAGCTAACCAGAGAGACAAGACACTTGGCAAGTTATCTTCAAGCCTTTATTTGTCTAGAGTAATTGTTTCAGGTCACTACACACTAAGGTGCGGGTCTAACCTTTCTCCTAAGTTTCCATCTGTCCACGAAGAAGCACATTTCCTTTATTGGAACACTAGGAGGTGTAGTACATACACTGTAAATTATAAGTAACTCAATTGCTGGATGAGGTAACGCAATGGAGACGGAGCCTATGGCCCATTAATAAAAGCTTTGCAATATTTATGGGCATGCCTTCCATTATCTGAGAATGTCTGTGGTGGCGTTACTGCTAATGGAAACGCTATAAACAGATATCTGGATATGAATGCAGAATGCTAAATTGCCATGAGACTGATGGGTTCAGAGATTCCTGTTGATGCAAACCAAACATTCCTCACTGGTGCAGCATCACATTAAAACCATTAAATTGACAACAGATGCATGATGCATGTACACATGATAGAGAGAGAGAGAGAGACAGAGAGAGAGGGGGAGAGAGAGAGATGCCAGCGTTACCTGCTCAGCTATTCTGCTCCCAAGACAGGCTGGGTGACGGCGGTGCTTCCTCATAGTGCCGTCTCTTTTCACCGCTTCCTCATTTCCTCACCCCAGCGCATGGCTATTCAAAGAGAAATATAAATCATGGAAACTAGTTGTATGCAAAACCAAAAATACCACAATTCACAAGCGCACTGAACCGTGGCTGCCAGGCTGAGCAGTTGAATATCATATTGAAAATGGGGGCATCCCTAGTAATAACAGGGCCAAAACAACCAGGGCGGATATGTTTGAGACGGAAATCTAAATATTAACTTGTGCACTGTTTCCATTCTGAAGCAAGTAATATTTTTCATAATTGCAAAATAGGGTAGGTTGTTTCTGAAATAACAACATCGCACAGATTTTTGTGTCTAAACTCCATTGTTGAAGAGACAGCATGTGTCTGGTCCAACGTCCAGCCCTGCCAAGTTCTAGCCAGTGTTGCTGGTAAAGTGAGAAATGTGTTCCAGCAAATGGGATAATGTATAACGATCAGTTGGCTCTAAATACTGTTTGTATAAGCCCCTCTTAAAAAAAAACTATGTTGTTCACACGCCATAAATTCACTGGTCCACAGTGTGTGCATGAGTAAATGAGAAGAGACAGAGTGTCTGCGTGTGTGTGTGTGTGCGTTAAGACACCAGGGGGACTTTTACGATGGTCACGGCAGCCACCATGACGGAAACCCCGCAGTTGGCGTGGCTGGCTCGGCTCTAATTCTAGTGTGAGGACTATAAAAACGACACTGCTGTCATGGTTTTATGTTGTACAGCAGACGACTAGCGTAGCAGCACGTGGAACATATGAGCGCTTCGTCTGGCTGGAAAGAGTGGGTCAGCGGTGGCCTCGTTCTGGCCCATTTGTGCTTAGTCAACTGAGACACGTATTTGTCACTGAAGGGAGCCGAGCCAGATATGTATCGTGTGTCTCTAGGCTAGTGGAGTAGATACATGCAACCGGGTTAGGTCAGTGATAGACCTACTTTCTCTTTTCTTTCATTGCCTTTATGTCTAAAGACTACATTGCAGGTAAATGAATACACTAGTAATGAAGACGTTATCATACAGACGAGCAACCTGCTTCCATTGTTGTATTTGAATGAACAATAAAACAATAGTTTTATCTACTGTGAACAGATGTGCGCTGGTCTGCAGAGGTGCTAAATCTACTCCACCCTCTTGTGCTGGTAAACAGCTGTGGAGTTGTATGACACATCACAAAAGCTCGGGGAAAAAAATAGCACATTTAAAAGTTTTTAATGCCCTGATAAATCTCTCTGACAAGCTTTAAATGGAGTTTCGCCCACACGTCAGCTGACATTTATATAGCTATGTAACTGCAGCAAAATCATTTAATAAATGGAAGCGGGGGGGCATCCCAGCAGACTTGAATGCCTCCTCAGGGTTCTGGAGAGTGAGTGGTGCTTCAGGATGAGCTTAGTCTGCTATTTATCTAGTCAGGACTTCATCTAATGCAGTCTCCAACTGTGGCGGTCGTTTTGTCTCACTTAAAAATCCTCATTTCCACTGATGGCCATTTCCACAGACTTACTTCAGAGTTGATCTATAAACGTTTGGTATGGTTAGACATGCAGTAAGTGCAAAAGTGCAAGTCAGAGCAACTCGTAAGCCTTTTCTGAGTAAACATTTAACAACTTAATGTTCGTCTTCCTTAACTAAAAAAATTTCTGTGATGGTTCTTGGTCATCAAGGTCCTGATATATCAAAAACATTAACTTCAACGTTTTTTGATATACCATGTTAGACTGATGATGAAACCAAAAACTGCAGTCTGAATGCTCAAATGATCACTTGAGACATGCTCTTCCATAGACTGCGATCATTTATCGGTATAAAGTAAGCAAACTTTGGATTTGGATAAGTTTGATTCAACACAGCATGGTAATGCTATAATGGGAAGAGCAGCACATTTTAAAGGCATTCTGGGATACCTGGCAGTACCAAGCCCACACAACTTACCTAACAACGCATACTCAAACAAACGAGCGATGGCAAGTATGACATCTAGGTATCTGGGCAGTACTTGGTCAAGTGCCTACTTCAAACTGAAACTTGGGCAGTGATTGATGACATTTCACCACTTCTCAAGAACACAAGTACATACAACGCATACTCATAAATGCACTGTATAACCAAATATGCACATATATCCTCACCAATAGGTTTTGGTCAGCCAATTTCCTCCTTTATTCAAGAGAATTTTTGCTTCAAAATGATGTATACACCTATCAGGCATAACATTACGACCACCTTCCGAAAACTGTGTACGTCTCCCTTGTCCCTCCAAAACAGTTGTGACTCATCACAGAATGGACATGGGCCTTCTGAGGGTGTCCTGTGGTGAGTCGCAACAGAATGATGTTAGTGGGGGGCCTTTGGGTTCTATGGGTTGAGGGGAGGGGCCTCTGTGGATCATTCCACAGATACTTGATCAGTTTAGGATCTAGTGAATTTGCTGGCCAGGTGAAGGAGTCATCAAGGAGTGTCATTGCTATAGGGTGGGGGTACCTGGTCTGGTCTGGGTGGGTGGGTGGGTGCTACATGTCTAAGTAATATCCACATGAATGCCAGGTCCAAAAGCTCCATAAAGTAAGAATTCAGGGATTGAAAGTTGATGAATGTCAAGAGACATCAAGTAGATTTTATTCTCTTACAGTGTAGAGATAAATGATAAATGATTAAATATGGCAATATTGAGATACGTTTGTTTTGTACCATACTACACCCAAATGGAGAGATATGTGTAAAAGAGTTTTGTGCTCATTGTCACATGCAGCAACATCAAAGTAAAATGAACACTGTATGTAAAGCACTGATTAGGTTGAGGGGGACAACAGTGTTTTGTCGTATATGCAGCTCCACTTCGTAATTACGCTTGTCTACGTCTTGACGTGTCTTAAATGAAGGAACGTCTGCAGTTTCACTCAATTAGAGACAAAATAAGCATTAAGAGCATCATTCATCTCTCACTGTCTCATTTTCTAAAAACAACCAAGATTACGCGCCAACTTTCTTTTCTATTATCTTTTCTTTGTCTGTATTTCTTTTCTAATCAGTGCTGGCTTCAGTGAGCATGGACAAAGCTTCGGTGTTCACGATACTAATCAAAACACATCATTAGGGTTCCTTCTTTTTTTCTTTTCTCAAAGTTTTTAGACAAGGGCCTGATCACGTCCCTCATCCGGTGTCTGTGTTTTCATTAGCTGACCGGTGCTTACAGAACGTAATAATGGCGACGACAAACAAGGCCAAATTATCGCTGTAATTAAGTTCTTGAACGGCGAGCAGGGAGGGGGGAGTGAAAGGAGAGGGTGGTGGATGATGATTTGGCTGCAATTCTTGTCTGCACTGTTGGAGGTGAGTTATAGTGTACATACAGGATAATTAGACTGAATAGCCCAATACCTCTTCATCCTCCCATTCATTGCACTTTTACTTTTTGTATTTCTACCCCGTTGGCTCCTTCTATATATCCTGTTTTACTGTTCTCTTATCCGCTCTCCTTCTCCTTCTTTGTCCTTGGGCTCACATTTTTCCTCCCTTCTTCCTACTGGCTGTATTACTGTTGCACTCTTTTACCTCTCTCCCATGTGTGTCGTTCGGCCTCCTCTGTTACCATCCAGCAACTCTGTCCAGCTTTCAGTGGAGCAGCAGGTTCCAAAATCCAGTATTTACCAGGACAAACACAAAATCAATACCCGCCCAATGCAAACACAGCACACAGGCAGTTCGGCAGATCTGCCAATGACGCTGGCTCATGCCCTGCATCAGAGTTTAGTGATTACAGGGCTGAATAAAAACATCCTTTGTATTTTTTTTTTTATCAGATCTATTAGAAATGCTCTCCGGCGCTATACTCGACAGCACTCAGTGTTAATGTAAGGTTACATGACAGGAACTGAAAGAGTGGCGTCTCTGGTCATTCACTAGCTGCAGAATCCAGAGGACTGACCAAAGGCCAAACGGTTCTCCCCTGGAAGATGTTCTGATATTTGCATACACCGCTCAGCTACATCACTGAAACCACTGACAGGTAACGTGAGTAAAGCTGACCATGTAGTTACAAAGCACTGTTCACCTGCATAACCTTGGCTCCTGGCAATCATGTGGATTTTACAAGCATTTCAGACACCGCATTAACATCTGACTGCAACTGGCCAGCTTTACGTCCCCCTCACCACAGGTCCTGCGTCCATGCCTCAGAGGGTCAGAGCTGTTTTGGAAGCACAAGAGAGACTTACATGATATACATCTATTACCTGACATTGTACTTTTAAATTTTGACTGAGAGGGAGAAATCTGCACAAGTCATTCTGAAGAAATATCCATGTAGTCCACTCAAACACTGATCAAATACCATTTCAAGAAATAAAACTAGCTGAAAAGGGCATTGTCTGCCATCTATGTATGCATCAGTAATATAGAAAGAAAAAAAGGCACCAAATTGCTACGAAATGCAGTAAGTCAGTGCCTCATCATTACCTACTAGGTGCTTTGGACAGGAGAGGCAGGAGAGAAAGTGAAGCTGAGAATACCCTGACTCACCTTTGCATAATTACCTTCTGTCTTCTACAGCTGACATTAAACTTGAGTCACAACTAGCCTGACTGTAAGTTCCCTCTAATGGCCTTTTTATGGGATTTTGGTTTGTGCAATTCTGCACTTGAGCCTACGGCGTGTAACCGACAAACTCACAACCACTTGCTACAACTATTTAAACCAACAGTATTTCTTTTTGCTCTCTTCAACAATCCTCCTTTTACCCTTTTTCTGTGAAATTTAACTCAAGCCCCCTTGCTACCCGCACCTTTGATTTCTCTAAAAACAGTCAATACTTCATTGATACTTCAGCAGCAGCATTGTGGAGCCAGAACATCCGTGGGGGCCCGAAGCGAATAAAATGGGCCTGTTTAGTGTTTCTCCAGCTGGGCTGATCTGAAGCGACAGAAATTCAACCAACAGCCAGAGTGTCTCTCAGGAGACAAGAGGCTTCAGATGTCGGCAGCACAACCATCGCTGCAGCTGTTAAAATTATCTGGATGAAAATGGCGCTAATCTGCTACCCTTCATGGGGACTTCACACCGATTTGGGGACATAAAAGGAAATAACACGCATTCCTCTCCTAACAGAGGGACGACTGATGGAAGAAGGCGACACATAGAGGGAGGTGAAAAGGCTAAAAATTGAGGGAGGGAGATGTGGAAAGCATAATAGTGTGATCTCGCCTGCCGTTCCCCAAAAAGGCAATCTGATTTCCCCAAAATGACTATATTGTTAGTGTTCATCCACCGGATGTGTGCATACACATGCTGGCAACTACAGCTATCCAAACATACACCCGCCTCTCGGCATTAACTACTATGATGGAGTTTTCAGAGTTTTCAAACACCCTCTCCTGGCAAGGCATGTCAACTAAATCCTTTTTCTCATCAACTAAAACTCATTTTGTAGGCTGATCTAGCAAAATTTCTGCTGCAACTAGGACACGTAGCTGAACTCAATTCCTGCTGTTCTGTAAACTCGACAATCACAGCGGTGTGCTCACACACACACACACAATAGATCGTTTTTCATAATTATGCTGGAGGTGCATTATAAATCTCGTCATATTAGACCCCGTGACACTATGCCCTCCTTGGGCTAAACAGTGTGGTTGTGCGGCTGATTATGACAGCTCACTGTCACGGTTCATTGCTTTGTGGTGCGGTACACTTCCTTACAAACAAAAGTGAAACTGAACAATTTGACAGAAGATCTTGCGACAAACATCAATAAATGCCAGGCATCACATATTTATGAATAATGTTTAATCTCCCTAAACTCTGGAGCTATATGGTGTATTATTGCAAAATGTCATCTTGCTTTTCAATAGCTCATCAGACTCAATGGGAGAAGTGTGTCATCATGTATGCTTTCAATGGCTTTCTCCCAGAAGGCTGCAGAGCTCCCTCTTCTTTCTCTGCCTCTCTCGCTCTCAGGCTGGCTGACATTTAGACTGGAGTGAAGGCTGAAGGAAGAGGGGAAGTTAAAGAAAGGACTGTCCCCTGAAAAGGGACGGAAAGAGCCTTCTCTATCCTCTGAGGGCTCGACCCGATCAACCCCATCTGAAATCAAAATGGTAAAAGCTGCTATGTCATTCACAGAGTGGAGCATCTTAAAACATAGGACAGGAATGGGGTTTTTTGTTTCGTACACGAGAAATGTTCAGAATGAATGGCCACTCAGGACGTTATGCAAATACTGACACAATGGCGTTGAATCAATGCTTAAATCAATCTGTACAAGACAATGTTTAATAGATATCCTTAAATCCTTACAAGCTTTTCAAGACTGTGTTTTTCTTCTTTGGTCTTAACTTGATCATCTATCTCAGATGCAAACACTTCAGGTTATGGCAAAAATGATAATGAAAATGCACTTGAAATATATTGTACCACGCACCATATGCTGCACATAACTGCTGCTCATCAAAATGTGCAATGAAAACATCCGTGCACTGTATTTACACACCTGCTCGCAGGTACTCTCTCCCGCAAAGGGTGACAATGACAAACACAACCTGAAGACAATGCTTTGATTAACATACCCAGAATATGCGGCAACACATGGCGCATTAAAATGGTTTGAAAACAGGCTAAATAAATCCTGAAATTATTTGTTTTCTGAATCTTTCAGATGTTTTTCAGAAAACCCATAAATGAGAACAAGATTTTTGCCTCTCACCGACTCAAATAGGAAAAAGGCACAGAAGAGTAAGCAAGGGAAAGACACACAGAGCTATGAACCTTCACACAATCACCATGCAAGAGGATGTTTACCAGATAGACGGAGAGGAATGGAATAAAAACTGACTCGTAGATGCAGGCACGCCTTGAGGGAACTTGAGGGTGAGACATCATAAACAACGAACTCACACGATCAGAGCATAGCTCATGTTAGTACTCATGCAGAAAGTTAAACCATAACGCTAGCCTGCATGCTTCTGCCCCAAACGTTTTAATTACTTTGTGGTCACTGAACACCAACCATCTCCTCGATGAAGATGGAAAGGCTTTGACTTTAGTCACTTGATTAACTACAAAAAAACATAGTCTCCTCCTACTGAAACAGCACAGTGACGCCGGCAGAGCCGTGACAGGCTTTTGGCTTGCAGGGCCTTCCAAGGGTATTGGGTCCATCTTCCCATTCATCTTCTTGAATCACTGCATGCTCTCTCCCTTCTGCTTCTCATGCTTCACTCTTCACCCTCCTCTGCTTCGCTCCCATCTTCCATCTCTCAGTGTCCTCCCTACATCCCCCCTCTCCACAGCCAAGAGACATCCAGCTTCTCATAACTCTTCATTAGAGCCTTCCCAGGGACCCGTGGCTGCATCGTGTAACCATGCAGAGTCCGACTGCAAACCAGGGAGAGAGAGAGAGAACTGAGCCCCAGAGACAATTAGCTCAGCCTGGAAAATAACATCATACTCCACTTCATAGTCTGTGTGTGTGGGTGCCTGCAGGACGCTGAAGCTGGCTTTGATTAGGGCCCCGTATAGAAACGTGCTCCAACGTTGAAGCGCCACAGGCATTTAATGATATAGAATCAGCATAGGAATGTGGCTAGATGTCTGTGCTCACAATGAGACTTTTTCTTTTTTAGCACAACAGAGGGTCTCAGTGGTAAGAGAATACTGAATCTTGCTGCTCTGCATTTTATATTTACATTTTTACACCATTTTAAAAGTAGAGCTGAAACTAAATATTGGTTTATCCTAGTGTCCAGTTAAAACTTTTCAACAGGATGCTTATGGGGTGGTAGATTTGGCATTTAGTTATCCGTTTGGGTGAGTAACTACATGATCCCGCATGCACTAAAACATACGAGTCTTACAAACAAGAGATTGAGACATGCAGACTGACAGCAGGTTCTCTTTATTGCTTCATATTAGTGTGATATGTCATATAAGTTTGACATACGGGAGCATGTCTGTGACCCAACTACGAGGCCCTGACCAAAGAGACAAATAATTCTCTGTCACACTGACAAGGCTTGGCAAGCGTCTGTTTGACAAGCTAAGAAGCATCAGGTGTCCTGAGGGGTTTTTCCACTCGTAGAAATACAAAGATCTGGGAAATTCCACTGAAAACTCCTTCACATACAATAAAAAACCGCACACACATAAAAACTGATTAGTTTATCATTCTGAGAATGTCGATAACAACCGCTCAGGGGTTTCCCTCCCTGCAGCCATGAGGGCCTCTGTTGTCATCAAAGGTTACATTTGAATGAGTCTGTCATTAATAGTATGCCAAGGTCATGGCTGCTCTCTCATCCTTATCTGTGTCCGTACATCCTCTCCTTCCGCTGGTTTCATGTGCCTCAGCATGTCTCTCTGCCAGGTGTTTCATTGTATAGCCACCACTTGAACTGGTCTAGCAAACCTGTCCAGATAACATCTCATTATCTGTACTTCACAGCATTCCAGTTACTCCGGCCTCTGACTGGGGATTTATACATTTCCTCACGAAAGCTGTGCAACTGTCTATTTTGTTATTATCATAATTAACATAACAATTGGATGTAAAGTGTACTTCATTGGGCTTTTTTGCTTTTAGGTGTCAAAGAAAGACATAAATAGAGTAGAGTTAAAGCAATTTTTGAAACCCATCTCCTCTCAAGGCGGCAGTGGAACTGAATGTAAACAAAGCACTTTAGAGTATAATGTGCGGCTGGCTAACTAATAAAAATAATAACCTTAATAAAAAATGACTCCAAGAAAAAACATAACAGAGGATACAACCCTGCTGTATGATTTATATATATATAATACCAGAGCTCTGCAAGCTCGTCTGTTACTAACAAACTTTCTGCTGTCACATCCTCCTTAAACATAGACGGCAGCTGCTTTTGTCCTGACCTCTACATGGAAAGGCTGCTGTGAATCAAGATGACACAAGGAAATCTCCTGTTGCATACTGCGCAAAACACAGAAGTAATGAAATCCATATTCTTGACCTGCATACATATTGTCGCCTCTCAAACGGAGCAATGAAGACTTTTCTGCAACTTTACTGAAGCTTGAACACAAACTATTGTTGACCGCAGCCCACTCCAAAAAAACAAACACGCCCTACAGCCACAGTACCAATGGCAACTAATAGAACACAACATGTGCGCTTATTAATACTGTGTGCTGCAGATATGCAAATATTAGTCCATATAAATCGTATAATAGTACTTCACAGCATGTTGTAAGATAGGATAGTGTAGCCATAGTGTTGAGTCTATCGCAGAAGCCTTTTCTGTGTATAGCAGTTACATGTCTAATGACATTAAACAATTAAATTTACCAGCAAAGAGTTGATTTGCAGCCCCACTTCTATTTGTTCCCGTAGGATGTTTGGTGAAGTTAACTGATCGTTGAGAGGATTTCAACCGTTCCTCTGCTAGTGGGTGCCTTTTCAGATGAGTGTTCAAGACTAACGTACATATTCTATATGTCGTAGTAGAACGGGCTTAATCTTAAAGTATTTCCACACGCTCGATGAACCGCTGCTAGTTTGCGGCAATGACCCACTGGGCTCCTCACCGGTCGCCTCGGAGGCATCCATGTTGTTATGGTCACGTGATCGGAGACTAGTCTACTTCCTGCATAAAGCGTCATGGCACAGCAGTAAAGAAGACTAATGGTTCAACCCCTAGTTTGTGTGCATGTTCATACAGTGATGATGGTGAAACAACGGATACTTTATCAGTCAGTACTAATGAGCCAACGATTCAAGTAAATTCTAAGAGTCATCACTCTTAATGCAAGAACATAAAAAGCACAGTTTATACTTTGATTATCTTTCCACGCTACTCCATGAAAACACATTTCTTTTAATGAACCTCTAGCGTAAGAAATCCACTCTACAATCCATACTAACATGGTTACAAACTGTCATACCACATTACACATTCCCTTGTTTCAACCAATCCCACAAGTCTTTGAAAATGCAGTTATTGTTACCCGCTAAGGTGAGAAGCAGCAGCTGTTATTTTATAGTTTCTGGGAATAACAAGCAGTGTTGGAAAGCTTAAGTGAGGTATTTAACTCAAATTATCGTTCCTCAGTGTATGGACGAGCTCGTGAAATTATCATTAATATACTTGAAAGCATTTACATATGTTTTTTAAAAGCCTGATTCATATTGCTTGTATGACAATCCATAAATGCTAGGTCTTGTCTGGAAAGGGCGACTCTGCCAAGTGTTTCTAACAACCAGACAGGAGCAGGTCAGGTGTTAAACTTTGTTTAACTCGCAGAACTTGTCTCCCAATGGTAGGCTTATATAGCAGCTTCAGCTGTTGGTGTGTGCATCTGTGAAAAACCACAGCTCTTAAGAGTACGTCACCATTCACCAATTGGACTAACCAACTTCAATAATAAACAGAAAAAATAAATAACAGCTGATTGGCAGTGCTCAGACTCACGCAAAGGTAACGCAAGAGCATGCATCAAAACATATTTCATATAGAACACATGATCCCACCTACAGCGCCTACGCACAAGCATCAAATTCACACTGGCACGGACACACGCCCACACACGGAGCAATCAGTGGTGCCAAGACCGACATCTCACTCCTGCTGACATCCCCACACAAGACTGAAGATGTCTCTGCACTGCTGTCACGCTGTCAACCCGTCAAGAAGAGACAGAGGAAGACAGACAGGCAGGATAAGGGAAAATCAAGAGCGCTCTGCAGAGTGGGGGATAAATGCAAAGACTTCTTCCTGAGATGAAAAATGACAACAACATTCTCTGATCTTCTGAGGGCAGTTCAGTCATTCTTTGCCGTTTGGTGTTTCTGATGTGTAGCAGGGATGCATTGAAACAATAGCTGGGCTCATCGTCCCTACACAAGCAGCACCAAGTGGAAGAAACATACAGCTTTAAGACAAACGACCAACTTAGTATGTGAAGGGCAGCACACTGAACACATACTAATCAATAATAGTAAATTGCTGCCATGGCGTGGCCCCTTCAAAGCTGTGTAGATCCAATTCATAATCACAACTTGATGAATTAGAAATATCTTCTTACACTTACACATAATGTCACTGCTAAAAGCACCTCCCTGGTCCATTTCAATTTTCTTTTTTTCCTTCTAGCTCAGTTAAAGGACTGACCATTCAGTTCAGAGATGGACATTTTGTCCCAACTCCCAATCGGTCAGTGCTGTCAAACTCCTAAAATCATTTGAGCTGTCTCTTTTTATTGTCAGACTGATGCCGATAACCCACCTCTACCCCTCAGTTTCCAAATGTTCATTAGAGCCAGCTGTCTAATGGGCCTGTCCAATGAGCTCATCACAAATCCAGCTCCAGCTCCAGCTCACATCCATCCAGATATTTAGCTGGGCTTAATGTTCTTCACCAGGAGGCTGTGCCTAGACTCCATCAGGGTAAATTTTCCTACACTGCTCATAGAATGACTACTCTAATAAAAACGTCTTAGGCACCCTGGTATGGCTATAATGGTTAAGGCACAAATCCCAATGTTCTTGGTTTAATTCCAGCTGAGGCCCTGTGGAGCACTCACTGCTTTTCCATACTACAGAAGAGCAGAGAAAAATCATCCATCTTTCTATTCATTATCTGTAACAGTTGTTGTAGAGGCTAGAATCTGCCCAGCCAACAGCTTGTAGGAGGCAGGCTACACCCCGGACATGTCTGCAAGTCACAGTGCTAAGCTAAAGAGAGACAAACATGAACACCTTCAGCCAGTTTAGAGGCACAAATTGAACCAACATGCACAATCTTTGAATTATGGGAGGAAGCTGGAACACCTGCAGACAACCAGCACAGCCACGAGGAGAACATGCAAACTCCACACAGAAAATGCTAACCACTGCACCACTGTGCTGCAAAAGGGAAAAATGCAAGGAGAAAATATCATAACGTGCCACAATAACATGCTGTCAACATAGCATTATACTGTACATTCATTTTTAAGTCTCCACAAACTCAAACGCTTTGGGCCAGAACTCACATTGGCCTCTCTAAAGGCTGGAAAAATTGTTCCTCCATTTCTCCTTTCCCAAAATATTTTGACAGGATTGACAATTTTTTACCAGCAAGGGGTGGATGTAACACTGTCTCAGTGCTAGGTTTGAGCACCCCATGTGTATTTTCTGCATCGTAAGCACTCACCCAGACATTAAAAACTAAACATGTCCACGTTTTCATGAGCCCACAGATTTTTACCAGCGAAAGTAAATAACATGGACCATTTTGTAACAGTTCAACGTTCTGCTGGGAAACTTTTGGATCTGGAATTCATGTGGATGTTACTTAGACATGTACCACCCACCTAGACCAGACCAGGCACCCCAACCCCAGCCATCTCCAGCTGGATGCAGCCTGACACAGGAACAACTCAAAAAATATGAAAAACAACACAATGTGTTGACCTGGCCTCCTAATTCCCTAGATCCCAAACTGATCCACGTATCTGTGGGATGTACTGAAACAAGCCTGATCAATAGAGACCCCTCCCCTCAACACAAAGGCCCCAAACAACGTTCTGTTGCCACATACCACAGGACACCCTCAGAAGGACCATGTCCACAACTGGTTAAAATGGTGTAGACACTTGGAACTCGGGGTCGACTCCTATTTAACTTCTTTAATGAGGAAAAACAGTTTCTAACAAAATCACCAAGATCAGAAAGTTCAACATGACGTGTGAAACGTGTAAATACAGTTGGACAAGCTCCGTGGAGAGGAGATCAAACTAAAACACTAAAATAAAAAGTCCCCTGGACAGCTAATTATTTTGCTCTGCCGCAGTAAGCTGCCGCAAAGGATTATTTGTAGTCGATGCAGAAACTATTCATTAACACATCATGTCAAATATTTCTTTTATGTAACTGGAAATGTTTAAATCATCATCATGTCTGCCGCAGAGCTGACTCCTTGTAGACGTACAGTACATTGGCGCCCTGTATTTTTGTTAAGCAAAACCTCACCAAGACGAGAAGATGTGCAGATCCAAGCAATAGAAGCTGGCTGAAATTGATAAGCACATGGTAAGCCACTGATTTCTCCAAATATGCTAAAACCAACACTCTCTTCTCTCTGTGAAGAACCAACATCTCAAGAACCAATTTTTTTTTCCCAAACAGATGTTTTCAATGAGGGCAGAATACATGGATATGCTGTTGTAGTTTTCAAGAAACGCAAGAAGCACAGCGCACGAGTATAGCACACTGTGTGAGACCGTCCACACACATTTGGGCACAAAACACTCAATTTTTTTGAATTATTCATGACTGAACTGCAATTGCACTTTAATCAACCTTTTCCTCTGATGCATAATGAGGCCTCTTGTAAAGAAAAATAAGCTTTGGCTCAAAGGTGTTCGAGCACATCTAATGTTTGCAGCATTTACACCCAAAATTACAGTGGACTGCAGTCACTTGTCCGCGGCGTTTCGGAGGTGAGGTTGAGGCCCCCCAGCAGCACTTCTGCAGCCAGCAAGGGCAGTCTTAATGAATAGTGAGATACATGATAAATGTGACCATATGGTGGAGCCGGCTGGCCAAGACAGGGGTGCTAGCGTGCACACACACATCGTCACACCTCTCTCTTTTGACTCCCGAGCTGGAAAAAGAAGAGTCATCAAACTCTGCATAACTCAAGACAGCAGCAGGTAGGGGTTAATGACCTCCGGGTATTTTGGATAGATGGAGTGTTATGGCCAACTGTGAAACGCTCCCCGCACTTCCTGCCAGAAAGTTTCACAGAAACTCGAGTAGGGACACAAGCTGACTGCAAATGAGCCAGACTGTCAGTCAAAAGCGGTGACTTTTTAATTACAAGCATTGTATGTGCCTCGCTCATAAATGCAGGAAGTCTTATTTATATTTGCCCCTCTGTTGATTTGGTGTGCACGTGAATGTGTGTGTGTGGGGCTTAACCGAATCACGGCGGATGAAGCCATATGCTGTCTGTCATACTTTGTAGACAGTCATTTCCTTGTTTCCTCTCCTCTGCTGTATACAATACTCCCCTCTCTCTCTCATTACTATTCAAAGCACATACTCCACAGGCTCATATACTGTAGCTACAGAAACACACACAATCACTAACTAGCCTACAGACACACCCACGCAAACTTTATGCTTGTGCACACACATACTCGCGGAGTGAAATGCACAGCGAACACGCCATTGTTCTCGTTTCACAGCAGATGCTATCTCTCTCTAATTGGCTCAGCAAAAACAAAGGAAGGGCCTTGGATGCCCTGCCGCAGCTTTGCTCACTCAGTCTACAGGGATGCCCTCTGCTGTACCAACACACATACAGGGGTCCTTGGATATGACCGACCTCTGCGCTGCATAAAGAAGGCCAGTTCCTGATTGCATGGCACAGTTTCAGGGTCTGTAATGAATCAGTAAGCAGGCAATTGCGCTTCACTGCAGTTTTAAGCGAAATATGAAAACAACCCGTTGTCTCCTGAGCTCGACGCGGCAACGGCGCTTCCAGGCATCACACGCAAGGCACAAAGTGTGATGCGGTATTTTGGTCGAGCAAAATTCTCACCAAGCGTGTTTATCAAATTCCAAACCCTGATGCTATCTCCGACAAAGGCGTGCAACGGTATCCCTCCCGGTGCAGCTTCACACACACAATTGATAGGCAATAAGCCTTCGCCGCATGCATTCCACAGCTGTCAAACTTCCAGAGCGGTCTGAAATGGAGAGAGAGAGAGAAGTACTGGGGTTATGTCTACTGTAGGTGTAATTTGTGTTGGTGCAGTTTAGTTCAGCAGTGAGAAACAACTCGGAGACAGCAGCGTGATATATGACCGTACCACTGGCATCATTGATCTTAACTTTAACTGCAGTAGTGCAGTGGTACTTGACGGGGTGTTATATTGCAGGGAAAGGGATCACAGAGGGTATAGCGTAACCTCATCATCCATACGTGTCTCGCTGGTGATTAATAATATGTGAATGTGTTCCACTTTGCCAAGAGACAAAGGTCAATATGCTCGGCATGTCTGTACTCTTCACTAATTCCACAATTTTCTAATTCAAGGTTTTACAAGGCTGTGAAAGAAAACAACTAGCTGAGACTTCAACCCTACAGCATATAACATCTATACAATGGATTTTACATGCCTCTGAATGTCTCATTGTCATCCATTGTGATGACTCGAGTGCCTAATGCACAGGTGGCAAGGACAGAATAAAATAAGAAACAGCATCCTCTTCTGGCAGAAAGCAATCACAGCCAGCATCTGCTGCTGCTGCTTCAAGCCTCTGGGTTCCATCAGTCCAGATTTATTGGCAGCAGATGTTTAGATCAAAAACAGACACGAGATGATCACCCAAACAAACCACAACTGCAGTCATAAACAAAGAGACACCGCACAATACAGCTGAGTCGATCTATTACAAGATGTTTTAAGGAGGCGGTTGCAGCAGCCATTCAGATCTGAAGAGTTTTTAAGAGTCCTAAAATTGTCAGAAATGATTAAGGGCGGCGCGACTGATTAATACTCAAGTTTTCCTGGTCCAGTCTTTTCTCACCAACGTCTAATTACATGGGCTGAAACATAAATAATTCATGCAGCACTTTAAGACAAAAAATGACAATCAACTTCAGTCATCACTAATTCAGCATCTGGTGAATGCTTTTCTACCACTGCTAGAGTCTGATTAAAGGATGTGTTTGTGTGCCAGCTGTGACTGTGCGTGTTCACATAATGCACTGTTTGTCCAAACAATCCTCTCTTAAATCATTTTAACTATTCCTTTAAACATAAAGGAAAGCCTTCTCCAGCTCTGAATACTTACTAATTCTGACTCAATCCATCTTTGCCTTCCAGTGAGTACTATAGCTTACAGCTAAATGTAAAACTAATTCGATTTTTCAAGTGACCATTACTTCTGTAATATGTTGTCACAGAGCTCATGCTTGCAAACATATCCCGAGTGCTCGGAACAAGCACTTAATTTGAGCACTGAACTAGCACATGCATAATAATGACCTTATTTGCATACATTATGTCAGTCTGTTGAGTGTGTTAATGCTTGGTAAACTTCTGGGCTTAATCGTTCATCTGACAGACTAATTGGGAGTTTGTTAATTGGTTACACTGATGCTTTGACACTTGTTAAAACTACTTGCAGTCACTTAAGAGCCAAACAGCCTACAGTAGGTCAAACTTTACACTGGGCTATGGTTGGATTTGTTTTCAGGGATTTATCATATTTTTCCTCCCACCGTCCAAAGACATGCTCATAAGGTTAAGTGGTGATTCTAAATTGGCCGTAGGTGTGCAAGTGAGTGTGAATGGTTGTCTGTGTCAGCCCTGCAATGGACTGGCGACCTGTCCAGGGTGTACCCCTGCCTCTCGCCCAATGACAGCTGGGATAGGCTCCACCAGACCCCCGTGACTCTTAACAGGAATAAGCGGGTATAGAAGATGAATGAATGAATGAAAAATATATTTTCATGTTAAACTCAGTGTATGCAAACAAAATAATGCATATATTTGTACGTACATATATCTACTAGGGGTTGAACGACCTTTTCAAAGTCGACTAATATGGGATGAAAATCGATCGATGTCGACTAGTTGATGACGTCACATGTAAAAACACAGGAGAAAGTAATGAAATCTATATTTCGACCTGAATACGTATTGTAGCGTTTCACACAGAAGCAGCTATGGCGGCTTGTTAATGATCCACTGGGCTCTTCACCCGTCTTCTCCGTGGTGTCCTGCATTATTATTGTCACGTAATCTGTGACTGGTGGACTTTCTGCTTAATGCGGCATGCATTTTGTTATGCATGTACTATATGCAATGACAATAGAACTGAATCTAATGTAATCTACATGTGGTGATTCTATGGGTTACATACATGCATGAAGTTCTCAAACTGGTGATTGAAATGGACACAGATATATTTTTTAGGTAGAATGCACAAGATAATAAATGCCTGACGGATTAAAGACTGATGCAGTATAAAGTGAAAGAATACGACCATTTTCTGTAACTTCATGTGTTTCTTCTGTTCACAGACATAGATTTAAATTTCAAGATCACCAATGTAAAGTTAATGTATACACGCTTAAACTAAATACTTGTGCTCTTTCCCTTCGGAAAGAACAATAGACACTGACCAGGCATAACATTATGACCACCTGCCTAATACTGTGTACAAAACTAACTCATCAGAGAATGGAGATGGTCCTTCTGAGGGCGTCCTGCCGTATCTGGCAACAGAATGTTATTAGTGGAGGCCTTTAGGTCCTATGGTTTAAAGGTGAGGGGCCTTTATGGACCAGGCTTGTTCCAGTGCATCCCACAGATACTTGATCAATTTGGGATCTAAGGAATTTGGAGGCCAGGTCAACACCCTGTGCCGTTTTTCATGTTTTTTGAGTTGTTCCTAAACCAGTTTAGTGTGCGCACCTGTGTCAGGCGGCATCCTGCCGGGGATGGCTGCTGCCATCAAGGAGTGTCATTGCTATGGGGTGGGACTGCCTAGTCAGGTATAGCTGGGTGCTACATGTAACATGTACATCCACACAAATCCACACAAATGCCAGGTCCAAAGGTTTTCCAGCAGGACAATGAATTGTCACAAGATGGTCAATGCTTTTAACTTCTCCTGTCTGTGGTTTTAACTCACATACTTTAAAATACTTCCACACAGCAGACATGGTGCGCCACAACTCGCCACTCCGCTTCAAAACAAACTAGCATGCTGGTCTTCTGCACATGCGCATGCCGTAAACGGTGGTAGTAAATACTCATTTTATTTTTTATTTTTTTGAATCACCAATAGCCCATATATCAACAATCTAATACAAATAATGACTAAATAAATATATATAAAACCGATCTCTGATCGGGTCGTAACGTCCGAGTCCCGATCGAGTCTTCAGTTGCGTGATCGGCCCCGATTTCCGAGTCACGTGATCGGATCGGTACAACCCTAGTTTTAACGTTGTGGAAGATCAGTGTACAGTTAAAACATAACAGTACATACAGTGAAGTGAAGGCGGTACACAAGTTTATGAACTCAACTTAAACTTATTCCAGTTCCCCCACTGAAATCAGCTGTAGAGAAAATACACAGCATTGTATAAGCAACATACTCAGGATTAATAAACTAGACTGTACTGTTGTCATATTCCATTGCAGGGAACTATATGAACACTTATAGTCTGGACTTCCTGTTTTTAAATACTAAAGTGCAGCACTGTCACATTTATTTATCATACTGGTTTTCTTCAGTGCAACTGCACTAGAAAGCATAGTGTGCTGTGAAAGTTTACTATAGCCAGAGCGCTGAAGATGCTTTTAGGCAACAAGATGATCTACACAAGGGTATAAACAGGAAGGACACTGAAGAGTCTAAAAGCACTGTGTAATCAAAGAGAAAAGCCATGTCCTCAGCCGTCCTGCACGGTGTGTTGTTGTATACAGAAGGACATTCAAAGCGTGCATGAGCAGCACTGCAGTTAAAATGCAACTCAGTGAAATAAAACAGACAAACGTGTATTGAATGTCATCGAGTTACTGTATTCACATTGTACTACTGCCACTGCAAAATGTGCAGTTTGGATTGGGTTTGAACATAATAAGAGAAATGAAATAAAAAATGCCTTCAATAGCATCTTCAATAGCCTAAACAATGGAATACTAATTTTAAGTTACGGTATTGAATGAATGAAATAGACAAAGCCAATGTATTCCAAATATTAAATGCAAACGTCAAATCACAAGAACTACGTTCCCAGCGATAAAATATATTTAAACCAACCAACAACAGAACAGTAACTCACAACTGAAACACTAACAACTGGCTTTTCGTCTGCACTTGTCACCTCTGTCAGTCAGTCTGACCTCTGATGACCTCCTGTAATGAATCCGCTAGGTTATCAGTCATGTGCTCCCCGGGTGTCGTCCTGCAGCAGCTGAACTCATCCTCCTCAGCTCCTCCCTGCTTGTGGCACACTCAAAACGAAAGCCCCCTATGACCAAGGTCTCCCCATGCTCTTCTATGTCGACATGGCACTCCTGCTGACTCTGTCACAACAATAACATGCACAATAGACAATGCTGTGCAAGCTGTACATGAGGTCATTTGTATATCGATCACTATTAACAACTGCCAGTATGTGCAATAGAGTAAATGGTGTGCACATGGTGTGGTTTATGTGTCTACCAGCACATGCAGTGTGTGTGTGTGTGACTGAATGCTTCCAGCATTTATAGGTAGTCTTTAGTGCCACTGACAACTTATTGTTTGCTAGCTTCATTCCAAACCTACAATTGTAGCAGCTACATCTCAGATTTTGTTCAGACTCAAAGGGCTTACATGAGTCATCGTTGTGCCGTTTGGAAAAACAACTGAGCCAGTTGTTACCTTTGTAGGTGGGCTTGCAGTTAGAAACAGACACGAACTGGACCACAGCCAAAATTCAAAGAAATATTGCAAATAGTATGAATGCAACTGAGGCAGCCATTAAAGTCTTGTTGTAAATCAAGTGACTGAAACAACAGCTCCTAAATCCGAAGAGCATGCATTAAATGTGTTTCTCTAAAACGCATGAGTTTTTCTCATTCTGGCTCAGGTTAAGGAAAAATTGTAATTTATTCGTTGGCCCCATGTGGCACTTGACGAGATTGGTCAGAAGGATTTAATGCTTTAAGATGATTGTCCCTTGACCACTTTGATGGAAGACCATGCAACGGATGCTGAGAGGCTAAGCCTAGAGTGCAGAGACAATTAAAGGGGAAGACAGTTTCTGTGTCAACTATAATTTATGTTGATGGTAATTCCATTTACATATACACAGTGTTTTGTAGCTGAGAGGGCAAATGAACTGTGTTGCTATGCAACTGTAGGGAACTCATATAACCTAACCAATTCTGACCTCATTATAGAGTGAATACAACAGTCCTATCTGCTTCATTATGTGCCATCAAGACAAGATGAAATGAAACACATCTCTGTGACTGACCCATAATGTAAGAGCTGCATTTTCAACAATGATAACGAGAAAGAAAGATGAGACAAACAAGACATGATAAATACAAATACCTGGTTGATGTTTAGGGTTCACTGTCATCATCATAGTCATATAGTTCTGTGAGGTTAGTCTGACTATTCGCTTTCTGCCAGTAAGCCTACCTTTCTCTGTTGTCCCTGTTTGGAGGGGCCAATTGACGCACACTGTTCGAGCATCTCCTCTAATTCCCTCAGCAGCAACTGAGCGTCTGTAAACACTGCAACGGATGAAGAGACAAAGACACAGTAACAGCGCGAACATCCACCAACCACACTGCATAGCATTTTGCAACACTTTGTAAACGGCTCAGTTCCTTAATAATGCAGATCATTTTTAAAACATCTACAAATATAAATAGAAACCATAAAATGTTTTAAGATACGACATGACAGCTATGCTGGAACGCTGAGGCCACGTGTAGACAGCCAACTAATATGTACCATTGTACTGTATATTAAGCTTCATGAAGGTTATGGCATTGAGCCTTTTTTTTAATAACTGAAAGAGCTGATGACTCAACTGCAATTTCATTTTGGAGGCTGCGGTCTGTAATATTATACAATAGTATTGAGCTGTACCGACAAATGTTTCTCTTGATTTTAGTCAGCGAGTTAGGCTAAATAGCAGAAACACCTTTGTATTTAATTCAATCCAGCTTAAGAGCACCACAAACTACATGCTCCAAAATGATCATGAAGTTTAATTTCCACCTTTGTTATCCTGTTCCAGCAAAAATCGATAAATTAGTTTAGGACTATTATATGCATTACTTATCACTAGTCTACCTTATGTTTTGACAACAGAGTTTGTAGACATAAGTCAAAAGTGACAAAAAGTGTGCACAAAATGGAAATAGTCACAAACTATTGCCTGTAATTATTAATGTGAGCCATCATAAAAAGACTGAAGTCATCACTACAATAAACTGAACTCAAAGAAAAAAAATTTTTATTCACACGTGAAAAAGTCACTTCTGGTCATTTACTGTGGTCAATTTGGCCTCAAATTTAGACAGATGTTATGCCTTAAAAACATTATTTCCTATACTGGTACTTTGCAGAGTAGGATAAATATAAGATAATGTGGGTGCGCATGTTTTATATACTGTGTGTTTAAAAAAAAAAAAGAAACAAAATTAAAGCTGTAAGTGAGAGCGCTTTCCTCTCTTGTGCATTACAGTCACATGAGTACAAACACAGTATCTATTGCTGATGTATGTCCGGCTTACACTGACGAGTATTCATGAGAAAGCTCTCAAGTTCCTCTTCACATGCCATATCACTGAGAGTTGCAGATTCTTCCACAGCAAAACAACAACAACAAAAAAACATTCAGGAAATGTCTGACACAATGGCAATCTCCAAAAACAAAACATAAATCGACAAATGTGCAGCATATTTACATATTATCTACTATAGCAGCTAAGCTTACATTTGGTCTTTTTACATTCAGCTTTACAGCATACCAATCTATTTGGCCTTTCTAAATCTACTGCTTTAAAGTCATTATTTGAAATCAGTTTTAATATTTTATGTATTATGATAACTACTTAAGGACTACATATTGTGTGAAATCATTAATGCGTTTTATTGGACTGATTAAGGACTGGTGTAAGATTCCATCAAGAAAACACTCTTTTTTTCCTTTAGAAGATTAAGCACCAGACAATTAAGAAAACAAATTAAAGCTAGTAAGACACAACCAAAAACCTTAGACATTAGCTATTCAGTTTTGGTGATTATTGCTAACTAGCAGCTAGCTAACTCCAAATTCTCTAAACTTGACATAAAATATCTCAAACCCAGTGTTTTGTTTCGTTAAATGTTATTAATGGGGTTTCTATCCGTGAGAAAATATATAACTTACCAGTCATACTGAGGTAATGTGTTGTAAACTTTGGCAACTTATCAAACAGAGTGTCTTAATGATTGATTGGCACAGCGCACCTAACGGATTAATTTGTGTTACATAAAGTCGAGCTCAACTCGTGACTACGTGGATCTCGCGAGAACTCGTTTGTCTCGCTCCACATCTTGTATCCAGACTTTACCTGGACTTTACCCATGACTTTACCTGAGTATTTCCGTTTTATGCTATTTTTATATTTCCCCTCCACTAAATTTGAAATGGAAATTATCTGTTTTCTACTCCACTTCCCTTATGTGTCAGCTTTAGTCACTGGGTACTTTTAAAGGAAAATAAAACAAATTATTAAAGATCCAGTGGTTGTGGCTTCTGACCTTCAACTTCTAGCATGATTTAATTTCAATAAATATCACATCACACAAAAAATGAAAGATTCATCATGGCAACTCAGATTTATCCCTGCATATAAAACTGTACCATGTTTCACAGCATAATCTAACCACGAGAGGGGTTAACCTAGTACGTTTGCTTTAGTACTTTAACCTCATTTTGCTGTTACTTGTCGAGGCCTGAAATCTTGTCAATTGCGCACAAACTAGTTACCCGAGTCTCACACTGGTCTTGTTACACTTTGCTTTTATTTTGAAAAGACTTCGGCCGTCAAGTGACTCCCGGAAGTTTTTGTTTTCTCACCTGTCAGTTCAGAGCAGGCACGGTGCGAGGGTCCAGCCTCGTCTCTTTGTTTTTCTCCAAGAAACAGCTCTTCTTTTTCCGCGAATAAATGATAATCTTATGTGGCCAGTTGACACGTAATTGAGGAGAGCATCTAACACGGTCAGTGAAATGCGAGAGTGAAAATGAATCGACTCATTTTGCTTCACCTAGCCAGAAGACGCTAGCTAACCGTAGCTAGCTGTTATCACCATAACAGATCGATCATTTTGATCACCGTAGCTGTTGTTACATGTATTTAGCTTTTCTTGAGGTCACTGTCTTGTGACTGTGTTAATCATTCGGTGGCTTATTTAAGAACCGTCTGTCAGTGTTGCTTGTCGGTTGTCAACTCTGTTCACGGAAGCTAACACCAAAACCGTTAGCTTCGTGTACAGGCGAGACTCATTGATTGTTTACATCTCGATTATATTTGCCTTTGAATGCCTCTACATACGAAATACGGTTCGTGGCTGTGATTAGGCTGCTAATTGTTAGTTCCCCTGTTTAATGTCAGGAAGTCAAACCACATGACGTCGCATTCCTTGTCTTGTTTGGCTCCGTGTTGACTTTCGTTTTAAGTACTTGTTGGGGTCGCTTTCGATTTCATACTCGGAGTCGTCCATTAAAGCCGGCGCCTCTGCTTTTGTTGCTCTTGCTTTTTGTTTTTTGTTTTTTGGTTGAGGTGACATCCTGTTCAGGTATGCTGCTAAAAGTTGTGTTTCTGAAAGGTTTGGCCTCCAGTTAAAAACTTGGCTCTGTGTTTGCTGCATCATTGCATGCTGACATCATCAAACAGCGTTAGCTGCACCGTCTCCACTCGAAACAGAGGGTGTGGGGTTCATCATAGGTCTGTGTGAGCTAACCTGGTTAAACTGCTTAAATTAAGTGTCTGTCAGACTGTCACTTCTTTATAACTAATGACCAGCTTTATGTCTGTCTGATCTATTAAAATCATTTGCCACAGAGGGTGTACACATACATGCAGTAGTCCATGCAGATTATTGTATACAGTGGATCAAAGGTCACAGGACAAACCACAAACTGAAACCACAAATTGCAAAACTGCTTATTTCTCTTCACTGTGGTTTAATGATTTTTAGTTAAAATGTTCAGATGTTTACTTTGGCCTGTGAAGGTCAGATCTGTTTGAAATCTGTACACGGTGTATAAGTGTATATGTTAACATGCAATTACAAACAGCTTCATCAACTTAATGGTATGTCACAGCCAGGCAGGTTGGACTAGAAAATACAGGTTGGACTGGAAAATACAGCTACAGCACCCCAGTTGTCGGACAGAGATCCATTAAACTAATGTGAAACCCTAGCGGCGCGTTATTTTTTCGTGGAAAGGTGGTTTGCATGGAATAGATCATCCGTTAGTATGACCAAGTGGAGAGAAGAGTGGCGTACACAGAATGATAAAGATGTAGTGGTGGAGAAAATATGCAGAGTGGTTGTTAAAGTATTTATTAAGATTGTGTTTACATGTGTATTATATTTTCTGTTTTTTTTTTTTCTTTACAAAAAGGCTTCATCACTATGAAAACTAAACACTTCACTTTATGTAATCCCTAGGTCTTCTATCTGCTACAGAGTAGGCCTGTGCAGGCATGGACAACCTCACAGTGGATGATGACATCTGCATCCTTAAACACGAGACAGCCTTCACCGCCGCCGCGGAGAGCCCTGTGTCGGTGTGTGCCGGTGACGAATCCGTTGCTTCCCACTTCGCTCTGGTCACGGCCTATGAGGACATCAAGAAGAGGCTGCGAGACACGGAGCGAGATAATACGTTGCTGAGGAAGAGGGTTAAGCAGCTAGAGGACAAGGTATAGATGAAAACGGAAAGAAAAGGGGGGGGGGGCTGCTAGAAAGGAGGGAAGCGGAAAGAAAGCAATAGCTTGAGGAGAGTGAAGTTAAACGGACTGTGAGAGCTGGGTTTGGTGAGCTGTGGGCAAAGATGAATGGAAACCGATTTTTCACATTGTGCAAGACATCACAAAATGCTTGCCCAAAAGTTTAGAAAAAGTCAGGAAATTCAGCGGCGCACTGCAAAATACTTGCCTGTGGGACAGTCTGCATGCCAGTATCATTAATATTGTTGGCTTATAGTCAAGGCTATAAAACAATGAGACATAAATCTAAAAGTGAGGAGAAGTCTGGAAAAGTATGGCAATGCCCAACATTGTGTTGGACCACCACAGAGCAGAGGGAAATGCTGCTGAGATTGGATTTAAAAAAAGAAAACAGTGTAATACAAGAAGGGCTATTTAAATAGGAGACGTCTTAATGCTAATGGTAGGGTGAGCACTAGCTTGTCTACACGTGTTTAATCTCTATCGGTGTTGTTGTTTTATCATCTGCAGCATATGGCCTACCAAGATAGGATGTGGTGAGAGGAAAGTAACTTCCTACCACAAAAATTTAAATGAACTGATGCTTATCTATGTTCTCTGTGTTTCCTTTTTTTTTTTTTTTTTTTTTACCACTGTAGCTCTTCAGGCCAGATGCTCTTCCAACAGAAGGTCCCCAGTACGTGAACAAGGCCTTCAGTGCTTACCGTGGTATCTACATAGAGAAGGAGGACCTGCAGATAGAGCTTAACAAACTGGTGCGTGTTGTGATTAAACTGAACCTCCCTCAAACTGACGCACATAAGCCAGGCTCAGAGAACACGTATGTTTCCAACATGAAAACATGTCTCGCTTTTAACTTAAATGAAGCCGGCTACACTGTCTTTGCAATAAATTCTGCTCTTGTCATTTTTTTTTATTCAGAACTTAAGTATAAACACAGAGCTCATGATATGTTTGACAAATACAGCACATGTGTACCAGGGACAGAGGGAGAAAGGCTTTGGCGCACTGGTTTGAACACTGACTCGGCCTTTCTCCACCTCACTGTCCTCCTTTCCTCTGTCAGAAAAAGGAGAAGAGCGAGAGCGAGAGGCTGCTGACGGAGCAGCTCCACGCCAAAGAGTTGGAGCTGCTTCAGCTGAGGACGGAGATGGAGACCAGCCAAGGTACAGGTAGAGCACACAGGCCTGCTTTCTACTCTTTGTGACACCTGAACGGCTACACTCAGTGTGAACGATGGAAGTTATGTTATGCTCTGACTTCATTTGGTTGTACGTGTGTGCTTTTTGCAAATGCTTTTAGATTTGTGAGAGATAAACCAATGCAACCAACAAAACCATAATTATATCGTAGACGATAGCCTTGAAATAGATCAATAACAGTAGGTCTGTGTGGAAAAGCCAAAACTCTCTCCATCTATTTCTGCTTCTTACCTGGGGTTAGATTACACTGGTAGCAGTAACTAAGCAGTTTCAGACGTCCCTCTCTTTTTCCAGCTCCTCCTGGAAGATTGAGGCATTTCCAAAACCAGATTATATCTAAGCTGGTTCTCGGTCTACTTCCAGAAGAAGGCAACCATGAAGGAACCTGGCCAGAGTCCAGAACCACTGCAAGAGGTTTTAACATGAAGGAGGCTCAAATAACAGCAGCTCTGTTCCGAGTTCTCCAGATCTCCAAATTTCCAAATAGTTCTGACCCTAAAACTAGATGTGTGCCTCTGCACCAGTTCTACATGAAGCTTATAGATAGACGTGGACATTCGGACCAAATACTTTGTGACGTGTACCATTTCTGTTCAGATGCATGTTAGGTTACGGCGAATGACTCTGATCCTGACTGCTTCACAGTCAAACCACTCTGAACTACTCTGTTTAACTGTTGCCTCTAGAAAAAAAATATGTGTGTTTGTCCGTGTGTCCAGTGATGAAGAGCCTGAACAGCCCTCAGGAATACTGGCAGGTGGACAGGACTGAGCTGAAGATCCACAAACTGCAGGAGGAGCTGGACAGGGTGACACTGGAGAACAGCCGACTACTGGAGAGAAGTGCGGTAAGTGGAGAAAGAGCTGGAGAGGAGGGGATATTTGATGAAATAAAGAAAGGGTTAGAGAGAGAAACTGGGAAGAGGTTACACTGGGAAACTGTAGTGGACAGAAGTGTAGCAAAGAAGACGGCTGGGTGGATAAGATCCAGCTTGTAACAGCAGAAAAGTTAATTTCTGAAAGACTGAGGGAAATGTTTATGGGCGGTGGATGGTGAGTGGAGGAAGCAGAGTTACATGATAATAAAGAACAAACAGCACCTCCACTCTCTCTCGTTTTTTGGCATAACTTAACTCTGTTTTAGGAGGAACCGCACGGCCTTAACGGACCAGACTTGGACCAGACCAGTGATGCAAAGTTTAATGCAAGGTATAGTGTCTTATGAATATCATTGAAGCGTGGCCGCCCGTTCTCGATCGCCATTTTACGTAGCAAAAAATTTACAACACGACCTTCAGCATCAACAGTATAGATGGAAAATGTTAAAACTAGTTACCTTTAAGTGGCAATCTCATCAGTTTCAGTCCTGATTGATTCAACAGATCGCAGATTTGTCACAGGGCAGCAAAGCAAAACATTATCAGAGACAATAATTGGCCTCATTTTGTCCCTCTGTGAGTAACATCTCGCTTTATTCCGCTCATGGGACATAGTGAAAGGAGTTGATCACCTGGCTGAGAGGTTCGAGGTGTACAGTCCGTCACCTGCAGCTCATCGTCTTAACAGCTCCATCTTCATCCAATGTTCTCTGCAACATTTCAAACAGATCCACTGTTAGAAAATACCAAAAGCGACTACTGATACCTGCACACATTTAGTGCTAATGCTTACTGACAATATGTTGCATTTCCCGTTGGTATCTCACTATAAAAGCCAGCTAAATGCTTTTAATGTGAAGATGCAGCGGTGGGAAATGTTCAGTTTGCCTCAGCAGGAATCTCTGAACCCGCCAATCATCTGATGACAGTGCAGCAGTCTGCATTCATATCCAGATATATGTTTATAGAACTTACATAAGCATTTTTTTTTAAGGAGTGTCACTACAGACACAGAGTTCATAACATTTACAACATGTAAATAGCGCAGGGCTTTCATCTGTGGACCATAAGTTCAGTCAGACAGATAAGACTTTTTTACCCCGATGTAGGTACAAAGACAAACTACAGAAAAGACAAGGCCAGGTTTAATTACATTCATTGATTTAGTCTTTCAATTTGAAGCTTGTGGGTGCCGTTTTTTCTATAGCGACATAAATTCAACGCTGACGTTCTTGTGCCGTGTTTTCCACTGACTCCACTGCCGCAACGTGTCCAGATCTGTCACATTTAATGTTAACTTAAAACCTGCACAAATAAGCTACAAGAATCATGATCACGTATACTCACATTTAGATGTGTTGTATCTCTATCCCTCTCCTTGTGTGCGTTTGCAGTGAATTGTAGTTGTGTTGTGTGGCCACTAGAGGGTGGTACAGCTTTATACGTCAGCGCCGTAGCGTCATAGCCTTAATGACACGTAGATAACCTGAAAACGCATCTTTATTCAAAAGCAATCCCAGTTAGACCCTTAACACTTTTGTTTAGTAAAAATGGTAAAAATTTTCAAGCCAGTTTCCATTTTTTTAGCAATGTAAATGTTTAGTTACTCTATTCCTGGTTTAGCCTAGATGTGCTTTTATGATCAAATGGCAGAAAACCAGTTATCACCAAGTAGTCACTTTAGCAACAAGCCTTTCCAGAAATGCAGTTTATTCAGTGTATTAGACTTCTGTAATCACATATCCCACAAATTTTGACTAAATTCACGTGCCAGTTTTACACCCTGGGACCTTAGTAAACGTAAACGGGGAACGTGTCAGAGTAACAGTGACCCTGATCGTGTCATTTTGAAAACTGAAACTGTGAGGAAAGCAGATGTACCTTTAACATAATGCTGTGTTCATGTGTAGGGAGAGGAGCATGCAGCAGACGTACGCGGCTTTGTGCTGTGAGATCACTCGCCTCCATGCAGAGCTGAAGCACCAAACAGGCCTGATTAGGAAACTCAGGCCACTGATCAGTGAGACGAGACAAGGTGAGACACAGTCGGTGGGAGTGGTGTATATTTCAACACGAATCATTCCATACTTAATTTCCATTTCATTGTTTGTGATAGCCAGCCTTGCACCGCCTTCAGTTCTTGTATGTATTTTACAGAGAATAGCAAATCTATACAGGTTACCACCGAGTGAGTGCAGACATGAAGTCTTTGTTTGGGAAATTCTACGTTTACCTTCAGAACCCAGTTAATATTCGGTCCTATTTTTATCATGTTTTTTTTTTTTTTTTTTTATATATATATTCACTTGACAGTCCTGCAATGAAGCTCAGCTTAATGAAGGTTAGAGTTTTCAGTGGTGCTGGTGATTCAGCTGGGTGTTCGTTTTGGAGGGAGTGGTTCGTTCTACTGTTGCGTTTTACCAGTCCGTTTCTTCTGTGTTTAGTTGAGTCACAGTTTAACAACACCACAAACTACATCCTCCAGAACAATCATACAGATGAATCATGAAGCTTTCTTACACCGTTTCAACAGAAGCTGAACATTACAACAGATTTCGTGCAGGATTATTATATTAGAAATCTTTTTTTTTTATTCACTAGAGGGAGTTCATAGAGCAGACTGTACTATAAGAAATTATACATTTATCTTCACAACCCAGGTAAAAATTCTGCTTTAGTTTTAATAGTTTAAATAATTGTCCCATTTTATTGATATATTTACATATTTTATTTTGGTGTCATAATTTTTAATATATTTCTACTGCGAAACATCCATAATTGGAGATTTGGAGCTATTTGGAGCTTACTTTAATTCTAGTTATCTCTTTTTTTCCCCACCTGATCCTTTACCATTAACCCTAGAACACTGACGTCAGGTGTAGTTTTCGTTGTGTCGCTCCCGTCTGATTTGCGTGGGTCGTTAGCTACCTTCAGACTGCTTACTGACGTCATCGGAGGTAGGAGTGTTTCCCCGCTCCAGTCCTGTTTTTTTTTCTCCACGGGCACGTGTTTGGTTGATTTTCACCCGACGTTAGTGTTTGAGGGTAGAATATATTTTCAGGTGACTTTCAGTAATAACAACTAAAGGTAGTTTTACTTTAGCAATCACAGGTTACTCATTTATTCTTTGATACTAGAGCTAGCTAAACAGTCCTGGAATTTGCATGTAATTCTTATTCAGGGTAATGCTTATGAATAAATATCATGTAGTGGCAATTTCCAATGGAATTAATTTGATCAAAGACATTTTTATAGTCAGCTCGTCAGTTTTACCGTCACAAAAAGTGCCATTTTTTGACTACCTTTGCCACGGCTGTCGGTGATGAAGGAAGACTGTGCCTTCACTGGACAAGTTTTACACGTCCCAGGAACTGGTGGATCGAATTTCAAGTTCATAGCTCCATTATTTGTTTTAAGGAGCTATCCGTTAAAGATTCTGTAATTTTTCGCAAATTTCTGAGCCTGTTTTTTGGCTCCCCCATGATACCTTTTGTTGTTTTATGCGATATTTCATAGTTTAAAGTAAAAGAAAAATACTTTGATTTACTATCTGTTGTTGTACTTCAGTATATTTTGGTGGGAAGTATTTTTTATCGGGTATAATCTGGTGAAATATACCCAACGTTAATGTTAGTATTACTAATTACAACAGTGTTCTAGGTTTAACTGAGCAGATCTGTCTACAAACATAGACCTCCCCACCCCTGAAAATATAGGAAGATGATAAAAAATGACAGTGAATAAATACAAAAATGATTTAAATGTTGTACTCGTAGGTCCAAATAACCATTTTAAAATGTCCATCTTCTGTTAATCGTTTATATGCACTTGTGTAACCATTAAAATCCAAACCTTGCTTAATGATACAGAAAGCAATGAACTAAAAGGAGGGGGTCACCACTGCTGGCTGTAGAGTTAAGGGAGAGCTTGAGAGTACTACTCACTTACCAGTTTGTATAACGGTGCGATAAGGCTGTTGATATTATCAAAGTGCTCAAACACATCATCGCGAAATGATCTATCCCTCCATTGCTCTCCCTCTGTGATGGATGCTGTATGCTAACCTACGAGGGATTACCTCTGTTGTCGTTTCCCTCGGAGTGTCAGGAGAGGGGACCAGGAGGTGAAAATTAGAACGAAATATGGCAAGAAAATAAATCTTGGCCTATTTATTCCACTGAATTAAAGGGTAATCCTGTAACTTGGATGAGGCAGATGGAGTGAAATAAGGAAAGCGGGAGTGGCAAAGTGAGGGCGCTCGGGGGGGAGGGAGGCATGGGGTGTAGGAGAGTGTGCTATGTATTTATTCAGTCATACTGTGCATCTGTATTCTTCTAATGTTCCTCCTTTGGAATCACTTTTATTCAAATCCTAGACTCAGGAGACCGTCTCATGGAAGCATAGCAGGGAGGGATGGATGGATAGATGATGTGTGGATGGAGAGAGGTATGGAAAAAAAACAAAGCGGGAGCAGATACTCTCATTCAAACTTTGTTATTCGCTCAAAATGATGATTTGATAGAAAAGCAATGATGTGTGTGAGATTAGGACATCTGATTTTGAATGAAATACACTTTGTATGACACAAAAGAGTGGCTTTGTTTACGCATGAGGGTTTTTTTTGTTCTCAAGAAGAAAACCCAATTAACGTTCGGATGTTTACACGGCACAGAGGATTTATTGCACCGTATGTATGCTGCTGCATGGTGTGACCTTATAGCTCACTGCCCTGTTGTTACACTGCGGGGCCTGCTATCCCGTTAGAGACTGAAAAGCTTTGCTGAACACACTTTAGAGTTGAAGTTTAGGTTCAAATCCGTGTGTAAGCAAGCACAGAGGTGCAGTTAAGTTGCTAAATTAAAAAAAAAAAGGTATCAAAGGTAAAAGCAGATGGTTTAATTTTTATAGCCAGTGGGATTTTACCTACAAATGTAATGAAGTTAAAATGATAAATCTGATTTTGATAAACACTTATCTAAAAAAAGAACAAAAAACAAATACATTTAAAAATGTAATTTCTTACTAAAATGTATGAAATTAATTATGAACGTATTGTTTCCAATTATTATTCAGAATGTAATACTTACTGTAATATTAGTCTTTAGTCTAAATGTGCTAAAACTGAACCGTTAGTAAAACTTTGCCTTCCTGAGGAAGTTATTCAAAAGCCTTTTTCCTCTTTTACCAAACAATCTATCATGTCAAACACAAAAATTTCACATAGAAAGTGCTAAACTGAAAAGCAGAATCGTGCAGAACATGCTGCCGACTAATGGCGCCTCTTAAAATCCTAGTCTTCATAAAATATGGATGCCGCTCTTCTAAAAAGGTTAAGAATCAATGGTGTAAATTAATGATAGTAGGTGGTCCGACTAAGCCGTGTTAATGCCAGCTGTCGGTACCTGATGGTGTGGTTTCTCTGTAACATCTGCTGATGCTTTAAGTAGTACTACCATCATACTGTAATGTAACAACGAGAATATCACCAAATTATTTTGAGTACTCCTGTAGACAACACTGCCACTGATGCTTCTGCTTCCATTACCGTCATTGCTCCAATCACTCTGTGTAGTCAAGCCACATTAGATGAAATCATTTTTTAAATTAATTATCCATGCAGTCACATCCATTTTTCCATTGCTTGTCACGCTCACCTTTCCTTCCTCTATCCTTCATTTTGTCCCTCTCCTTCTGTCCACCCCTCTCTCCGCCTCTAGCTGCCTCAACCGTTCCAATCCAGTGTCTGGACGACGTGGAAAAGAACAACAACCACCCAGTTCCTCGGGCGTCAGTGCCTCGTCCCCCTAGTGCCCCCCCGCTCCCCTCGTGCTCTGGCCGTCCATGCCCCCCTATCACTGGCCCGCCGGGCTCCATTCTGCCAGGCAGTCTGGGGCAAGACTGCTGGTACAATGGGCCCTGGCCGTCCCAGAGCTGTTCAGGGGAGGCTCTGGTTGGGAGCGACACCTGCTCTGTCGTGCTGCCTCCGCCTCCCCTGAACCAGGCCTCTCTGGATGACAGCTCGCGGTCCTTCCCCAGTCCCCCCAAGCCCAGTGACGCCATGTTCTGGGAGGGATACTCAGCTGCCTCTAACTCCTCCTCCTCAATGGGAAACTGCAGTCCCAGGAGCCCTCCAAATACAGAGTGGGCCAAGCCCTACTAAGACGAACTTCGATGGGAGAACCAATGATAAAGAATTGGGTGGAAAATAAACGAATGGAAGAATGATTGAACTCTCCAACCCTGCCACATAGCTACCACCTAACCTGCCTTAAGTTGATGAGACCACCCCTCTAGGGTGAAATAGACTGGACCTACTGGTTGTGGGAAATAATTGAGGCCAGAAGAGGCCTTTTTGAGGTAAAGACTATAAACTCATTAATTCGCCATCTCTGCACACCGCATCGGTGAACATATCTTTGCAGAGGAAAAGCTGACGACGAGACGCTCAACAGGAGAAATAATTTGTCCATGTGTATGTATCCTTGTATTCACATGCATACGTGCGTGCAAGCATGCATACAAGCAGTTTAATTTGTGTGTGTGTGAAAGTGTGTGTATATATCTCTATCTTTCTATGTATGTATCTATCTATCAATCGATAGATGAATAATATATATAGATATATACATGCACATCAAAACAGTGTGCCTGTGTGTGCAGATCAGTATGTGGGCATCTTTGGCCTGCCTGTATCGGCATTTCAATCTCATCATAATAAACCTAATAGGGCTCAACGGGCCTCTCTCTCTCTCTCTCTCTCTCTCTCTCCATATACTGTGGCCAGTGACCACTGGAGCCACAGCATAGTACTAGAATTTGTATAGCTGTACTCCCTCCAATGCAAGTCTTTTTACATTTGATCGCTGTAAATTCTAAAAGGTATGGTGTCCCATGTTCGTGTCATGATCGTGTGAAGGACTTGTCTAGGTATGAGGACTTGATGTGCTTGTTTTTGTATTGTGACGGAGACAGACATACAGTAACTGTAGGATAATTGCAGATTATTGTTCCAAAGTTCAACAGCTACCAAATTAAATCTTTGACATTTTTTTTTTCTTCCCAAAATGACATTCATTGAAATCCTTGTGGATTCATATAAAAGTAGGCTGCCAGTCTAGCCAAGCTTACCCAGTCGATTTTTTTGAGAGTACGGCATTAAGATTATTTTGACGATTCAATAATGAGAAAGAAGTGGTAGTTTTAAATTAAAAATGTATTGCTTTCTGAAATAAACTGCTTAATCATCGCCTGTATTGGAAATAGTTAAACTGTTTATGGTTTCACACCGTAAGCCTCCTTAAGCCTGCCTGTTGTCACATATTCCATTCTCTCAGACCTGCTGTATTTCAAAAAATCCTTGTTTTCTTTTCCCAGATGTGAAGGTTCATGTAGAAATAAGGCTGTGCATTGTGTTCGTAGGCTTTCTGATTTTGAACGACGCATGGAATATGACCCCACACACTCCCCTGTATTTTGAAAATCAGATCGTTTGAAAATCACCTGAGGTTTCTGGATGTTTCAAACTTCTGCGCAGCCAGCGGTGATGTTAATCTTGCTTGCAGAGGAGTCAGATCATAATCTGAAGATCTGAATCTGTACAAAATAAACTATATAATGAGTAGACTACAAGATAACCAGAGGGAAGGGAATGTGCATATCTGTATAAATGTATATGGTGGCTTTCAGTACGCTGCCATACGTGGTTTTGCACTCCAGACCATGGGTTTAGTTTTCACTCCACTCCACCCTCAAAACTTCTGATGTGTTTAAGCTGCGATGGCGGCGAGACAACATTGTATTAACCTGAAGAAATGTGAGCTGTGACTTCAAATATAGGTGCACAAAGCACAAAGGCCCTTTGCTTGTTCAATTGATTTTGTTTTGCAATTTTCCTCTGTTTCATAACTGTGACCTTTTTGTTCTTAATTTTTAAGAAAGGTTATTTTACAGCAGTAGTTTCATACTTCTGTAAACAATTTGCAAACCGAAATGCAATGTACAGTAGATATGGATTATATTTTAGATTTACTGCACTTCAGACTGTTTGTAAATATGATCAAATAAATGAATGAAAGGAAGCAACTGTGTCAGGCTCCTCTGTCTCTTCCCAGGTTTTGAGGTTTAATTAAAAAAATATTTTAAACATGTCGGCAGCTCCCAGTCCACAGACGCGTTTTTAAAAAACCCTGTTTCCATTATAACGTTGAAACTATCCCTCAGTCTACTGTAAGAACAATGGTTTGAGTCATATGTCCATAAGTAAGTGTCTAACTTCATGCTCCAAGTTCTCTATGATGATAAACTGAATACAAGGCAACGAACACCAGCACATCCATGGATTACAACTTTAGAGCGAATTGAACTCACCAAAACAAGAGGTGAAAAACGCATGTTATTTACACAGACATCCTCTTACAGTAAGTCACTCACGCTGCCCTATTTAGTTCTTTGGACTTATGATTATTAAACAATATTATTAGAAATATAAAATGGTCAGATTATAAAGCAAAAGTACAATGACAACATGAACGTGGTTATTATTTAACAGTGGATGAACTGATTGAACCTTATTCATGACATTAATTAAGTTGTTGATTTGCTAGCCGACATTATGTGGTCTGCATCTGAATTAAAAATTTGACTCCAAAGAGATCAGGTAAAGTACTTGGTCATATCATTATAAGCTAGTCAAACTAACCAGGCTCCACTCAGACTGAGACCATCATCTCTGACCGTACTCAGCTCACCAGGTTAATTTGGTCCTTAACGGAGTGCGATTGCTGTGTTCATATCAACCCAAACAAAACAACCCGAGTCCCACCTGCTCCTGGTTTTGTAACATTAACCTTGGTGTGAAAGCAACATGGTCTTCAGCTTTCGAAAACTAATAAAATAAAGCTGAAATTCAAAATAAGTGTGAAAGTTCTTCCAACAATATAAAGATCACTAAATGAAAGTATATAAAAGTTATATGTAAAAGTAAATAAAAGTTGCAACAGACAACTGACAGAATATTTATTATTTACAAGGTCACATGAGCACACAAGAATCCTTCCCTTGGTTAAATACTGCACATCTCTAAGATATGCTGTACAACTCTCTTCAATTTCTTATTCAAATTATTTATAACCCAATGCATAAGTTCTTCCACAGGTGACTTCCAGCGCAAAGGCAACAGGATCAACTCTTAATTACCCCATGTGGCGTCATGACAAGCCATGACAAGAAAGGGGTGAAACTCACTTAACAACTGCACACCTCCAAAGTGCTGCATTCTTATAAAGATCTTCCTGGTGACTGTACTACACTGTTGATTCAGTCAACTTAGGGAAGATCATTTGTCTTTTTTGAAATTATACTGAACATTAAAAAGGGCATAGTTTTGATTATGTATCACTCTTGTACACCAATATACTTTCAGTCACTAATAAACCACACACTTTTTAGGCTTTATGAGTAATAATCTTGGCCATACCATCACCATGTTGGGTGTGCAGGACTTGATGCAGGCTCTGGGCAAAGTCTGAGGCTGTGCACCTTATATAATATGTTTGGTTACCATGTTGTATATTACATGCTGTTTGGAAGTTTTTGTTTCCTGTTCTTGGCTGGGATCCCTGTCCTCTCAAACTCCAGCTTCTCTTTGATGTACTCGCGCTTACACTCTTCATAAAACGCTGGGTCATTGTAGCTGGTGGGAGACAGAAGGTACAGTAGCGTCACTTATGAGCATACAGTGTGAGACTTCTGAGACTAAACAGTAAGTGACAGCAAGGGCAGAGAGGCAAAATGCAAAAGCTAGTGGTGGGATAACGCGTGGGAAGCCACCTTAACACTGAGTGTTAGAACAGCAAAAATACTCACTGTACTGTCAGACATTCCTTCAGGGCGGCATTCTCCTCCCGACACTTAAACACCATGAAGAAACCAGACTCTTTACAGCAGTGGTTGAAGGCTAGAAGGAGGTGAAGAAGAAGAATTACTCAAAAAGGGCAACAGGCTCAACATGTACAATGACCTTAGACATACATTTATTAATACAACCTGCTTTAAAATTAAAAGCCTACCTCTTACTTTGTACTGTGGGACCAAGAGTACAAGCACCGGCAAGAAAACAGGCAGGTACAAGTAAACCAAGATGGGTTTCATCTTCACAACAAGGAACTTGGGCTTAGTTCACGTTGCCAAGTCTCTTATCAAACTGAAAATCATGTTTCCTTGTTCATACAAGGACTGAATGTAACTGTAGTGGCCACAGAGTGGTTGTATCTGCAGCCACCGTGTTTCCACACTGCCCCTGTAACAGACATCCCACCATCCGCAAATATATACGCCGCACCTGTGCCTTCGAGAATTAAATATAGGCTATGGTTCACTGATCACAGTGCAAAATGAAACAGGGTTATTTACAACAGCTAAGCCAGAAGAGGCAGCCTTCCCACAAATCATTGGCTCCACTTTATTAGGGGTGCGAGATATTTTTGAAAATGAGTGCAAGCTAGTGCACATGTTGATGCTGTCTGAGCCATTTCAAGCATTTGATGCTTTATGTGAACACTGGGCATTTCACTGATAATCACAGTAATAGTCCCATCAGAATAAAAGTGTATGCACGTAACCAACTCGACCAACTGAGCCGATCGAAAGGATTTGCAATCGGACTGATCGATGTAAAAAGTGATGTTTCCAGTAAGAAGAAACGCCTGTTGATAACATTATAGCACAACTAAAAAAAAACGTAAAACAGAACGAATGTCATCTTCTTTCTTTTGCGAGGCTGCATTGGTGACACTGTGCCCTAGCTCGTGGCACGTGCCATGTTAAACATCCAAGGTCCTCACTGTAAACAAGGTGTTGAAACCCGAGTCTTCACCTTGTTAGCGAGCTCGTTCTCAAGGCTTTAATTAAAACCACCGCCGTCCCCTTTCAAATAACTGACATTATAATTACCTTTATCAGGGGCATCAGTATGGTTATCACACAGACACTTTCATCAGGATGCAGATGTGAAAAAAAAAAAAATAACTGCAAAACCAATTTAGAGAAGCAGAACACTGCGACTAATCTAATCAACAAACGCCTCATCCCTGTCCCATGGCACTAATAGAGGCTGCCGAGGGCCGCCTTCCTGATCGCACATCAGCAGTTACACCAAAGGCAAATATATGACTCTAGTTTTATGTCAGAAGAGGCCCTTCTAAAGAAAAGTGTGATGCCACCTTCTCTTTACGCCGTTTGGTTTGCCATTTTTAAAGATGCAGAAGTGCAGTTTGGCAGTTAGAAAGCAGAAGCAAGGGCTCTGAACATTTAGGGAGATTTGGAGCATTAGAGGAAGATGCAAGGTGTGACCCCCTAATACGCAATTAGCTGTAACAGAAAGATGTTGTACAGGCTTAATGAATTCCAAATAATGAAATGAATTTATTTTTATTTTTTTTACCCAAGATTTTAGATTTCAGGTTTGCAGACACAAACCCAATTATTTTTCTACATATCAAAGTCTCATGAAAGTAATTGTTAATTGAGTGTGTGGGTTGTTCAAATGAATCATCATTGTAGTAGGAAATATCGTGTCAGGTAAAACTACAAAGATGTTTTGTACAGGTCAGTAGTACTTGTCTAGTTGAACAACAAAGCCAACAGCATGCCACCGTGGGGTGTGTGGGGCCATATCTGCAGAGACAGATAACACAGGAAAACATACTTCTAGATTGAGTGTTTTTTTTTCACTTTTCTTTGTAAATCACAATCATAGACACACACACACACAGGAGCCCAGTGCAGACACACACATACAGAACGAGATGATAGAGGGCGGGGGATGAAGGTGTGAAAATGAGTGGGACGAAGAGGCTTGTATGTGAGGGGGGTTTCCACTACCCACACAGTCACTGTCTGTCCCATCACTTCGGGCTGCATGTGCACTGTCTCCCCCGAGTGAGCAGTACACACTGGTTTAATACAGGCTGTCATCAGATTTCTACAAACCACATAACCTAGTCACTATCTGGCTGATGTGTCGCTGCAGTAGACTCATGGCATACGTGAGCAAATGTGCAGCCACCATTTCCATGCACATGTAGTAGAAACTGCTGCCATGCCAATCAGCCCGCTCCTCAAAACAGAGAAAATAAAAGGACTCGAGAAGCAGGTGCTCAAGGCGAAAGGTCAAGTAACAGGAACAGGAAAAGTAAAAGAAATTCCTTCGAAGGGAAACATCAAAAACAAACAGATGCAGTGTCAAGATATGACAACACCGTAAGAAGTTACGGTTTGAAAAACAATTTGTTTTTATTGCCTAATAAAAGCTCTGAAGAATTATTTCTTTTTCATAGAAGCATTGAGTTTCGTTTGGAGAAGAATGTCAGTAGATCCAAAAATTTTCAAGAGCCCTGATTGTATTTTCTACTGCCAGTTGGAAAATCATCAAATGCTAAAATGAAACTGTTTCATCAGCATTACTAAATTAACAGCACCTCAGATTAGAGCCCACATAAATGATTCATATAAAGTGTCAGACTTATCTCAACATCAACTGTTCAGAGTTGAGTACATAAGTGAATCAGGCCTTCATACTCAAATTGCTGCCAAGAAACCACTACTGGCCAAGAACAAGAACAAAAGGAGAACTGCTATGTCCAGGAAACACAAGGAATGGACATTAGACCAATGGAAATCTGAACTCGGGTCTGATGAGTCCAAATTTGAGATTTCCACTCAAAATGGATGTGTGAGACATGGAAAAAAAACTGAGTGAATGGTTTCTGCATGTGTGGTTCTCACCATGAAGCATGCAGGAGGAGGTGTGATAATGTGGGGGTGCTTCACTGGAGACCCTGTTGGTGATTAATTAAAAATTCTAGGCCCACTTAACCAGCATGGCTGCCACAGCAGTGACATGCCATCATTTGTGGTTAATGGGACCAAAAAGACCCCAAAAACATGTCCAAGCTATTTAAGGGTTGTGTAAGGGCTATTTGATGGAGAAGAAGAATGATGGAGTGATAGAAGCAGTTTGTGATGAGACGGACCGCTGAGAGTAGGAAAGGCAGGCAACAAGTGCTAAACACTTCTAGGAACTCCTTCAAGACCGCTGGAAAACCATTCCAGGTGAGTATCTTATGAAGCTGCATGACAGAATGCAACAAGTGTGCAAAGCTGTCATCAAAGCAAAATGTGGCTAAAATGTGAAGAATCTAAAATGCAAACATATTCTGGTTGCTGAACACTTTTTTTGTTCACTATATGATGCCATATGGCAATCTTTTCTACATCATAGTCTTAATGTCTTCACTTCAAAAATTATAAAAGTAAATAAAAAACATTGAACTGGTACTGTATACAATGCCCAAGTTGTATGGTGGTATGTTCACTTTTGACTTTGTCATTGACAGTTGATAGAAAATCCAAATACTGAAATAATGAGGGTTAATTTTCTAGAGTTAATGTCAGTGTCACAGTCATGTAGATTTTTAGGGGGCATCTTTTTCACTGCAGACATTTTGTTTGACACAGTAGGGGAAGCCGGGGTGAAATTAATAATGGCTCACTTTCATTGAAGGGTTTCATAACACTTCACTCAATTATGAACTAGTATTCATAACTCCCTATGTTGAACGATGCAATCTATAAAACTTCAACCCAACTGTCACTGCATGGTGCATACAATGAAATTCATATCAGTATTAGGGCTGGGCAATAAAACGACAACGATATATATCATGATAGACACGTGGTCGATATCAATAGAAAATACGTTCGATAACATGTTCGATAATTACACTTGAACTGTGTTAGAGAAAAACAGGAAGAAAACCCTGAGCCAGAACGCTTGTCTCTCTTGATTAGTAGTGTAAGAGTTTGTTTATCTGGCGGACGATTGAGTGGCTGCCTACTCGGTTAATCAGGGATCCACGAGCAGCAGTTATGAGTCGATTAAGTTTCGTTTCTCAGCGTATTGTTTACTGGTCAAGTCGGGTAGTACGTTTTGTTTCTCTGCCGAGTGAGATGTAAGATGTTTAAATAGTGCCATTTATTGATTATCAATCAAACGTGGTAGGACTCAACTGAACCAGCTCTGGTGTTAGTATGTATCAAAGTAATACACAGTAAATAGAAATTTACATCGTAACGAGATAAACAAGGTTACTCACTTCATAATTCTTCATAAACGTGTAGTGGAAAGTGGTCAAATGACAAAACAATAGTGAACTAGAACAGGACATCTAAACTAATTTAAGAACTTTGCTTAAGTGACCGTAAAGATGGTGTTTGGTTTTAATCAAACGAGAGTGGTCCTGCATTTTTTAACTAGTTTTACTGAGCAGACACAGCATTACCACATTATCTAAAGGTAGTTGCATTACACTTAATGTACACTGCCTGGCAAACATAAAACTCGCCACCTGGATTTAATTAACAAGTAGATACGAGCCTCCTATTGGATGGTTACTGCACTGGTGATTGTTTGAGAAGGATAAAATCATTGGCATGCATCAAGCAGAGAAAACATCTAATGAGATCGTAGAAAGTACTATAATTGTCTGAAGAGCTGTCCAACGCATTATTAAAAACTGGAAGCATAGTGGGGAATCATTGTATCGTGGAGTATTTTCTTCTCTGGTGGCATGGGCATATTCCAAGATTGCAAAGGATTCACTGGGCTTGAATTGTGAAAAAGGCATTCAGGAAGCATGAAGCAACGCCACAGACAATGCGTGCTGTAGTCAAAGCTAAAGGCCGTCCAACTAAATATGAAAGTGTGTGAATCTTGTTTTTGGTGGAAACTCTTTTTTTGGGCCAGGCACTGTATGTTGTGCTGTTGTAGAAGTTTTTTCAATGTCAATATCATTAATTTACATGTGCTTTTCTTATTGTGACAAGTGGAAATGAACTTTTGCTGAGAGTAGATTACTGGGTTGGACACTGAAACTGGGTTGAGAGGACAGAAGTCAGTCCCTCACCCACAGATTCACGTTACACACCTTCCACCTTCTCGACACAGCGCTCCTTGGCTTTCTCCCTCATCATCTTGGGGATGAGCACGTCCTTCTCCACATGCCTCAGCGGAATTTCTTCTTACGAGGAAAGACAAGGAGACAGGGAAACCGTCACAATACTGATCACCACCACCATCATCATTATCCGGCACCGTTTCTCAATTAGCTATGCGGAGACACGTTTCTTCTTCAACTCTTCACCTTCAAATACATAAACACATCATTACTATCACCAAAACAGAGTCCAGGGCAACTATGACGTTTAAACTTGGACAATTAAGGGAGGTGCTAGACACAGAACCACGCTCAAATATTCACAATTTACTTCACAGTAGCTCACTTAGCTAACGTTACCATAGCTACACGAGTTCCCATTACGTTGCCCATAAAGACTGCTCTCCGCTGAATGCTAACGTTAACGGTAGTCCGTGAGGGGCACGAAACGCATTCAAGACAGCAGAAATGTTTAATACCTGCGTGTGTTGCCTCCATTGCGGCTGTGTTTCTCAAACCATTACAAAACTCAACCAATGTGACCTATCTTACGAGCGTCCAAAACACTTCCGCTGACGTATTTAGGCGACGAGGCTGAAAGGAAACAAAAACTACAAATCCCAGAGTCGCATACAAACACGCGCGCATAATCATAACACTTCAGTGCGCCAGCCCAGCGACTATGACAATGATTATGCAATACTACTACTACTTGCAATTATAATTTTTCTTTAGACTTAGTTCCAATAGCATACAGAAAGTACAGCTAAGAACTGCATTATAAAGCAATCAGCCACAACATTAAGACCACCAACCAGGGAAGTGAATATTGTTGCTCTCATTAAATTCTTCAGGATTAAATTTGGCTCTTGGATTTAAGTGGATGTCTCTCTCACACACACACACACACAAATACATGATTCATCAGATCAGGCCACCTTCTTTTGGTGGTGGACGGGTTTGCAGCTATACAGGCGCACAAAAAAAAACATGCAGCTATTCTGTTTAACTGGATCACACAGGCCAGCTTTCACTCTCACTCTCTCATGTATTAATGAACCTATGACTCTATGGCCTATGTCACCAGATGAACCCTTTTCCTGCCTTGGACCACTTTTGATAGATGATCACTGCAGGCGAGGAACACTCCACAAGAGCACCAGTTTTGGTCATCCAGCAATCACAATTCTGTTCATGTCATAGTTGCTCAAATCTGCCCATTTGTCCATTTTTCCCAGCTTCTAACATAAACTTTGAGGACAAAATGTTTACTTGTTGCGTGATATATCCAGACCAACTGACTGGTACCAAGATTTTGAGGGAGTTGGTGTATTTACCTGAATGTTGATTATGACCAGTTGATCGTAAGTTCTCTGTATCAGAGCCAAGAAAGGAGGGACACTTAATTAAAAATCATTTAATTCTCATTCCTATTAATAATGACTATGACATGGCTGCATTCTATTCAGCTGCTTACGTTTCAGGTTCTTACTGTTGAATAGAACAAAGCCACAGTTAATATTATTGGTAACACCGTATCTTTTTCATGTGTCAGGCCTATATGCCTATGCCAACATGTCATGTAGGAAAAGCAAACTCAGTATTTTAACCGATTGTAAAAATACATAAATTGGTTTAACTAAATGTACCAGTTGGTATGCTATTATGCCTTCATTGTGAAATAAACTAACAGTCAGAGTCTGTTCATTAAGTACACCAGTAAAATCAAATGCGTTCTAATATGACACTCATGCAATAAAACCTCATCTTCACGACTGTTGTAATGTTCAGTTCATGTGGAAATGACGTCAAAAAGGTATGACCATTTTGGACTTTTTTCTGGTAATAAGCCAAAATGGGCTTGTCAAAATAATGGAAACATGTACGGCACAAAAATTCAAAAGCACTACACAAACAGCAGCCTCCAAACTTAAAACACAGTTGAATCAACAATCACTGAATACCTACCTGAAGCTAAGACTCTTAAATTAGAATTTATGTTCATTACTGTACCAAATGAAATGCCAAAGCTTCGAACAATACAGACAACTTTTACTGTATTTTTGTATCTAGAGCTTTGCAGGATTTGATATGTGAATGTTTAAGTTGAAGATCTTTCTTTTTTTTTATGAAAACTGTTTGTGGTACATTCTGATGCAAAATGATGCACAATTGTTGAAATGATGGTAAAATGGCAGAAAAGTATGTCGACATCCAACCGCAGTGTACCTGAACCTGAACCACAGACTGCATGTTGAGCACAGTAAGCCTGACCACAGTCAGCTGTGTGGCGGACCGGCTGTCTAGATCCCATGCAAAGAGGCCCCACCTGTTCAATCAAAGAGACAGGTAGACACTCATAAGCGCAGACGCACACCTTGAAGCAAAAGGCATATTTTCACACATACAGTTACACTTTAGACTATGACACAGGTGTAAGCAACCCACCTCCACATCCAAACCACACACACACCCAGTGCGCCTTGACAACTCACACTCACCCACACACCACCAGAGGGGATAGAGTGAATCTCTTGCCTGTCTGCCTAAAGTTCTCACAGCACTCTGACCTTACAATGCTAAAGCTGACACTCACCTCTGTGGAGGAGCGCATTCTTTTCATCTGAAAATCAAAGGTCAGAAAGAACAGGAAGAAAAAAAAGACCCCAATAACAAACAAAGACCACAGGCCATCACCTGTCTGCACTGCACGTGCTGTTTTGTTTACCCCGGCCTTAGACACATAGACAGATGGATGCGCACATCTCCAAGCGCAGACAGCACACTCTTATGTTTCCATCCCTCCTGACACCAGGTGGGCATCTGCAGATTTTATTATCTGCAGATCTCTCCAAAATGCTGCACTAGCCAAATTTTCACAACAGGGCCAAATGGAGCTCATGCGAATGATTGCACAGCCACTGAACCAGACCTGATAAAAACGATATTTTATTATCGCTTGAATACTTGACAAAACTTTCCTCCTGCAAATAAAATGTATTAAATGCATATAATGTATATAATAAATCTAATGGAAGTACCTCGCACAGGCAATGGTGACAAAAATGTACAAAATTATAAAGAAGCAATAAAGGCAACATATTGAAAAATAAAATCTAATTATTCAATGATGCAGATGTTTTTTTAAGAGACATTTCTTACTTAACATCACAAATTACAATTCACAAACTGACACATGATCAGAATTTGTCACCAAAGTGCTGTGAACAAATTAAAGCCGTAATTTTAGTTGAATGGATGTAAAGAATCTCCACATTTCAATATGTAGGCCCAAGCTTTTTTAGTTGTAAATCAGATTTAATCAAAGAAGACGTCTCTTACATTACTTTTGACCTAAATGTCAGTAAAAAGACAACAAGTATGCAGAAACCGCAGATGATTATTTGTCACCTGTTCAAACGTTCTTGTAGGCTGTAAAAAACAACAACAAAAAAAAACAACAAAGAAAGAAAGCAAGTTGTACTTGTGAAAAAACTTTTACTCACCTACCTCCGCACTTGTTGTGCACCACAGTTCTTGCTTCCACTTTTCGTGAGAATTTTGTTGATTGCTCAGCCTACTAATCTGCATTTACTGCATGTGAAAATATGCTTTGTGCAACAGATAACAAGTCAGCTTTAATGGCAGGACCTCAAGTGTTTGTTCCATTCAGATGTTCTTCTCCTTTTCTAAGACAGATGACTACAAATCTGTTTAAGACATTCTTATAAATTTTATGTTTGTGGAATATAAAAAAAAGAAAAAAGAAAAAAGAGACAATGTAATACAGAAACTAAACCCAGATCACGTCCATTTGGCTCTATAGTGGGAAGTGCTCACTACCCCCGGGCAGCATGCTGGCTGATATGGCAGGGGCACGGGCTCCCAACACTGATCCAATATTACCCGAGCAGCAGGGCCCCGTGAACCTGGCAGAAGGAGGTTAGCGAAGTTAAACCCTCTTACTACATGCCTCACTGCTCAGGGCCAACCACCAGCTCCTCCAACTGTCCACTGACGGCCGTAAAACAAGGCCCCTGTCAGAGAATGTTAAAGGGTCGCCGTCACTGACAGCTCATCCACTTGTGAGTCTTGAGAAGAAAAAAAAAAAGATTTAAGGATCTTACTTAGAAAACCCTGACAAACAACAGAGTCCATATTTACTGCAACATATTAGATATGGCTCTTCAAAGGGAGCTGGATCTTGTGGATCTGACTCATTTTGATATTTATTTATTTTTAAGATGCCAACCTGGTTATAACTTATTATCTTCAAAATAAACATTGTGAAAGTAATATTTGGATCAGAATCATCCACATTTAGACATCCTACCAATATATATTCTCTTTGTGGCATATCGGAGCCTATTTATCCATGAATAGAACCCAAGTCCACTGCTCACCGCTATATCTCCGTCACCACACCGCCTCAATGAAAAGAAGGAGATCCTGTGTGCATCTGTGTAAAACGCAGTAAAAAAAAAAGAAAAAGAAAAAGATAGAATGATTCACAACTGCAGCTCAGTTCCCATCACTTGCTTTAAAGAGCCTTTCAATAGATTCGGTTCGTTTATGAACGTCACATCTCCGCAACAAATATTAAAAGAGAGCTTAAGATGTGCTACACCAGAAAATGTTCAACAACAAAAACTGAATTGTAAAAGTAATGATGATGAGCGGAACGCTCAATCCAGAGTGTCTCCTTTTCTCAGCGGCACAGAGCCCCAGCAAGAAGGAGGAGGTGTGTTCTGATCTCCTCATCTGCTGTGCTGCCCGCGTCCCCACTCCTCCGCCATTGCTCAGCCGGCAGATGGGGTGTGGAGATGAGATTTTAGAGAGTGTTTAAGCCCAAGCTACGGGGAGCCTCTTCAGGGTCGATGGAGAGCAGATAATCCAACGGCTCGGGTGAGGGGATTACAAACCTACAGGCAGACCTCCGCTGCTGAGGCCTGCTGCGGGCCACCTTCTTCAGGTCACTCCTGTGACACTTGGCTGTGGCAGTTGTCAGCTATGATGATGTTAGAAGGAGTTCCGGCTTGAGGTCTTTCCACGCTGCTGAGAATAATCTATTGCACTCAAGATTGTAATATTTTTTTTATTTTTACACCTTTTACCTCAACCGTATATGTAGCAAAAACAAATGACCAACACATGTTTCTTGACAGTGTGCTCTGTCTCATCTGATACAACTATGGAGCATTAGTGACATATCGAAGACTAAATTACCGTGAAATGTATAGTTAAAAAGCATACAATCCAAACAGCCATTAGGTTAAATAATATAGGAAATAACATTGTAGTCCTGCATTCATCTTCTTATAATAAAGTTCTATTGTGATATTTAAATGATCCTGAAAGGATATTTGCTTACCCTGGCTCTGGTCTCGTTGGCACCACCCGAGCAATGTCAGGATGCATTTCCTCTCAAGCAAGTGAAGGGGTCTGCCACTGTGCCACAATCTGCACCCGCTTCTCAGGCAGGCTAAACCCTTTGACACCACAGTTTTTAATTAAAATTACATTAGGAGTAATCAGCCGGAAGAGTTGGGGATGGAGGTCAGAGGGATCGAGGGAGGGGCAGGTGAACGGAGGAAGGGTTAGGATGGAAGTAAGAGAAACCCTAAACCTGTGATCTCTGCTGCCGGGTCAGGTCAGAACCGCCTGCTCATCTGGTGGCTTTTTTTTTTCTTTTCTCTTGATCAAATGCACATTTAAAAAATAAATAAATAAAAATGTGGATTAGGACCACCCAGTGGCGCACATCACATATATGATATGATAGACTCATCAGGATACATTAAATCATTAAAGCAGGGAAAAGTTTGCTCACATATTATGCTTCAGTGCCGCTAAAATATTTTTGAGAGGAGGCACATCTGGCTTTCTCACTGCATCTCTAAAAGGGGAAGACCAAATGTTAATATGACTTCCCTCTCCCCGGAAACAGGAGAGTTCTGAAGAGAGAAGGATACAAAGGACCCCATTCGTTCTCACTTGAGGAGCTCTTGCCAAGATAATTATAAGCTTTATGACAGCACACAGCAAAAAGTAGAAGAAACGCACCGAAAGAATGGATAGACAGGAGAAGAAAATTACTTTTCCCCTCTGCCTTCGCTTTATGCCTCCTTTAACAAGAGACGAGACGCCAGTGGATGGAGGAGGCCTTCTTCAGGAGGCGTCCTGTGGCTTTTTGCGGTGAGGCAAAGAGGTACGAGGGACAGCCCTTCTTGTGTTTCTCTCGTTCATTAAGGCAGCACACCTTTGACCATTCCACAATGATCAAAGTTTTCCCTCATTACACGGTCCATCCTGATGAAAAGATGAAGAGGACAAGGACAGGGAGGAGAACAGAAAAGAAGACCATACCATTTGAATAGGAGTTTGGTATAGAATCCACTAGCACTAAACAACACCAAAGAGAACATCTTGTCTTTTGATCAAGTTTTTTCTTCGTCTCTCTTCCCTTTCTCTGTCCTTTTCCTCCCCCCAGAATATGATCCTCTGGGCTTCTGTACCCACATCGCCTACACCGCGCTGAGTGTCTGAATGCAGTTAATTATCTAAAAGGAAAAGTTTGTACCTGTTGAAAAGCTATCCTTGGTTGCTTGGCTTGTTAATGGCAACAAAAAGCAGCCATAGCGGACGGTCAGAGGACACCACATGCTGTGGAGAGCCTTTCAGACATGTCCCTAATAAGAATGCAGTGGTGAGAGCTCCTCTGAATGCACGCAGGGGGAGAGGAAGATAGGGTAGGAAGGAGAAAAGAAAAGAAAGGGGGGAAAAAAAACATCTTTTACCTCTCCATCTATAATTACTCCAAATGAAGAATAGGCTGAAGAAATGGCCGGGGAGACTTTCCATTATGACAGGAAAAAAAAAACCCATCAAGTAGAGAAGGCAAAGCACAAGATCGATAGTTTTTTAATGGATGGAAGAAAGAGAAGTTTTTGTAACATCTCAGAAGTAACCATCTACGTGACCCAGCGTGCGTGTGTGTGTGCTTATGTGGAAGTAAAATTACATTTGTGACTTCTAAATGCACATAAGCACCGTCCAGACTCTACAAAGAGCGCCATTATGTCAGTCCTATAGTCGATATGTTTCAGTAGCCATGTTACAGATGCAGTTTCAATTTTTGTTTACCTGCACGCAACTTCTTCAGGAGCTATAATACCATGTGTAGCCATAATCTTCTAAACCACCTTTTATTTAGTCATTTCAATTTTAGAAATTCAAATAAATACCCGAGACAAGAGGGCTGCCTCATCTCACCTCCACTGTTGGCGTCAGCGAGAGACATCAGAGAGTTGTTCGTCCGTTGAACCAGTAGCGATCTGCGAGGGTGTGGCCCCTCGACCTGGAAGGAAGTATCATCTTGCGCTGTCAATGGCCTGTAAATGTTTTTTCACACTTGCACGGGGAGAGTCATGTGTGGTGAGGCTTTCGGCGGGGTCAAGCTTGGCACCCAGCATTCATCTTGTCATCAGGCTCTTCACACCTTATAATAATACACAAATGCATGTACACACACGCAGCGACACACACAATGCGATTAACGTGTTGCACAAAGCAGAAATGTGTACACAACAGTGGATGCAAGTGTTAGGTTTGAGATCTGGTTCCACATTATTAAGACACAAATCAAGTAAACCTCAAGTTAAAGATTTTTGACTTGCTGTGGTAGGAATTGTCTAATTAAGTGAAAACCAAAACCTGCCAATTCAAAGAGTAGACTCACAGTGGGCACAACAATATGGAAACTCAAACCCAAAATGTACCTTTTCTCTTGTTGCCTAATATGCCCAGCTGTTGTGCCACTTTGAACAGGCTGTTGTGGGGGTTTTATTTGTCAAAGCTCCTCTCCCAGAAGGTGAATGTTTGTGAGCAATTGACAACGCTTTTATAGGATCAGTAGGTGTGTGTAAGTCCGTAATAAGTTACACTAAAAATGGTGAAAAATACACCTGGCGAAAGATGATGCAAATCCTAAAAAGCAGTATGTTTATTCAATATGGATTCAGTGTTCTCATGTGTATGTGTGCATCACAAGAGGACGAGTGAGGGGGTACGGAAGAACACGGGCCTCACACAGGGGGTAGGTGCTAAAATATACAGTGAGAAAAACTCAGTGAGAAAGTGACAGCTGAACAATAGAATGGAATGGGAGGGGTATGGAGGGGTTGTGTAGACAATCTATTTTTACTATCAGTTTCATAAGAAACCTCATGTATGGTATGAAATAAATATTTGTGAAATGTTTTCATTTCTCTTTCCCCCCCCCCCCCCTTTTTGAACCGAGTGCATGCTGACAGTGATGCATGTTGTATGGCCTTCGCAAAATTGACACTGACATTGCCAATTTTTTGGGCAACATTTCCTCCTTCTGCTCCACGTTGCCCTGCCACTTTCTCCTGATTAACTCCTAGCGCTGCTAAAGAAAGGCGTACATGCACAGCACAACACACACAAATGCACAGCGCAGGGAGCAAGGAAGCAGCCTCTCAATTATCAACCTCTCCTCGCTGCTCTCAACACCTCGTGTTTCTCTGTTAATGACTGGATTAAAGCGCTGATTAAGATGCACTTAACCCATAAACAGCAGTTCTCATTCACATGCCATCGAAAAAGCAAATTAAAGCGAGACCAAACCTTAGTTAAGACATAGGTCAGGGGCTTTGTGATTGAGGGGGGAACAGGGATGTGTGTGTCGTCCTGTTTTGGGTCACTACATAAATGTGGTATGATGTGATTCTGGGGTGATAATACTTTACTTCAGTTGAGAGGTGCAATACTTTTTTTTAAAAACCCTTTTTGGGATAAAAATACCTGATTAAAGTGAAGCATAAAAGTCACAAAATAGGTCAGGAAGTGAGAATACATTGTAAAAATGTTGCTGTTTGTAAATTCTGCATAATATTCTACAAATAAATAATTTACATCACACTTTTACTTGATTTGGTCTTAGAGTGTGCGTTGTGGGGTTATTCTTTATTTTGTGATGAGCATTGCATAGATCTTTTTTTTTCAGTTTTCATGTTTTATTGTGTCATCTGGAATATGACAAAATCCTACATTTGGATTCATTGAGAGGAACGTTAACACAGTAAAGGTGGATAAAAACATCTAGAAATCAATAGGTTTACTTCTGTTTACTTGATCTTTCATCGTGGTAAACAAGGGATTCTAAGTTACAGAGACAGTTGCCTTCCTGGCGGTTACCAATTCAGCGGGGCATTTCTCCTTCCAAACTTCTAAACAAAGCCGATTAATTAACTCTCAGGCTTATACCTCTGAACCATAAAGAGCTCACAAATTACCTTGGGGGGAAGTGATTACAACCATGGAAAACAATAAATCAATCAATGAATCTAATGAAGCCTGCGTGCCGTCGCTCATATCTCGCTGTTACTCTCAGTCATCTGTGGAATAACAATGGGAGAGGAGAGGATCATAGTTAAATTGTTAATCACAATGTGATACCACAGTCAGCAGATTCCCCATATGAGAAACGCAGGCTCGGGGTCCTGCCTGCCTGATATGAGGGGGACATAACGCAGAAAATATTCTTTCCGCCCCACTGGACAGAGAGGGACGAGTTACTCAACAATACATTCATTCATTCATTCATTTGTTTTCTTTTCTGTGTGTTTTTATTTTGTGCTTATTATATTGTTAATATAATACTGTGCAGGGAAAAAAAAGGGGCCAAGCATAATGTGAAACTTTGTACAATTCAGTGATGGAGACACACCCTCAACTAAATCCCATCCTTTTCTTATAAGTGCATTATAGCTATAGGAGAAAGGGAACCTACTATATATATTGCAATATTATTCATTCACTCATTTATCTTCTGTACCTGCTTATTCCTGTTAAGGGTCACAAGGTCCTCTGGAGCCTATCCCAGCTGTCATCGGATGAGAGGTGGGGGTACACCCTAGACAGGTCGCCAGTCAATCGCAGGGCCTGGAATATTATACTGTTTTATATTTGTTATGTCTCAAAGCTACAGTATGGTGTGGAACCTTCGCCTCCTTCTGCTGGCAGTGAATTTAACTGATGTGCACCTATGACGTACTGTTGTCAGCCCCGTCTCTTCTTTCAGGGCTCTAATGGGTAAAGCCACAGCACTGGTAAACCTCTTCTTTTTCATCAGGAGCATTGAAAACATTTCTTGTGTGCTTCTTAGCTTCTGTTTGAGGCTTCATACATAGAACTGTGGTTACATTTGTAACTGCCTTCTTCTTTTTCCATACGCCGTCTTTGCCGCTATGGTTGCAACAATTATTGCTGACTGACATACAACATATTTGTGCACCAGCGCAAGAATGTCACCACAGACATCAGATTTTAAACTCCAGTATGCTGCAAAATACAGAGAATCACTAGGCATAATAAGGCTTAACGCTTAAATGTAACGGTTGAATAATCTACTGTCCTTTAATTGTCCAGGATCACATGTCTACTAGAGGCAGCTTGAGTGCTCAATAGTCAATAAATGAAGCAAAGGCTACATTAGAAGTCGTCCGATTTCAGATTCTCCAACTTTTTCATTCACAGGATGTGAAAAGCATTTTGAAGGCGTATTTGCATCACTTGTCACTTGTTTTATCAATTTTAAATTCAACACCGTTGCTCAGGATCAGCTCAGCTTCATGAAGGCAATATCTCAATATCAATATCGCTTTGACTGTGACCCGAGATCAAGTTGAGGCTGTCTTTTGGGGCTGCTGACATTGACAGATTGGTGGGCAGAAACTCTTAACAGTACAGATTGGGTGATAATAATGAGGGAGTGCTCTAAACAGGACTTAATTGGCACTGGGAAGCGATTTCAAGAACTTCACATCAGATAAGTGATTTTGGAAGTCAAGGGTCTTGGCTGAGAAAAGCTGCTTGGAATATGATCTCTAGTGTGAAGTTGTGATTGGGGTGAACTGGCGAGGGCATACACTTCTTATGGTAAGTGAAATGATAGGCTTTTCTGTAATAAATACAAACAGTAAAATACAAGAAATTTTACATTTAGTTTGGATAGATTCCAGATAATACTGAACAATATGGCTGCACAAACCTGGCCTTTGTTGAATGTCAGCGCAAGAGCTTTCACAGTATCACTATGAAGTTGTTACAACTGTTGCTCCACTAGTGACTCACAATGGATTGTGATACCTCAGAATACCAATGTGGTTCCTGTGTTTCATCAAATTAGAGACGCTAAAAGAACGAGTCCATTCACAAATACCCTCAACAACATTGCATTACCATAACTCTGCTTTCTTGGCTGGGTCTTTTCTGTAAAAACACTTCCTTAATCTTAATGGGACTAATTGGTGAATAAAGGTTAAATAAATAGAACTTTAGCCACCTCCTTTATTTGAAAAGAGATATTCAGAGAGATTGCCTTCCAGTATAAAGTCATGCAAACAGGATCTCATTAGCAAATGCAAATGAGAAAACACCAAATCTTCACAGAGAGGCAGAAGTGTATCTCCGTGGGATAGCTGGAACATGACAGGTCTCCAACCGCCCCCACGCTGAGCACCAAATGTGATGGTCCGCTCCTGCTGCTACTCTTAACAGGATGTAGGACCAAACCATAGATGTAAGGATAGGGGGAGAAAAGGAAGCTGGTCGCTGAAGGCCCTCACCTTCTGCCTTTTGATGCCCGACCATAAAAACTCACTGCTAACTATTAGTTTGGTATTTATCAGTGTTATCTATTACAATCTATATGAGTCTGCATCATTTATAGTTAAGATGTAATATATACAATTTATGCTGATATATATTTTTGTACAAGTCTATAAGTTTACGTGGGAACATCAAAGTTTTCTTTGGATCTGGCAAGAAAAAGTTTGCACAAATGTTCTTATTCAGTGGTAACTCATTAAAAAAAGGTAGTAAAAGATGAGTTGTAAAAATTTTAATTAGAGAAGTTCATGTATTGGCTTTCTATTACTACAAAACTTCTCATATGTAAATTAGATCACATAAGGGGGAGAACATATTTGTGGTTTCATGTATGATCTGCGAAAAAAGATGATCAGTTGAAGAGGGCAGAAAGCTGAGATCGCATTCAAATAACGTGCTAATTAATTTGGTTTGTATGTCTGTAAATTGTCGAGAGGGCATTTCCCAGGAAGTGAGAACGGCAGGCGCTCCAAGCCAATCAGATCTCTCTTCTGAGAGCGTGCCTGTCGTGACATCACAAGCTGCGGTGAGCAGAGTTCCTGCCATGGCCTCAGACCAACAGACCTTCTGCTGCCGGCAGGGCGGCAGTGGCCTAGGGCAGGGCAGCGATGGCCAGGTCACCAGCTTTTTCCTCCTGCCTGGCATGAGCACTGCGGGAGGGGGTAACCGGCAGGATGGCAAGATGTCAGAAACAGCCCTTTAGACGTGTCAAAAAGCAGGCACAGCTAGGGGAAGCTGTTCATTGAGCGTGGCAGATAGAAGAGTGAGGCCATTCCACAAACTGGCTGTCCAATTTTTGCCCATATAAGTGTTTTTTGGTCAGCTAGAAAATATTGACTGTTCTCATGAAGACCATGAAAAAAAAAATAGATTGCAAACTATGAAAGATAAAGATTCAGTCTGGACATCTTTAAAAAAATATAAATACTATGAGGTGAAACTGAAACTAGTGTAAAAGTAAAACAATACTGGGACACTATAAACAGAATATGCAGAACATTAGGACCGTAGATATCAAAGTGTAGGCTAGTTATAAATCTGCCATACATGCACATACATGTTAAACTATAGGTTTAAGGTGAGCACAGACGAATCGTCACCCTTCACCAAACAAATGTGAAAGCCGCCTTCCTGTGTCAAACATGGCACTGACATCACTCTCGGTTGGTGAAAGTTAGAAAACAATCCGAATGAACAAGATCTTCACGTAGAGGTCTGAAGAGAAGCCAAAGTGTCAATGAGTGTGCAAGTCCCTGCACTCCTGGGACAAACAGAATCTTATTTAGAAACTTTTTTTTTGAGACTCTCACTTCTGACTCATAGGTTTTACCATCATAGCAGCCGATCATGTGTGTTCGGGTGGCAGATGGATTGCGTGCTAAATAAAGAAAGTTTTTTCTGAGATATAGTAGCCTACCAAGATTCAGGAAAGAACAATGGTGTGAATAAGTCACAGTTGGCAAAGGGGGAAACGGGCAAGCAGGGGAAAATACTTGTAGTACAAACTTATTTTAGGCTCACCGAAACCACATGTGCACACCAAGATCTCTGAATTCCTGTCTATATTCATGAGTTCCTGAAACACTCAAACAACTCTTTTGGTCTATCAGGGCAATCACCAGAAGTGTATTAGCTTTAGACTGTTTGCTGTTCAAACAGTTTTGATTTGTCCTGTTTGATGTGCAGTGTGTTTATTTCAGAGGCGGCGACCCGCTTGGCTAATCCTCTCACTGTCTTTATCATGTAAACTTTTCTCCAATCAGGGGAGCAGCAGCAATAGCTGAGTGTCGTCTGGTGTTGAGAGGAGAGATTGTGGGTCTTTAACCTCTTGAAAGGTATGCCATTAACACGGCAATGCAGCATGATTCAAAGTCTGAACTGGGTTGCCTTTGAACTGAAGCAGTAGAAAATGGTCAAGGAGGAAACAGTCTCTTACAGAGCAGAAATGATTCTTGGTACTTGGGTGACAAAGTATCACCTGAATTGCATCTTATCGAGGTGTACCACAAGGAACAGCCAAAAGACCCTCTAGTTTTTTCTGTGAATTTACTTCCTCTTCCAGTTGGGGCACTTCATTATTCAGCTATAGGAAAGATATGAAAGATCATATAGATGACCTGAACTAGTCTTTAACCAGAACAACAACAATGACAAGTGTTACCTGTGCAGCCACTCAGGAAAAACGCTTTATTTTGGGGAACCCTTCTCAGGTTCCTAAGTCTGCAACATTTAACTTACAATAGACTAATTTTCGTCTCTCCTCTCGTCTTGATTTTTTGTATCTTCAGAGAAAATGTGCCATTTCTTTTGCATACATTTGCCATAAAAATATATCACCAACTTCCAGGAATTGAATCCAGATTCTTGGAGGATTGAATCTGGAAGGGGCCAAAACTATAAAGCCCACTAAAGGTCACCATAAACTCCACACACACTCTTACTATCCTTATGCTGTCTTTGTGGAGATGACAAGAAGGAAACAATTCGCCAGATGGATTTTGATTGTACACACCTTGGCTGTAACGCTGAGGATCCCCTGCCCCTCCCCTGGTGATGGGGAGGGGGGGTGTTTGGCTGCTCTCTGTGCGTCATGGCCACAAGGAGAGCGCGGCGGTGAAAGCGGCGCTGTGTCTCTGCTCACGGATCAGTCCGCCTCCACATGGCTCAGGCGTTATTTTATAGCCTACTCCTTCATTCGACCCCTGAACACAACATGATGTCACGTTCTGGTACGAACTCAGGCTCGCGGGTTCATACACGCGCTGACGTTTTCTGAGATTAGTTTTATTTACCATTTCGTGCGCATTGCACCCAATTTAACAACGAAACCAGGAGCAACAGTCGTTTGGTAAGTTTATTTATTTTAAGCAATTCTTACATCTAGCAAACGTGTCTACATTTTTGTTAATGTTTGGTTAAAACTTTTTTATATTCATATTCTAAAGAATACTTTAAATTTTAGCCTTATTTTGCAGGGAGTCGCGCCACATTAAATCGGTTGATTTGTCCACACACTGATTTATTTCTCTAGTCAAGATGGAATTGGTTGCTGCAATCAGTTCTCACTTCTGACTGTCTGATCCAAGAAACATCACAGGTTTCTTCAAACGGAAAAATAATTGGCTGTTTCCCTTTTTTTAATGTAGGCTATCCCGTTGGGAGACGCATCAGAACTGAATCAATGCAAATTCATTAACTCTGAATAATAAAAGGATTATCTATTGCAAAGACTACCAACGCGTTTGTTTACAATTTCACTATTAAAGAGGTTACCTGTTTGTATATTTGCAAAGGCTAAATTATAATAATAAAATACAAAAGGACATGTAATTATCTGTGTGGTGTCAAAATTTCCATTTTTGCAAAATATGATTTCAAAAATAGGCACTCGTAGGCTATTTGTTTTAAACGAAACTAATGTCGGCTTCTGGATCAGCGATTTACTTAAGATAGTAAATATGCCACGGATTTCAAGACTCGTGGGCGAGTTTTCACTTTAGTTTTACACCAACAGCTACCCCCAACAAATCTGTGCAACGCTTCATGTTTGTCATATGATTTACAAGAAATTGGCCCTTACCTCGAAGCGGCATTCTCTCCAATATTATCCAGATAAACTGTCTTTCACTGTGGTGCTTTATTTTTGAGTATAAGCCAGAACTGTCCTATTGAGACATTAAGATATATTGAATACTTGTAATAATGTTTTTAATAGGCCTATATCTGAACTTACATGAAAGTTTTTTTAAAACAAACAAACAAAAAAAACCTGATATGATGCCTTACCTTGCATGCAAAACATTATTTCTACATTTGATCATGGGTTTAAAACAGAAAAAAGAAAAGGAGAAAAGCCTCTTTGTCAACGTTGGCTTTTTTTTCACTAAAGTTACAGTTTTTGACAAGGCTGAAATATATCAGCACACGACTGGCGTCTCCAAACCACAGCCCCATACGCCCACAACGAGCCTCACAGATATGACGGTCACTTTCCACAAACATCTCACATATATTTGAGATGACACTTTTGCATTCGTGTTAGAGTCTGCGGTGACTCAATGACAGCAGATAAGTTGCCCTTAACCAGAATTTGTGTGCCTCAATACAGCGCAGACCCTTCCGTGCAGAAGAAGCAGAAGACAGCTGGCATTAAACAACAACAACAAAAAAAATCAATTTTAGTGTCTGCTGGGGTGGAGGGACATCCTTGGACATAAAGTTTCATCTGGGATCAAAGAAAGCAATCAACCATGCTCGGCGGTGAAGGAGAAAGCAGCGCGTACCCTGCAACTAAAGACGCAACGGATGAGAGGCGCAAGTCTCCGTCTGGGGATGGGGATGATCTGGGCGCAAGCAACAGGTACACAGAGCATGTGATGGGTGCGGAGCGGTACTACATCCCACCAACGATTTCTAAGCAAAGCCCAGACACAGCGAACCCCTGCTCTTTTATTCCTTATACCCCCAGTGGGACGGTTTACACCCCGTCCAGCGCTGGCAGGTACCCCTCATCTCTCCACTTGGGCTCCGTGTTGCCTCCGGCGGGATTTTCCCCATCAGCCGCCGGGCGCAGTCATTTCAGCCCGGCTTACCAGCTCGGACAGAGCCCCGGTTGCATCTACCCTCCGTACACGGGCTCAGGTTCCGCTCTCGGCAACATGGCTCTGCCCGCCGGAGGCCCCGGGATGAGGGCCCAGGTCTACCTCTGCAACCGACCGCTGTGGCTTAAGTTCCATCGGCACCAAACCGAGATGATCATCACCAAGCAGGGCAGGTGAGAGAAGTGGAACAGCAGCGAAGGGAATCAAACTTTCCCCAAAAGAACTAAGTTCATTTTTCATTTTAGGTTTCTGGTTTGCAAAGATATTTGCGACTGTTCGCTTATTTTATTGTCTTTTATCCCTTTGCAGACGGATGTTTCCCTTCCTCAGTTTTAACATAGCTGGTCTCACTGTAGCAGCGCACTATAACGTGTTCGTGGAGGTGGTGCTGGCGGACCCAAACCACTGGAGATTTCAGGGTGGCAAGTGGGTCACCTGTGGGAAGGCTGACAACAGCAGCCAAGGTAGTCGTGTTTCGTTTTAATTCAACATTTCCACGTCTCAATCAGAAAGAAAACTTCAAATAATATAAATAAAATGACACAAAGCACAGAATGTTTTAGGTGCGAGGCAAAATAATTTGCAACATCGTGTCTGTGCAAACTGATTGATTTCCTTTCCTTTCTTTCTTACACTGTTTTTATATTATTGTTCTTATTTTATAAAAATAAATGGCTCAGATCGATGTGTAAAATGTATTTCTTAATTTCAGGGAACAAAGTCTACATCCATCCAGAGTCCCCAAACACAGGGGCCCACTGGATGAGACAAGAAATCTCCTTCAGCAAACTGAAACTCACTAACAACAAAGGAACCAGTCACAATACGTCCCAGGTACGATGATTAGTGAAATAAATAAATGCAATTGTATTGAAATTGTAGTAAATTCCAATTGCATTAAAAATGATTTATTATTTTATTGTTATTGCTTTCTCTACCACAGCAAATAGTTTTTGACATTTTCACTTGTACACGGGCTTGTATGCGCATTACAAACTGAATGCACAGTTTGTTATATTATTGACTATGGCGGTAGCATGGGGTCGTTTTATTTTATTTATTTCTTTTTGGCTTTGAAGGAAATTTATTTCAGATTTTAATGCGCACACAAGGCGAATGTGATGTCGCGCGATCAACATCATTGTCAATCATTTTACTCAAATAAAAAGTTCAAGTTGTGCGCAATGGATCCGAAACAACTGTAGAAAGTTAAAATTTATTTTGCACAAATTCGACGTGTGAAGAAATAATATAGTGCTCGTGAATTAACGTTTTATTTATTTACATTTTTTTCCCCCACCATGTTTGCTTATAGATGATTGTCTTGCAATCGCTGCATAAGTACCAGCCTCGGCTGCACATCGTGGAGGTGACGGAGGATGGGGTGGAAGACGTGAACAACGACCTTAAGACTCAGTGCTTCACTTTTCCAGAGACCCAGTTTATAGCGGTCACTGCCTACCAGAACACTGATGTAAGTATGGTAGAGAGAAAAAACAAACTACCCATATGTGTTTTAATGGCCTACTCTTGTTATTTATAGAAGGCCCACAAAATTAATGTTATGTTTAGTTTTGTAACCTGCACAAATTTGAGGGCAAATAACATTTTCTAACTTTAGTCAGCTGTCATTTATTTTTGTAGCTTGACATGCATGTATTTTGCAAAATAAAGTTTATCTTTTCATTTGTTTTTTTTGTTTTAGATTACTCAGTTGAAAATTGATCACAACCCCTTCGCCAAAGGATTCAGAGACAACTACGATTCGTGAGTATTTCATACTACCGTGTCATGAATTGTTCATCACTTGTAACCCCGAGCACAGGAATAGATCATCCTGCGAGCGTATGTGCCACCTCATAGCGAAACTATTTGTTTTTTCCCACGTGCTGCACTTCCGTGACCTCATGTTCAGGACCCCTTGTATTTTTCAGGATGTACACGGCTTCAGAGAACGACCGCCTCACCCCATCTCCAACCGACTCTTCCCGCACCCACCAGATTGTCCCCGGTGCCCGCTACACAATGCAGCCCCTCTTCCAGGACCAGTTTGTCAACAACCTTCCTCAGAACCGCTTCTACAACAGCGAGAGAGCAGTGCCGCAGACCAACACTCTCCTCTCACCTCAGACAGAAGACGGCGCTTCGCAGAGGTGGTTTGTCACCTCTATGCAGCAAGGGGGAAACTGCACTGGCACTAGCAACAAGCTAGATCTGACACCCTACGAGGGAGAATATTCAAGCCCCTTGCTTCCGTATGGTATCAAATCACTGTCCATGCAAACATCTCATGCCCTCAGCTACTACCCAGACTCACCTTTCACCACCATGTCAGCGGGGTGGGGGTCCAGAGCTACATACCAAAGAAAGGTCACTCCAAGTCTGCCTTGGTCTCCCAGGCCGAGTCCCACAGCTGGCTTTGCAGAAGACTCAGACAAAGTGAAACCACAGATTGAAGAAGAGGTAAATGGCACTGGAGCACTGATCACGTCCTGGACGGAGACACAACCATCAGTGCTTTCCTTAGAGAAGGCTGATTCCTATGCCATGGCCTGCAAGCGAAGGCGTTTGTCTCTCAATGGTCCAAGCACAGAGGACTCACCCACCAGCACCAAGTGTGAGGATTTAGCCTCTGTTGCTGCCAACAACAGCTCCTACAGCAAGGATGTGCCCCCATCCAAAGGCATGGCTGCTTACTACTCCTTTTACACAAACCCGTGAACATTTTGTCTCTGAAAAAAAGGCCTAGTTTTCTCTATCATCTGAATAACGTATATTATTTAGCTTTTTTTTAAAAAACTCGTTATGTGACCATCATTACCTTGCTTTGGAAGTGAAGACGTTGTCTCTTTTCTTTTGTGACAACGCAAGAAATATCAAGGACACATTAAACACGACGACATTAAAAATCAAGAGATGCATGCAGCACAAATGAGCATCTTGAGGGCTTATATCGTTGTTCCCTTTCACTGGACTGTATATTTTAAGCCACTGATTTCTGTGACTGCGTGTTTTGGAATTTTAAAAGTGCCAAAGCATTTGTTCAAAGTGCCCCGATTTTCTTAAACAGTGTTTTAATGTTGCAGACATTTATGTGTGTACCTTTACACTGAGATTGTGTGTTTACAGATTATTTATTCAAGGCCTGTTCTTATGAGATGTGTGCACTCTTAAATGTGAGTATAATATGCTGTATATACCTTCACTGCAAAGTTCAGATATTTGATAATAAAAGACATACATGTTCTATGGAATATCTAAGTGGTTATTTTGACTGAATTAAAGCACTCCACGTGTGGTAGGCTTATGCAGACGTTTCATATTTTTGTTTGGCACTTCAACATAACGTTAATAATAATCTGTAATTATTGACAAGGCTGTGTATAATAGCTATACACACTAACCTGCAAGTAGATTAGATGGGAATTAATGCATGAGAAAGGTGGTAATTCAACTGTATGATCATTCAGGAGGATGTAGCATGGTGCCGTTAAACTGGATTGAAATAAACATGAAAGCGTTTCTGGTATTTAGCCTAGCACACTGACTAAAATGAGGGTGTCAAAAATAATAGAAGGGTTTGGGTTTAACACCATACACTTACAGTTCCCTAGTGTTACAAACCACAGCCTCCTAAATGATCATACACTTGAATGGCCAAGGTTCATATGCTGTTTAAACATACACTGAACATTATATAATGCACAAAGAAGAGTTTAGAGGAGGACTGTTATGTCAGAAGGTGCCATAATGTTTTGGCAACGTAGTATATACTATTCATTTTATTGGTTCCTAACTGCACTTCAGAAACACCACAAGCACAAGAGTGTGATGGCGTGTTTCTATTCACTGGACTTTGTCGCCATCTAGTGGACATTTTCTGTCACTGCACTGGCAATGATAAATCCCTCACCACAACAGCCTGTTGATTTTGGGCGGTGATTGAGCGCGTCTAACATAATACAAAGATTTATTTATTAAAAACAAAACAGTGCCATTAATAGGCTTATATGTCTTATTTTAGTATAGCACCACAGATATATGCAACATACTTATTCCCTTCCCTTGGACTGTTATGAAAATTTGGCCATCACATGTCCAGTCTAAAATATCACAGAGGCGGTGTGTGCTTTTATGAATATTAAATTAAAAGCCGTGGATTCGGCTTTTTAAAAAATAAAATAAAATAAGACAAAACAAAAACATAAACAACGAGGCTCGTCTGTCTCCGCCTGTTTTGGGGGGTTGTACTGAAACCTGGCAACCCGACTAGCAGTTGGAGGGGGGGTAACGTCACTGCTCTGAGCTCACATTATTTATAGAGAAGGATTGCCTCACTTAACGAGAAAAGACCCCGCTTTTTGCGCTTGCGTTTGACAATTAAAGCAGAGGACAGGGTCTACAGAGCGAGACGTGTCATCTGTGTAAGTCGGAATACTTGTTATCCACTGTTTACTGAGTTTACCAACTGTGCTAGCCATCGTTAAGTTGGCTAGCAAAGCGATTAGCTCGCTAGCTCAGCCGCTAGCGAGCGTATGCACTGACGTTAGTCAACGCAGATGCTAGCGTCATGATGTTTTTTTTTTGTTTATTTGTTTTTTTAATAAATAATATACAGCTAGCAAGCAGCATTGTGTCTCGTGATTAACCCCGGCACTGTCAACAAACGGAATGGCTTGCAGCTGCCGTTGTCTAAGGTCAGTGACTGGTGATTGTTTTGTTATTAGCCAGAGATATAACAAAGCCTTATGGAGGACTGTTCATTAACACTGCATAACACAGTGGTGTCGGGGTGAGCTAGCGAAAACGGTAAACACCACACGACGTGGGCAAAGGCCTGCATGAAGGAGTTTAGTGACAAGTGGCCGCTACGCACAGAAACTGTTAGACTGTTGTATTGTTGAGGCTTGTTGTCAGACAGCTGTAGTTAGATGTGGTTGGATGGTGCTGTTATGGGGGCGTGGGGGGTCGTTAACTATTGTCAGATGGGTTAAATAGTTGAACGTTTGGAGAGTAGACTCAATGAGCAGTGTGTATTATCATTTATGAGGTTATATAACTCTTTTTCAAAGATCATGTGTTCACCGAGGTGGGACATTGTCTGTTTGTTTGGCCCTCTGATTGTGTCTCTTATCTCATGTCCTCATGTGGCTCAGGCTTGACACACATTTCTTCACCTAAGCCACTGGCTGCACTGTTTACATGATGCATTATTTTTTTTTTTTAAACGTGTAATTGTTACGGTCTTTAGATGCATGGGCCCAGATGATGGCAGGGCATTATGATTGGTTGTCTGCACGGAGAACAAATGATAAACAAATGATTCATATGAACTGCTCCATCAGATGAGACTTTTATAAACAGTTAAAACATGTCAGTGTGAATTTATGGCCATGTTTTAAGTTGCACTAGATTCCACCACTCTATCTGAAAGTAGAGTGTGCGCCTCATGACTTAGGAAAGTCCCAGAGTTACAGTGAGTAATATATTTACATGGAAAACTACCTAACGTTGTAAGAATTTCCTGGAATTTGATGCTTTTGTGTTCTGATCTACTTCACTTGGTAAAGATTCACTGATTAGAAAGGTGTGTCAGACACATCCACAGCCTCCAGTCTTTTTTATATATATTTACTATGTCAGATAGTACATTGTCCTGCATGCATCACTTTCACTTTTGTCATAATAATAACAATAATACTGATGCTGGCTAATGCAGTTGCAATAAAGACTTTCATTTGTTTTTTTTTATTTTGCATCTGCAAAAACCTCCTTTGTGTCTGAAACAGAGAAAACAATATTTAAGCTGGCAGCACACTAGAAAGTCAGAATGAGTTGCACTGCCTTAAAATGACTCACTAAGGTAAACCAGAGAATGTAAAAGTTAATGGAAATAATGACGCTATCGTTTGCCCACTGACACACTTATACCTACACAGACACACCAAGACTTGCATTGCTCTACATACACCAATCAGGCATAACATTATGACCAACTTTGTAATATTGTGTAGGTCTTACTTGTGCCTCCAAATCCCACAGACACTTGATCAGTTTGGGATATAGGGAATTTGGAGGCCAGGTCAACACCTTGTGCTGTTTTTCATCATGTTTTTTTAGTCGTTCCTAAACTGTTTTTGTGTGTGTCTGTGTCAGGCTGCATCCTGCTGGGGATGGCTGCTGTCATCAAAGAGTATCATTACTGTGGGGTGGGGGTGCCTGGTCTGATCTAGGTGGGTGGTACATGTCTAAGCGACATCCACATGAATGCCAGGTCCAGAGGCTTCCCAGCAGAGCATTGCATTGTTACAAGATGATCAATGTTATTTACTTCTCCTGTCAGCAGTTTTAATGTTGTGGCTATCGAATATATCAAGTCCATCATCTTTTCCAGAAGCTCCCAGATCCTGGCTCTGCCCAGCGAGAGAGGGATGTGTTCAGATCTAGTTTTAAAATGCTTCCTGGGTAATCCCATCACAAGTATCCAATTTCACGTACTGTACCTGCAGTAGAATATTGTAATAGCTGCTCTCTCCAGTAGCTCGCTACATACAGCTGTATCAGAACTACAAACTGTGCTTTTTATTGTGTTTATATCATGTATTGGGCCTCATGACATCCAAATGTGGTCTGAGATCGGTTCTCAAATGCCTCCTCTATACGTCCTGACTGTGTTGATACCTGCGCTTTAAGCTGGCTAGTTGGGATTGGTTTGCTCAGGACAGATTTTAAGCAAGGTTAGGGGTCCAGACCGTACGCCACATGCCACATGCTACTAGCATTTAGTATGCACAGTACAGTTGCACTGCATCTGCATATGGGTGTAGGTGAAGGTGGAAAGCCTACCTGCAAAGTTAAGGTTGATTACACAGGTTCTATGAGTACAGTTGTAGTATATTTTAATGAAGTGGTGACGGAGCAACACGTTCATAAGCACGGTATCTGATTATTACCCAGTACGGGTCTAAGTATTTGCATATCCTCCGTAAGTATTGCAAATTAAACATCAGATTTAACTTAATACTGCCTTATCATGCCCTAACGATAAACGTTTTTCAGAAAGCATTCCTTGCTTGTCCTTTGGAGTAACTTGTCTACAACAAGGATTTCTATGGATGTGAGAATTTGAATGTCTGTTATGTAGATTCTGCCTCATCTTACCAAAAATACATGAAAGCATGTTATTGTCCGACCAGTCATGAACATATGGTGCGGAATGCTGACTCGCTGCATGTTGTTCTTCAGCTGAGGATACCTTGCTTCAGGATGAGTCCTGGTCTCTGTGGGACAGGCAGCATTGGCACTGAGATGCGGAAGCTCCTAGTGATGCCAGAGGAAGTCTTGTCTTTCGCTCTGTGTGAGCTTTGTTCTCACCGTGTTGTGATATTCGAAAGAAAAAAACAAAAACGAACACGGGGAGGTGGTTTACAGGGCAATGGTGATGCTGACACGGGCGCTAGTGGCAGAGCAGTCTGAACAACCTCGAAGATGGTCTTCATGTCGTTGTGATTCAGAGGGAGCAGAAGTCTTTAATACTCAAAAGAGGCAGGGCTGCTCTTCTTGAAACAGTGAAAATGATTTTGGATTTTTGAGGCCTTGCTGGACAGTCATAAAGGAATTTAACTCCTGTTTTTCTTCTTCTCTTCCTTAGGACATTCAGTATGCTGGCTTATTGGACTTGAACAGGCTGAAGACTTCAGAGGCTGCCGTGTCAGTCAGAGCTCAAACCCACGGCTGGTGAAGAAATGGGGAACACGGCGACCAAGTTCCGAAAGGCTCTTATCAATGGGGATGAGGTGCTGGCCTACACACTCTATGAGAGCAACCCACAGTTCAAGGAGGCTCTGGATCCTAACGCTACATATGGAGAGTCCTACCAGCACAACACTCCACTGCACTATGCTGCCCGGCACGCCATGGCACGCCTACTCAGGTCAGGATAGGATATGCCTCAGATAAAATCAAATAAACAAGAAAGCATACTGTACACATGAAGTCACAGAATTGTTTACTGAGTGCTATCAGTGAGGAAAATGTACATCCAGGCTAAGATAGATGGGGTCTAATTGGTTGGGCTTTGTGTTAAATGTCCCTTTGAGCACTTGTCTTCTGACAAGCTGGTTCAGTGTAATTCAGTATTGCTGTATCGCAAGAGAAAAGAGAAAATCTTTCATGTTTTGTCTCTATATGTCTCTGTCCCATCTGTCTCTCCACATAGCCATCTGTTAACAGCTCTCAGGAATGCAACACGCTGGGTTGGAATAGAATGGGTTTCCAAAAGCTTCCCATCTCACAAGCTTACATCCTCGAATGTGCTTTTCTTTATTCCACTCAGGCCCTATTATATCCACACTAATAGCACAATTTTGCATTGTGTGACTTCCAAGTGGCAGCAAGTATAGCGTCAAGTAAAGGAGACTATGTAACTGGAGATAAGATATAATTCGTGTCATCAGACTCATTAACTTATTTAGAAAATCATTTAAACGAGTTGTAACTTCCATTTCTACATGAGTGTCTTTTGTGTAATACTCTTCATTAATGTATTTATTTATTTCTACCTTTATTTGTGTTAGTGAGATGGTTAAAAGGTTACTATTGTTTTGCAAAAGAAAAAAACATGATGTCGGCTAAATAATTCAACAACACCGAAGCAAAAATCCAACTACAGTATGTTAGCTTGATCGCACAAAAGCCAAAACAATTAACCGTGATTCCCATCTCATTCTTCTAGGTCTTTTCTGCTAAGCAAAGATGGCAATCCTAACAAGCGTAATGTGCACAATGAGACATCTCTGCACCTTCTCTGCATGGGACCCCAGATCCTGACCTCAGAGGGGGCGCTGCAGCCCCGGATCTCACGGCCGTATGAGGATCAACATCGGCGGGCAGAATGTCTACAAATAATCCTAGTGTGGACCGGAGCAAAGCTGGACCATGGAGAGTATGAGACTGCTGATATCAACGCTACCGACAACAAGAAAAACACCTGTCTGCACTATGCTGCTGCTTCTGGCATGAAGACTTGTGTTGAGGTGAGACTGCAAAGTTCAGAGCTAATTTAAAATATTTTCTAGCATGACATTTTAAGGAATAAATCAGTGAAATATTACAGCGTATGTTAGAACATATAAGAATTTCTGCCATAATTATGTAGCGCTTCCTTTAACTACTATTAAATTGTTGGTGATATTCCACAGTTTTTCTAGCTACATGCTGTAAATAGCCTTATCATGTAGCTTTAGTACATGCATGTGTCCCATTATAGAAAGTGAAATTCTCCTCTCGCTTTTACTTTCTCAGCTCCTAGTGCAGAGAGAAGCGGACCTGTTTGCGGAGAACGAAAACCGCGAGACTCCATGTGACTGTGCAGAGAAGCAGCACCACAAGGAGTTGGCCCTGCGCCTGGAGTCGCAGATGGTCTTCTCTCTTGCCCCTGAGGCGGAGGGTATAGAGGCAGAGTATGCAGCCCTTGACCGACGAGAGGTACAGAATAACATACCAAGAGGCAGTGGGTATACAGATTTGACTTTATCATCCACAGCTGGTGTCGCTGCACTGGAATTATCAAGCTCTGGTATACCCCTCACCATACTCTTGAAAAGTCCAAAAAAGCAGCTTTTGTTATTATTATTTCACTTTCAAATACAACTATTTTAAGATAGGTACCCCAACCCAGCCAGATCCACACAATGGATGTATTCTAACACTTAGTACTCTGTGGTACAATATTGGTTTTTGATAAAGACCCACAATTAAAAACACTTCAAGTATTATTTTCCTTGTGAGCAACCTTTAATTAACAAACTAGAAATGAACTAGTAATGAAGTGAGGAGACATATTTTGTGGGAACTGAAACTATTTAGTTTGTTTACCTGTAGTTTTCCAGACACTAATTGACTATAGTGTAATGTTTAACATTTCGCTGTAATTGTTCACATTCTTCACTAGCAGACGCTTTGGTTGGACCCAAACACACCGTTCTGCCTGTGTAAACTATACAGTATGTATGTGATACTGTTTAAAATCCAGTATTTGTACACTTGATTTAGACCATAGAGATTAAAAAAAATTAGAAAACCTGGAGGAAACGACTGCAGAGTAACATGAACTAGCTTAACTCTTGCTCAGTTAAATTTGCTGACACTTTATCTAATCTTACATTGTCCATAGGAAGCCACACCTCAACAGCATTGTGTTTAGTATTACTGTATATGAATATAATACAATATTAGCGTCATTATGATAATTTAATGACGGGCTGATCAGAGCGCATGATCTTATTCTACGTGCGTTCATTTCAAAGACAAGTCAAGCCGAAGACAAGTCATACATAACCTTTCTTTGATGTGTTCCATCTTTATTGATCCAAAACAATAAAGATGGAACACATCAAAGAAAGAAATTTGAAAATTGCAGAGATGGAGAAGCAGCTGGAAACACTAAACACTAACTATGACTACCAATCGGACCAATCACAGCTCTTGCAGTCTGCATCGCTGTGACGCGTAGTTACATTTCTGAGGAGTTGCACCATATTTTGTGTTTCTACAGTGTTACAATTAAAAGAAGGAAACTTCAGTAAACCAAGAAAAGTCACGCCTTGTTAACTGTCTAGCTTTGAAGCGACACTCATTGTGAGGACAGAACGCGCACACAAAAAACAGTCTTGTGTAAGGCATGTGACTCCTATTACTCCCTTAGCTCACTGGCTTTGGCTAAGTCATGCGTCAGCAGTTGTCTTTGAAGTGCTTTTAATACTTATGATCTCTGACTCTTGTTTCTTTCTTTCCTCTGATCTCACCCCTTCTTGCTTTTTCTCCGGTGATCTGCCCTTTTGTTTTTGCTGCCTCACCTTTCTTCATTTTCACTCCTCTTTTATTCTCTTCTCATTACCCTCCTGTGCTCCTCTCTTGTCCCTGATCCTTTTTTTCTAGTTATATGAGGGCTTGCGGCCTCAGGATCTGCGGAGGCTGAAGGACATGCTGATAGTGGAGACAGCGGACATGCTGCAAGCTCCACTTTTCACTGCAGAAGCGCTGCTGCGTGCTCATGGTACTATCAAACAACCACACACACACACACACACAATGACACAGATTTAGAGTTTCTGCATGTCTTATGGAAATTATTGGCTTTATTATCATATTTGATGAAGCCAATACATACATGTTGACACCTGTTTTAAGGGTTGCAAAAGTAACCTATGAGAGTTACCTGCATCAAACCGTCTGCTTTTGAGTGAGTTTGCTAGGGCATCCAGTCCTGTGCAAATTGGCAGACGATTGATTTCTAAACTTGAAGATGATTCCCCCACAGAGGAATCTTTTTAAACCTCTTGCCAGACTCGTAGGCATCTACTAACTTTGTTCTGAAGGCCCGAGAGAGCTTTTGAGATCTTGCCATGATGACACCACACACTTCAATAGCAAAGTAAAACACCAGAAATTTAAATTAGACAGGTTTCATCTGTCAATAAGCGGCCACCTAATTTGGAACCCCTGATTCTAATTTTATGGATTTTAAACGTTTATTAGATTTGGACCTCGGTAAAATTGAAACATTAATTTTGTGTCATTTGTATATCAAAGATGATCAAATGGGGGCCAGACCAAAAGCTTCTCTGGCTCAGCGGACACACCATACACTGTCCTCACAGCAGTTCGATTCCAGCTTGCTCCCTTTGCTGCATGTCATTCACAACCCCCCTGAGATTTTCTGCCTCTCTTCACTGGCACTGTCAGATAAAGGTGTAAAAGGCACCAAAAATCATTGCAGGTTTGATTTGGTCCTTCTAAATATATCAGGAAAAACACAAATGAGGATACTCATCTACACAACTTACTGCAAATAAGACTGATCACAACTCAAACTATGACATTTAGGTTTTAAGTCAGTTAAGTTTTGGTTTGATTTGCAGCTTTAAGCCATCAGTATTAAGCCAAGACTTCACTGAGCCCAGCTGAGGTGTATAAAATGTCAGAGTTGAGGTATTTTAAGGCTGTTATCCCTATTAGCTTAACTTGGCTAAAGTTTAAGTGGAAGACTTATAAGAAATGATTCACATTTTCACTCTTCAACCACCTCGCTTTGATTAAATGCGCTTCTAAGCTGTCTGTAGAGCTGTGTGTGCCACATATGAGACATACTTTTGGGAGCTTAAGAGGGAAGAGCGTGACCCTGGAATGGTGCTATATTTATTCCCCTCTATCATGGGAATGCTGCCTGTCTATTCAAAAGGGATGAGACATTTCAGGAGCGGTTTTTAGACACGCATATCATCCATTTCTTGAGGAAACTTTCCACATTTTTTAACCTTTATACTGCCTTATTAGTCAGTTTTACAGTTTTCTTATCATTTTTGTCTTTTTGCTCGTCTGCCTAACTGCTTTCTCGCTGTACATTTTGTACTTCTGGCAATTTGTATTTTCTGGCTAATTTTTTATATTAAGGACTGAACGTGTCAACTTTTAATTTAATACTTTTTTTTTAATGGCCAGAGGCATGGAGATAGGTTCATACTCATTGATTCGTTATAATTGAATGGAGATAGAGGGGAATTGTTGCGACATTCATTATCCAAAAGAGGCCATTTAGAGTCTCAGGCATTTGATTGGTGGTAAAATGTGTCTTGAGGCTGATAGTGGCCTAATTGCACAGTTGACCGGGTCATGTTCCTTATTTTAGGAGGGGAGGATATTTGGACTCAGGCACAGTCCACAAGTCATTCAATATTTATACTTAAAGGCCCTGAAACTTGCTCCTGTGCTAATGTGAGATTGAAAAGCTATTCTAAAACCAAAAACCAGATGGCAGCAGGTCTTTGCTGTTTAAAAGGAGATGCTGGTGATGTTGGCACTGAAGTGGGATTTGTGCAGACTTAGCATTGTGCTAACAAATTGTTTATTATTTGAGAAGTTTTGTTTTATATATCGCCTGTAAGCTTTATTCATTTCTGATTAAGGCCTAATTATGACGCACTGTAAAATGTGATCACAAAAGGATTGTTTTATACCTGCCCTATGATTTTAGATCAGATTTGCTGTTTTTAAAAGCCTTGTGTACCTGGGCCTGTGTGTGTTAGCTCATCAAATAGCTTAAAAAATAAAAAGTTTCTTTACTCAAGTTGCCTTTCAACCTTTATGTCCTACCTTATTTACCTAAGGGTATAAACCTTTTACACTGTATTTTTTTTACTTTGATTAGGTTTCTTTGTTTTGACATTTCTTTCTCTCAATCATGTGTTTGCTTCTTTTCACCAGACTGGGACAGAGAGAAGCTCTTAGAGGCTTGGATGACCAACGCAGAGGAGTGCTGCCAACGCTCAGGGGTACAGATGCCCAACCCACCTCCAAGTGGTTATAATGCGTGGGACACCTTACCCTCGCCTCGAACGCCACGCACCACCCGTTCCTCCATCACTTCCCCGGACCAAATCAGCCTCATGCCTGCTGATGAGGAGTCTTCTCTGGTGAGAGTTATCTCTAGGTTCCCTGTCAATCACAGTAAACTCGGTTCCAACGCCAGTCGTGCAACACACACACAGTCACATGGGCTTGCAAATACAAAAGTGGGACTAGTTTCTTTGTAAGGTTGTACTTTAATATGCATCTACTTGCAACAAGACTTAGAATCCAAAGCTCCAGATATTAGAGCATCCAGGAGACATGAGACGTATCAGCTCACCTGCTCATTTGCCATAAATTCTCCAGACAATTGCCTGCTCTATTGACAGATTCATACACAAGTTTAATTTACGTTTATCAACGTACACAGACTTTGCTCCAAGGAACTGACTGAATCAGAAAGTAGAAGGAACAAGAACAATCACTCAGCATTTAGCAACCAAACAGAGTTTTCTCCAGGAAATGCACATTTCAACTGTTTATGTAAATCAAACTCCATGGTGCTAAAGATTTCCTAAAGTGTGTCTGCTGAATTCTTTCAATTTGTACTCTTGTCTTCTTGCATAATGTTTAATTTTTTTCACTGCATTATATTGCTCGGAGTCATTAATATTCATGCTGGCAGTCTGCCCTCCAAACATTAATACGTGCAGGACTTCTTCGTCTAACCCTTGGAGAACCAGGTGCTTGTTAATTATGGTAGGCAAGTACTGAGTAGAAAAGAATATTATAATATAATGTAAAGATTCAGCTCTCCACAGACCAGTGAGTGAGACCATAAAAATAGGTAGCAAGGAGTTTTCTTTGCAACCTTCAGCGTTCAAACATGAAGGAAAGGCTGCTCATATAAGACTCGAAGCAGGAGTTTTACTGTAGCTGTCTGCGACTCTTTAAAAAAATAAAAAAAACGAACAAATAAAACAAATATGTTTTTGGCTTTCAACAGTTACGCATCCCATGAGTCCTAGCCTTGCAAATGTGTTGTCAAAACCTCAGTCTGCATGTCAGCAGGGTCATCATAGCCTCTTGTGCTCTTACTGTGAGAGGGCCCACACACCCTGTTGAATTCTTCTACCTGCTATCCTGACCATATCTGGGATTTCCCAGTAATAATTAAACATGCTTTATGTTTTCTGTTTGAGAAAAGATCAAGATGGAAAGGATGTTTATTTTGGCTAATAGCCTTCATGGATTACTGTGCTGTTGTCAGTTCATCTGGTTTAACCATTCTTTATAGAAGACTTTTTTTTTATTGTAACTTTATTATATAATAAAATACAAAATAGCAAAATAATACATTTGTAAATAAATACTATTGGTGAAAGTTTAAAACTAGAGATTTTTGGTATGTGATGTAAACTAAATGGATAATAGCTGAAGCTGATGGACAAGATGCATCAATCATTTTATGAGACATTATAGTTTGCATTTGCCTGAAAGTGTCTTTTATCAAGGATCTGAAAAGGTGGGACTTGAGCTGCACTGTGCCAATCGACCGAGTGCGCTCGAGGGCCCATTTAAAGGTTACAGTTGATTATATCACATTCTGCTCCTCCACAAATCAATACTCACATTGTTGAAGTACATTGCCTTCTTTATGTCTTCTTAGAGCATCAGTCTTTCTCGGTAACAAGGCCTGCATGTTGGTCCCGTTTGTCCCCAAGGTTGCTGTGGGTGTGAGAAAATACTTATAACAGAAAAACAGTCAGTGAGCCACATACTTAGGAGGTCGTATAATATATTAGTGTATAATTAAACTAACAATAACTTCCCCATCCATGTCTTTTCATTGGATATTGAAACAGTCAGCAGATCCTTAGACTGTGGGAAAAATCAAAGTGACTTTTTTAAGACTGCGGCAACATACAGCCTTCTGATTAATGTTGTGCCTTTTTTGTCACAGTGTGGCATCTGCATGTCTTCCATCTCTGTCTTTGAGGAACCGGTTGACATGTCCTGTGGCCATGAGTTCTGCAGAGCATGCTGGGAAGGGTGAGTCATGTAATGCTTTGGCCTGTGGATTGTGCAGGTTGGCTTGGATATTCCTGATTCCCTTACACTAATAATCTGTGTTTTTCTCTGCGTGTGTATGCTTTCTAAGGTTTCTGAATCTAAAGATCCAAGAGGGTGAAGCCCACAACATTTTCTGCCCGGCCTTCGACTGCTATCAGCTAGTGCCAGTAGAGGTCATAGAGAGCGTGGTCTCTAGAGAGATGGACAAGCGCTACCTTCAGTTTGACATAAAGGTAGAGATTAAAAACAGAGATGTGCACTGACGTGTGAGCCTTCTGCACAGAATATTATATTATTATGATACTGTCAACCTGTGAGATACACCGATCAGCCATTACATTGACTCTGGTTGTTTTATTGAAAAAGTATATAAAAGTATTTAAACTGCACAGACATCCTGTTCCAATGATTTTTTCAGGCAGAAACTTTCAATATTGTGTCCAGTGTTGCCTCTCTCACTAAACATAATCCAGTCCAACAATAGACCAATCAATCACAGATCAACGCTGCTTCTTCTGTTGACAGGCGTTTGTGGAAAACAATCCAGCGATCCGCTGGTGTCCAGAGGCAGGGTGTGAAAGAGCAGTGCGACTGAACACCCAGGGCCCTGGGACCTCCACCTCAGACTCTCTATTCTTTCCTCTCCTTCGGGCCCCTGCTGTAGATTGTGGCAAAGGCCACCTCTTCTGCTGGTCAGTAATTAGTATATACCAGTATATAATAAATTGATTACCTTTCTGTAAGTGTATGTGATTGCTTCTAGAAACTTATAATTTTTCCGTAGTATAGTAACGATGGAGATAACAGAATTAAACATTGTGAAGAAAATATATTTTGATCATGCTGAGTAGAAGTAACACGGTTTGTTTATTACAATAGATATTTGTTGTGTCTCACAGAATAACACTGGAAATTAGCTGTTTTCTTAGCCCAGAATGATAAAGTGAAACATGTTTGTATTTTTTTTATTACCATTAAAATCCATCTGTCCAACTGTGAAAATGGAAATCAGTTTAGAAAAGGTTTAAATTTGACTTTGTGTGCTACCATGGCAGCATTCTCAAGGACAGAGAAGCCCACTGCCCGTGTTGTATTTTCCTCCACCTACTATATTTACACTGCCAAAGCCAGACAGATACCACCCCTAATAATAACAATGATATCTCAGTGCACCTCACTTTGTTATATGGTTCTTAAAATGGTCAGTGGGTTTGTTGAACAGCCCAGTTGACACATTTATTAATAGAAATAGATCTAACAAAGGTTCAACTTGTATTATATTTCTCTTGATATAAGGAAGGTATTTGGTTGAAAGGTGGATTTGGCCAAACAAAAGCGTCGACAGTTTTTACAGCATGTCCTTTGAAAACTGTCTGATGGTTATTTGTTTTAATTTCGTGTATAGTTAACACACAAAGTTGTTTCTGGATCACCTCTATCTGTCTCTGTATGCTCCAGGGAGTGTCAAGGTGAGGCCCATGAACCCTGTGACTGTGGAACCTGGAAGCTGTGGCTACAGAAAGTCTCTGAGATGAGACCTGAGGAACGTGAGTACTGACATTTTGTTTTTATAGTATCTTTCAGTCATATGGTTACAGCAGAATTTACAACTTGTACAAGATTTGACTTAAACCCCTGAGGTCATGCTGTTTTATTGACAATTTTACACACCAAAGTCTACACATCTTTACCTACAGTAGCACTTCCCACCTTTGTCTTTATATAAATTCTAAGCTACGTGGCGGTAAATGTTTGTGACAATGCAGTTTTTAGACAATCCCCTTACCACCAGATCTATTGGGCTGCAGGCAAATGATTGAGTTTGAGCTATATTACCTGGGACGCTAGCCAATGTAATTACAAACAGTTTAGTAGTAGTCCAATTATAATCCACTATGCTGATGATAAATTATTAATTAAAACAAAACACCCCAGTCAATGGAAATATGCAATGTTTAGAAGCAGTAATTGGACTATGGACAATCAAATAGATGCTTAAAGATTCCCCAAGTCCCTCCAAAGTGCCACTTTGTTGATGTGACATTGCAAAGATAAAAGCAATTATTTGGTTTGGGAACTCGTCTTCCTTCGATTTCCCTTGATTCCGTTTTATCTTGGCATTTCAATCGGCACATCAGTGTTGCTTTGATAATAGCCAATTATTCTGTTTGTGTGTGTGTGGGTGGGGGGGATGAGCGTCTTGGGAGATGTTAGCGAAATATATAAGCAATAGACATTAGTAAGGCAGGACAATTTCCCACCCAGAACAGTGGTCTGTTTTAACGCCTTGGTAATAGCCATCCTCATTCTGTCTCATTATGCCTTTATTTGTTCTGTTTACCTCCCCCTCCTCTTATTGAAGTGGCTGGTGTGAGCGAAGCTTACGAGGATGCAGCCAACTGCTTATGGTTGCTCAGTAACTCCAAACCTTGCGCCAATTGCAAGTCCCCAATACAGAAAAATGAGGGCTGTAATCACATGCAGTGTGCTAAGGTAAGTTTTGCAGAGCGAGTTTTCACAACCTTGACTTTCTGATACATTGTGCAGTGCAGACACAACTTGTATATTGTTCAACATACTCTTCTGTGAATGACACCTCACGTCACTTCCTGAAGCTGGACTCAGACTACCATCCCGATTTTGAAATCAGCTTGCATCACACACTGGCACATGCTATATGATCTGAAAATCAAATGGCAACACACTACAGGATATTATTTTTTTGTGCCCGATCAGGGTGAATGGATTGCACCGCTGCACGTGAATCACAGGAAATGGGATGTAAACAAAACAGAGTCTGCAGTGAATTTATATTCCCATCCAGTAGGTTGGCAGATAAAGAAGAGGAGCTCGCTCTAAGTGCATAATACTCACTTAATACTGCAGAGAGAAAAAAGCAGAGTGTGGATGAGAGAATGGTTGGGGGGGGGAGCAGTCATCAGGGAGTGTCATTAGCGAGTACTGGTGATTTCACACGTGTTTGATCTTAATCGAGACGGACCTGATAAGTGTGCGAGCAGGTCATAAGGTTTAAGAGCAGATCTGTAAATGCTCACACTACCAGATGATCTGAGCCACAACCTCTGTAGTGAGAGAGGTCCGTAACAGATCACTCTAGTTGTTGTCAGGAGAGGTGTGTTCAAGAATAAATCAACCCAAACCTCCTGTAGTCTAAGCCCAGCTTAAGAGCATCCTTGCCAGGTGAAGGATTGTAACTGTTTGTAACTCACCAGCCTGACCCATGCTACTATATGTCCTTGGGAAGTGTGCACTTCACATACTAGTGGTTTCATAATGAAGTTTCTTACATACTAACCTAGAATGAACCATTTTCCACAAGCCTTCCTGTAACACCGAGATCCAAAATGTCAAATATCTGCACACTGTCATCAGGTCAGGCTGTTAGAAGAGACTTGTTGTCGGCACTTCCATATCTGCAAGTTTAGTATGCACTGGAAAGGGCCCACTAAGGTGCTTTAGACTTTTTTTATGTATGTTATATGAAGACTATGCACACTGTGACAAAATACTATTTTACAAGCAGTTTTGTATTGCCATGTTAAAAAAAAAAAACAATTCAAACGGCTCCAAAGACAGTCCTGTAGTCAGTCAGCAGCTTTTGTCTTTGTGGACCAGAGAGAATGATTTAGATGTGACTGCGATGAAACAAAGGCTTTGCGGTGACAGTGAGAAGCAGACACAGTCATGTTGCTGTTTCGCTGTTGCCGAAAGCCAGATCATGAAAGGAGCACAGTGTAGTCATACAGCCAGGATCTCTTCTGTCTTTGTGACATCTCCGTCACTGACTCAACTGGTTAGAGAGTCTGACTAGAGATGAAGACTGTTTTGGGACAAATGGATCAGCTTTCACAAGCTGAGCGGCCTCAGAGGGCGCTGGCACTTGACCTGTTATTACCTAGTAAGAAATGGCTTTACCCCTGTTGCTTGGAAACACACAACTCAGTGTTACTAAGGAACCCTTGTCTCTTCACTGCCACTTCCTTCGAGGTGGTGAGGCTTCCCACTTTTTAATCTTAATACTCTCCGTTTCACATGCCGTCTTTTTGTCCTAACCCATTCACCGACACCTCCCACAATAATGTTGTATTGATTTTTCTAACGTGTCGTGTAACCATAGTGTTTCCAGGACAACAGTGATTTAAGCCTTAAAGGTTTTGTGTTGGCTAACTTGTCACCCATGGAAGTACTTGTGGCACGGGCGAGAAATCACTTACATCCAAATAGGATCCAGCTTGGAGTGGCTGTAGTGTTCTGTTGTTCTGTAATACCCATTGGAACTGGTTGATCTGAGACGCAGTCTGAGTGCCTTCTAGTGGCAGCAGGCTACGAGGATTCACCACTTGGTTCAAACTGCCGCCTGTGTCCTTTTGTAAATTTTGCCATTTATAAGAGGAAAAAAAAAAGATACCGATAAAGCAGAGACGCACAAACAGATTTGCTTAGCAGGTTTAAGGACACTTTAAGATATCCCTCACCTGATCTTCGAGATAGGCAGGGTTTTTTTTTTTTCTTTAAAGGCGTGCTGCAAAAAGGTTTCCTTTCCTGGGAGATTTGCATTTAATAACTTCAGGATTTTCAATGCATTACTGGATTTTTGTCAGTACTATGGGTGAATAATACAATGAAGATGCCAAAACACTGACCAGGTGTTTTTTATTCTACTGCTGTAGCACAACAACTTCCTTCACAGGATCTATAAAGTATATGTACCTATGAAATGTAAATGAGCACCGTATAGCTGATCTATCACTAATACAGCAGATTGAACTAAAACTAATACTTCCACTCTCTCTCTGTAGTGTAAGTACGACTTCTGCTGGATCTGTCTGGAGGAATGGAAAAAGCACAGCTCTTCAACTGGGGGCTACTATCGCTGCACCCGCTACGAGGTCATTCAGCAGGTGGAGGAACAGTCAAAGGAGATGACTGAGGAGGTACACACACATATATATATACACACTAGAACTGGACTCAGTATTACTAAATGATCTTTATTATCAGCTCACTTAGCTTTATTACTGCTAAACCATAACTGCCCTACATTGTGTCAGTAGAGAGTTATTCATTTTATAATGTTGCACTATATATAACTGTCATATTCTCAATGTACATGTGTTTTTGTACTCATGTATTCTCCTTAGTTAAAACATGTCACCCTGAATGCAGTATGACTCGTGTGTCACGCTACTTCCGTATGCTAATAGTATAATAATGTAGCCTAGAGCGGCCAGCTTCTCACAGAGATGAGGATTAGACTACAGAGGTCTGTAAGATCACTTTCTAGCACCATAATCCACTTTACAAAATTCAAACTTAAGCTAACATTGCCTCAAGTGATATACTTAGAGCAACTGAGCAGATTCTGTGCAGGTCCCTGGGGACCTATACGAGACATATTTTGCACATATGCAGTAGTACTCCCCGAGACCTTGTGAAATTTCCCTTTGAACACACTTAGAAATAACTGTAACCGTTTTTTAAAATTGATAATTGACTTTGCCGCACTAACCCATGAAGTCTTGGTCTCCTAAAGCATAGTATACACAGGAAGGAGGCTAGCAGCAATATGGCGACAGGAGAGCATAGAAAGTTAATGGAAGTGAGCCAGTCGTAACCCCAGTTGAAATGAAGTTGGAAATGATCAAGTTGAAGTAATCTCCACTTTACAGTGACGTGATGGAGACAGCGCTCCATCACGTCAGCACTCCGACTGATACAGACTATTGACATAACCAGAGTCCATCCACGCGTTTCTTTCCTACCACTTAAGGTTTGAAGCATCAGGTGAACCCAGATGAACTGGTGGGGCCGTTGACGTACTTTCCCCTTTTTAAATATAGAGCAAAAAGAAAACTCTGTCCCTATGACACTAAAAATTATTTTTATATTCTGATGCTTTGCAGTAGGAAATGTACAAGACGGTTACCTTGGCAACCAGAGCCTCTAATATAAAAGAACTTGAAAACACAAGCATAAAAAAACATATCTGGAGCCATTCACAGTACTTTCTGCCCACCTTCTTTAAAGTTTAAAAGAATTTTACTCTCTTCATATTCAGTCTTCACCTGCAGTTCTTTCAATCTCAAGTACGGATGTCATCTGTAGCCCTCCTTCAGTGTGAAAGAAAGTAACATGGTTATGTTTATGGACTCTCACCGGTGTCTCATCATGGTTTTGCAGGCAGAGAAGAAGCACAAGAGCTTTCAGGAACTTGATCGTTTTATGCACTACTACACGCGCTTCAAGAACCACGAGCACAGCTATCAGGTAAACAGGGCTGTCGTCCTGGTGGGGTCTGCTGCACACTATACACTCGGTCATGCAATGAACGTAGCCAGTGGGAAACTGTCAAAGTGTAAACCTGGCACCTGACCTCATCGGCGGGCACACACCTCAAAACGAATGATTCTCAGACATTAAGTTGATGGATTAAATGGTGCATGCATTGATTAAAAAAAAAAAGTCTGCCGCTCACATCTTTAATTTATTTAACTTCATATTCTGGCAATCTGGTTTGGTTGAGCATGCCTCTCAAGGTGGTTTTATTCAACAATATAACAGCTTCTGACTTTGTCTTAATAGCTGGAGCAGCGCCTGTTAAAAACAGCAAAAGAGAAGATGGAGCAGCTCAGTCGAGCCCTGAGTGGAAGTGAGTGTGCCGTCTGTCAGTCGTTATTACACATTTAGACGCATCTTTATCCCTTCCTCTGATATTGAGCTTTGGGAACTAGGCAGGAGGGAGAAAAACACAAAGGTGTTTTAATAATTTATCAGCAACAGTGGGTATAGTTATTATTCAGCAGGCATGTCTAAGTTACAAGAAAGCTTTGTGCGCGAGCTTCGTCTAGAGTCCTTTAAACCCCAATCTGTTCAGGCAATTATAGTCTGTTTAGCATTGCCGAGTTTTGTTCTGATGCACAACAGTTTCAATTTCAGCAGACTCTGATTACAGTGGTACTGCATATACAATCGTGACCGAAATGAAAATGGCCCTCACTCAGCGATGAGGCGTTTGAGTCAGGTGAAAGTTTGCGCAGGCCATCCTACGTAATCGTCAGCAGAGAGATTTGATTCTCTAATAATCGTCTTTGGGCATCACTAAACATTCAAATGACTGCTTCTCGAGCTCCTTGTGTCACTTTTCTTTAGTTATTTAAGTGTTTAGTCATTACTGTGATACACAAAAGATGTTGTTTAACCCCTTACAGCAGTTCAAGACAATTTGGGTTCATAGTTCACCAAAGGCCAGACACATCCTCATTTGTCATTTAGTCCATCTCTGCTTAGTGTTAAGTGAAGACTCACACTGGAATAAGGGATATCACCTAGAAATGTAAAGCAGATATTCATTTTTGTTGTCTCTCTCTGTCCCACAGGGGAAGGCGGCGCCCCAGACACCACATTCATTGAAGACGCAGTCCTAGAACTCCTAAAGACTCGCCGCATCCTCAAGTGCTCTTATCCTTATGGGTTCTTTCTGGAGCCCAAAAGCACAAAGAAAGAGATCTACGAGCTTATGCAGGTTGGAGGCCCTACTTACTGAGAGGAGAGACAAATGTTCACGGCAGCCAGTCTCACTGTTTATGGGCCTTGAGATTTGTGGGACTAAAGCTTTCTTCCTCATCATCTTCACAATCTGCCTCAGTTATATCTGCACATATCAGCTTTTAGTTAAATGGCCAACAGTATAGATGCGGGACATACTTTCCTGCTTTTTATATCGCAGCCTTTCAGATACTGTAAAATGACTGGGCGAGGCTCCCATAAAGTTTCTTAAATGCTTGTAAATTTAATGCATTATTGAAGTAGATACATAAACTATTGCCATAAAAGTGGTTTAGGGCTACTTCTTATGTCACATTGTCCTTGGACGTCTCAGCCGTCAGATATACTTAAACTCAAAATTCTTCACTTAAATCACATACGGAGTTTCCTATAAAACCTTTCAGCCAGCTGTGTTTCTGCCCCTCAGACGGACTTGGAGATGGTGACTGAGGACTTGGCACAAAAGGTTAACAGGCCCTACCTGAGAACGCCACGGCACAAGATCATCCGTGCGGCGTGTCTGGTGCAGCAGAAGAGGCAGGAGTTCCTGGCCTCAGTAGCCAGGGGAGTGGCCCCCAATGACTCTCCTGAGGCCCCCAGGCGCAGGTAGAGAGAGAGACATTACTGTATTTTATGTACCAAATATATTATAAAATAAGAAGTGACTATCTGTGCAGTGTCAGCTACCATTCACAATCTCTTTCTTTCTTTCTCGCTGACTTGCAGTTTTGCTGGTGGAACGTGGGACTGGGAATATTTAGGCTTTGCATCCCCAGAGGTAACAAAACAAGCCGTAATAAGTTTCACTGAAGGCTTATTAGTTAAAATGTCAACTGTGCTGCCTGAACCCCACGACTGAGCTAAACGTACGCGTGTCTTCTGTCACCGTATGTTGCAGCCTGACAGATATCAGATCCATGTTTTAAATGTGTGACGTTGTTTTTGTAAGGTGCCTGATAAAGGTTAAAATGATCAAACCAGAAACTACGTCACTTTAAATCAAATTTGCCAAATGAAAGGGTCAGTCCCTGCACTTGAAGCTCTCATCAGCAATCACATCCATGCTTCAAACGGAAAGTGGTTAATCAGTGGTCTTGAAACCACTACCTGTGATTTGTAGCACCATTTATCTCCAAAGAGGGAGGTTTTGATCCAATGCAGGCACTTCTGTTAACATCACACCAGGTTAAATTAATTGCAGGAGCTTAAATCATGATGATTGTATAATTAACGTATACAGCCCTACCAGTACATCTTTTTAGTTTTTAGATCGTCAATATATTTATTTTCCTGTTCCTAATGTTACCGTTTTGAATCAGTCTGTGTGCCTGCGCTGACAAGCCATGATGAGCCAAAGATCACCGTGTTATTCAACACACTGGTGAAGCCAGATGGTTCAGTGTTCCCCTGTGCATCCGTCTGGAATGATTAAAAGCACAGTACTCTGGCAAACACCTAAGTAGGTTGCTCCAGATCATTGCACATTAGTAACAGGTGCTTGTAGTTAACACTTACAGCCATAAAACTGTCGACCACGTAATGGTTTGATTATTGACCTGCCTTCCTTTTTCCGCACAGCTTGATGCATGAACCCAGTATTGGTGCATTAGTCAAAACATTGCTTCTCCAGGTTTTCTGCTGTTGTTTAGTTTCCAGACTGTGGCAGCTGGTAAACACACCGGCTTGTCGTCTGAAATAAATTCACTCGGCTTAAATGTTCAATCACTCCTTAGGGTTTGCGTAGCTTCCATTTGAAGCTTTGGAAACATGACACAAATGTGGACATTTTGCATTAGACATATGCCCGTCAGGTTATTGGGCACATCTTTTAACAGTATAAAGCTAGCGTCCCCCAGTAGACCTCTTTCTTGGCAGACATTATCACTTGTCACAGTAAGGAAAGCAGTGGCAGAATTAATGATGGCTCACTTCCATTAAGTGTCCCAGTAAGCCCTGACAGTGGAGCAGCATGCGCAATAGCGGGACGCCTCCTAAGTGGAAGGCAGCCATCATTAAGACACCTATGCCTTTCCCCACGGTGACTAGTGAAAATGTTTTCCGTGAGAAAGGTCATTTGAAAGAAAAACAAATTACGAGATCCGTCCTGTCTGGCAGTTTGATAAATGGGCGCTGCTTGAAAAATATTTTTACTATTTAAACCAGGATCCGCTCTGTTAATTCTGCTTATTATTCATTTATCTACAGACTATTCATTCATTCATTTTCTGTAACTGCTTACCTGTGAAGGGTCATGGGGGGCTGAGGCCTATCCCAGCTGTCACTGGGCGAGAGGCGGGGTACGCCCTGGACAGGTCGCTAGTCTGTTGCAGTTATTTACAGACTAAAAGCTGCACAGTACTGAGCATTCAAACTTACTCTGGTAGCTTGTTGGCAAAAGTTTATACAGGAGTTCCTATTTTTATATTGTACAAGAATGTAATTAGAAAATATCGAGCCTCATGACATTCACATAACATGTTGTCTATTACAGTAGTAGTCTATTATAAAGTAGTAGTTTATAGTGTTAAACTCTGGAAAGTAGCACACATCTCTGTGAAGTGACTACCATGTTATTTCTCTCAGTGTGAATTTGCACTGAGAGAAACCATGAATAATTCTTCATAAAAAAAATAAAAGCCAGCTGACACACCTGAAACAATACAAGGAACAAGAAAAGACTGAATTAATTTGGGAGTATGCATCAAAGAGGTGGCTTATCTTCAAAAGAACAAATTATCAATGTAAATTCAGGTGAGACACAAACCTCACCTCTACCCCCCGTTCTTCTACATGATTTAAATAACAGATGAGCCTACGGGATTCTTTGTAACAGCCTGTCCAAATTATTTCATGCACGTGCATCTGCCAAGCCATTTTAAAAACTAAAAAAAAATCGATATATTTTTGTCCCGTGTGTCTCAGCTAGAGCAGTTAATGGTAACGCCACAGTAATAATCAAAGCCGGGTGACACTGCCTCAGAGGCACAGCTACAGATGGTTGGCTCCACGCTTCTTACAATGTCTGCAGATCACTTCTTAGTGGGCTATTTTTAGTTTGGTGGGAACATGAAAGTCAGAGTTTGCATGACAGGCTTTTGATTATGTATGAATGTGACTCTGACTTTCGCAAATGAATGAGAACATGAATGCAGCTGATCATTTGCTGAGGCTGTGATGTATGGAAACTCTGTATGTGAAACCTTTTCATGAAAGCAACCTTGCCTGTGGGGATCTGCAGTGGTATTAAATCTTTCAGTCATTTGGTACTTGACCACTAGAAGAAGTACCATCTCATTAATCCCCGAATCTATGAGTCTAACTTATTCCAAAACAAGCTTGGGCCGACAAATTGAAGTGTAAATGTAAATTACATTTACATTTGTGCTTTGCATGCAGCTAAAACTAACAAATGCTAATACTAACAACTGCTAGACAAACAACCACATCCTACTTGCTATGATCTGAATTGAGGCTGCTGCACATCATTCCTTAACCATTAATTTAAAAATAATGAATCCCTCTGACTTTTGATAAGGTGTACAGCTTGCTTTTAAGATTAATCAGGCATAAACAAGTAGCATTTTCAAACCTGTGAAGCTCAATCCTGATGTTGCTTAATGTATAGGTCACTACTAGTGAGCGTGTGCTCAGCTTTAAATCAGTCTAGGCTGGAAGCTAATGACTGACGGCTGGGTCTGGACATGAAAGGTTGTTTGAGGCCGTGTCTTGGTGCTGAGCTTCCCTGGAACACAGCACCATGTTTGAAGCAGAATAAAGTTGGCATTTTCTTCAAATTCACTGCTTAACTTTTTATAGTATATGAACAAAACACATAATGACATAATGACTATTCTACTTTCAATAAATTACATTTTTTATTGAAATTAGAACGGAGAGTAACATCAGCTTTGAGTTGCTGTGTTTTAATGGTAGTTTTGCTCTTGTTTTCAGGAGTATGCAGAGTTCCAGTACAGACGGAGACACAGGCAGCAGAGGCGAGGCGACATGTCCAGTCTCCGTAGCAACACACCTGACCCCGATGACCTCAGCGACAGCACTTTAGGTACTGCAGTGATTATGTAGGACCTCAGGGATTTTTGAGGTCTTGTATGTGGACTTTTATTTATGAACTAATTTATCTTCCGTTTATTTGCACAGTTACACTGAGGTTTAAAAACTCCTCTAAAAGACATTTGTTTGGACGATCTATAGACAGCAGTTGAACTGATGCAAATTTGTGGCGTTGACTATGGTAACAGCTTTGTATTTATCTTATGGCTGAAGATCGTTCTTCACTACTCCGTGACTTCAGGATCAATCAGACTCTTCCCTGATGTTAGTTAAAGGTGGACACGAATCTAAACATCCAATACACCTGAACACACATTTATGCAAACCGCAAAAAACACTGATCCCGCTGACCTCTCTCAGCTGCGATGCAGTGTTTTGTCCAGAAGCCAAATTAGGGCTCAAACTCTGGAAAGTCACAAATGCTCAAGTTGAATAAGCCAATATTTCTAATCCATCCGCCTTGTCCATCACACTGGACAGGGCTTTGTTTTTTGGCTGCGCGGAGTAAAAGATGGATGATACTTGCAGTTTTGGAGCCAGCTTCTGTTCTGCCAAGACAGATTTATTGATTTCAGATGAAGAAAATGAATTTCCTAGGGAAATCTTGAAGGTGCTTACTTGATAATTTCGTTGCGTTCACTCAAACTGAAGATGGCTTTACTCAAGATGATAATTAACAATGGATGAAATTTCAGTCTTGACTGCAATTTTTTTTTGTCCATTTTTTAAAAAAAAGACACACAGGATGTCGGGAGTGGACGTAGACAAGGTCGTCTGATGGTGAGTGCACAGTTATTTTCATCTCAGCTCATGGCCTTCAGCCTTCAGAACTTTTCAGACAATGTTAAAGAAGTGCAGTAATAATCTGGTCCAAATGATTTCTGAAGGCTTTTTTCTTACAGCAAGTTATTTAGTGGTAAGTCAGGCATGAAGGCTAGGCTTTATTTTTTTTAAAGTCAATCTTTAGAGAATGTAGTTTGATTGTAAATTCTTCCCACTCTAAATTTGTAATTGTACAATTGATGATGGTGATGATGAAATTAATAGAAAATGGGGCCAAAGAATCCAATGAGATGGTTTGACATATCAGCAGATGTAACAATTAAGTCCTTGTCCATCAACTAATATTGATGGACAAGGACTAGGCTTTCTTCTTTGGCCCCGTTCATATCTCATATTAACATGCATCTGTTTGCACGCAGACAACTATAAGGACGTCACTTTGCATTAGAGTGGCACTTGTGATCGGATCTCTGCTCTTCCTGCTCTATATATTATTCACTAATCTGCAGTAATGTCATGGCTGTAAACAGTTTTAGTAAGGACATCAAAGTTTCTCTAAGAAAAGATATAAAATATAAAACATTTGCTCGTAGATCCTGATCGATCCCGTCTCCGTGTCGGCGATAATTTAGAATCATAACCAAAGTTACGGCTATTTTGCAGCACAGCTCTCTTACTTTGGAAGCCCTCGTGAGGATCCTGCTGCTGCGTGTAATAAACTCAGAGCAGACACTCTGACAAACAGCGGGAAGCATCGAGCTAAACTTCAGCTCATCTTAATGTTTTTGACTAAACGCAGATCACATTTCATCTCTGGGCAAAACTCTGCTTATGCTAAAGACATCAGTTGAGTAGGTGGTCCTTCAGCGTAGCTCAGGACACATTCTGTGTATGTTAATAAAACGATGTGGCCCTAATGCACCATGCGTCCACTTACACATGTATTAAACAGGATCATTGGTTTCAGTCCTACAATGTCGTGGAGGATTAAATAGTTGTACAGAATGCCCAAAGGTCACATTGTCCCATGTTTTAAAAGTAAATGCCATGACTATTGTACAAAATCTATTGAAACAATTAATGAGCCACACTGGCTCACACCACATGACAATCAATAAGGGTACTTGAGTCTAATTGAAGTGAGTCCCATAGCACCATCATGATGCCATCTACACTCACTAGCTGATCAAATCCACAGCTGGAATGAATCCCCCACAATAGTTTCCTCTGTTTGATTAACACGGACTAAAAACAGCTAGTCTATTGTAGCATGTTCTTGAAGCTGATGCTTACACACTGCATAGGGAAGTCAGATCACACTGAGGGACAGACTAAATTACTGTTATTTTGTGGCACTTGTCAACCAAAAACAAATTATATCAGCCTGATCTTTTATCAGTTTTAAAAATGTAAAACCTCCGGACAAACAAATAACAGAGCAGCTGTAAAATAACTGTCATTACCGGCAGGTTTGTGCGTCCAAACTGTACCTTGGTAGCTGTTATTTTACCCATCTCATCAACATCAAGAGTTCAAACGTGCTGCTGCATTAAACTTGTTTGCCAGTAGGGGGTGCAGGTTGGACTTGCATGTCTGAAAGCTGCTGGTGCTCTATAACCAGAGCATACCGGCATGCCGTGTCTCTCACACTGTGTATCTTTTTATATTACTGCAGGGTCTCGGTTCTTTGGATGATGATGACCCCAACATTCTTCTGGCTATACAGCTGTCACTCCAGGACTCTGCCATGGTAGGAGGCGTGTCCAATCACGAGGTTCTTGCCAGCGAAGCCTCTCTTGGTGCGATTGGCACCTCCTTGCCTTCTAGGCTGGAACAAAGTGCTCCAGGTGTTGAAGTCCTCCACAGAGCTTCTCTAAGCAGCTCAGAATTGCTGGAGCTTGGAGATAACTTGGCAAGGCTCGGCAACATCAGCAGCCAGTACTCCGCTGCCACTGGTGCTTCCATCTCCGTACAGCACCGTGACAGCCATCACAGAGCGTACAGGGCTTCTGTTCCCATACCGGTGGCTGCAGGAGGCAGCCACTCGTCGACAGGCCTCTTCTCCTCTTCCACTGACACTGACTCAACCACGTGCGGCAGCCAAGACCCATCCTCATCCTCCGCCTTGGCGACAAACGCTAACCTGCTGGGCAATATCATGGCTTGGTTCCACGACATGAATCCTCAAGGTATCACCCTGGTGCCCCCAACGTCCTCTGACACCGACTCAAACCACGGAGGCGGAGAAGGCTGCCTGCAAGATGATGATAAAGGTGCAGTCCTCTCTGACAACAGGAAACCTCAGGAGGTGATGGCAAATGTGGGTTTCTGCTCTCAGAGACTGACTGACACGGAGGGCAAGGAGTGTGCCGTCGCCGAGAGGCCGACTCAGTTAGACCTAGCGGGGCTGGACACCATGCCGCTACCTTACATGGCCACCCTCGACACAAGTAGAGAGCCTGCTGAGCGCCGAGGCTCTAAGGGCTGCAATGTCGAGAGTCCGCAATGTGACTCTGTGTCTGACCAGCTGCCCAGCACCAGCTCCTCAGAGTGGGAAGAGCAAGTGCACCTGGTGTGATTTAAACGACTTAGATAGGAAGGAAGTTATTTTTTTTTTTAGAAGGCCAAAAACCACTATAGATTGCAAAATATGTTTAGGAATATGTGTAGCAGTCCAGAGGGAATGTATAAAGAATGTGCCAGTCAGACTCAGCTGGAAAGTGGAGGAGGTAGAGAATTTAGACTCCTAATTTCAAGTGCAGTCAGGTCGGTTTTCTGCGTTTACTATATTGTCCTCCTGCGAAGAAAGCACCTGCTAAAGAGGTCACATGTAATTACCACTTTCAAGGGGACGTCTCCTAAAATGGATCCTGTACTGATAAAAATACAAACAAGTCTTTTTTTTTCTTCCACTGGAGTAAAAGCCTACTGCATCAGTCCGAAAGGAGACGTTTCATCTGTACATAGCCAACGTTAATTAATAATTTGCTCCGATATCAAATCAGTAGGACACAGGCTGAGAGACAGTTCTTACTCCTGTCCATATCTGCCTAACTACTCTATAGGTGCCAAACACTGATAGCAAAAGCACAGTTTGCAGTCACCAAGTGGATTCTTTCAAGCAAATTGTGCCTGCCTATTACAATCTCAATGACTCAGATAAATGTGAAAGTCTCGAGCCATATTTTTATTTGACATTGCGGCCGAGTGATGTGTTCACATCTCACTAGCTAAAAGCTGTAGTGTGCTGTGTGTAGTTTAAAACCATAATGGTTGTGTACTTTATTATGTGAAACATTCACATTCAAAGAAAAGAGGGGGAAAAAAATTAATTATTCAACTAAAAAGCAGGTGGCCTGCTCGAAGACATGTCATAAACGGACTTGGTAATGGTTATTCATCTCATACGCACATTGAATACAAAGTGCTTCAAAAACAACTAAGCCTGACGGGCCCAGAGGGGCCACGGCTCAGTGTGAGTGGGTTCACACCTTTGTGACAGCGTATTCTGAATTCCATTGCAGCTCGTCTTAAATTAACGTTTGAGCACCGCAGCTGAACGTGGAGCGAGACTGACCGACTCCAGTCAACAGTCTTGTTTAGAAACGGCAGCGAAGGCCAGTGAAACAGATAATCAGGCAATCACATTCAGACCTGGGTGAATTCATTAATCAAGCCCATGTCACTGGAACTCATCTCTGGGTCCTGATTAGGTGTAAGAACAAGCTAAGCTTCTCAGATCTCTGCAGTTGTCTGCGGACTGCAGGGCCACGCATGGAGAATTCATGAATGTGTGTAAAGTGTGACCAGCGCGGAGAGTCCATGTGTTTGAAACGGTTCTCCACGGCGTTAGACATACAGTGCCTTCGTGTCAATCACCAGTCTGTTATTCAGTTCTTTCTCACATATATATTTTTTTTGCGAGTGCTAATTACACAGAAAGAAAAAAAACAAAAAACACCTGTTACCTTAAAGTTATTTCACATGTTTATAGTGTGCAGACATGAGCTCTTGATCTTTTTTTAAAAAATATTTGTAGCATGAGGCTTCTTGTTGGTCATAGTGATGTCATAGTCATGGATAAGACAGATTTTTATATGATTTGGTAAAATAGATTAACGTCATACATTTAAACTTTTAAAAGAAGTTTTCTTTTGGTGCAGTTCTTTCCCTTCATTTTGGAACAGCTGTTTTTTCCTGTGGTTTAGAAACTAAAACCACTGTACTGACTCTGGAATGAGTGGACCTACTGTTTGTGTTATTATACATCTTACCTGAAGACACTATAATGAGCAAAGTTGCAATATAAAGTAGGTATTTATTTGAAGTCGAACTGATCCACTTAAAAATCATTGATTGTGAATAACCAATGTGAAATAAAAAACACTGATCAGTGTTTCTTTGAGACTGTACAGACTAACGTCTGACTGAAGTTGATCCCCCCCCACACCACCACCACCACCCGTACAGACATATAGAGCAACATTACATCTAAAAAAAAACAGTGTTTGCTTTGACAAGTGTCTTTAAGTTGAGTGCCATACGGTTAATGGAGCTAGTGTTGATGGAAGTGTGTTAATCAGACGAGATGACCCTTTTTTTGTGTAACAGTATGCTGTGCATGGAGTGGATCTGAGTCTATATGGAATTTATACTTTGTACTTCACCTGTGATGCGCAAGTGATTTATTTTAAAACGGCATATAATCATTTTGTAACTCACTGAGGTTTTCTATTGTAAAGCGACTAATCCTTGAAATGCTATTTGCACTTTCATAGTCTATACTTGATACATTCCCTCTTTATATGAAAAATGTTTGGTGTGTGATGCCAATAAACGTATGTGTCGGGTTTTACCTTGTGGTTTTGTGCTTGTGTCCGAACACCATTTCACTTTCATTAATCACAGAGGAGAGATATCAGAGCAGCCACGTGGTTTTATGGCCACGGTTCTTCTGACAGTTTCTGACTTTTATTGGAATCAGTTTTGGCTTTTGCATTTTAAAGGTTCATTTAAAGTACAGGACCGTGCGGAAAATGTCATCTGTGGTTTAGTGGGATAACTTTTATGAATTCGGTTCAGATAACAGGAAGGCTGGGCTGCTTCTGTTACTATAAATATGACTTTGTAGCTGACTGATTTAAAGCATAACACCATATTAAAATCAAGCACATACATTACAAGTTGCAGGCAGAAGTGTATGCTAATGCAATATATGAAAAAATACCCCCCTGATGCATGCAAATAATATGAGCTCTATCTCAAATGCAATCAAGACATCCATGTTTCTAACCGTGAGAGCAGATTTCTGGAGAAGTGCATAAATGGTCATTCAGTAGGCGTGTTGTGGAGGGTCAGCGGCACAGTCCCATGAACTGCAGTATGAGGAGAAACAGCGAGACGATGTCCAAGTACAGGTTGAGCGCCGCAAACACGTACTCCTCGGGAGAGACTCGGTACTTCCTGTGTTTCCCGCCCAAGATGAGCTGAGTATCAAACACCAAGTACTGCAGACAAACAGAGACAAGATGCTTCAACACTGACGGCACCGATGTCTGAAGGCTTGCATGTTTGTGTGATGAAAGAGACGGAGAGATGATTACAGGAACGGTTTGAAAGAAAACAGATTTTTGAGACATGGGACTGTGCGGATTAACAAGCCTTATAAATAATCAGGACGTCTGAGTTGTGAAGCTGAAAATAAGCAGCGACTTGTCGCTCCACAGCCTGTTCAGCTCTGTGTGCAGCCGCAGTTTGTTCCACCGGCTGACGGGATGGGTCACAACATTTGCTGTTAATGCCAAAGGCACACAGAGAGGTGGCTGAGGAAATGAAGCTCACTGCTGTTAAGCAGTGCATAATTGAAATTAAAGGGCACGAGGACATCAGACTCTCTCTCTTTACACTAACTACCGTGACACACTGGTGGCAGGCTGCTTGGCCCTGGGATCAAATCTTACATCACATATACTCACTTGACATTAAGTCGTCTTTGATGATGGTTCCTTTCATTCTTAAAGGTCAGTTTTATTCTATTTTAGATTCAATGTGTGCTGCACAAATACATTTTCTGTCATGCAAGTTGGAGTGCACTTACTAAAGAAAACAGCAAGGTTCCCAGGCAGGCGTACGTGATGGAGACATACTGAAAAGGAATCAGACACAAAATCAACAGAATCATTCAGCGACACGTCTGACTTTACGTGGTGTATTTGTGATTTTTTTTCTTTTATAAATGAAGGAATATGTAGTCCCCATTTAAAGTGAGACAGTATATTTCATCTAAAGACACAATAAAAATCTTTAATCTCTTTTTCCATTATAGTTTTTCTGATGAATTGATGGTGAAGACTGATAGAGAGTAACTCAGTTCCAGTTCATTTTATCTCCTGTAGAATTAGCACAAATATCAGCAGCAGACATATTTCTGTTTCAAACAGCATTGTACATTTAGAGGCATCAGTCTGAGATCAGTGTGTAACTCCTGAGAGGTTTGAACGTGCACGCTCTCTTCTTTATACTCTGCTTAGCACACAGGTCAGCGCTGAAGCATTCTGAAGAGAAAAGCTATGTGTATATACTCTGCCTGCCTCTAAATGCACATGGCTGTAGTTTGTTTCAAACAAGATTTCAGTGCAAGCTCACGTGTAAACACAGCCTTGATTTACCTGTGATCGCAGGATTGCACAGAGCAACCCGAATGAAAAGAGGGTCCAGCAAAACACCCACAGGCTGCCACTTGCTGCCGTGAAGTCCCACTGTTGTCAGAAAAGAGAGAGGTGCTGAATGTGACGTGTGTTTCAAACAGAAAACAGTAGGCGGCATATCTGTCATTCCTATAAAAGCCAGGACGCTCAAGGTCGTTTGCAGCTTTTTGCATCTTGAGGCGCCGCTGGTGACGAAACAATGAGGAAACACTGGAGTTCAACAGACATGAGCATCCTAACAGTCCTGGATGTAATGTTGCTGGATAATTCATCAACACACCGCGTGCAGCATGGCCATGGAGGAGTGGAGTGAAGGTGGCCTTTTGGCCTGCGCGCCCTTTTCAGAGCGACAGGAAAAATATGTCAGTTACAACAGCCCAATCAGTCACACTGATCACCTGAGGAGCTATGAGCCGAACATGTGACATTTATATCACGGTGACAGAGATCAAGTCGCCCAGTGCACGGAGTGAAATGCAGAGCAATATGTGCTGGAAACTCTAAGATGAATGTGAAGTCGTAACAAGTGAGTAAGTGTTTGCAGCGGCTGCTCGCTCAGCCATTGAGACTCTATTATGGACTGAAGGTACGGTCACGTGTACACCGCAGTATGTGCTCCCTTCCTGCTGCACATTGGTATGTTCTCACCTCATTGTTTGATCTATCCAATCAAGGCGGAAAGAATAAATATCTGAGGACTTGTCTGTCAAATGCCAAACTTCACTCTCCACATGCATGACTTAACTTTCGATAGATACTGACCGCTGCAGACAGGAAACTCACCACAAGAGCAGCCGTTCTGGAGATGATCTGACCCAGTCGTCACCATTTGGCCCTTGTTAAAGTCACTCAAATCCTTCCCTTGGATATTTTTCCTGCTTTTAACATCAGCTTTGAGGATAAAATGTTCACTATGTATCCCACCTACTGACAGGTTTCCATGATAATGAGATAATGTGCGTTATTCTGTCAGAGGTCAAAGTGATTGGCTTATCTGGGTTGTCAATTTTATCTCCCATTATCAAACATAGCAAAAAACCTCAAATGACATTTTCTGTGCCAAAAAGCAGCGTCACATGATGAAAGGTCTCTTTTCTATTAATTCTGTAACATTTTTTTTGCTTTTCCTGATGGTTAATGGTAAAAGGAGACGAATTAAAAATGAAGGCTGCAATCATTTCTGAACTCAGATCTATGTTAAGAGCCTCAGGCAGCACGATGACAGCACAGACTGAGGTTTAACTCAGTCTCACCTATGGACATGAGGAATTAGCTTGAGTGACACATACACTGATCTCAGCAGTAATCGCAGTTTCGCCCGGACAGCAAACCCCAACGGACTTTTTAAACTTTGCTGGTGGAAAACAGCAGACGCTGCAGGAGAAGACCTGGCCAGCAGCTGGGCTTAACGCTTTCTCTTTGACTGCACAGGAAACACATCTCAGCGTGTGGACATTTACCGCCGACTGCATAGCTAAGTCGGCGCAGTTTAGGAAATTTCACTTTGGGCCGCGCTGCAAGCCGAGCTCAAAGCGTGTGACAGATCTTACCTTTGACTGCATGGCAAACAGAGTCAGGGAGAAGGACACGAGCGCCGTCGCTCCCATGGCCCACATAACTGCTTCAACTTCAAAGAACCTGCAGAAAAGAAATATCAAACTGATGTGCAGTGGGAAAGAAGCCCCGTGGTTACATGTCTAGTCAGGAGCTGGCGGGGGAGATTTGGGGAACAGTGGGGTTCTCCTCTGTTAAGAAAGTGGAACAATACTTTTTCATAAAATAGTCAGTATTATGGGTCTGAACTGCAGCCATAGCAGAGACCCCACTGAACATGCAGCTCATTTTATGTATGGCCTACATCCACTTCCTGTCAGTTACAGATAGAGTTATCGCGGGATCCTATAAATATGATAATTTGGATGTATTACTGATAGTCAGACCTCGACAGATGCCTTTTCTGACAAGTGCTGCCAGAGAAGAAATGTCTCACGGATGGGAGAAGGTAAGGTTATGTTTGCTCAGGCAGCAGTAAACAGAAATTGGTTTTGAACTATTCGAGGTGCTTCGGATTTATTTATCTTTAGCCAAAAAAAAAAAAAAGAAAAGAAACCCGAAAATGTGATTCCGCACGCCTTTTAATTTGACAAACCCGGCAATGATAACGTCTTATCTGGTTCTGATGGCTTCATCGCGCAAATCAGATATGGATCAAATGGGATTTATTATTGTGTAAATGAGTCGGCACCAGGTGGGGACTGATCCGCAAACACTCACACCGACACGGATCCCAGCATCACACCCTCTACGACGGTCTGAGAGGGAGAAGGAGAGAGAGAGAGAGAGAGAGGGAGAGACAAATGGAAAGTAAATACATGACAAAAACAAAACAAAACAGTGGAATGGGGCAGGTGTGGCAGCGGTTTAATTTGCTGCCTGGCTGGTACTGCCTCTACTCACAAACAGGCCCAGGGCTAGAAAATTGAAGGGGACTTGACGACGGAGGTTGTCACAGCAGGACATCATCAGAATGAGCACCAACACCGCCATCCTGTTTCACACAGAATTTAGAGTGTATCGTAAATAGCAAATAAACAGCCCGCGAGGAGAGAGAGAGAGGAAAAATAATAATAAAACAATGTGTTCAGTATGTGGATTCATTATTTATGCAGTGGAGCAAGTAGGGAGTCGGGATTCAGACGGTTTGTGAATTACGTGGATGTGTAGATGGTAAAAACTAGAAAGTATATGCTGCATGTGTATAATATAAATGCATGAATGGATGTTTTATTCATGGCTTACAACATGGTGTACGTGAACCAGTAGTTCTCCCACGTCCAGTGCTTCAGTGGTTCCCTGTTATTTTATAAAAAAAAATAAAGAAAATGAAGGGAGGGTGTTAAATGGAGGTGACAGAGGCAGTAGAATGATTTTATTAAATATTAACAGAGGACAGAGTGTCGTCCACAAGGGAGCTGAACACAATTTATGTGAAGAAATGGGTGGAGCTGCTTTCTACCATGTCCATTATACAAAACATAGGGAGCTTTCAAAGTAATGGTTGCAAAAACATAATGATTTTTATTGCATCGCCGTCTCACAAATGTATAACAATTCAAGCGGTTTGCTGGTTTCAGGTTCAGATCTGTGTGCGGGCGGCTGTAATGCCAGCGCTCAGTGATGATGGCTGCCGTTACACACTGACAGGCCACACTTAAGGTGGATAGATGGACGGGTGCCTGACACGGATTTGTCTCTTTTTGGGGGAAGGATCCCGCTACGGATGTGACGCAGACTCACCAGTAAATAAAAGTGCAGATGATCCCGACGGTCACCAGCAGCTGAATCAACAAGATCAAGTACACCTTCCTTATGAAGCCTGTTCAGTGAGAAAGAAAGACAGAGCCGGACACAGTGTGAGGGAAGATAGATTAGAAAAGGTAGAGAGATGGGAGAAAAAGACAACGGCAACTAAAATCTGTCAGAGTGGAAGCAGCCAGGCAGGTAGGGTTGTTTATGCGGCGCACCGTTTCAAAATGCCTCCGTTTTTGGCAAACCTGTGTTTCATCCTCTCATTTGAAATGATTTGTGTTGTGTGGGAGGTGGAGCGCCGAGGCAGGTTACAGCAAGGATCAGGGAACAATTTTCAATTCCAAATCAATTTCCAGAGAACACCGCAAAGCAAATGAGGGAGTAAATATTGTTTGTCCCTCCTCGGCTCTGACCAGGACACACAAAAACATTCATTTTTCTCGCCTTCTGTTTCTCAGGCTGTTTGTTTGCCCCCCCCAACCTCCCAGATTTAGCCCTCACCTCTTCGTATGGCACGATCGCTGAAGACGCCGTCCTCGTCTTCAGAGTACTCAGGTGGAGCTTCACCGTACTGTTGGGTGTATCCACCTGCTGCTGCTGCTGCTGCTGCTGCTGCTGGGCCCGTAGGATGGACCACGTTATCGTAGACGCCAGGAGGGGAGACCACTGCAACGCTGCCCTTCCCCACCTACATCATCCAAAGCAGCAACAACACGGGAAGTTGAAACTACACTTCTTCTACTGAATTCTCAATGTTCTGTTTGAAGCAAGTTAATGAAACAAAATCAGTCATCCATGCTTAATTAACTGTGCGCTTATCATCGTTTCTCTATCAAAGGCTGGCTGTATGTGATATTCAACGTTAAACTCAAAGTTAATAGAAAAAACAAAAGTGGTTGTAGCTCACTGCATCACTATGTTTTCCCGAGAAAAATGGTTCCAGTGTTGCTACTGACCTGATAGCTCATCCCTGTATAAGAGCTCTGTCCATAATCCTGAGGGCTGTACGGAGGAGGGTGAGGTCCATATCCTCCATTACTAGCGCCATTAGTCTGGTCCATTCCACCAAAAGTTGGCAAATCTTTTCTTTGACTGAGGCACAAAACGGACAGAAGTATAAATGTCACAGACTTTCAAGTAGGCCGAGGTCGTGGCTGATACACACACACAAAAAAAACTGTTTCATCAGTGCTGTTAAATTGGCAAATGGTGGCAATGTCAGTGTGGAACAAATAAACGGGTAATTACAAAATGATGCATCACACAAATCACCAAGCCAGCCGTGACTAACGTCCATAATTATGGCCTTGCACCTCGATTTAATAGCTGTATTTTTAATGGCCAAATAGGTTGTAGTTAATTGATCTCAGAGGAAATTCGTCTGGCATCAAAAAAGAAAGGAGCACACGATAGTCACGGATTCTGTCCAATATGTGGTGAAGATTTGAGAGTGACAAGTTCGCTTTAGGGTCCCTGGTTCTGTATTAATCATTCAAAGAATGAATGCAGAATTAGCCACACAACGATTGACGCCACATGATGTAAAGCAATGGCAACTATGACTGTGAATAAGAGCTTTACTCAGAGTACAAAGACACCACAGCACTGCACACAGAGCCATCCACTGATTAATGAATAACAAAGTTGAGTTCCTGTAATATTAGGCCTCACTAATGACTTGACAAATAAAGACACTTTTGTCGACTTCTGCAGCTCCACTTGCCAAAGTGAAACCCGGAGTAGACAGAACTAGAGTGAAACCCTGAGAAATGAAGTGGACTTTGTCTCTGTTCGCTTACACAGCCTGAAAGGTCTGAACATCAATTCTGAGATATGAGGAACGAATTACCTTTTAAAGTGTCGTCTGTGTCTCTCCAGTCTTTAAAAGTGACTGATTGCTGTTTGACTTGGGCCTGTTCTCATAAAATCAATTAATTACAACTCAGATCCATTATCTTACCTCTGCCGTGACGCCCTGGAATCTGCTGCTGCTGCTGCTGCTGCTTCTGGGGCTGCTCTTCCTGGTTTGTTGGTTCCTCTTTAGGGCAAAGTCTACCTGCTATCAGTTGGTTCCTACAGATACAGGACTTTAGCTGCAGGGGGACATAATGTATCCCTCATTAAGCTCAAGGAAATATTCAGATGAGATTCCAAAAGTGTCATTACACCAACAAGGCTTGCACTCGTAAATCATTCCTTAATCTTTTATTCATTTATTTCCCTTTGACCGTCACTCATCCACACAGGCATTGAGAATGACATAACACTTGTGGTTCATGCACTTCAATAAAAGTGTATTTAATGTTTCCATTTCCCGCTATGATATAAACATTCATTTTTTTCCGGATGCGATAAGGAAAGTGGCACAGTGGCAGCCTGTGGCCTGTCCGGTTCACCTTGGTTACACATTGATAACACACCCTGCACAAGGAAGCTGCTCAGTGACATAACGACCAGTGAGTGAACGTAGCCATCAACCAAACCTTTACAAAGCGATTATGAATACTAAATCACACCCAAGGAAGAATATCTGAAGACATACTGTATGCTGGAAATACATGAAGTAATGTAGGTCAATACAGTCTTAGTGCTTCTCCATGGAGAATGGAAGGGTTACACTGAAGCCTTCATCCATGAATCAGAAGCCAGTTTAGCATGAATCCATTTTGTATGAAAAACTACAACTCAAGCAAACTATATTTTCCACTTTTAAGTCTTGATCACAGCAGACGTCGAGAGTTTAATATGATATTCAAAGTAATCGCATGCTTAATCACAGTAATTTAACAGACCTGTTGCATTATGTGCAAAGACACGGCAGCTCTGTCTGGGTTGTGATATTGAATTTAAATTAAATCAAAGAAGGCACATGTGAATTATGTATAATTGTATAAGCAATTAAAGGTATGGCTTCAGAGTACACAGGTGCCTAAATAATAAAGTCGGCACATTGCCGCTGCTGCTGCTGCTGCTGGGTGAGCTTTTAACCCAGAAACTATTTATACACCAAGCAAACACTGGGGGGCACTAGTCTCCTGTGCTTCTTCTGTTAATTGCAGTGATTTGGTTGTGACTCTCCCCCTTCACACGCTGCCACCTCCCCACCCGACCAGCAGCATCCAATCCTCCAGAGAGCTCTCTTAAACCGGCTGCCTCTTTATTTCTAACGGCTGGATCAAATCCTTCATTTCTTTCACCCACGTGTGATCTTTTAGTTTCCTTCAAAGCTTTGCTAAGACAAAAGAAAAAGAGTTATCTCCTGTTTAGACAGCAATACGTTAAAATAAAATACCATGAAACAAGGACAAAATGAAGACTTAGCAGCATGAGCGTCATATTTGACGGCGCAGACAGCTTTTCTGCTCCAAACACAGATCGTCATTCTGTTCACTGCTGATTGGTGTGTCAGGCAACACGGGCTAGGTTTACCCTGCCTGCCCAAATCTGATGAGCTTGCTTACACCTATTCATCAGATCTCAGTCGGATTTGAATGGGTGGCACGGCAAACAAAGTCACATTTGAGCAGGCAGTTGAAAAACAGCCTGTGTTGACACACCAATCAGTGTGGAGCCCAGTGTGAGGCCACATTTAACACAGATCTGATTGCCTTGACGCTTTCCAAACAGGAGCAACACATGAGGATGAAGCCACATGAAGCACAATGTGTGCCGAGCAGAGGACTGTGTGATGGACGCCATCGAAGGAAGGTATTTATTTATCTATCCAATTCATCAATCTGAAAGATACACGGGAAGGGCTAAAGAAAATAAAAAAAGAAGGGAAGAACAGAAAGAGAGAAGGCAGAAATGAAGACTGACACAGATAGTTGGAGTCTGTCCTCGTGTCTCGATGCAGACAGACTGTGACAGCTCTGTTTTGTCAGAGTGCTACGGTGCTCTTTGGGGCTTCTGGGACTGAGGGCCACAGAGGGGAGTGCTCTGGTGTCAACGGAGATGGAGAGATGTAGCCGTCATGTGAGTCTCTCATTCGGCTGCATGCAGCTGTGAATTACTGCTTCCCGGCCGGTCTGGCCGCAGAAGGATTTATTTAGAGAATTGAAACAGTGGTTTGTGGGGCCTCTGAGAGCCCCAGTGCAGGTCCCGGGGTCTGTGCCACTGGATAACCCTTCATTTCTAATTTACAACAGGAAGTAGCTAATGTAGAATTTCAGCAGGATGTATGGCTGATGGGAGAGTTCTACAACGGTTCACGCTACACAGTGGGACTGCATGTGTTACTGTAAATAATGAGACACCCTGAACAGTGTTATATCTAATAATATCAGCCAGAACAGCTCTGCTGGATAAAGGAAATTGTTTCTGTGAAATAAGGAACCCTGACAACAGTTTAACTTACTAAGAGGTCCAAATCAGCAACGGTTTGGTTTTTAGAACGGCTTGCATTATCTTGTTAAGCCAATGAGTGTGATACAATAGGCGCATCTGCAGTCAGACTAAGTGAATGGACACAATTAAGTGAATAACTGACTGTGATCCTAAGTTGATTTAATACATTACAATACTGCAGCAGAGAGCACAAAACTGCAGATGAATTTATCCTTATTGGAGTCAGAGTTTACCATTAGCCACGTCCGCAATGAGCACACTATAGCTGAATTATAAATTATCTCCAAGAAATGTATGTTTAACCTCATTAAACAAGAAGCTGATTGAATATCATCAACTGTGCTGGAGACGTACCTAAACAACATTCACGAAAGAAATGGCCCACAGTAATTAAGTTAATAATGTAATCCGTTTCTTTAGAACAACCATGTTGACTGGAAATGTAGACATCATTTGAGGTCTGCAAAATAAACTGATCCTATTTAAAATAATTAAAAATTCAAGATTAATATGTGTCCAACCAAAATGACATGAAAAATAATTCTTTGGTTACTTGTGTAACCCCAGTTCTTTGAGTAGCGTCAAATGACATGCTAATGTTTTCTGACTCCTGGTACTGGTCCATGGCCTGGAAAATAGGGACCTGCGTCTTACACTGGAAATAATTATTGATGTCCATGCCGACTGAACTAAATCAAGCTAACAACACCAGAAGCCTCAGCATATGCCTCGGCCCGTCAGAACTAGCTAGCTTGGAAATATCTCAAGCTAGCTAGGTCTGAATCTGACAGGCAGAGCTAGCTAGCCTGTCAGAACGAGCTTGGAAATATTTCGCCAAACTTGATTTTCAAACTTTCAACACACCAGCTAATACAAAATACAGCAGTACAGCCACCTCACAGCAAAGTGTTATGAAATATAACTTCAGACAGAAATTATTTTTTTCCCTGCTAACAGTATGGTTTAAGAAGCCCTTTTATTCAAAGGTCATTGCAGGCATTTTTCTGGATTAACTTTTCCATTAGCCCTTGTAACGTTTGCATTTCCTCTGACCCTTAGAGACAGCCTGAGCTGTGTTGTGATACAGTATAATGTATTATGTAGAAAGCCTCTGCTGGTTGTGACCACAGTGAGACTCGGTGCTCCCTCAGCCGTGTCTGTACCATTTCACTTAGAATGAAACCTAGTGGTCTCACTGACCACTGCTGAGACAGACTGTAACTCTGATTATGACTGCAGCCCTGGAATGACACTGCTGTCATTGCAATCGTGGCTGCAGCTGTATTGTTACGATTCTGGCCACGACATATTAGTATTCAATGGGTTTAACACTGACTACATGCAGCAGTTGTGTGTGTAGAGATGATTTTAGTGGCTGAATGTTGTATTGACGCTTCTGTATTCCTGAACTCCTCTGGTGTGTGGATAATACTGTATATCAACTTTAGAAACAATCCTGGCTCAAATACTAACAGCTGGATGTGTACTGCATCAAAGAAAGAACCTCTGCAGCAAACAACTTTCAGACTAACTTCATCCAGTCACAGCGTCACCTGTCACAGTCAAGCAGAGCTGCTGTGCCCACCAGCAGCAGCACTTTCAAAGATCTACCTTATAAAAATTACAACTAAAACAACAGAGCATCACTCCATTTCTCTTTGTAGAGTATCTGCAGAGTTTCTGCTGACCTGCAGTGATTTATAACTGGACTGGACTGACATGGGCATGTGGATCAGAAGCAGCAACCTGAAGGGATGAGGAACACTTCAAATGCCAAAACAGCAAATCCTCAACTGACCACTTGAACATTTCTCCAAAAGCGAGTCATACCCATAGGCCTCCATGTTATAAAGCCCCACTTTACAGATGAAAGTTCATATTAACAACCTTGTATAAAAACTGTTTTGGTCTCTATAGCCAGTTTAACCATTCATAACAACTGAATGAAAGTACGTTTTTATATAACTCACACCGAGGCTTAAGGCATAGTCGTTTTGAAGGACGAGTAGACGCCATCAACTCTAGCTAGCAGTCTGCTTATCAGTTATCTATCTGCCTCAACTCCACTTATGCATTTTTGACAATTCTTTTCATTAGACACGAGTTTGGCAGTCCTGCTACTTTTAAATCACGTTGTTTACTGTGTTAGCAAGAAATGTCCATATAAACAGCCACATACTGCAGGTCCGAGGATGGAGGTTTCTGGTAAGTTAATATTTTGTATATTTTTCAAAGAAAATTCCAAACAACTGAACAAAATATTTATTATTGCTAGCTTGCTAAACTGTTAGCCTCATTTCACAAACAGCTGCCTAGCACGTGTGTTCTCACGACTTATGGATGATGTAACCACTAGAGAGATGTCCCTTTAGTGTACGCTTAACAGCAAGCTCGCTAGTTCAATTTGAATGTAGCAATAGGCAAATCCAAGATGGCGACGGCATGTGCAACCCACATTGGGCTTCACAATGACTCTTCAGTAATGTTATGGGTGAAGTTACAGAGGGCTTGTCCATGTTAATATACATTCAGTGGAATAAAACAAGTGCTCTGTATTAATCAAGTCTATCATGGTGTAGAATTTGTTTAGGTACCTAATCTAGCACAGGCTACAGGTGTGTTAAAAGACAATAATAAACACAAATATACAACTTAACAATAGTGCTAACTATCATAGCAGCTTTAGGTTTATGTTCTCCTATATTATTTTAAAAGTATAACTTGTGCATCTCTGTTATTTTGGTTCCTGTTCTGTCCCATTTTTGTGAGTGTGTCTCTTGTCTTACCCTGTTAGCTCCCTATGTATACCGGATGTACAGTGTATACAGCATGCTGTATACACTGTACATCCGGTATACATAGTCTTATTTTTCCCCCCTTCCCTTTCTTTCTGTCGTTGGTTTTGGTAGTCAGTGTTCATTCCCAGTTACACGCCTGACTTCCTTGCCTTTGTTCCACCAGCAGGCTTTACTTTGTGTGGTTTGAGTCTTTTGTGCTTTGCTTCAGTTTAATTCTTTGGGTTAGACTTTTCTGTCAGCCTTCAACTCTTCTGCGTTTTCTTTAGACTGTAGTTGTTTTTTTTTTAAATATCTTCATCTTAATTAAAGCACCCCTTCCTTTCTTCAAACCAGCATCCTACATCTGGGGTCTTTAATCGGAACTTGGTACTAATATATCTCATTTCAAACAAAACGAGAGTTGCCTGTGTTTAAATAATAGTCAGACAGCTGAGTCACCAAAAACAAAAATGTGTTTTTAAGACGTCCTCGACACCCCTCTCTCATGTCATTCAATTAGTCTAAACCTCATCTGTACCTTGGATAGATGTGGAACATCTTATGACTAGTGTTTTTAGCTGGCTTAATTAAAGGAATCTATAAAAATGGTTGCTTTTGTATGATTCATTTATATTGAGTTGGCTTCATTTACGCAAGATCTCACTCCACATTACTCTTTTGTGTTTATGGTTCTTTGTCCAAATAGAAAGTCCTCATTATTTCACATGCAAAAGCTCTGCCAGTTAATTAGAATTTACAAATGTCCGATCTCACCATCTGAACTCATTCGCTCACTGATTTTCCCAGCAACATTAGGATGCAGAATTTGGGCTGATTCTGAGTGGAGTGTCAGGTCTGAGGGAAACTTTCTTCAAAGCCATGGCAGTGCCTGATGAGCTGTCAGGTCAAATGTAGGCTGGAGCTCTGTAAAATCCCTTGCAGCAGACATATCTAAAAATGCTGAAGCTTCACGTGGAAAGCGCATCTCCAGTCGTACAGCATAGTACTGCTTATGTATATGAGTTGAAACCAAACAAGAAATAAATGCTTTTTCCACACTGTAACAATAACTGCAAGGATAAAGAGCACTGATGCTTGAGATTACACCACAGACATCTCTCCTCTAATCTGGCACATTATCAAGGCCATTGGAGTAAAGTAATAGGAAACTAGTGTAAAGAAAACGAAGCCATTGTGAGAGACAGCAGGCGGTCCAAGGACAGATGGATGTCTCATCTGCGAAGAGGCCATGCGGCCATTTGCTGTCAGATCCTCCCTGTCAAAAACTGGGCAAAGAAGAATTGAGTTTGGGTCTTTTCTTCCCTGACAGAACGTATTCAAACAGAGAAAATGGATTTCACATAAGCCATGACAACCCCAGAACAATAACTTGTCAGTGGCATTTCACTGCTGTTATGGCTCTGACAAGAGGAATGACTGCTGCCACCATCCAGTGGTCAAATGTCATGCTGTCGCTCTATTGGTTTAATGACTCAGCCTTCTTGCTTAATAATCTATAGTGAGTGCTGCTTTAACTGGGAGATCAGGGTCTGTAGGAGCACTGCTACTGCATGAAAACCAGCCAGTATAGATTACTTTTTATTTACTAGAAGAGTCCTTTAAGGAAATATCTTGTTTCTTATGAAAAGGATTAAACACAAAATCTTTTGTCAAAAATTAAGACTTTGTAACAAATGATCGTTTTCAATTAAGCTACTGATTAGTTTTAATTATTTGATTAATCTGTCAGTTATTTTCTGATTAATCTATCGATTCTTTCATCGAGAGTTGATTAGCCCTTTAACTTATCACTAGATAATAAACTTAATCTCCAACAATAATCTTTCAACATTTTAATCAAAGATTTTCTTCTAATAAAATATTTTATCATGAAAAGTATAAATGAAGAAACCATTTAAAACTTTGACATCACACATATTTATGCCGTGTGTCTGTATTTTAACTTCAAACTACTTAAGTTGCAAATGTACTGGAAACCAAGAATCCGACAAAACTCGCCCTGTTCATCGAAATACTTGCACTAGAAAGCCTGAGGACAGAAAGTCTCTAGATGCTCTCTCAAGGTGCTCATGCTCGTAGGCTGATTCAGGTGTACAACACGTCGTTTTATTAAGTCGTTCTTTAATGAAGTCCAGCGCCTGATGAATGAGAAAGAGTTCATGGTTTTTGCAGGTATACTTTCTGTGATGAACAAGCAGACATAGCACAAATGTATGCTCATTAAACTCCTCAGGTCTTTCAGACCTTCAACGTCTAATATCTAACATTACAGAGAAACATTTCAGAAATTTGCTACTGCTATGGTTGGTCGAGAATCAGAATCTGAAAAATATTCAGCCATGTTGCAGAGATGACATCACCCACGTCAGAAGACATCGACCGGGGTCTGTAGGTCAATCTACAGAGCATGGATGATAACGGGTAACTCCAGACTCAACAGGGAATAGCATTAGCGTACAAGCACAACATATTGGTGAAATTAATGAGTTTCGTGACAGATAAAGTGTTATTTAGAAGTTGCGTTTCAGTGGCCCAGTCATTCACTAATTATCTCCCAAAAGGTTAAAAGTTATATGGGTGAGTAAAGGATCGTATTTTATGCCAAAAATAAGGTCCAGGTTGTAAAAAAAAACAGAAGTTCCCCTTCATAAACCAAGTTTTTAAGTCTGTTTTCTGACCATCGTAAGGATATTGTTTGCACACAGCAACAGGTGTTTTCTTAAGCATAAGAAAAATTGCTGATATATCACATAAAAGCTCAGAATAGGCGTGTTAACATGTTGAAATCCAGATGGTGGTGATACAAAAGGTACAAGTCCATTTTAAATCTATTTTCAGTCAGTGAACAATGGGCCAAATTTTCATATTTCAAAATAGGTAATGCTGAGGTCATGGCGGCACTTCAGACAATAAATATGCTCAGAAAACTCAGTGGTAACAAAGCCAGTAGTTGTTGAGACTAGATAATAACTGGACTGGCGTTAGAAGGACAAACGGGAATAGATGCATTATGTTTTGTTGTTGATGATGTTGTTGTTTTTGTTTTTTTTATAGAAAACCTCATGGATGTTGATGCACGTTAAAAAATAGCTGGAAGCATCTTCAGGTATTTTCCATTGCAGCCGACTTCTTCAGTGTGACTTGAGAGCAACATGCCAACAGGGAAGACACAAAATGATAAACCGATACAAAGGACAACACTGGTCTGCAGCAGAACAGCGAATGAAGACCGGCGCAATTACAGAGCTCCATGAACTTTCAGCTACTATATGTGCAAATAAGGGCACCTGAGGAAAAAATCCTAAACAGAAATTTAGATTCTGCTCTTGTTACGACGAACAGCCTTTTTTTCCCCCCAGTCTGTACAGCGTGTTACCTCCTGGATCATACACAGAATAAATCAACACATTCATATTCTGAAATCCTCCTTCTAATTATGGCGCCACCGAATCCACAAATTCAAATGAGCACTTCCCTGTCTGCATATGCAAAGTAAACGTTGAGAAAGTGCACACACTTTAGACATCGAATGCCTTGCGTGCTGATAAGCTCCATTCCTGGTTGCTTCATATTTGCAAAGCGTTTTAGCAAAATGTTACATCCTTGTGACATTTGTGTTTACACATTCCACAATATGCTTTCATAAATGCTTTTAAACATGCTGTGTTATGAAAACCATTCTCATCAGTGCGTTTTTCATTTATTTAGCACATGCTGAATTAATACAGCTGGGAGTATTTCACCAGCTGAACATGCATCTGTGTGCTGTATTATGTATTCATCCGGCATGTCGGAGCATTCAGAGGCAGTGGTACACTCTGGTACACTAGTCATCGGTGGCAGAAACAAACTGACCTTTGTTACATGGATCCAAATGCGCGACTTAATAGAAAATGATGCAGAAATGTCGGCAAAATTATGTAGAAACGAACACACACTCATGGACATTTGTGACCAGATGGCACATGCTTCATAATGTGGACAGGGCAAACACAGGACGAACTTCAGCTGAGACCAGCCATCTTTTTTTCCGTGAACCAGAGGGCACTGACAGCTCTGTGATGTTACTGAATCAGATCAGAGCAAGAATAAAAGTAAAAGCCAGGGGGATTATAATGTCCTTGTGGATTTAAAGGACTGCTATGAGTGCACCTTCATTTAATTTAGCTCGGGAGGAGATAACACATGTTCTTACAGTGTCGCTCTGGTCCGAGGAGACGGCTCAAATAAATTTAGCAAAGAGCCAAACAGAAGTGGCGGCAGACTGCAGGGACAGTTTGGGTCATCCATCAAACTGTCTCTGACATCTGAAGAGACTGTAACTGCCTCCACACTCCCCACTTTTACATTATGTTCCATACAAGCGCCAAAGCAAACAGCCATTATCTAGAATAAACAGCTAGACTGGATGCTCTCAATGCCTGTTTAACAGCGCGAGTTATTTGGATTTAATTGCTAATCAATCAAATCTGCCAAATTATCTACAAAAAAGACAGTAAGACGAGGTGTTCCTGAATCCAGTTTTTGTGCTTTTGACACGCACACAGTCTCAGCCTTGACACCACAATTGTCTCTTAATAGCTACTCACACACTACATATGCTGGTTAGTCACCAAAATACTGCACGGCGCTAAAGAAGGAAACAAAACTAAACATATGAACACGTAAACCTGTGCTTAGCCCTGCCACTTAGTTGTTCTTAATACATGGCTGGTGTGCCCTTTAATAGACAACTTAAGCTGTCCTCTTTCAGCAGTTGCACAAGGCACCACCGTAGCACATTAACGTCGAAAGAAGACCGTGCAATTACTTCTCCCAGGACAAACGTCCTCAATCATACGCTCAGATAGCATCACGAGACGCCCGCCCTCCCTACCCTTCGCTTTCATGTTAAACTGAGTTGCAGAGCATGCACGATTACAAAATCCAAAATGTCAGCATCCTGTGATTTATGCCGCAGTCCTTAGACGTTGTATATCATGCCCGAACATTTTATTGACAACATGAAATGTCACATATTAATTCATGGCTCTTACGTTGATCTTTTATTCCATTCTGTGTGTCTATCAAAATGTTGTCGTATAGATATTGTGATCAATGTGCTGAAAGGCGTCCTGCGTCCTCTGATATTCATACAATGGGTAAAGAAGAGTGGATCAATGGTTGAGAACATGAAGGGTTGTAGTTGCTGTGATGTCCTTGGTGTCTTAAAGTATAATATCCGACTGTATCCACTATCTATGTGTAACATGCGATGTGACAACAAATCCAGGCTCCCTGTAATATTTTATGTTCCTTGTTTTATTAGAAATGCCTTTCAGTATTTATTATTGTTTCACATGTAGCCTGTGGGACATGTGTTTGCTGTTGTATCACCAAAGAAAGTGAGTCCAAGAAAAACAAAGCGAGAGCAGAAAAGCTGTTCAGTTTTCTCTGAACCCTTGAATGAAATACTACATATGCTGTTTCAATTAGGAACCGCAATTACTCACAAGCTAGAGTGATCAAAAGCAGGCTTCTCTCTTCTATTGTGGGTTTCTATTCTCTGGATATTCCTGGGGGGGAATTTTTGGAAGTGTAGGAGTTTTTTTTTAATGATGATTGAGGCTTTGAGAGCTGACGAAATTACAATAATGCACAGTGTGTTTTTTTAAAACCACACTCGTGTTCTTTGTAAAGCTCATCCTCCGTTCAAGCAGAGTACGGTACCCAGCTTCAGTTTTGTCTGATGTCTTAAGGATTTGCCTCGTGGGAGAAGTGATTTTTCTTTTTCTGTGACGAAGAATGCCATGTGTGACAGATGTGATTGGCTGGTCAAAAGCATCTTTTTCAAAGAACAAGATAAATCGGTTGTGTGGAGCTGATTTTTTCCCCCCAAATCTACTCCTTTCAGGAGCGTGTCACAAGGCATTAGTAGTTAATTTGGAAAAATTTCCACAATTAATTGGTAGAGACAAGGGGGGCTATTAAGCTGGACACCCGGTGAGCAATTAGATTGAAATTGTCATGCGTCTAGAAGAGGTTCAGTGTTCACATGGGGTTGGTAGTATATCAAGGTCATATGGATCTGGCTCAAGGATTTATAATTCCCCTCTCAGACATACAGCTGATCTGGTTGTTCAGGAAAGTGTGGATGAAGAGCCTTGAGCAGGTGCCTCTGATATATTCCCATTGTGTTTCACAGCGTCCAGAGTCTTTCATACTATTGTTTGAAACACATTTTTACCATTGTCATAAAGCGTTTAGTCTAGAGCGTCAACCCCTCAGTGGTTTAATGTGTATCATCAATACGTATTCAGAAATCATTACACTGGTCAGTAGGTCTCTGTAGCACAGTGAGATAAAATTACATCCATTGTAACGGTCTCAACAGATGTTAAGATTCAATGGTTATGAAAGCGTTCTATTAAAATGTCTCTTGTATCAGCAGAATGGGCGTTGTGACATGAACCCAGTGTATTTTCAGGTTTGCTACGACTGTAGTTCAAAAGATCTGTATACATTCATTTCTCTTGTATTTTTTAAATGCTAACAGAGGAAAGCACTGATAAGAGGAAGCTAGTCAACTAGAGAAGGTCTTAGCTTCAGTCAGTGAGATAACTGAATGTAACAACATTTTAGGGCCTTTTTGTTTTTCTTTTTTGGGCCATAGGCAACCAAATTTGGATGAACGGGTGGAGCTGGGGTTGAGTGAGGGGTGGATTTGGCGCCATGTACGCTCAGGCTGCAGTGACAATCATAAAATAGCCACGCCCTATAAAACACCGTATGTTACGTCAAACCTTGGGTTTAGTAAGGTCAGCGTATCGACACATATTTATCTCACTGTGAACATTATTCTGCTCTCAGGAACAGAGGATGAAAGTCATGTTACATTAAGTATACTTCTTGATAAGTAATCAGGAATCCGCAAAATCCCCAGTGTGTTAAGGATCACTCAGATGCTCTCCTAAAAGCATCGATAATGCTCGTTGACCTCAGTTTAACACCACCCGGAGACTTCCTCATTCTACTTTGGGATATTTCTAAGAGCCCATGTGATTTAACTGCGGGTTAAAAATTTATTTTGCGGAAATGGCTGTGGAAGAATTTACATTATTCATCCACTTTGAGATTAAAAAGAGTATATTAAACTATATAACTCTTCCAGGTCCTGCTCTCGGACACTGTTCCAGAATATTAAATGGCGACTCTATTTGCCACGACATAACCTTTAACATGAATTTTACCGTTAGGAGGAGTGGAAATGTTGCTGCTTAAGTCTACGAATCGTTAGGAATCTATGTCCCTGAATAACCCGCTGAACAAAACTGTTTCGGAATCGATTCTCTAGTGAAAAATGTGAAAAGAAATTGCTGAGCAAAATTAAAAATAGATTTTGTTCAGTGCTAAATTTTGATTGATTTAGCTACGTATAAGTGCGTCTGTGACTTGCATTTCCTAGGGGTTTTCTTCTCTCACCAGCTTCCCATCTGTATCGCGAACAATCCATCACCTCCGGGGACATCTGGCCAATGAGAGCTGTTGAAAATGGCTCATTAGTGAATGACTGAAATATAACGGCGAGAAAGGCTATTTAGTCAACTGACAATCCCGCGCATTAGAGCCAAAAGATCCATGAAAGCACACACAACTCATTATGCTTTGACATGCACTGGGGAAGAAAACCAAGAGCCTCGCTGGTTTGGTGCTCCCCTCTGTAAACATGAAATGTTATGAAACTCCAGATGAGAAGTGAACAGCTCTGCCTGTTGGAGAATCCCATCACGAATGCTCACAGAAAGAGTTCCCGTTGTTCCTCGTGAGAAAGCCAGTGTTATGTTTAAAACCACAAGCTTTTCCATCCATGAGCCAATGTGTCAATATTGCTGGCTGGCAATGTTATGGGGTGTGATTTCACGGTACATTTTCAGCCTCTTGATGAAAGTGCATGAGCGCTACAGGGTATCCAAACATCAGAGGCAGCCAAAAACATCCCTTCATTGTACCAGCGCATGCATCTCTGCAAATTGATTTTCTCTACCAGTCACATGCCCACGCCACAAGACCACAAATGCCTTCAATAAACAGGGCGTGAATTCAGCTTACTGCGCTAACCTGCTCAGTCACCACATCTAAATCGGGGTATTTTCAGGGATGACATGGTACAAACGGCTGCAGAACCCTGCCACTGAACATCAGAGAGGTTCCTTGGTAGATTTTCTCTGACAAAGTAGAGCTCTAATGAAGCAATATGCCGTTCTGGGGTCAAGCCAGTGGTTAGAAGGTGGCACTATTAGTGTTTTACAACGCATAGCGAGCAAACACCCTGAGCCTTCGCGACACCTCGATCCTAGCACAAGCTTACATCACCCCTTTGACGAAATGTGCTTGATGAAGCTTCTGAGTGACTTCAATGGAAAATCCTTTTGGCAAATATTTGTAATCCGTATACAAATCCCAGGCTTAGACATTAAAGAATATGTCTAACCTAAAATCAAGCCTGTTCCTGCCATTCAAGCGCATGTTGCCCGACTTAAACAGGGCGTTCTTCATGCTCGAAGTGTTACGTGATCTCTATCGCGCTCCCTTTGCTCAGTGTCTCTGCTTTGATTGCAACAGGACTTAACGTCATCATTGCATTAATTGATGACAAACTAACATCGATGATGAAGATACCTTTGTGGCAGGTTATTTCAGTACAGCCTGTCAAGAGGTTATCTCTCTTCTGCCATTTCTAATCATCTCCTCTAATTTGCTTGTTTGAACACTTAAGAACCTTTAAAGTGTTGTATGGTGTTCTTTAAGGAAAGATTAACAAGAGTGTATTTTTGCAGCACTTGTTGCTCGAGAGAAAAAAAAAACTTAAACAAATTTAATGCAAACGAATGTACATTCAAATACCACTTAATTTTTGTGACCTTTCCAGAGTAAATTTCAGCTATTTGCGATGAGACAGGCAGAACAAAATAAGACTCGGATCACCACGGAGACGAGGGAAGTTTTAATAGCCAATGCAGAAGTTCTCTTGAATGCGTGAAGATGCTTTTGATAGAAAAGTCAAATTATTCCCGGTCACATCAGCTATCAGCACACTTTGAAAATCTACAGAATCCCTTGAACAAATACAGCTTCAGTGAAACCAAAACAGCTACTGAACATGTTCTCTGCTTAGCACACTAAATGTTTAGTGATAATGGTTCAAATCCTGCAGCAGAGTACGGAGTTTTATAACCAGAGGTCATCAGATCTCAGTTAATAAAAGACAGTATCAACCCATGGTCATTATTTTGTATTTTATATATAAATTAACGATTTATACATTGCTGATAAAGAAAAAATACAAAATTTTTTTGATCTTACATGACATTTACATGTGAAATTTTACACAACATATTCAATAACTTACAAATGCTTTATTTGCATAAAAAATATAACTCTTTACAAAAATCTTGTAATATGTACATATTCATTTACACAGTTTCTTGAATGGGATAACAATTGTGTGGTACAATTAAAAGCATTCTACTCTACTCTGGAGTCTCTGGATGTTCAGACGGAGTCACTGTTTTGTTTTATATTATTCTGTTGTTGTGTTGTTTTTTTAGTTGTTGTTTTTGTTTTACCCAGATGCATGTCTTTTCATCATCCATAAGAAATATGAACTCGCAAAATATATTACATATCGATAACACAAGACATCTTGCCAAAGAATGCCATCAAGTATCAAAACTGTATAAATGTACAAAATGGGATAGCAATGACAGTAGTGGTACAAAGTACGATAGCAGCAATTGCTATACTGGATCACTTTTTGCCAACATGCACAGTTATGAAACTATATGAGCTGCTTTTCGATGCCTCTCCACAGATAAACCATCTGACATCACTCTGCTAAATCATTGCAAACTGTGCAGATAACTCACACTAGTGTGCAGTTTTCACTAATGAATTAAATGTTATGTCTCCCTTAACAACGTATGCCCATACAGTATTCAAGGCACTGCAATGATGTAGAAATGTGATGACAGTGTCAAATCCATTTTAAAAACATAACCGGATGATAGTACAATAACGATGGTGGCTCATTTTTAAGTGTGCAAATTCTTTCTTGTATACTGTACATTTGTTGGCAGAAGCTGATGGTTCTGTAGGACGCTGAAATAACCATTTGTGTCAGTGGGCGTTAATAAAATAGGCCAAGGGCCGTGTATTCATCAAGTGTCTTAGAGTAGGAGTATGGATCAAGAATTTACTAAGGCACGGTTTCCCAAAAGAATTATATATATAAAAAAAAAAAAACACACACACTGCTCCGTCTCTGAAAACCAGAGATGATATGGTACGCATTATGTCTTGGAGTTATTCTAAAATAAGGCAGATGCATGTCAGACTATTTTTATAAACAAAAACAAGACATCAAGCTTCATCCCACCTCACACTGCCCACTGGCATATCTGTGCATTGATTTACTGCAATCCAGGCTTAAATAAACTTCTGGGAAACCTGGCCAGTTGTAGGTTCTGTGCACTCTATATAATCTCAACCTTGCCGTTTTATAAAACCTGAAACAACTGAGCAGGAGACTCCTACTTTGAGAAACTTGATATATACGGGCTCAAGGCTGGGGTTTATTCACTCCAAATTTGGTTTAAACAAAGTGATTTCAGGCTGAAAAAATAATCACACTAAGAAAGTTAAATACTCCCCCCACATAACTCATATGTTGAAAGGTACAAAATCTCGCCTTGCTCTCTCCAGCCAGTCAGCATATTAAATGAACATTTATGTCAAAAACAAATTCACTGCACACAATTCGATAATAAACCTTAATGTAGACTATATATATTTATATCTGCTGCAGAAAATGCGCTCTACTGTTGTCAGAGAACCTGCATCGTAACAATAAAAGCCCTAGCATTCCCTGTGGCACTCGAGAAATTGCACTGCACTTCAGTAATTAAATCCCTGCCCTTATATTTCGTCAGTAGGAGGTTCCATCCAATTAAGAGGTATAATTGACCTGTGTGAACAGAATAGAGCACTGACGTTTCTCAAAGGGAGGCAGTTTCTTTTCCCACTACATCGTCTCCTTTTCAATACCCTACTGCTTGGAAAATAGAAAACAGATTACATTGATCAACTCACAGTTGAGGTGCTCCTCATCTCATCAGGACAAATTCAAGACCGAGACAAAAACAAAAGAAGAGGATCTAGAGCTGGGCTGTTTTTTTTTTGTTTGGAAAAAGAAAAAATAATTAAATTTTCATTTGGCATTGTGAAATAACCCCGCTATATTTATGTTACAGAGCATAGAATACTCCATTTTATCTATATGCCAGAGGCTCTTTTATTCATAAAGCCAACACTCACAGAGTGCAAAAACACTAATCTTCACCGCGCTACGGGAAGATCTGAAAAGGTGTGGAACCTCCGCTTCATCTCGCTTTCATCCTTCACCTCGTGTATAAGATCGATCGCAACTACCTTAAGTGTTGCTGAAAATGTGCTTTATGTTTCTGAGCAATTTCTGCGTCTTTGCTGTGTCACCAGAAACAAGAAAAGTATAAATATGTCTCCCTTTCTCTCTCTCTCTCTCTCACTATATATATATATTCATGTGAAGCAAACAAGGAGAGGATTTATTCTCCATCCATCTCCACGTGTTCCTCTCTCCCTCTCCCTCCTCCTCTTAGTAGACATCAAACCATGGTACAGATGGTGTTGAGATTGGGGTCAAAGCGGACAACTTTCCCCTCAGCAGCTTTTGTGTTTGTGTTGTACATAGGATTCTCAAAAGTGGCCTGTCCGTTGTTGTTCTCATGGACAGAACATCCTGTATATTGCGCTTTATCTGTTTTTCTGTGGAAGAGGGGAAAAAAAGGAAGGTTGCATATTAGTTAATAGAGTATCTTAATTATCTCCTGCTCCTTCCAATCAAATAAGCATGTTTCCATTATCTTGGCGTGGACAGCCGCAGTAGGTAAATTAGGCTGAATAGTAATTATTGTTGAAAGGAGCAGTCAGAGGAGCCCTATGCCATTTCACTGGTAACTAACATAATGAGAGCAGAATCTGCACGTCACAGACTGTGCGTGTATGAACTGCTCAGAGAGGCAATCATCTTAAATTAAGACTAAATCATACGATACACAGTCATACTGTGCACCACATAGAGTATATATACAATATACACTGGATCAAAGTAGTTCTCATTAAAGATGCCCGACATATGCTGCTTTCTAATTTGGTTTGAATCGTAACATGTTGACTAATATTGCATCATGCTCTGAAGTCTGTCACGAGTACACTACTGTATTCAGTGAACAACTTCACTGCAGTAAAGCAGGCTATGGAAACCAACCAACCTCATCTGATCTTTACAAACATGTTCAAAAAAAATTTCTTCTTTTCCCCAACATCAGATCAATCTTAGATAATTTGTTTAGAAGCAAAGAGATAAAACTTGTTCTAAGCTAATACGAACGACACATGTATGCACCACATACCGCTGCTTGTAGAGATAAAAACCGAGGCCTGCGAAGATGAGAGCAAAGAAAGGCACAAGGATAGCGACAGCAACAGAACTGCTGTTTGTCGAGACATTGGTTTCAGGGTCAGTGAGTGTTATGTTCTCTCTCACACTCAAACCTGGAAAAAAAAACATTACTTTCACCCAGAGAATATGTAAAATATTCAATATGCTGTATTTCATTTATAGATTTAAAAAACAAATGGCACAGACAGACAGAATGGAATAATTGAAAGATACGTATCATCTGCTGGTGGTGACGATGATGATGACGACAACGAAGGCGACGAAGACGTTTATCATGTTGACAAGCAGCAGACACAGCAGCCAGTTGATAAAGACGGCAGTCGTAATGATCATACTGATAATCATTACTGTGACTGTGATAATCTGGTTGAAGACAATTGTGACGATGACAGCAGCAGTGAAATGAAGGACAATGACGCTGAAGGGGATAATCTGCAGCTTGTGTGCGACTCGGGCGCGAGGCTGACAGCACTATTAGGAGCAATGTGCTAGAAACGTACGCATGCTGCCAATACAAGTAGTGTAAGGTTACTGAAACATACCACGTCCAGAGTGATGGCAGATTTTAATAGAGCGAAACCCAATACCTGTTTTTGGGCCTCAGTTTATAGGTTGAAAAATAATGTTTTAAATGATATTAAATTACACGAATCATGTTTTTGTTCTGTTGTTTTTAAGATTCCACATCCTACTTGTGCTCAGACTATGCAGTATTTGCATACATAGAGCATGACCAGAGAGACTCGGTCGAGAGAAATTGAACATCGGACCAGAAAAACGACTCCCAAACTAGATGTAATGTCACAAATCAAGCTTGCATAATATGCATCTTCAAGGTGAGCACATATAAACTCCCTTCAGCGGATAAATGTGTGAACAGCCGCCGAGGAGCAAACTCACATCAATTTGCACACTGAAGCTCAGACATCAGGTTAAGTAATAATAAGCTAAATGGATTTTTAAAGGGAAGAGGGGTTTAAATATCACCCCATACTTTTCTTTTATGGTGAAAAATGGAGGATGATGACGAGTGAACAATGGCTATGAGACTTTTATGATCGTTAACAAGACGCTTACCAAGTCTCTGCAGTCCAAACTGTCCATAGTCTTTACCCTGTATAAAGCCTTGAAACACATAGCTGCCGCCCTCAGGCTCAGCTGAAACCTGATAGAAAAAACATAAAAAAAGAGCTTGACTAACGGTAGACTACGTTTTGTTTTAAATGCATGAATAAATGTGTTTTTTTTGTGGACACATCTATTCCTCACATCAAACACCACAGATGTACTGTATTTTGTACGACAGTCAACATGTTCTGTCATACTACATTCAAAAATAACACCTGTGTTTTTTTTAGAAACTGTGCTCTAAAAGCTGCGCAGTGTGCTATCAATAGCTCAGCGGAGTGCAGTCACCTGTCACAAGCTGTTATGAGCTGGACCTTGAAGTTAATTTTAGAAAAGGAGCATCAATTCCACCAACAAAAATTGTTCTGGAGTTGTTTCAGGTCCCTTAGACGTCAGCTGTGTCTGTTCAGCACACAGTCAGTGCAGACGTGGTTCATACACCGTGCCTGATGCATCTGATGTGCAGCCAATGTAAATATGTGTCAGCATAAACACATGGCAGTTACTATTACGCTTTCTTCTCATGTATTGAGATTAGTTTTCCTGCCTTGGCACCCTAAGTAGGACAACAGCAAACTAATAATGAGGTTTAAAGAACAAAGGTTTGAGTCAGTCCAAGGAAGGCGTATTTTTGGCTCCTAAGTAGTTACAGTTCCAATTTTTCATGCAATACAATAAAACAAACAAACAAACAAACAAAAAAAACAGCTGCAGCTCTTGGTTGGACGAATTTCCTGGTAGGAATGTCCTGGTGTATACTCACAAATCCGTCCATTGCCCAGGTTTCTTCAGTAATCCTGCTCAAGGAGCTGTGGGCCAGTGCTCTCATCTGGTACAGCAGGAGCATTAACCGTGCCTCCTGGCGTTTGTAGACTCCTACAAGGGTAGAGGACAAGGAGAGAAATGGTGTGAGTAAAGACACGAGTGAGGTGGAATGTGTGGGGAAAAGGAGGAAGGAAAATACAGAAAAGCAGGAGAAAAGGAAAGAAAATAGGAAAACTGCTGGGGGAGGAGGAGGGGAGGAAGAAGGGAGGAGGAGGGGAGGAGACAAGTGACTCTTGAGTGGGCAGTTAGTCAGTCAGTCAGCGCAGACTAATACATCCGTCTTTAGAGCCAATAGTTAATTTCCACTCTCATGCATGAGATCATTCGGTGATTGACTGATTGACATGAGGCACCCTCAAAATAAATGGAAGTGACACACAGAGGTAGCGAGAGGAGGAGGGGGGAGGTGCAAGGGAGGAGGCAGGAGACAGATGATTTATAGATGACTCACCAGAGAGGAGAAACTCCACGCTACTGTCTGTTAAAGTTACATTGACTTTTCCCGTCGTGGCATTAAAGCTGGTGACTGTCAAAGTCATCGGCTGCTTCTGGCCCTTGTAATCATAGGAACCCTTCCAGACGAAATCAGGGGCAAAGACATCATCAGGAACTGTTGCAGGAAATAAAACAAAGGAGAAATAAATGAAATAAATCCATAGGAAACAACTGCTTTACTGAAAGTTGAACACCTGTAAAAGGATAGTTAGAAATGCAGCAGAATCAAGATATCAAACAGCTGAAGAAAATCTGTTCAAGTTGAATAATATCAAGTTCCTGATGCACTTTGACAACCTCGATGAATGACAATTAGACACACTCAGAAAGAGATAACTGAAAACTGTGGAACTTTTTTAATAGCGGCGATAAAACTTTTTCTAGTCGTTTTACAGCACACTTATTATCTTCTGGTAATTATTTATTAGACATCCAGGAGTCATTATGAGACAGACAGGGGGCTGTTTATCATAAATGTAATCATAAGCAGAATAATTACTTAGTATTTACTACTACGTTTTAGAAAGGATGCTCAAAGTAGATGTCAAGTGATATGCTGACGGCTCATTCCTGTGTTTGACACTGATAATAGGAAAAGTGATGGTGCTGATTTGGGATTAGTATTACAGGCACAGGCCTTTACAGACAGGACACTTGATGACACCATGAGGATACTGTAGACTGCATATATGTATGTCGTTATGACCAGATTTACAGAAACAAGCACAAACGTTTTTTTAGAATATGGTGATTTTAAATAAATGTTAAGTTACAATGGCCACTATCAGGATGTTAACAGGTCAGAATTTGCTGTTGAGTACAGAGGCTCATGGGAATGTGAACGTCAATAGCAGAAGGCCTCAGGTAAAGGTAAAAAGCAACAGCTTAGAGAAAACCTGTCCTAATGTCCTAAAGGACCAAGCTCTGAAAATTCAGACTTCCTTTAGGAAGGGTGTTCCTACCCCAAACACACACAGGGAACCAATTATTTGTGATTGTCAGTTTCTATTAGACTATTCTTTGTTGTATTATAATGCTCACTGATGCTCAAGGCAACAACGCAGCCTTTTGAATATTTAGATTACAAATAGAGAGAAACATCTCTACCACTTACATGCATGTATTTATAAAGGTAATTCATACATACAAGCAATTGCCTTGTTGCACCAGTATTGTCTAATTGCACAATTGCACATAGCCCGAAGACATTGCCCCTGCTAATATTACCTGCTACTAATTACATTTAATTATGTTTTGTTATAATTATTGACTCTTAATTACTATGAAAGTGACACACTGGACCACAAAGACAGAAGCAGGTTGTTTGTGTATTGTAGATGCATATAGACCAGGGTCTATGTCAGTAATTGTCTTTGTATGCAATTACATCCAGTGAGCTGAAATATTTGGGATGAAAAGACAGTTGAGCATTGTTATTGTGATTTTAATGAAGGTATATTGTGTAATTAATGTATTACTCCAAACATGGCGGGCAGGCAGAGAACACTTCTCACACGACATGGAGCACATAAGATGAAAAACGTCACCACTTCTGAGTGGATAAATCATAACACTACATGTACAATCTGTGAAACAAAACGTTCCTTTAACTGATAATGTTCCTATCAACACACACATACTGTATATGAGTGTCATCTTGTGCCTCTAATAGCTAAACAGCTTGAATAATTCAATACTCACCATTTATTTTAGGGCTTGGAGTCCCTGGTACGGATTTGACAGTTTTCTCATGTGATTTGGAGCCAGCTATGGAAGAACATAAATATGTATATTACAAAGGAGCAGTGAATCACAGCAAAGCTTAACAGCAGGAGGATGTTTCCAAAGTAAACATCACTCAAACGCAACAAGCTGTTAGTGTTAAACTTTTCCTTAGTTTGTTAAGATCAATATCGCTGGTGGAAACTTATAAAGTCTTAAGCGGCTCGTAGGAACTGAATGACAATGCAGTGACTTGTGGATTCACAGCACCTCATTATGTTTGATTATCAGTATATCTGACATAACTAGCATCATTACATAGCACTGAATTTGAAATAGTGTTCACAAACTCTTCTGTGCATACACTCAACGCCTCTGCAGCTCCATATTTATGCACAACCTTTTACCTCACTCAGTCCCCACCTTCACCTCATCTTCTCCATCATCCACCCCTGCTGACCTCTACCAGCTACGTACCTCTGCACACAGGCACCTTGCCAGTCCAGCTGCCGTCAGAGCGGCAGACCCGGTGCTCTGAACCCCCGGAGAGGAAATGACCTGGCTGACAGGTGTACACCAGGGTGTAACCGTAGGAGGGCAGGTCTAGTCCCGTGACGTCTGCGTTGACTGGGCTCCGCGGCTGCTTGCAGGAGTGGGCTGGAGATCAAGCAGAGGGCAAATGTGTTAGTACACACACACACAGCTGCAGACACACAATATAAATGGAGCCAAATACACACATTCATGCACACACCCAGATGCATAGAAAGACAAAAGATAATTAAGCCCTTAATTGAGGCCAGAGAGATTGAGAGATGGGGAGGTGGACAGAAAAAAGAAAGAATAAAAAAGGTAACACTTTCATTTTACACTTTAATTGAGTTTGTGAAGTTATTAGGAAGCTTATTGATACCCTAATAAGTAAAGTTTCTTTTCAGAGTTGAATATAGACACTTGTGGGTTGGATTATTCACCTTGTAATGTTTGGAACAAAATAGACTAAAGTCAATGGTATTCTTGTAAAACAAAGCCAAAATTGAAAGTGATTGGGAGTGTGTTTGACTGTGGATAACAACTGCACAATCAAACGCACTCACATGGAAGAAGGCAGAATGTTGATTAAAATGATTTGCCAATAAGATGTCTCTGGAGCTCAGTGAAAACGCACCGTGAGCATAGAAGGCTCTTCACTTTTTACACACTTCAAAGCATTGTAAATGTAAATTTAAATGAACATAATTGCCATTTTTTGCCCATTAATGTACACTCAATAACGTATAATGACAAAACAAAACTATAGAAACTTCTGCAAACTTAATATAATTCAAACACTTAAATTCTTAATTTACAAACGTATTCAGATGATTCGCTACAGCAAAGAATCGATCAGTGCAAAACAATTTAAAGACTCTCTGAACGGGAGCACAGTGAACTAAATCATTGTGGAACAGAAGAAGTCTTTTTTTAGACTTGGCTTCCCAACCAAACTGAGCAAACAGTTGTTTGGTCCGGGCGGTGATGACCAAGGACACAGTGAAGACGGCTGAAGCTGCTGCAAGGACGACCATCTCGGCAGCACTCCATCGATAAGGCCTGTATGGTGAAGTGGCTAGACAAAGCGTCTGAGTAAAAGACACCCGTCTGTTTAAAGATATATCAGGTGCCATTTAAAGGACTCTAAGAGAGGGAAACAATTCTCTGGTCCAATGAGCCAAAACTGAACTAATTAAGCAGAACTCCAAGAATGAGGTCTAGTAAATACGAGGCAGTGCTCATTATCAGTTTTAAATCATGCAAACAGTGAAGCATGGTGGTAGCAGCGTCAGGCTCTGTGTGTGTGCGTTCTTATCAGCATGAGCATCTGGGAGACCGGTCAGGGCTGAGGGAAGGATGAATGCAGCCAAAAGTGCGCAACACCTGAGGCTACAGGGAGGACGGTTCAGCGTAACATGATTGTTACTGAGTGACACAGCCACAGCCCAGACTTTAATCTGGGAGAATTCTTGAGGAGAGACTTGAAAATGGCGGTTTAGAGATGCTTCCTATATAATCTGATGGAGCTTTAGAGGATCTGCCAGAAAGGATGAGATAAACTGGCTAAATCCAGGTGTGAGAAGCTTCTAGAGACTTCCCCAAGATGATCTGAGGCTGTAAGTGATGACAAACTGGCTACTTACAGACGGGCGCGAATTTAGTGTCTGAATCATTTTGTCAACGAGAGATTTTTTCATTTTTGTCACAGCAATGTGTGCAAAAAGTGAGGTTGGCTGAAGCAACTGTATGTGTTTATTCACTTGATGAAATTATTCAGGTTAGGCGTGCTCATTAAGAACAACATTTAAATGCATTGTTTAGCTTTGGCTGCTTTAGTGTTCGCAAACCTCTCTTATAGACCGCATTACACATTTGCATTTTCTCATGAGTGGGTTGAGTGCACACGGTTTAATTTTTCACATCAACAAACTCTCTCCAAAACAAAAAATTATGCAAATCACGAAAAACACCAAGGGGTGTAACAGTCACAAGCCTCTGAGGCGTCAACAACAATGTAAAAATAGTGAAATAGTTTTGCAGCTTGTGAGTGACAGTATATGCTGCCAGCTGTCAAATGAGAGATGGCTGCAAGTGAGTCACAGACCCAAATTGGTCCTTCATGGCCTCTTAATGACATTAGTGGCAGTGTGGTGCGGAGGGGATGTCAGGATGAAACCCAGTGGCAGGAAATCCCTCTCTGTGGATACTTCTTCTGCTGATGTTTGAGCTGGTAACATTATGTGCGAGTTGGCAGACATAATGTCCAAGCTCTAGACAAGTGCATCAAGGTGACAGGTGTGTGCCAACATCTAACAAGGTACATGCAAAAGAGTAAGACAATTTAGTACGCATAAAGACAGATTGAGTCAACTGTGTGCGCAAGTAGAAAAAAAATGTGTGTTTTATTGACACTGTAGGAAAGAAGGGAAGTTGCAGATATGAAGTCTGAAGACATAAATATATAAATAAACTACATGATCACTAGAAGTCTATGTAAGCCATTTAAAATGACAAACTGTGAGCACACGTCAAGAGTTGTTGTCGAGTCTGTAGACTATGAATACTAAAGACACTTACAAGGCCGACGAATTGCTGTATCAAAGACGTGTCATGTCCCTCAACACATTCTGTTGCCAGTGCCATGTTTATTTACACTTGGAAACAGCACAGTGGCCTCACTGCTGACATTACAAGGACACTTCTTCTGCCACACAACAACATGTAATGTTCAAAGTTGGTATCTGATAGAGACAGAGTGTATTAGTTAAGGACTAAGGAGTCAGACAGGAACAGCTAGAGGTAGACACACAGAGACAGTCCTGCTGATGGATTTCTGTTAAGAGACAAGGAGGCAGGGCCAGCTTTAGTAATGGCAGACAGGGGACAAGTAGATAAAGTAAACTTTTGAATTGTTAAAAAGGTTTTCTTGGTAGCATTTTTCTCAAATATTACAGCCAATGTTGTTATTAGACTTTTAAGCACAAAATGACAAATAAAGGTTCCTGCAAGTTTTGACGCCGACTTTGTTACCTGTTAAAGCTTTGGAGCCAATACCGATCACGTTTGAATTTCAACACATTAGTGAGCTTGTGAGGAATCAGGGGATTTAGATGTTTTTACCTACAAGCAAAACTATTAATCTGATAAAGATAACGTGATTAAAATCCAGTGATGTTCAACACTGGCTTGTGTCTGTTGCATCTTTTAAATTTATTGTGCTGATAATCCGTCCAAGATTTTGCTTTCACTAGCAGAACAGGATTGGTTGGCTTCACTTTAAAATCCATTTAAGTGGCTTCACAGCATCAGAGGACCGTTTAATCATAGAGAAAGGTATTTTAGAGGATTTATGACTCCGTTATGACCGAAGGTCAGCACAGAGTGTTGGATCCATACAAAAGCACTCATAACCAAATACATATACATAACCACTATTTATCCGCTACATATTATGGTCCAGACAGCCCTCTGATCCTTTATGCCCATCCTCAAGTATCAAGAAACTGAAAATGAATCAATCATTTTATCTTAAAGCAGAATCTTATCATAAGCCTTTTGGGCTTTTATATTTTATAAGCTATACTCTTGGCTGTAGTTACATGACTGGACTATTCACTGATGTGTACTATTAGAAAAAGACAGAATTATGAACAGACATAAGTTCATAACAGACAAGTAGTTCTGTTGCTCTGGTCCATAATGAGCTCACCACTGGGCTCCTAGTGTACGTTTTAAAAGAGGTATGTGACCATCTATGCTAATGAATTAAAAAGGTCACTGGAGTCTGAAACAAGATTCATCTGATTTGCATAAAATTGGAAAGGGTTATAAAGTCGTCCTGAAGAGTTTAGATATTCATCAGTCCATTGGTTAGGCAAACGGTCTATAAATAGACTAAGTACGATGGCTGCTCTCAGTAGAAGCAGGTGTGCACAGGAAAGATGATTTCACATACACAACACAGAAGTTCTCACTGAGGTGAAAAAATAAGGAAAATCTGCCAAAAAATTCCTTGTGAAAGTTGTGCAATCTGATCCGCAGCTACCAGAAACACTAGTTTGAAGTTGTTGCTGCCAAAAAAAGTTGGACGTGTTATTAAATTGAAGGGTTTCACTTGACTTTTTCCACCAGCACAGTAAATGTTTAATGTGGAAAGACAGTGTTATCAACTTAAGCAGAAGAACAGAAGAACAGGTCACACTCTATGACCAGCAGAAAGCAACGCAAGTCCACAGGGATTTTCTTTCTTGTCTTGTATGAGCAGAAAATAAGACTGGCTTCTTGTTTTTCTTGCACAAACAATATATATTCATACATCAGACCAACAGGTTTAAAGTTAGAAAGTTATTTTGACAAAGCATATTCAGAAAAGAGAACCTGTCGTAGAATATGAATGCAAAACATAAACTGGGTGTTTCTACTTCTCACCAGTTAATGAGCCAACGCTGCAAAATTAACTTCACTGATGTCTATGTAACACGGAGGCGACATATTTGAGGATTCATTCCTAAAGCTGCAGGGTGGAGGAATGTGTTGATCATCAGGGAGAGTCTTATCTATTTTAATTCCACCGGTAACAATGACAGGAGGAAGGAAGAGGAAAATCTGTTCATTTTTCAAGCCCTCACAGGTGATGGACCAGTGCCAGAGAGCAGATTCTGAAACACTGCAGCCTCAGCAGGCAGACATACCTGGCAAAGGAATACACCTGCAGAGCAGCGTGAGTCAAGAAAGTTAAGAGTCTCGAAACATCATGTCTTATACAGGATATCATGTTATATTTATTGCCTTACGAATTTGAACCTAACTATGGCTGCTGAGATATTTTTTTGCCTCTCAATCCTTTAATTGATCAAGATCACTTGCTGTGGCTCAATGCATCACTTGTATCTTAATACCCACAGTGACAAGTCAAAGTCATAGAAATGATTTGTCACATGGTTTACTGCACTTGAAAACTATTAAAATGTGTAACGGGAGATAAAACAAACTTTTTTTTTCAAATATAAAGTCCATTTTGTTAACGTACTTCTAGATTTTAATCAGCCAGTTAGGCATCAATTAATCCCACTATTAATCTATTAAGCCTACACTCTCAATTACCATGTTTAAACATGCTACAGGTTAAATATTATGAATTTTGATGAGTATAGAATAGATTTGCATAGCAATCGAGTGACTCATGGCCTCAGCTCATGTTGCCCATTTTGTGGCACAAGCATACTAAGATGGTGATGATAAAGTGGATTAAATTACGCCTTTATAAAAAAAAAAAGCACCAGCAGAAACTTCACTTGTATTTCCACAACAACACAAGCTGCATTATTATTCATTAGGTTTCCAAAGAGGATAATAAAGAGAAGTGGTGTACAACAGCCTGAAAGTGACTTCAAGAAAATTCAATTTCAAGGCTATACAAGTTCATACAGTTGTGCACTGCCTTGTCTTGCATTTGTTAACATGTTATTATCTCTTCCTTTTTTCTTAGAGTGGCCAAGACCATGCCATCTGAACCGTTCAGAGATTTTGGCAGCAGTGTGTGGTTCAGTTTGTGTTATTTATCTGCATGGAGATGTTCTTCTTCATCTGACACAGCTGCTAAAACCTTTCCAGTCACAGGACGTCAGTTCTCTGGTTATAATAAAAATCTTAAGTGGCTGTTTCAAGAGTTTGCCTGAGCTTTAACCTATAATTATTTTTGACTTAAACTGCTACTTTATTTCAAGGTACCCATCACAGTGCTTACAATAAATGCCATTTTGGAGTCAGGGGATGTGCAACATCTTGAATCATTCCATAGTAAGCGAGATGACAGGGTCAACAGTCTGACGATACAGGTGAAGCAGGAAAAGGCAGAGGAGCTGTCAAGTTTGAAAATGTGCGGTTGTTGCATTCTTCTCTGCTGTCAGCTGTTCAAATGAATCTTCGAAAAGCTAAATCTTGATGAATGACAATGGTTTAAAGTAATAATTATTGTGAAAGGTTTGTTGCTTCTTTCTATTGTAAAAGGTCCTGTACAACTCTAAAAACTGCAATAAATTACAAAATTTTTCTGAAATCTGAATATTTTCTTACTGATTTGCTTTCTATTTAATACTGGAAAAATGTGTTTATTGCATAAACGGACTGTGCCTGCACTCAGTCACATGCGTGCTCTCTTAACTGTTTTAATGAGGGGTGATGAATATTAGGAGCCTCTCTCAGCGTAACACAATTCAATTCACAAGCATCACAAATTACAGCCTCCAAAATGACCATTAAGTTGAATCAACACGTCTCTGAAACTGTTAATAAACTCTGAACTTGTTAACTCTAACCAAAGTAGGATTTAATAAAGTGAGGTGTGCCTAATGAATTCCCAGCTGAGTGTATGCAAACTAAAAAGATGCACATATTCAACGACTCACAAAGCCTCTGAAACTCTTGACTATAACTAACACACACACACAAAGCTGAGAGGCAGAGAATGAATGGGAGGTATTATAACGCTTCTGCTTCCTCAGCATAAATGTCTCTGAGATTCAAGTGAGTGTCAAATCATCTTGTCGTTATGAAATCAAGATTACAAGATATCATCCAAATCCCTTTATCATTGCACAGCTCATGCATTTACAGTGTAAGTGCTTAGTAAGATGTAGTTTATAGTCAGATTTGTTTTGGGAACATTTCCATAAAAATGCTATAGCTGAAAGGGATTCCACCGAGATACTGGATTACATCACAAAATCCACTCGTCTTGGCAAAGCGATGGGCTAAGCTGCAGAACCCAAGTGCGTTGCTGGTCGTGAGTTCAGGTAGTTCAAACACAATGACAGTAATCACAGTCAACACTTTCACTCTCAGAATGATGGCAAGTTGATTGAGGCAGTGGCTGCAATCTACTGGCAGGTCAGAGGTGACGGCGTGACTCAGCACATAAGACAAGTTGTAGTTGTAAGGAGCCATCGACAGAGGGAGAGTGGGGGTTGGATGTGGGGAGGAGGTTGAGAAGAAGCAAAAACAGAGAATCTGAGTAGGCAGCAATGCGGATAAACCATGACAAGATGCCAGAAGGGGTTCACAGAGAGAAAGATATAGAGAGAGCATAAGGAACCAGCACTCACGGATACAGATAGGCTGGATTCCAGTCCAGGTGAGATCTGGTAAACAGAGCCTTGTGGTGGAGCCCTGCAGTATGTGTCCCTGCTGGCACTGGAAGTCTATTCTGCTGCCCACCTGGCCACAAACAGACAGCACACAAAGTGGAAAGAGTCAATACACTGATGCAAATGCCAATAAGCTCCCAGCATCAAATCTAAAGAGCTTGGAAAAACATTGCACCCTAAAGTTTTTCTTTTTTTTTCTCTTTTTTAATGATTATCAGTGGTGTGTGGAGGCAGATGGAGACTATTCCTAGAGGCGGTGGTTCATGTTTGTGTTCTCGACTGATGCACAGACATTAGAAAGTGAAGGAGATGACTTTTTGGTACAAACATGCAGCCACAACGGTTTTCTCTTATCTTAATAAATTACTTTTATTTTCCGCTACCCTCCCAGTCGACTGTGTAAAGACAGCATCGACACAAGGTTTTCACGCACAGACTACAGCTATTAGACGCACTGATCCAAATAAGCTGCTTCTGCTTTCATTTGGGACGCGAATTTAATATTGGATATTCTGGTGGATGTTGTGGAGAAATTGTTTGCACTTAACTTGTAAGTGACACTCGAAAATCAACAGGGAGGAAATAAAATGAAATACACTGGCTGAAAGCATCTCAAGGGAGCCACTGAGCACACACCAGTGGTCAGGATATCATTTTTTTTTTGACTGTGATGCATTTTTGCATTGCTCGTTTTATGGCTACCCTCGGACTGCTTACAGTGCACATTATTAAAGACCTATACGCGCCATGTCTTTGCACAGACGTTCACAGAGGTAGAGAAATGCACCTTATGCGTCCCTGGTGCCTATACCTGCTACATCCTTGCACCTCAGCAACATCATCCAAAGGAATAAATGACAACCCCACTTGGAGATTCCACAGGAAACTACCCATTTGACAGCGGACTAAGTACTCAAAACAGTGGTGCTACAAGCTTTGAATGTTTTTTGATCCGATGCTTCTTGTGCACACTCTAGAGCAGTGTGCACAAGAAGCTGCCTCTTGGGTACAATAACCAGTCTACTTAAAATGTGTTCTGAAAGTCAACACACGGTGTATTTTTATGTGACATGCCTGCAGCGTATCGTGAGCTTCTGTTATTATGTCACCTACATGCTGTATATGGAATCAGGGTTCAATATAATGCATGTCAGCTTAGCGTATGCCGTACTAAGAATGAGTTTTCTGGTACTGTTTGAGAAACTTTTTTTTTTTTCCTCACTTAAAGTACATGCATTCATTGATCCATTGCTGTCTGTGTTGGTCTTACCTTAAAGCCTGTTGTGTAATTCATGAAACCATGCTCAGGTGTCCCTGGGTTTTCACACGTGGTTCTTGTGGGCTCTTGTACAACAAATCATTGTGAAGGTGAGTGATTGCAGGAGAGCAAAAGATATAAAAAGGAGAAGGAGAGAGAGAGAATGTGACAAAGGGCCAAGCATTGATAATGAAAAAGCAATTTCTCTCTGGAGTACCATGTACCAGAGGACAATTACTGAAGTGGCGTCGTAACACGAGCAGAATTACCCTGCCATCCCTAACCTCCTTAAAAATGAAATTCTTGGCTTTTAAAAGTGTTGGGAATACGGACTTCTGAAACTTTCAATAATTGGTGAAACTAAATTCAAATTGGGACACGGTGCATTTGGTGACACTTTTCTTTAGGCTTTAATTCCATGTTGAAAATATGAAGCACTGCTTTTAAAAACCTAAATAATGTATATCATTATGCAATTTTTTTTTCAGCAGACTACTGACTCTAGTTTGCCTTTAGCCGTGTTTTATAATTCATGCTAGCCACCCTTCATATTTGTCAGACATGCTTGTTCAATATCACTTCAACTTTTGTCATTTCACTGTGTAAAACACAAGACAATATCAGATCCTGACATCACAAGATTCTGTGATGAATAATTTAATTCCACAGAAAATGAAAAATGTTCTGAAACACACAAAATGTATCTCCATCCAAACGAATACTCTGTACCTATACATCGAGGCTGAGAGCCGCTCCAGGTGCCGTCATCCTGGCACATGCGTGTTGTTGATCCCACCAGCACGTAGGAGGCACTGCAGCTAAATGTCACCTCCGACTTGAAGATGAAACTACGTCCTTCTCTGCGCCCTTTGGAAGGCGTACCAGGATCTCCACAGAACTTGGCTGCGGAGGCAGAAACGTACAACACTGCTGACGTGATGAGGACCAACAAACTGAAAACAGATGCTCCTGTAACAGGATGTATCGCACCATCCCTCCTGTTCCTGTCAGCACTGATGCATCGTTGATCTGCCTTGTTTTTGCAATACAGACTTCTGTTTCTTCTTCACTTAATAACTCATAAAAGGCAGCATTCAGCAAACCACTCAGTATTTAATTCAGAAATAATGCGCTGTGTGGGTTTCTGCTATGATACAATACATGATGAGAAGATGAGTGCCCACAGTGGTTCCATCGCTTCTGATATATGCTGTTTTTTTATTATATCCTATTTATATGACTACCTGACTGAAAAAATAAAATAATCATTGTTTTTCTATATGATTTGAAAAGTCCTCAAGGACTAAATTATTCAAATTGCATTGACATTATGCTTGCTGCAGAAAGTGTTTTTTTATTGCATGTGGGCAGATGCATTGATATTTCTGTCTGTGGATAAATTGCTCTGTCTAATCTTTTCTTGGTTTCCAACGATCAAGCTCGTGGTTACTGGCTACAGTAGGTATGTGAATATTCAACTTGGCAGCAAAGAGGGAGTGAGGGAGGGTCATGGCTCTCAATTTTAGATCAAAATAATTAGCAAGTGAAATATTAATTTCTCTGACAGGGCCTTGAGGTTAACGCGACTTGAGCCATCTGCTGCTGCTGTTGCTCTCTCTAAGCCTCTTGTATGATATTCTTCTTTAATGGGACTCCAGCCACAGTCTCAGCAGATGAAGCCGGGTGGATTATCGCTGCTGCCGCTCCCTCAATTTATTGCTTATAGACATTGAATCAAACTGACTGGAATAATTTAGGCTGAATAGGTTTGACGGAGGGAGAAGTAAGCCATTTTACAGTCTCTCAATGTATCTTTTTACCCATCTTACACGTCTACAAGCATCAATCCACTCTAAACATAATGATCAGTTAAAAGTTACAGGTTAGCAGTATAAGGCTGAGAAATGCTCAGTGTGAGTGAAAGCAGAGGTGAGGATGAGAGTCTCAGTCTTCAGTCACGCAGCCACAGCACTGTGGGATCAAGCCAATAATAAAGCAGACCGCTTCTCCAGACCTGACATGTGCTGCTGTGTGGAGGTCTGGAGACAAAGATAAGTTCTTGCTTGCTCTCTTCCTAGAACTGAGGAACCAACGGGGTCGTCCCCACAGCCAATCCCTGGCATAATAGATATCTAGTAAAAGAGGAGATTAGAATCCAGCCCATGTAGGAATGGCTGAATAAAGCCATTACTGCAAACTGTTATCTCAGAAACAAATCCTTGTATTCAGAGACATATCTTCTTCTGGAGAATATGTTTGCCTATATTGTGAGGTCCCTTCTGAAAACGAGGCATTGTGAGGTCCAACCCCCCAGTATGCTGGAGGTTGACCGTGTTTGATAGGACAACAAATAAAGATGCAAATGTCTGCTGGATCCAAAAACGATTCTTGTCACTTCTCAAATGGGAGACTTAGTATTCAGATGGCATTTTTTGGAGGGTTGACAACACAGGCCAAACAGGTGACATGCACATCAGTCATGAGCTTCAAGCTGCAGGGAAATAATGTACTGTTTTATGGATATATAAGAGACATGGCCCCAGGCCAAACCAAGCTCAGCATATTTAATGCACCCCGTGTGTGCATGCGTATGGATGTGTGTGTAGATGAAGGAGTGAGACAGAAAAGGGAGAGGGACTAGTCAAACTTTTTTCCTCAATCTCTCTCACCGCCTCTCTCCTTCCTTGATGAATTATCAATGCTTTGAAGTAATCAGTATGCAGAGGCCACATTCAAAGTTGGGATCACAGACTTATCCCTGCAGACGCACGAACTAGCATTCTCTGACACTGAATTTTGCAGTTTCCCATGTGTTGTTATAGGGAACATCAGCATGCATCTTAATCCTGTTTTGCTGCAAACGCTTATAAAAGCAGAAAAAGGAGCTTTTGCACATTCATTGCATCTTGTGCAGTTTTACTTAACTGCATTCCAGCAAAAAAGTGCCGAGTTAAAGATGAATTGCAATTATATTAAGGAAATATACAGCAGTGAAACCACTTTGCATGTCTAATAAACAGCAGGCCAGTGGCTTAACAATTATGCTGCAACAATTAACTTACCAGGTATAATTTGCAGACAAAGTGAATGATGCAACCATCATCTGCATCTGATTATGCTTCCTCTTGAGCTTACATATTTTTCATTACAGATCTTCGACCTACAGGATTATGTAACGTACAGACTATTTCGTGCCCTCATTGTTGCATCTTGTGCACAGATACAAATACATGATCGGCCTATGTGCATTAACAGCATCTGCCTGACAAATGCATGTGTTTAATGAGAGTGTGTGCACAGTAATTGTCAGTGCTATTTCTACAGTGTGAGGTTTAAAGCTTAATAATGACTTCACATTTTATAGTATCCACCACCTGAGCCTCATAGTGCTGTGCTGACATTTTAATGCACAGATAATAGTCTTTTCTACACCAAGTATGATCAGCAATTTCTTCCCCTATGTTCCCGTTTCCACACTCATTTATCGGCCTTGGTAAACCTTTGTGATTTATCACAGACTTGCTCCCACTCCAGTTATGCAGCATGAGAGCCAATTTCTGTATACACAAGTCATTTACTGATCACACTGGGTTATATTTATAGTCAATGGCTTTTAATTTGCGTCAATTTTGCACAATTATTGGAAACCGCATTCTATTTCATACGTAATGGAGTTATTAAATGTAATTACTACGTCAAAAACAATTCTGTGCCTAGGCTCACTAAATACCATCATGGAACATAAAGGTTACTCGTGCACTCTGCTGCAGTAGTGTCTGAGGGTGCTGCTGTGAAAAAAAATATATTGTATCGTATTTAAGGATGAGACCGCTCATTATAATTGCAGTCGACAGTTTCTAGACACGGCACATTTACCAAGTGGCACCTCATCCATTTTAAGGCCACGTGACATGTTTGACATATCAAAGCAATGCAGGATCAGAACACAGATGCCAATGCACCTCCGCATTTGGTCACTTAGCTTTCCTAAAGCACACATCTGGTCACAACAGACAAGCATGGTCTTTTACAGTTAAGCAGGATATCAATCAGAAGGCATTGTGCACACTGACTTACATGAATCACAATAAGCGACTGCAATGTGGCCATTTAGAGGAGCGAATGGCTGCACGAGGTACCGTGCTTCTAGTTGCGTGGTCACAAACACAAATCCGTCTGTCAGCTGCCTCTCAGATGCTAAGTACCCAAATGGGGCCGTGTCTGCCTGACTGAATGCGGCCAGAAGCAACAAATTCTGTCATTACCATCAATTACAAAAGAGCACAGATATAAATGTAGTTCTTTTTAAACGGGCTCAGGGGTCTCAGACAGGTTTTGTTGGATCCAACATAGGGAACTGATATACTATAATTACCTAATCCTAATTTCTCTCCCATTCATAAACTCTTACACTGCAAATGATATAATGTAGTTACCGAATGAACGATTACTGGATGCAGCTAATCGTGACAGCAGAGATTCCTTGGATAAGAGGGGTTCCAGCAATTAATTACTGTGATGCAAAGTGCTGCACTTCACTAGTCAAAACAAAAAGGACTGCCTGCATGCACCAGATTAATTGGTGATGCTTCATATAAAAAAACAAACAAAAAACATTTTCCAGTATTTTTGTGAATGTTTTAGTGGAATTTGATTCATCCCACTAACAAGACAGTTCTATACAAGTACTTGACACTCTCTGAGGTTTCATTTTGTCTGACTGACAGAATGCGTGGATGATTCAGTTGTCAGACACACTTGAGCAGTCTTACATCGCAGAGGTTGTTATTCATTATGCCTGCAAAGATGATTGTGAGAAGATTTAAATGCTGTACGCAGCATCAGACAGTCTACTCGGTGCTCCACTCAGATCATCATCCTCATCACCAACACTGTAGCTTTGACTCTGGCACATGAGGTCAACTCACTTTTCATTTAATCAAAATGTAAATTAGGAAATATAACATATTAACGAGGAAATATTACATTTTGTTTTTCACAGACAGATATGATTCCATTAATATTTTGTGTAATTAAATATTATTGCTTATAAAACATTCCCTTGATAATGAAGCTCGAGGCAACACTAGTAGTGTCTGTACTGCATCTCTGTTTTGGTCTGTTTATATCAGAATTTAGTTTTTCCACCTAGGTCCTGATGTCAAAATTCATGACTTATTCATGCATTTCATTAATTTGATTAACTACGAGGGCACGTAGCAAAGTGGTGTAATGAGGTTAGCCTCGGAGAACAACTCAAAGCTAATGTAATGAACATATAAGACAGGTTGTAAAATAAAATGCAAGTATATAGCTGTCAAGAGACCAGTTCTGCCATGACTACCCAAAAGAAAAATGAACAATATTATAACTTAGCCTGACTGCATTAATATAACTCTCAGCATTTCATGTCTCACAGATTTCATGCACAAAAGAAACCCTGGTAATTTAACAGACAAATAGGCAAGGCTGAATCTTTTATCTTTGTTTCCTTACTGATGTAATATGAATCTATGATCAATCAATGAGGAAGAGGGAAAGCGACAGGATGCCAGACTTTAATTATGAGACCAACATTTCATATGCTTGATAATTTCTAAAGAGGGACATCAAGAGAAAAGAGCCAATTTAGCTCACTGTGTGAATAACCCCCGTTTCAGATGGCAACAGAAATGACACTAAAATCATTGCAGTCCAAACATAAGGAGACTTAATCGGCAGAGTTCGGTAATTATCTTTAGAATTATCACGGGATCGGGCCGTGGGTACAGACGAAGGTAAGAAATGGTGACTCACGCAAGCACTGAGGCAGGTCTCCGCTCCACGTTCCATTTCCTGTGCAAGTGAGCACAGCGGGGAAGGACAGCTCATAGCCAGGTAGACAGCTGTAGCTCACACTGGTGCCCCACTCCAGGACTGAACCCTCCAGGAGGCCGTTGGGGATGGGCGGGGGAGTAGAACACGTTACCACTGTGGGGATATTGAGGACGCAGTCACATTCTTGATCAGAATAAAGAATGAATTTAGATCTAGCAAGAGTCACAGGAGGGCATTTTGAAGCTTAAACTATTTATATTTCTAACAGCACAAAATCTTTTCCAACATTAAAGAGAAGAATCCACAATTGCTCCACGTTGTCGTGCTCTGCAGCCCTGGAAGGTCTACAGCAAACATGAAGGAGTTGTAGCTGATGGTAAATGTTTGATAGTTTATGGGTGTGGTGTTCTGCCTCTCTCTGAACTCCACCAAAATGGTCAAAATGTTTGCTGTGAGAATCGGACTCAAAGCAAGCGGTCTTGAAGATATTGCATCCAACATAGCCATGGACACAAACATGAAAAATCACATGAAAACAGCAACTGGATGTAAGTCAAGGATAACAGACAGTGTTACGGTTTTCAGATAATTACTATGATTTGTGTGTGTTTCCAAGCATGTAGCTCTGCCCTTGGTCTTGCATTTCTAATTAAAATTTTGATAAATTGGTGAAAAAAAAGTGGTGGCGGTGATGGTAAAAGCAAGTAGTGTTATTAAAATGTATTAAATACAGTAATCTTCACTAAATTGTCATTCCTACAGGTTTTATTTTCTCGCTCATCCCCATAATCATAAAATACCTCAGTGTCCCAGAGTGCTTGTTTCGTCTCAAACACAGCCGCGCTGAAGTTAACATTTACATGCAAAAAAAATGTAACATGTTTTGTCAAAATTATTGCTTCACAACATGCATCAACTTATGGCTATTTTTTCAGATATCATGGAGCAATGGAGGCGGCACAAATCGTTCTACTCAGTGTTGATTGGGACTGCGTGGAAACTAGGTCTTTAGCCTGGAGAAATAGTGTGTGTTCGGTGTGTGAAGGACTTTCCTGCTGTTTCTGTTTGGAGTACACAGACTAAATTTTCTGTGAGAAATGAGAGGACATCTTGTGTCGGTGTAAGCCGTAAACTTCCCGCTCAAAAAATGTAATAACCGAATGCATAATAAAGCTCTGAGTTTGTCCTGACACACTTGGAGACAAACCCGTGGGGACGCAGATGGGATATGGGTTTTAGGAATGTGAATAAATTTTAGCACTTGTTTATACCATTGCTATCCTTCTTCATCAACACCCATGAAACACTTGAACAAACATTGGCAAAATGAAGTCAGGCTTTCTTCGAGCCTTGCAACTGTCGGTTAGATTTAGTTTATGAATGGAGTTACTTAAACTGTCATGTTAACACCAAGGTTCTCAGACAAAGGTTTAGTCTTCTGGCAGCACAACAAGAAAGTAGGTTTCATTTGTCAAAAGCCTGACATAACATAGAGAGGCAGCCACATGAAGGCAATTTTTCGAAACTCCTCTGCTCAAACACCAGCTGCACTGCAGCAACAAAGTTAACTACCTAGGTAGCTTAGCTTACAAATGAGAAACAGTCCTGCCGTTCATGTTCAAAGCACATCAGAAGCACATCCAGGCACCATGGCACACTGCATGCCAGAAGTCAGCATGCAGATTTAAAAGCCAAACAAAGATCACTGCTGATGATGCCACTTCATTCATTATTAAAGGTGAGATTTATTTACAATAGATACAATAGATATCTAATTTTATTCGCTATGTTTATACTATTCTATATTTATAAACCAATTTCGTTCCTTCCCATGTACCAATATGTGTTGTAATGACAATAAAGAATCCTTGAATCCTATTTATTCACTTGTTGCATTTGACTAATATACGCTGCCTTCATCTTTGGTCAGTCTGTCACTGCAGATAGTTTTTAAAGTTGTAATTTAGCATAAAACAATAACTAAACTTAATCTAAACCTGTGTATGCTTAATTTTAGATTCATTTCTCAGTGTCTGCGATTTAATTTTATATACAAAAATCAGAGCACAGACCTTTTAAAGGCGTTACGTCATTAAAACATCCAAACATAGGCTTTATATAGCAATGATGTGATTATAGGGTAGACACATGATGGACCATCTTCTTGCTATGTTAGATTTATTTATTTATTTTCGCTACACAATAACCAACAATAAATTTGGAGCAAGCCACTGTGGGATATGCACACATTGTCCCCAAGGTGGAAATGTCTTTTGTTCTCAGTTGGCAGCAGATTCAAAAGCATTTCCATATGGACATTTTGCAGCAGCATACACTATATATGCTTTACAAGTATGCTATATTTGGAAAGATATTCAGGCCATGATGTACAATGAATACATTTTTAAGGCAAAACCATGGCAATGTCTGTTTTTTTTTGTTTTTTTTTTAATAACCTGTTTGTTAATGTAATTTTGTTTCTCAAATCCTCAAGAAGAAGCAAGTCCTGTTTAAACTGTTTGTCTTTGAAGTTTAGGAATTAGACAAGAGTGTCTTAAGTTTGGGATTTCCGTGCTGTTGTCATAGAGGGGGGAAGAAAGGGCACCTCATGCTAAAGTTCAATTATGAATTTGTCACTAAAATGCCCGGTTGGATGCTTAAGGAGAAAGCCGGTTTGGGTTTGTGAGTTATCTTATAGCATGTCTGTGTGAAAGAAACAAATAAGGAGAAAAGGGAAAGACAGACAATGAGTGAGCTCATGCATGCGTGCATGCATGAAAATTACGCTGATTATAGGAGTAGGCCTACTAATCCAGTAAGCACTGCGTCAGAAACGACTTTAAAAATGAAAACATAAAAAAACTAAAGGCATGGGTGGCAGGCAGAACTGAATGAGAAGCGGAGAGTGTCCCCATTTTCCTAAGTACTTCTAAGCAGCATTAGTGGCTCTTAGCCGAACATGCCAAACCTGGGATTCAAACTGAATCCTTGCTGGGTGAGGCTTAGGATGCGTCATCTGCAGGGTGTGTATGCACATCACACACACAAATAAAATGATTCTAACACATAGCATGCACAATTATGCACAGGGTTGGCACATGTAAAAATTCTTTTAGTCTCAATTTCTCTCTTCCCGCCTTTCCTTCCTTTCCTCTCACATCCTCCTCTATGTCATTACCCCACCCTTCCTGGAATATCAGCTCACATCCCTGTGGCACATCATCCAAATCTATGACACGATGACAGACGCCCTGCAACATAACTATTTCAAACAGCTCGCCCTGCCTGAACCCCCTCGTCTAACACCCAGTCGTGCTAAATAAAAAGTCCAACAACGGACGGCAAGAGGCACCTTTTTCCATTTCAGATGAAAGAAAAGAATATAGATATTTTCACAGCCCTTTTCTAAGACATCTGGCTGCGTAGGCTGTCAGTGAGAGATGATTAAAAAAAGCAGTGATTACCAGCGAGCTTTTCTATTGCTTGTCCTAGATAGTCTTAGAAAGAGACCAAAGGAGAGGAAGAGAGCAGTGACAAGGGGAAAATAAAGCGTGTAAAAATGTGCATTCCCTCTCAATGCCACATCCACGTTGAGGAATGGCAAAATTAATGTAGAGCACCCACTTTGTAATCAGACTCCCCTCTCTCGCCTTTATTTATTCATTTACCCCATGAGAGAAATAAGTGCTATTGGAAAAGTGAGAGTAGTGGAGAGAGTGAGAGGAGGGGGGGCTACGGCTCACTGACTAATGCAGACAGGTCAGTGCAAGCTGACAACACTTAGGCAGAGGCAGCAGCGGTGAGAAAACGTGAGTGTGTAAGCATCTGTGTCTATGTATGTATTAAAGAGACAGTTGAATAAAATGCCTCCTTGTGATTGTACGCATGCATAGTGGTGTGTGTGATGAGGAAGCCTAAGCTCTAAGGGTTTCTCTCTTCTCCACTCTCCCCCCATCAAGCATAGCAGAATCGGGGCCGGGTGCCTGAGCTGCTGCAGTAGCTGTCAAGGATTAGAGCTCGGAGGTTAGGAGCTTCACATGCTTCTGCACACACATGCACAAGCTCGTACTCTCTCTCTGCACTGATGGGGCTAATCATTGCACGACCACTATTTCATGCAACAGCTTCAACATACCACGGACCAGGGCACTTTAATAAAACACACTAATGAAATATTACAATCAGTGTCAGCGTGGAAGTTGTAAGCCCCTTGGCAAGATCATGCAGGTAGCCAGAGAAGGGTAAAAGGTGTGTGGCTTAAACCCACAGCTGAGCTAACGAGTGGGAATGACACGGACTATATCTGGGTTCCTATGCACAACATCATTACATCAGAATGTTTAGCAGTGTGTATGTAAACAACACGTTGCTAAGTGTCTCTATGTGTACATGTCTGTCTCTCATACTCTGCCTTTTTCTTTCTCATATTTAATCACCCTTTCCCATTCCTCAAGAGGCAAACATAACGCTAGCTTGCATTGCTGTATCTGAGACAGCAGTCTGGGAACTGTTCCTTAGCAACAATGAGCCACCATTTGCCTCTTCCCTTTCCTGGTGTATCTTTAAATTGTTCGCTGCACAAGTTAATCTTCCCTGCAATACTTTACGTTCGGATGTCTGCGGCAAAAATGCTAATCTGTGCCTCCACTCGAGCATCATAAATCATAGAGTGATGTAGCGCTGATGGGCGAACAGCAACTAAGTCCTCTTGCTGTATTTTCCAACTTTGATGTTAATCATAGAGTAGAGTATGCACAAACGTGGAGAAGCCAATGATTAACTGTTGGAGTACAATTAGAGAGAGCTTTGTTGTGATGAAGAGAACTCGTAAGCCATCCATCGTCAGGTGTCAGACGAACTTTTAGCCTTGGGTCTGTGCCACCACAGGTGCAAGATGCAGGTGTGGGTGAAATCACTGCGTCCTAGATCAAGTGCTCCAAAAATGCAGCAGTAATTTTATTATGGGGAGAAAAAGTGAGTTTAAGTATACATGCACTTATGCAAATGTGATTGTGTATTTCTGTCTTGCAGGTGTCCAAACTAATGTATCACTGAACTCGTGTTACCACAGCATTTAAGTGAACAATATGACACTATCTCACCACACAGAGACTCCTGTGTCACCTTCTTTGCTAATCTCATAAGATCTCAGGGTGAAAGCATGTAGTGTATATTATGCGTGACAGTATGCTAGAGTGCCAAGGTTGTTACAGCACGGTCTGATGGTTATCAAGGTTGCCCGTGTACTGCAGCACGTGTACGACAATCTATATGAAATATGTTCTTGTGGGTTGCACGTACCTTGGCATGCTGGCATGGCTCCACTCCAGGTTCCATTGTTGGTGCAGGTCCTAGTGACAGTGTGATCCCCTCCTATCATCACATACCCAGGCTGGCACGTGAAGGTCACATTCTGGCCCACTGTCACGTCGTCACCAAACCTGAGACCATTCGCTGGAATACCAGGGTCGCCACAGGTGATCACTGCCATTGATAGTCAAACATAAAAACCTTGCATCAGAAATGATCTTGAATTGTGTAGAGGGAGCTAAGTGCAATATGAAACATAGTAGTTTCTACAGCGTCTAATATAACAAACCCTTATGCATAAGAATGCTAAAGGATAAGTGGCAAGGGCTTATCAAGTGAGCACAGGAGAGGGCTTGCTTCACCCCTCAACATTTTCTATTTTTAGCCTTTTCTTCTTGTATAGTAGGTGGTTTCCTAATCCTCGATTTGTTCAGTTGTGCCATTACCATTAACTTGTCATTTTTATTCCAATGCAACAGGCAAAAATGACTGACTGAGCTTGTGAGGATTAATAATTAGCTCTTGACGCTTAATAATCATCCTCAGCCATATACAGCATTCGTCTCAAATGTTTGACACAGCTGTGCCATCTATAGTTTTGTAAGATGAAAATGACTGCACGCATTTTTAGAACATTCACAAATCAAAGGATGCACCTGGGCTCATAGTTCTTCACCAGCAGTTTCTACTTAGATAAACTAATTATAAACTGCTATGAGTTTACATTGATGAAGAGTAGACCTTTGTTCAGCAACTCAACACTAAACAGTTTGTCACAAAATAAGTGGTAATTATGTGGTTGGGACCGCTAAGCGTTAATTGCTTCCCTGTTGTCTTTCACTTTAGTGGCTCAAACACTTCAGAGCAATTGTGGATTGTTTCAGCAGAGGCATCATTGTTTCCCTCCCTGATCAACAGTGGTGGAAACAATGATGTCCTGTAACAGTGAAGAAAGTTTGTTACAGGAGGGACTGGGTTAGATGCATTTTACACCATGAAAACTTCAAATGATTTCAATAGTTTCTATGTAGCATGTATTTCAGCAGGACTTTGTATGCAAATGACCTTGGTTACAAGATTTCTGCAGCAAGCACTGATATCAACTTCAAAATCTGTAATTATGACAAAGAAAAGTATGACCGCAAACTCTATATAATATACCCTACTTGACCCAAAGCAGTGACTGGAACTCAGATAAAACAATGGGAATATTTCAATAATCTAGCTCTTATGCTGTGGCCATGGGATTAATGCAGGACACAGATGCTTTATAATGAATATACATGGTTTGTGCTAATGCATTTTCTACATTATAAACTGAAGTCTTTAGTCCTTTTTCGCAATATGGGGATGTAATGGTTTGTACTAGATAACAAGAGATTGTTTAATCATCACACAAAAATGCCACTTTACATTTTAACTATAAAAGCATACAAGTTTGTCTGTTGTTGTGTACTTTCCACCAAACTGATGCTGGCTGTAAAGCAATCAAATTAACTACAATGGCTCTTCACGCATAAAGGAACATTTTTTAAGACACTTCCTATTCAACACATTTGTCAGAAAACCATGTTTGAGAAAACAAAGACAAATAAAATGATTTCCAGGATAGCTTAGATGCAGCCATACTGACTTACAACCAAGCACTCAAAGCATCACCACATGACATCTGCCGTGCTGACCTTAGCCTGAGGGACACCTGTACTGTCACAGCAACACGGACAGTAATTACTATTTAAATGGTGCTCTAAGATGCAGTACAGTCGTAATAGAATATCATTTGTCTAATTTAAGTCGGCAAAACTGAAATTAATGTTAAGGACGTTCCCTCCCTCTGTATTTTTGTGGAGGCTCTTCTTTTCATATGCCTGTTCTTGGCATCTTCTCATGGCAGTTTCTCCAAAGTAAACAGATGGCTGCGTGTTGGCCCACTATGTTGTCAGGTCTTCACCCAGTGCTGTCTATGATGAAATTACAGTTGCCAGCCTTTATTTGATTGCTTTTTCATAGCTCTCGTTTCATCTCACAGGCCCTAATTTGTACATACTTATTAAAAAATCTTCCCTGACTTGTTCACCTTAATGCAAGAAGCCAGTTTGATGCATATGGCTGTCTCTGCGAAACGCCTCCTCCCTTAAATTAATTTCTGTTTGTTTATTTTTTTGTGGCTGCCGTGGACTTCAACACTGAGACTAATTTTGTATCCTGACAGAATTCATCCAAGAACTGCTAGTTATGAACACACAGAACTACTTGGCTTCAGGATTTGGGCATTTAGTTCCTGTATGTTTGTCTGACATGGATTGACATTTACTGTGCGTCTTCTGTTTACTTGGAAGAATTACACACTACTTGCTCCTAAAAAGTTCCTGCCCCTCATTTAATGTAATCTGTGGCAGGTGAATAAACTGCAGTGCAATTGGCACTGATGAATCTGATGTTTGATCCAGTTATTTGCCTGCAGTGCATATGGAAACATATTTACCTAGAGTACAAAGAGAAGATCTTGGTGAGATGTTCAGCAAGTTTCTATCTATTTAGAAACTATATCCTACTTGTATGATGGTATATATTCACCTGGACCTATTGCAAATTTTTTTCTTGCAATTTGGCTTTTTGATATTTATTTAAAACCTGCACATTTTTGAGTAGTGTTGCACTACATCAATACACTTACATATCAAGCTAAGAAATAATGACAATATTGGATTTGATGCAGGTCACAAAATCAAAATCACAAAAAGGCGATCAATATGGATCACGTCAGGGCTCATTAACACTTGGTACGATTCCAGTTTCCGGCATCCCAACCTCCAACCTTTAGGCGTCAATATGGGGACAAAAGATTCATTGGCTAATGGATTTAGATATGGGATGTGTTGACATGTGTTAAATCATGTCAAATTATGTTTCACAGCCACTCTTTCCACTCATGCTCAGTGGTCGCTGCCGTAGGTCATTAAACCCTTCTGGGTAAAATCTTTGGTTTAAATTTAAACTACAATAATGCAGCAGCTGTTCTGTAAATTGGCCTCAGCTGCGCAGTAAAATATTACCAATATAACAGCACAGAACAATGCAGATGAAGAATAACAATTTGTTTAATATCATTAAATATTTAACGAGATTAAAAGTCTACAATCACGCCTGCAGTTGGCAGGGCTTGAGACTTAATGAGAAAGTTTTTGCATATTTTTGGTCATAAACCAAAGGACAAGACAAACAAATATTCCTAAGTGACGAAGGGTCAGGATTTAATAACTCCAGTTATTATAACTTACCCAGGGAAATGCACAAATGTGAGGAGTAAATTTAAAAGCAATCCATCCAACAGCTGGATAATTAACTCAAAACTACAAATGTGAAACTCACAGTTGTGCCAGAGAGAAAAATAATTTAAAACTTAAATCAGGGGATTACCAAAGCAGTTAGAGTTTATTGTCCGGGAACCATGCCTAAAATATTTCTGCCAATCCATCAAGTAAATACAGAGATATTTTATATTTATATAAATATATATTATATTTTGCTGATGGCGGAAAGTCAAGAGACTGACAGTCTACTACCATCAATATAAATACTGTATATTTTCACTTTTCATTTCACATTTAATGCAAAGAGCCTGAAGAACAGAAGCAGGTTTGACCGATCAAAGCCGACCTTGCGCATCTCTAAAAAGCTGCACTTTTTACGAGACAGTACATGAGCGTCTGTGTTTGCCACATTACACATCTTCAGTTTATATGGACTCAGTGCAAGTAACATTACACGTTATCTTGAATTAAGCATGATATTTCTCTCCAAACATAAGCCCGAAGCAGCTGGCATGAATAAGAGACAGCTCATAAAACTTTCAGTTCCCATCAAATAACACACCATCTTGTGAGGAGGTGGGAAACTAGTCTTGCTCGAAGAGAGCAAGGCGACGGCAGAGAAGACTATGTACATGTTAATGTCAATATTTGCATGTGTCAATATTTACATGTGTTAGCACAATGTAGGAACTCTGCAGGCTATTGAGTTCATCAACTCATCCGCACTTCAATAAACGCTGATTTTAATTATTTTAAATGCTGCTGGTTATTCTTTTCTGTTTTGTATTTTTTAATCACGCTGATATATATTTCACGGCGATGCTGTATCATGGAGATTTCCCTTTTATGCCCCTCCATAGATTTGGAGCAGGAGACAGGAACTGTAGTGTTTCAATTTTACTCAGGCTTTAGATTTAGATATCGAGGAGGCAAGGGCTGTAATGTAGTAGAAAAATGCACATTACTAGGCAAATGGTCTCTCTGAAAAGTGTGTTTACCGTGTGTTTCATGAAGTGCTTTATAGCTTCACTTCACAGTCTACTGAGTAAATCTATTTTCCAATGCACTTCAACTAATTTGCTAATTCCTGAGCATGCTCTATAAATTTCATTCATCAGCCATCAAAATGTGTTGGGGGGAAAAAAATAAAGGAGGAACTTTCCTCTCTCCCCTTGAGAATGTTGTGTGACTTTGATCTGGTAACCTACATGATCGATTACCGATGAACCGTGAAAATGATTGCCCTGTTAATGAAGGCACACTGAGCCAATCCTGGCATCTTAAGTGTTGATGTCCCTGAACTGACCACTAAACTTCGTTGTGAAGCGATAGTATAAAGGAGAATAAGTTGGGCGATGAGCAGGCTTTACAAGAGGAGGGAAAGAAGGGAGAAAGCTATTCCGCCTTTTTGCATCATCATTATTATTCAATCCAGTTCCCAATCTTACTTTCCTTTGTCTCCCTCCCCATGCCCATCTCTCAAGAGTCTCATTTTATTCCGAAATTGAAAGTTATGCCCATGCCATTTATCTTCTCGTGTAATTCAATAACAAGCAAAAAGAATAAGGAAGAGAGGTTTTCAGAGAGAAGAACAATGTGTAATTTAATTTCATACTCATCCTGGTGCAAATTGAATATAGATTGGCATACTTCTTAATTACTGCAAGGCTCATTTGCGCAGATCCAGACAATAAAAACTGCCTGACAGTTCTGACACTTTTTGCTGGGACAGGAGGCTAAAAAAGATTTATGTGTTATTTAAAATTGTGTAGCATATCCTGGCGCCACTGTTGATCTCCAAAGAGTTTTTTGGAGAAATATGGGGCGGGATCATCTTCAGAGAAGTTAATCTGTCCATCATGGTTAATTCGAGTCTGCAGTGTTACACAAAGCACTAGATCAGTGGCTGATTCAGTCTATGATACTAAAAGTAGAATATTTATTGTGAATGAAGTTCAGGCTGTGTGCGAATAATCAGCAGCAACTCACTACCGGGATATCACTATGTTCAGTTTGTGTGCGCCCACATGACACCCACAGGAGTGTTCCTTGTCCTATTTTTCTTTTTTGAGTTCTATTTCCTAAATAACAATTTCTGTTACTGCCAGTGTGGATGTAAGTGTGACTCAACTAAATATGAACCAGGAAAGACTCTGCTCAGAGACTTCTCTCTGTTGCGTTTCTCGGTCCACAGCGCTGGTATAATTGGGAGTACTGTATGTCTGACCTCATGTTACTGGTGAGACACCGTTTATTTTGACTGTGATTACACCTAGAATCGCTCTCGACTTGATTTCATAAAACGAACACTGCACAGCTGAATGCTTTTAAGTAAACTCCACAAGACCAAGAGACACCTTCTGAGCCTACAATACTCACTTGTGCAATTTGGAGCTGTGCCAGACCATGTGCCATTTGCAAGACACTGGCGTGTGGGCGAGCCAGTGAGGAAATATCCTTCCATGCAAGAATACACAATGGAGTGGGAGAAGGTCGTGCCGTCCACACGGGAAATACGTCCATGAGGAGGGGTACCTGGGTTCCCACACTGCACCGCTGAAATTCAGGTGAGAGAAAAGAGGGGAGGTGAAGGTCAGAGGTATAAAATAGTAATGGATTTTCTTTTTTCCATATCAGTGATTCACAATCAAGAAGGTTAGAAGCCCCCAAGGTGGCTCCAAGATGACGTCTGAAGGTCTTTTTCTTTTTCTTATATCATGTGAAAAATACTAAATGCTTTTGAATATAGTTGCATTTTTGCTTCTGACTTCATGAATATTTGTAGTACCTTGACAGAAAACACTGGCTGAGTTCCCCATTATGCCAATGTGCTTCACATAAGGAGCCCTGAGTTAGCATTGTTTTTGTTCTTTTTATGAAGCTGTGAGACAAACCAGTAAAGAACCACTAATCTATACAACATCACAGCTTTATTAAGAGAGGCTAATGCGCAGAGATGTTTTAGCCGTACACAAAACCCCATCGCAGTATTGATGAGTCATCATTAAATAAAGTGCAGTTGGTGTATTGTCAAGTCCCATAGTGCATCTCGGGTAATGACATTTAGTGCTGCTGAAAAACAAGAGCATCTTGGGGGTAATGTGAAACTTTTTAACTATAGTCTAAGGACTCAGGGTTTTAATGATAATAAGTGTGCAATCCTTGGGGGAGGAACAAAAAGAAAAACTGTAGAGAAGGGTACCCTTTTCAGCAGTTTCAGAATATGCCAAACAAAATGTATCCCCGAAGAGCTCAGAGGACAGAGTTGGTTTCATATGTTTTTCTTCTGCTCCAAATCATGTATAATTATAAAACTGATCTGCTCCCTCAATCACCTAATTGCCTGGAAAATCTGAAATAGTGACTCTTGCAAGAGACAGACGTGTCCGTAAGTGCGGCTGTGATTTCTCAATTACCACGTGGGCACACACACATAAACTCATCTGGGTGCAAACACACCAGGTGCCGCCGTGCTGAAAACTGCACTGCACTGCAAATGCACGCACACACAGAAGCTAACGTGTGTGCGCTTGTGTGTGTGCTTTTACCAAAAATGAAGTACGGTAGCCTTTTCAGTTTCCTCTCTAAATAATTCAAGATCGACGCGATGACAGACACACAAAACAGACCTTGATGGCATTGTGAGATGGATATTAGGCTGAATATCCACAGTGGCTGTTTTCCGGAGACTGTAAAAGGTTGTGGATAATGGATGGATGGACTTTAACACTAGACAGGGCTTTAGATCACAAACAGACAGCACTGAAGCTCATTCAGGCTCCAGTGAATTCCAGCTTCCTCCCTCCTGAGGTGGAGAGATGGTTAAAACAATCTTTAAATCAGTTCAGCTGTGAGATGGAGAGATAAAAGAGAGACATGGAGCTTAAAAAAAAAAAAAAAAGATTGAGGGTAAAATGCTGAGTAACATTGGCCAGAGACAGACTGGACAGGAAAGGGGAGACATTTAGACAACAAGATTAAGACGGGGAGAAATAAACTTGAGAAGCAGGGCGAGGGATGGCATTAGGGAAAATTAAGGCTAGAAAAAAAGAAACAAGGAAGTTGGCACAGAAGGCACAGACATACAGGGAGCAGTTTGGAGGAGCTGTGCTTTGACCTATTATATTAAAAATGACACTGGAACTGTTCCAAGCTGGTGGACAGTAAGTAGAGAGCAGGAGCAGTCAAACATTTGCCTCAATATCCGGTTGACCCTTGGGGGTAATTTATGCAAGATGCAGAGCTGCCGTCCTGTGAACCAATATCTTGAAAATCCACAAGGATTCATTTATCACAATCCAAAAAGCACTTGGCTTTAGGTGTATAGAATTAATGAATTTTTTGGTTGCAATCTGGAAGCTAGTCACAGTACCATGTGCTGGCATGAAATACTTACTGCAGCAGGGAGATATTTATCCATCTGGTGCAGCACTGTGTTTGAGAGCTTTTGCAGTCATTTGTGTATTTGCTAGAATGCAGCCAATATGTTGCATACAATGTTTGTGTGTTTAAACTGCAGCTGGGAGCAGTTTCTTACTGTTTTTTATATAAAAGATAACACATCTAATGAGAGGGGGTTAAAATATAACACCCGGCTGCACACACAAAATTTAGCTCCTTTTCTGAAGCGTTTGTCGTCAGTAACTCCAGGGATTTTCTACCATCCCAGCCAAAAGTCTAATAGTTTCCAGTCATAGTCAGTGGCATCCACGAAGCTTTCTAGTATGTACTAACTTAGTTTTCAGGCTGGTTTGTCACATTGATTGGGGGGAAAAAAGGAAGAAGAAAACAGAAACACAAACTCATACACTGCTGATGGGAAAGCAGCTACTTAAAATACCCATACATATAAGATTGTATTTCTATTTGTATCTGCAGGAGTCTAAACGTGTGCTTGTTTTTCAAGATACATGTGTGTTACCGCTCTGTGTGACTCCTATCTGCATCGCTCCTACGTTTTCATGCATAACATCACCGAGATATTTGAAAGATTTCCCTTACGTTTGCAGAACGGCTGTTTACCCGACCAGGTCCCATTGGGGAAGCAGATCCTCTCTGCTGAGCCGTACAGCGTATGTCCCACTGCGCAGGTGAAGCGCACCTTGCTGCGCACTTTGAAGTTCCCTGCCTCCCTGCTGGCATGGGCCGGTGTGCCAGGATCCCCGCAGGTGCCTGTCGAGTCACCTGCAATGGGAGATAACCAGACAGGGAGCAATGAAAACAAGACACTGAAAATGCATTCCACTTTAACTGTCTATGTGTGTGTTCACAGATGGATCCTTTCAAGTTAGTGTGCCAGCGAATAACACCACAGCGTTCCTGTCTGTCAAGGCGAAGGACAATACAGAGCAGGTTTGGACTCAAACTGGACAAATTCTGAGTCCTCCAGGAAGCAGCTATAAAGCACACAATGCACCAATGAGCAGCTGTCACCATGCCAACAACCTGGAGCACCTATACTTTTCACAGCTTTGACACCAGGAGCTTTCTGTCCATAAAAACAGCGAGGCCAGCATTAAAAGGCAACCAGCTGTGGTTATGAGAAATGATGAATACAGTTTCACCTCTGAAGTCAAACGCGTTTTCATTATCCTGAATTATCACGTCTGTCTTTTGTTCTGTGAAAAAAAACATATAGTACTTAGTGTCATCACCTTGTATCACCTGTCAAGCATGTCAATGAATTAAATCCGCTAAGAAAGATCTCTTGTTAATTCTCTTCATGTTCCCATTTGAGTCGTCTCTGGTGGGTGAAAGAAATAGGACATGTTCTCTTTCTAAGCCATAGTAAAAGTGCGAGAGGGAGGGATGACAGGTATGGAATCAGGGCAATGCCATCACTGCTGAAGATTTAATGTTGTGATGAACAGCAAGCCGAGCTGAGTGGTGTGTTAGTCAGGATGGAGTCTACCGGGTGGGGTGGTTTTATATTCACTAGGGACTACTTCAGAGCAAAGAGGGGGGGGAGAAAAGCACATAACACCAACCACCACTTTCACTGTTGCTGCTCTTTCCGTTCTCTCACAGAAATGAAACCAGGAAAGAAAACAGAAAACTGCTTCAGAAGACTGTATCACAGACAGAGAGATATAGATGTATACGGAAATACAGATATTCAAATACATTTAAAGGCAGACAGGCAGGTAGACAGAGAGTCTGTGAGGGATTCAGACTTAACTGGCTTAGAGATCCTGTTCCTTAAGCTGTGAATACACCTTGTGCATCATTCCTTGTGTGTTGGCTGCTGCTCTCTGTACAGAGCAGCTGCAGTAATACCGGACTTGTTGACAAAGCCTTGCTGCACAAACAAAAAATCTCATATCATCTATACACATCCCCTGGCTCATATGTGCACAAACTGCATTTGTCAGGTCAAGAGCTCACAGCTGGGGATAATAAGTTTGCGTGTGGCTGGCAATGAGTGTGCGTGCCACTGCATACAGTCCTTCAGTGTGTCTGTAAGACAGCGTACTGACAGAGACAAGAGTCAAGCATGCATCAGAGATTGTGTAAAGGAAATGGTAGTAGCCACAGGGCTGAGGAGTCAAAGGTGGCCATTTGTTGGAGGAGATGGGCGGGATTAGGATGAAGGAATGACATGTGCCAGCACAAAACAAATGTTTTCTTAATGCTGGTGACATTTACCATTTCAATCATGCTTCAACTACAAAGCTACTATTGCATTAATGCATGACTTTACATCCTCACAGCCCATAGTTTCCATATTTTACCAGCGCAGCACAACAGGCCTGCTAATGTGCTGGTGAAAACTAGGTGCTAACTAAGTTCATCCATATTTCATGTTGTGATACTAACGTTGATTATAAAAATTGACTAACAACAAACTGCATTACCAGCTAAAAGTGTATTTTAGTACAACAGAATGCTGAGATTTAAGACATAAGCTACATCGCCACTATTTAAAAGTACACATAGCCAAAGCAGATGAGCATCGCAATGACTATCTGGACAGGTTGCCATGGCACGGACTCTGTGACAGGAAAGCCATGTCCTAAACATCTTTCCTCCGAATATGGTCATAATTTACAAAATGATCATGTAGAAAAAGACTCGAAACTGGCAATTTAAGTATCATGAGGAAAATAAGAAGTGATTAATTAAAGTAAAAAGCAGATGTCTTTTTTAAAACCGTCCTCTGCAGGCTATTAGAAACACTTCCATATTAGCTTGACTTTTCAGACCCAGAGTATACACTGACTTCTTTTCTACAGTCTCTGGTAGGAAGAAGTCCCTGCCTGTAGGTGCATGTCAAATCTGTGCATACATGTGTGTGTGTGTGTCTCACAGCAGCTGTCGTTACTTCATTAGTCTCCTTTAGTTAGGTGAGGGAGCCTGAATCAGCATGCACTGTGACAGCTATAATCTCACTAATTGGGATGGTGGTGGATTTGGTTTGAGTCCGAGTTAATGTCCGTTCACCAGGCTCCCTTTGTGAGGAAATAATAAGGCCTTCAACTCAGCCGAGCAACCGAAAAGGACAAAAGCGGAATGACTTGGCAAGCGGTTTAAAGCCCCATCTTGCTAATTAACAAGAGAGGGCAAATGGAGTATGGATAGATGCATGGATGGATGCATGGATGAGAACTGCTACTGATGCTAGGCTGGACTTCTGAGGAATTCATAGTTCAAATTATTTTGCAGCTAGTGGTGATGAACCAGAATTATAATGGGCCATTTCCATAGGGCCGAGTCCTGCAGATGAAGTTGTGTGTATATTATGTAGCAAGCTTTCTGCAACTAAACATTACAACCGCTGAAAAGCTACAAAGATAAGCTCAGTCTGAGCAATGTATGAAATGATTGCAGATAATCATACAGGGAATTATTGTTCATTAACACATTGCAGGTAACTCATTTATCTTGCAAGCAGCATTAACTGCATCACTTGAGAGCCGTTGCTAATGTGCTGGTGAAAACTAGGTGCTAAAATGTACACTTGCACCGATTTGAAACTCCCCAGACATTTGCAGCATCACAAGTCTAGTTCATGAAAGCAACAGCTGACTTCCAGCTGTGTTGTGGTTCCAGTTTCTGCTGCATTTGAAACAGATGTTTACTGCCAGCTTTGAATTCATCAAGCTTCTTAGCGATGAACAAGTGATTTACAATGTGTTTTTTTTTTTTCCCATTATAACCGGCTGATTTCATACTTAATTAGAAGCACTGATGCAGTATAATCCTGTGCAACAACATGATGACAAATTCTTACAACATCATCGATATCAAATGAAAAACTGAATGTCAGTTTTCTAAAAACTTGTTCAATTCTATGTGTAGATACAATTGTAAATGATACCCTTACATGCTCATGCTGCCGCTAAATTTGATTTCATTTATTCCTTTCATTCATTCATTATCCGTAACCACTTGTCCTCTAGAGGGTAGCGCAAGGCCAGGAGCCTATTCCAGCTGTCATTGGGCGAGAGGCAGGGTACACCTGGGACAGGTTTCAGTCTATCGCAGGGCTAACACAGAGAGATGAACAACCATTCACGCTCACATGCACACCTATGGCCAATTTAGAATCACCAATTAACCTAACGAGCACGTCTTGGGACCGTGGGAGGAAGCGGGGCTACCCAGAGAAAACCCACGCCGGCAGAGGGGTAACATGTTAAATACAAAAGGTTTTTTGAGTAATATATGTTGTAGGAAAACAGTTTTATCTGTACAACATTAATTCAAGCTGCAACTTTCAATATGAATGTATGTAATCCAAATTCATTACGTTCCCATATTTGGAGCCCACCTTTGAACAAGTTTTATCTTTAGATTAGCAAATTACATTGTTACTTATTTTGATAAAATCCTCTGTTCCTTGACCCAGGACAGCTATTCAGCTGTACTAATTCCTCCATGGATTAACTCTCTAAACAGCGATTGCTCTTGGACTGTTTTAATACTTGGGAAAAGCTTAATGTTGGCTTTACTTATCTCACTTCTCAGGATATGAACTGACGCTGATTAGGTTTTGAACAAGTTAAATTAAATGCACAAAATCTGGTTTGGTATTAAATGTTTTTTGTTTTTTCTTCTTGTCCAGATTAAAGAGCTGGCTTTCGTCATACATACGGAGGAAGTTCATGTTGGTAAGACACATCAGAGAAGGATGAAACAAACCATAATAAAATGGCAGATGTGCAAATTGTCAGGTTCAGAGATGTTAATTTGTCATAACAGCAGGGCGCTGATCTAATTATCTCAATAATAAATACCAAATTACTTTGAAAACGTAGGTGATGGGTGATAAAGATAAAAAATGCCCTGCAAAACTATTTAGCTCTGTTCCAACCAAAAGCATTCAATATGATCTGCTTTACTAGATCCTATAGCTATGATTTCATGTCTAAAAACAACTATTTGAAAGTAAACGTCAGATAATTACATAGGCTCAAATGAGTGAATTACCCCCTTACAACTCTCTGTGGTTCTTTGGATATTGAAGTACTAAAAACAGAAAATGAAATGGCATCTCTGGTCAATTTGGGCATCTGCAAATGTGCAACTCCTTACCATCCTAGGAATTTAATTTCCCTACTGCCTCACTATTTTCAGCTGTCTAAGGAAATACAAAATACCAAAGGTGAGTAGAGTTTGCACTTCCATTTCAAAGAAAAAATAACTGTCATACAAGTCTGCTTACAAACATTACTTCTGGGTCAGTGAGTTGAACAAACCAAGTGAACATTCAGTAAAAAGAATCCTCTTAAATGGTCAGGAATGCTTAAGTGTGATGGGAGGGAAGCGCACAGAGGGGATTAAGGGGGGGAGTTTGTAGTTCTGCAGACATACACCATAAAACACTTTTTTCCCCTGTTTTCAGAAAGTGTCAAGAGGAGAGTCTGGAACTAAATGTACTCAGAAGAGGACAGCAAAAGCCCTGTTAAATTTTTTGTTTGCAGGAGTTGGCATTTAGTTCACGTCGGGGGCGATATATCTATCTCAATTGATTTTTTTTTCCAGCGTGAAGCTTCTACACATTCTTTGGCTGAGGCACAAAGTCACACCTCCCTATCACTGGACGGAAGAGGAATGACGGGTTAGCATTATTGTTTGGCGATCGTCCACCATTGGTGTACTTTTTCAAGCATTCATCAGCCAAATGCAGATATATCAGATAAACCCCAAGAGTGTCAGCTTCGAAAGGGAAATGCTGAAACCGATTTGAGGAAATGGGAAAGTTGAGGTTAATAAAAGTCAAATGTTTTGGCACCTGGAAACCTTTAAGGGCTCCACAGGGGGCTAATTTGTGGGCAGTAAATTGGCTCAGGTCTGATCAAATACCCAATTAATGCCAAGGTAGAACACATATTCTGCTGACTTATCTTTTGTGTTATCCAGTTATGCAGATATTTTATCTTATTTGCCCAGATTTGGATATTTTTCAACAGTTAGATAGATATAAAGGACCTGAATTTGGTTCTTGTAGGCCCTGTTCCAACCTTGAATTAACATACCCTCTGAGTCACTGGATCACATGCAGCCAGCTGTAGGTACGTGTATTCACACCTGGCATTAAAATATGTTTTCATATGGGTCTTGAGCTATATGAAATCTGATCTCAGTATAGCACCGATATCTTCAATGACACAGTATTTCCAACAGATGTCTGTATATTAGCTCTTGTTGCTAATAAACAGACATCTGTGCTTTTTATTTTTTTTTCCTGTGTTTTTTTCTGAATGAATGAGGCCAAACTCCACTCATGCAAGAGGACCTCTGCAGAGTACGATGTCAGTGTTGTAAAGGCACACTGTGTGTCATCTTAAATAATGGTAGCTCCCCAGACCACCTACAAATGTGGTTTCAGCTAACCAGTTCTCGAATTCATCCTCAATACATCACGGTGCTGTTGGACTTTACGCTGGCCAGTTGCGAACGGACAACTCAGGATGCATGTTAATATCAGCTCTAAAAGGGGCCATACATGGAAACATTAAAACCATTTCACTGGAACCCGTCATTTTAATTGTGTAATATCTGGACACTGCTGTAAATAGCTTTCAATGACATTACTAAAAAACAATCCTCGTGACTAATGTTGACAGTGCGTTCTGTGAAATATTCAGAGCATTGCAGACTTTGTTCCTTGAAAAATAGACTGAATATTTTAAAAGTATTTTTTAAAGCTGTGAACACCACAAACAGAATTCCATTAAACTCTACAGTATTGGGGTGACGGCAGCAATCTCAGACATATATATCTCAAAGCAGGGCACATAAAACCCCAAACTATCTGCATGGTGAGATATCGCTGACCTGACGTGGAAGATGGTTTGATAAACCATCTGTACCATCTGAGGAGTTATCCTTGGAAACACTTTTTAAAAGGGCAGGCACTTTCGAAAAAGTTGATTGGATGAACTACCTGTCAGTCACTGGATAGCGCAGGAAAGGAAATACAACAAGCCCCGGTTTGCTTTGACAGCTAGCGAATAATTAGTATAGGTAGTTTATAGTGAACAGATGGTAATTAATACTTGGTGATGGTGACAGCTAATACATCTGCATAGCTGACAGGATTACATCTCTGTAGATCAGAGCAAGAGCCCAGCAGGATTTATTTTGAAACTAAATAAAGAAAATTCAGTAATTTGGGTAAACCATACATCTAAACACAACTCTTTTCATAATTCAGAGAACGTTTGTGTAGGAAGCACTGACCATTATATGAAAAGAACACTCTACAAACCTCTCCCCACTTCTGTATTATACTACTTCTATCACTGTTTTTAAGGGAATTGAAAAGGATAGGCTTTCAGTGGTCTCCGTGTGTGTGTGTGTGTGTGTGTGTGTGTGTGTGTGTGTGTATATATGCATGACTATATTTATGTGTTTCTGTGTACCTGAACAGTGGGGCAGGGGACCACTCCAGTGTCCATTCAGCTGACAGGTGAGTGATGAGTCTCCTATGAGCTGTCGGTCTCCGAGGCAGGAATAGCGCACTGTGGAGCCAAAGGTAAACTTCTCCCCACTCATCACACCGTGAGGAGGTGTACCTGGGTGGCCGCAGTCCACCTCTGCATGATGGAGAAAGGGGACAGGATGGATGGATAGATTATTGTTGCATGTCTCCACACTCACACTGCTACAGGTGCCACAAGGACACCATACTGTTTCCCGAACTTTTCTTACCATCTTGGTTTGGTTGTTTAAAGCACATATATTATTGCTATACATGAATGAAGCTGCCAGTAACCAGTCCACTACAGTGCTGAAGATCTATACGTAATTCAGAGAAGCTTGTGCTGAAAGAGCAATTTGAAACAGATTAATGTCCCTTCATAATTTAAAACAGAAATCTCTTCCTTTCATCCTGTGCAGACGATCTGGTGTACAGTCCAGTACTTGGACAGTTACAGCTCCTCTATTCTTTCGTCTTAGTGCCTTAACATATTTAATTTGAAGTAATATAATGGGTCCTTAATTAAAGTGCCAAAGTGCCAGCTTTAAATTGATTAGGGCTACATGAAAATACAAAGAACTTTACAAGAAATAAAACCCCTTTAGAATACTGAACCATAAGACGAGAGGTCTGAAAGTAGTTGGACAGAATCACATGAAGTCAAACAAAAAGATCGGAGCGTGAGGTCTTCAAAATACATCAATCAGCCACAACATTAAAACCACTGACGGAGGAGAAAAATATCAACCATCTTGTCTGAACCTTCAGACACGTATTACTCAGCTAAATGTTGTTCCTGTTCAGGCACCCCCACCCCATAGCAAGGACACTATCAGCAGCAGCAGCCTTACCCAGGAGGACAATGTAGCCTGCCACTTCACAAGAACTTCTCAGGAGCAGATCAAAATACATGACGAAAAGCTTAAGCTGCTGAACCAGACTCCTCAGATCCCAAACTGTATGTAGACTCGAACAAGCCCAATCCACAGAGGCCCCCCACTATTAACGTTTTAGTGTCAGACACCACAGGATACCCTCAGAAAGCCTGCGTCTACTCCCTGACAGGTATAAGTCAGATATGCTTTGGAGGCACCTGCACGTTAAGCAACAGGCAGTTTTAATATTGTGGCTGATCGTTGTAGACACTGTAAGTGATTACCACTCTATGATCTCCCCCGCACTTTCACTGCAGACACCTTTGGTGGCATCTCTGCCTCTTGCTTGACTTTCAGCAAGTTCAATGTGGTTCAATCAGACTGAGATAAGGTGAGTGACTCGAGCAGTTCATTAGTTCATATCCTGCAAAACTTTTCAGTTGCCCCGGATAATTTTTAAAGATCATAGTCCTGCTGAGAGATAGTCCACTGAGTTTTGATTTATTTGGCTGAATCTGAGCACACAGAACGCTCCTGTACACCTCTGCATTCATCCTGCTGCTCCCGGCAGCAGCGAGATCAATGATTCAATCAATAAATGCCAGTGTGCCAGTTCCATTGACAGCCATGCATTTACTTCCACCTCTCTATCATTTTTGTGGGTTTATTTTTGTTTCATCAGTCCTCACAGCTTTGTTACACGATCTCAGCGGTTTCTTTTAGTACGTATTTGAAAGTTACGCCTTGACCTTTCGGTTGTCGAGTACGGCAAGAAGTTTGTATCTGAATCCTTGCACCCTGTGCAAATGACCAACATGCAGTTATCTTATTTTCCTTTGTCCATCTGCTTCTTTTAAATTTAATATACACATTAATATATGTTTTAACATACCTTGATACATTTTTTTCATTTTGTTTAACGTTTTGCTCTTTCATGCATGTTAAAAACAACACACAGCTGTAAGTATCCATAAGTATCCATTAATTTACTGTGACCCGAATGAACTGCAGCACAGATCCTAAAGAGTAAAAAATAAATAAAAACCTTCTCATTTAAAAGCCATCTCAAGTGTCATACAGCAATCACACTAAGTATAATCGGAAAATTAACTCGGTACAACAGCTTCTCAGGTATTTGATTCTTTTGACCTTTCTGTGTGTCATTTAATCAGCTTAGTCTCATAATGCAAAGTGAGGTTCTGTAATTTTGCAAAGCTAATTTCTTAACAAAGAGTCAGTGATGCCTGCAGCAGTGAATAAACATTTGAGACAGACGCTCCTGAGCATCTCTTTAATTACTATGGAGTTTGATAAAGTAAATGCTGGGCGTCATCTCTCTACCATGAAATGAAGTGGTTTTCGAGTCTACGTGCACAACGTTGAGGTTTACTTTAGATAATTTAACCAGAAATAGGTTATTACTGTTGGCGCACTCCAGCCAAAACAGAGTGCACTGTGAACCAGGTGTCTGGTAGCAGCATTACGACCTCAGATAACCCCTACAGCTCATAGATGATTGTTGCAGTATAATTTAATTTAAATTGTGCTTAGCAAGGAGGAAGATTCGCTATAGTCTGAACAACCAGTCCTACGATGGTTCTACCTCTTTATCAGTTTGGCAGCATCACCATAAACCACTGAGGCTATCCAGATTGCACAGATGCTCACAGCATTCAGCAACTTGTACCATGAAAACGTTGAGAAGAGAAACAGGACACAGTCAAGGATGGGGACACTCAGATGAGAGTGAAACTCTCTGGTAAGATAATTACTTGTTGCATAAAACACATTAATTAACTAAATAAAAACGGGGTAAGATCATTGCACTGAATGGTGGATAGAAGACAGAATTACATGCTTTAATATAATGACAAATTGACATATTTTGTCTCCGTACCAATGCATTCTGGTAGAGGTTTGTCCCAGTGGCCCACGGGCTGGCAGGTGAGCACCGATGAGCCAAACAGATAATATCCGGGATTACAATCATAGAAGACGACGCTGCCGAATGTGAAGTTGCCATGTTCGATCTTGCTCTCCCGGATTGAGTTTGCAGGGATACCTGGATCTGTGCAGTTAACCACTACAGGGAAAAAAAAGAAACACAGAATATTGATATCAGTCCAATTACTTTTTATTGCGAGCCAAGACACTTTCAGTAAAATTACTGTTGGAATTGCAAAGGCGTATGATTACATGTTAAGCTAAATATATACATAAATATATACATAAAAAAGGACTCGTGCCCTTTTCTTGTATTTCTCATGCCCTGAGTGGGGTCTTATTATTTTTCTTTATGGATTCAATTTATAATCTGTATTCACCTGATCAAAAGTGCCCTGTGATATTGTATTAATGGATATCTGAACTGTTCCTGGCAACTTTTCACAAATATCAATTTATTCTGGTTTTTCAAAGTCAATGCAAATGGATTATTGATGCACAGCACAGGACAGTAACGTCGAGCCAAATTGAATATTCACTTCTTGGCAATATTTCCAAACGTATCTAATGAAAATGTATGAAATGTATTGCTACGGCATTAAGATGCGCATAGTGTACATCTTGCCAGTGCACAGCAGGAGATGAAATATAGAATACATTAATTCTTAATTAAACTATAATTCTACACATATTGTATTGTTACTGCAATGTAAAGGTCTTGTCATAATTTTTAAATGAATTGTGTGTGATGGATCTCTTTATTACTGTTGCATATATTATATCTACAGTGTTGATTAATACTGTAGGTATCAATTTATACTGATAAGTTAAAATCTGTCAAGAATTAAGTTCCTTGAACAATACACTGTGTTAAACGACAACATAAATATAGCTGTGGCAATCTGTCTAATTTACTCCACCCCGTCTCTTTGCTGGGGATGTTTCCTGAAAGCCGTGCAGTCTCTCTCTTTGGTTGGAGTCTAAGTCGCATAAATGCTATCTGTCAGCATGTTCGCTTGTGAGTTAATAATAGAACTGATGACATGCTCTAATCAGTGGCGTTTTCTGTTCATTCTACAAACATGAAGACAAGTGAGCACAGGCTATATAAAGCCTTGACGATAATAATACTAATACATATTGCTTCTTCCTGAAAACCAAAGGCACATTTATTAAACATAAACTCATGAGCGTCCATTTTAGGAGCCTTTCCAAACCCACAATGCTGACAACGTGGTTCAGTCGGCTGAAAGTAGATGAGAGCAAAATTCAAAGTTCAAAGCGACATCAAACCGAAATCAATAATGCAAATGTGTGACAAAAGACGGCTTAATGTGATAAAAGTGTGGTGGGAGCAACCAGCCGGATTTCGACAAAGGGGTTCATGACAGTTTAATATGACCTCACTCTTTCACCAGGTCTGTCCCTGCGGTGCTTTTCAAAGTAAAAAAAAAAGGAAAAAAAAAGTGTCTCTTCACATCTACGGCAGCTGCCAAAAAAAAACTCATGCCAAGAGGAGAGATATTTTTAAATGGGCAACTATCTATACATGAAATAGACATTAAACACATTAAAAAATGAGCTTCCATCATACTGCTCAGAAGTAATGCTATTTTAAATACTTGACTTACTGGTGATTTTGAAGACACAGCTAATGAGCCTAACCTGGGGAAAATATAACTTGTCGTAACTAAAAAAAAAAAAAAAAACCTTGTCTTCAAAGTAATCTCTACCTCTACCTGTAGCAAGCCTCTCGGCAAAAACTGACAGCACACTTGTAGAAACAATGCCTCATTTACTTTTTTCCCCCCATACATCCTGCTGTAAGCTCATTACTGCTTTGCCTTCCCTTCTTCTTTCTCAGTTTGCCTTCTTCTGCTCTGGGGCCAAAGCTCCAGATGCTGTTGCCTAATGCTCTAACCAGAGAAAGAAAGCAGATAGGGACTTTTCTCATTAAAAATCAATGGACATGTGAGCACCACCTTTGTCCACTCTGCTTGTTTGCATGAGCATCTGCAAGCTGGCAGACACTGGCAGCTGACTCCTGAATGATCATCTGCCGTCTGTTGAATTCTTGTGGTCATTCTGGCTTCAGATTCTTCATAATCACCAAGCACCTGCAAAGTCTCCCTCTCATTTTGTTCCAACACTTTACACAGAAGCAGTACTAAAAAAAAGTGGCTTCAGGTATTTGCATCCCTCCTCAGAAATGCAAATTGTTAATGAGATGCAAATAACATGAGTCATCTGATTCTTAATTCCTGTTATGACTCCTGCTTTTGATTCCTGTTTGTTTTGCCTGTCTGTGAGTTTCTGTGTTTTGTCTAAACATGACAGAGACCACCAAGTTCAACTGTCAGGGTACATCTGCCTCCTTCCGATACTCTAAAGTTACTCAAGCTGACAGTAATTTCTACATTCAGTAGCTGAACCCTACCTCTGCATGTCGGTGGCTGCTGGCTCCACTGACGGCTGGCCTGGCACTGGGATGTGGAAGGTCCTTCCAGGGTGTAGCCTTTGTTGCATGAGAAGCGCACCATGTCATTGTAGTTGAAGCCATCGCCTGTGGTGCGGCCGTAGATAGGGCTACCAGGGTGGCCACATGTGACAGCTGAAGTTCGCACACATCACCCAGGTACGTGATGAAAATACAGAGGTGGAGAGGAGGGCAGACGACGAGTGGAAGCAAAGAAGAGATCCAAGCAAAAGAGAAGGAGAGAGAAACAGAGAGTGTGTGTAAAGACAGAATACAGGAGAAAGGGAAAATTCAATAGCAATGATCGGGGTCACATACAGTGACACCTATCATTGAAAGTCATTATCATATAATTGACCTCAGAAGACAACGGGGGAATCAGGAGTCAGGACATGATCTCGATTGGGAAAGGGTAAACAGCATATTTCAGTGCATCAATAGGTGGACAGGAGACTGAGAATAGCGAGGACGTTGCGAGGGTAGGTATCGACAATCAGCTGATTTCAGTTTAGTGATCAACTTAAGGAGCAGTGTGTATTTGTTTGCATTTTGTTTTTCGTTTTTCATTTTGATATTGACAGTTTTTTTTTGGTGAAATCAAGAGGTTCTTTGTAATATAAAAGTACACAGGCATACATCATGACTTGATTTTGAAGTAGGTCAAAAATATACTAGTCCAAAATACACAAACACCCCAGATCCTACTCACAGCCAATCAGCATGGAAGAAATGGCGTTAAAGAACTTACAAATACAAACTGGTAGATGTCCCGACCAGTTGTGATCCTGCTGACAGATCCGCACTGAGGATCCAATGAGTCTGAATCCAGGGTTGCACTGGTAAACCACGGTGTCTCTGTAACCAAAGTTTTCTCCGATCACCTGCCCGTTCACAATCTGCTCTGGAATGCCACAGTGACCGGCTGTAGGGTGAGGGAACAACAACATATGGACAAACTGGTTGGTCTACAGTTCATGAGAATATTCACTTATTTGAATAATCAGATTTGCTAAAGATGTAAAAGCTATAAAGAATTCTGTGTGCATTTGGTACGTCAGTTTAGTTGTCACAGCCAAGAGTACGACTCAGCATTCACATTGCGGGAAACATCAGAAAAATTGAAAAACAACCGACATAACCCTATAACCCTTGTAGTCTACTGTAGTATGCCATATGTGATACTCTGCCAGTAATGAGGTCCAGTTTTGTAGTGATGGATGGATTCTACAAATCACAATAAATAATCTCAAGTCAGTCATTCGTGTGATGCTTCAGTTCCACTTTCTGTCATTTCAGAAAAGTGTCTCGCACTGAACTAATAGATGATAGTAGCAGGGTGGGAACACAATTTCGATTGTGCTATCACCTTTGAATAACTTAGCATTTTGACAACAGCATTATAACACAAAATGAGGAAAAGGATGTTTTAAAAGGCCTTGGAATTATAACAAAATCAGTTAGCGCAGTCACAAAACATATTGGATTTGGAAAATAATTTTTTCAGCTCATTATCTTCAGCTTCACTTGTGGTGATAACTTTGCCTTTCTCATCTACAGCAGACAGAAAGACTCATGTGAAACTCTTCAAAAACTGTGCAATACGCTCATGCACATAATCGTATTACTTTCAGCTACAATAAATCCCTTTCAAAGAGGAGGAATCTAACCGAGATTTCCACTGCCACTTAAAACCTGGGAAATTGCCACTGACTGTGAGTCTGATTTCCCTAATTCACTCCTGAACCCAGAAGCTCAGCTGAGCGTTTTATTATCACACTCCAGTTGAGAGCACCCAGATTCTGTGTGGATAGTGCTGAAGTAGGTGTCTCTACCGAGAGGTCACTGGCTTTGTTAACCCCGTCAGTCATATCACAGAACAAGTGAAAGGTGTCCTTCTTTTAATGAACTGAACCAATCTGGAGCCGAGCTCGGAGTGCTGGCACCACACACTTGATAAATGGACTAATGCACTTGCCAGGGAAACATTCACATTCCGCTGCTGCGTGGGTTTGAATGCGGCTCAAGTAATTACGTATGTCTCATTTTCTTCCACAGTACAGAGCTGTGATGAGCTGTGATGAGCTGTGCTACGCTACGCCGTGGCATATTTTCTTGTTTATTTATCCTTGCAACAGCTAACATTGTGGCGGCAGAGACTGGCAAGTGTCTTGTTGTTTCAGGGAAGCTGGAGCTCGACAGCTGCTCTCTCTCACACTGAACATTTTATAAACACCAAACATGACAGACTTAAAACCTTTACTGTATTGAAGTCTACTTCAAGCCAATTTGCACATTTGCAAAACAATTCTTATCCTAGTATCTTTACCTGGTCTGAAACAGTCTCCAGTGCTCCAGTGGCATCACTGCATACAAGCACTATGTCAGCAACAACCCATAAAAAAGTTGCACATCTACTAAATTATTTATAGTCAGTGGACATAAAGACTTGGCAATTATAGCCATACTCTGTTTCCCCATCTAGTATTATTCTGGGTTCTAAATTCATGTTCATGCTCTAATCAGATTGGAAGTAATCTTTGACCCAACACAAAGCTATCCTTTAGCTTCCACTAGTGTAAGTTTCTATGATTCACATTTACAGCCCTTATCTGAAACAGATTTATTTTAGCTCTGAACAGATTCGGCGTTTCATTCAAAAGTCTATTGAAACATGTTGTTCTGTCACTAAATAACTGCATAGTGTCGCCACACACCACCAGTTATTCATAAGCTGGAGAACATTAAATGAGTATCAAGTCAGGTTCAGGGAGAACGTGTACATACACTTGTCAGGAAGACCTTAGATTTTGTGCCTAGAGCAGATAACCATATATAAAATCTGTGAGGAGCTGATACCAGCTCATAGAGGAAGAACTGCTGGAAACCGACTATTCAGAGATCTAACATGATTACCCAATATTGTAACAGGAAAACCTTGTAAAGAGAACATTTAGATCCTGCTTACCCAGGCACTGAGTCTCCATCCCACTCCAAAGTCCAGACAGGAGACACTCTCGAACGGTAGATCCAGTTAAAACATACCCAAGGTTACAACTGAAAATGGCTGATGCTCCGAAGGTAGTTTGAGTCCCAATTTTTTTCCCATTAGGAGGAGTGGGAAGATCGCCACAGGAAATGACTGAAATAAGATGAAGAGGGTAGTAAGAGGCAGGAGATAGAGGACGAACCAGTAGAGTAAGAGGGACCAAAAGAGAAAGAAAGAGTGAATGGAAGTTGGCTTACACCTTCAGAGTCAATGGGAGTGCAGTCATTTACAGCGTTCTTACTGACCTTAATGCGATAAAAGGCGACCCGTACCATTACATGGGGAGCATAATGATGGTGTTTGCCTTTGTCCCAACATCTTTCATCATGCTGGCTGACATTTCCTTTTTACCGTTACATGGGGTATTCAGCTCTTTTGCTTCCGCTCCAATGGTAGCAGACAGAAGCTTTTATATTCAATCCCCACAATAAACAATGTCTCACCTAGGCTGAGGCGAGTAAGTTAAGAATACAAAAGTGAAGCTTCTGATTAAGTGGAATGTGAAGAAGGTATTCAGTCTTCAAGTCGAGTCTGTACTTGAAGTTTCAATCTGCCTGATAACAATTTTAAAATGCTTTCTTTTCTATCTACTATTGACTAGAACGAATGAATATGCATACATAGTGAGATACTACAATGGGACTATATACTGCATATGAATTCTTGTGATAATGCCACAATAAACCTGAGGTAACAGTTCATTTCAGGTGAGATCAGAAAAGAGGTCACTCACTTCTACACCGAGGCCGCTCGTTTCTCCAGCTCCACACTCCATTGGCCAGGCACTGGATGTGGGCAGGACCAACGCGATAGTATCCAGGGTTGCAGGTGAAGATTATTTTAGTTCCATACTCATAATGGGAACCGTTGACTATCCTCCATTTTCCATGGTCCAGAGAGAAGGAGCTGAGGCTGGGACACGTCATCACTATGAGGGAAAAAAAAACCAAAAAAACAAAATAAAACAGATTCAACAACTCAACGTGGAGTGGACATTATTAGTTTTTTATCATTCAAACAGATTCAACATTTCAATTCCTCCTCTTATCTTGTGTACACACAGACTCAGCAAAGTCAAATCCTGCAAACAAATCTATCAAAAACAGAAAGAAACCGCAAACGGTGAAGAAGGAAATTTTTAAGCTTTAGAATAAAATAATCTTGTATTTCAATTATATAAACACGAAAAGTTATTTATGAATCGTCTCTCTCTAAACCAAATGAGTTCCAAACAAACTCTGTTTCCCTTTTTACTGAGAGACACACACAGCAGGGAATAAACAATGGTCTCAATAGAAAACAATGTTGTCAATCACTCCTTACACTGACTTTCAAACTTGGAGGAGTTGCACTGGCATGTAAAACTCCCTAGTGTCAGCTACACATTTTTTCTTCACTATTTTCTCCGCATCATCCATCTGTCTTATCAGTAACCAACAAGTTGGTGTTTTTCTAATAAAACTGCAAATCACGGTTCTGTGGGATGATAGTCCATTTTTTTGTGACACCTTGTATTAGAGTAGTTTTGTTAAAATAGTTTGATATTCTACAAGCACTCCAGAGGATTCTTCAAACTATCCTCCGACTGTATTCTCTATCACTATTTTTCAAGCTTTCAATCCTACTATGGTTTCCCCGAGTCTCCAGCCTTCGAAATGAAAAGCCTTCGTAAACCTTCAAAGATTCTATAATGTTTTTATGAAAAGACTTTTATCCTTTCATCTCTCAAATTGTCATGGTTGAGTCATGCCATGAGTTCTTGTGGTAACCTCATCTTTCGAAAAACCCTTCTTGCCCATCTGCATCCCCTCACATCCTCCCTTCAGCATTCTCCACTCACCAATGCATCGGGGTATCTTGTTGTGATTGCTCCAGGTGCCGTCTGGCTGGCAGACTGTTGTCGTCAGCTCTTTGGAGGAGAGCCGATAGCCGCTGTTGCAGAAGTAGGTCACCCGTGTGCCGACGGAGTAATCAGCAGCGAGCACACCTCCGTTCACTGGCGCAATGGGCACACCGCATGACACAGCTGCAGGCAGGAAGAAGACCATTGACGACACACGTTTATACAAGAAGGATGCTAGAGATGCCTGGTAAACACAAACTTGGTGGGCAGCCACACGTTCTGTTTAAAGTCACATTTTTGTAAGGAAGTGATAAATACATGTGTGAATGTACTCCCTCCAGCACTGAGCACAACCCCATACTGCAAAACTAGTCGCATAGAGTTTTTCAATTTATGCATTTAGCTATTTCTTATTTTCCTTTCAAATGGTTACAATCTTAGTAAACAAAAACACAAAAGGAAGTAATCCCCCAACAATGGCACTGCAGACTTCAGAAACAAACAATGCAGAGGGCTACATTTGCTAGAATGTAAAACAGTACGCCTACTGCCACAGCAAACATTTTGGCATTTATAATAATGATGCTGAAATGCTTCTGTCACATAAACACTTGGCTTGGAATTCACAAACTGGTGTTAAAGTTTCACTAGAGGAAACAAAGGAAATGTACAGCCACCTCAAAGTAGAAGCTGCCTAACAAACAGCAAGAAGGTTATCAAAAAGTCCTCCATAAATCTTTTAAGGTCTTCTTACAAGAATGTTTTCAAGAACAGTAGGTTGGGCCCTGGGTGTCCCGGATGATCCGATTACAAGCGGGATGTCTAAGTGTGAGGGCATTAAGATCCAGCTACTCAGTTTATATTTGAAGGTTGTCTGTATATGACAGCATTCTTTTAGTAGTGTGATCACATGGATCATGTTCTGTGTCATTTTGTGCTTCATTCTCACAGTTTTCTTTGGGGGTACTGCTATTTAAAAAAAAAAAAAAAGTTGTGTTTATTTGCACAAGTGCTAAACTGGAATTCGATCACAAGTGCTCACTCCAGGCGCTCGCTCAAGATCGGATTAATGCTAGTTAATGCATGCTGTGAACAGGTGGCATTATTATTTTTTTTGTTGGTGACTAATCTGAACATTTTTTATAAACTAATTAATGCAACCAGTAAAATTTCAATGTTAGTTGCAACACAGCATGCAAACGAAAGACTCCTTCACACACTAGAAAAGCTTCCTCACAGCGCTGTGTCCTTGCAAATGCAAGTAAATCTGGGTTACTGTGGTCTAAGACCGAACGAAAAGCTCGAGCTAGATGGGTTTAAGGCGTTTATTACCAGTGCCAGAATAGAGCAAAGAAACCGACATCTGCAGGGCCCCAATGAAAGAAAACAGTGTTGCAAACACACTTAAAACGGAACAGTAATAGTAAGTGCACACTGTGGAACATCAAAGGTAAGCAAACATGGCATGCAGCCATTGCATCGGACTTCAACACCCCGTTAATCAGTCAATTGTTAAGTAGTGCTCAGTGACAAGTGAACAGATATGAACCAATCATCAGATACTAGTTTTATGTTCAGAGAGATAATTATCCAAAGCTAAATGCTGTTGCATACAAATTAAGGTCTGTTACATTCAACCTCTGAACAAGTTGACTCAATATTGATAAAGCCCGTCAGCAACAGATGAATCACCCTTTTACTTTACTATTTCACAGTATACAAACATTTAAATTCCAGAGCTGGTGCACCAGTGGCTTTGCATTGTTTCTCAACCTGTATTGACTGCCAGAACCTACATCAACTGAGAGAATCAAGAGTTACAAATGTGATTAATGTTGTGTGAATTATCAGTCACTGGCAGTAACAAACAATAAAACAGAATCTAGGAAGCATCCAAGACATTGTGATAAAAAAAGAAAAGAAATCTGTTTAGAGGAAGGACCGTCGTCTAAAAAAGAAAGAAATCGGAGGACAAACCCAGATTAGCACTTGTGTGGCTTTTCCTCGCTGGACAATGCTTAAAGAAGAAGAGGGACTGGGGGATTGCATACATACCTCTAATTCAAATAAATAATTCAGATAAAATAAATATTACCATTGCCATAAAGGTGATCTTCTATCTACGAAGCATTGTTCTTTCTTTGAGATGGTTGATCAACACTAAGAGCTTAATATACTGCGGCATACAGGAATGAATGAGAGATGGAACATACTGTAATGTAATCTTTGGCATCAAACAGATAACAGATGGACAGCATCTGTATGAATATATCCGTTGATCTGCAGCCAAGGTTCAGTTTATGTGCTTTGGAAAAGCTGTGGGCAATTACCAACTGATGGAATCAATCACAGGTGGGAAGTGTTTTTTAAATCACTTAGAGCACATGACATACATATTTTGATTTCACTGCATCATGATAAAATCCAATTGAGTACACCATCTGTTGATGTTTGTGTCTGTGCCAGTGCATGCAACCATGCGCACGTAAATGCACACATTTCACATGTGCGCATCAAAGAACCCAATTAGTTGAGTGAGGCCCAACAGCAGCAGACACTGCATGCTAATGGCAAGTTAGCCAAAGTAATTTGAAGAAGTGGAAATTGACAGAAGAAGGGAGGATTGATTTCTGTTTCCTTTCCACCTGACAGGGTGCTGGCTCTCAACCAGACTGGATTTAGTTCAACTCTTAGCAACAACAACAAGAATAGGGCTCGGTCTGAGACACTTGGATGCCTTGAGCGGGTGCCTGTCTGCCTGCTGAAACCAGGAGTGCAGGAGCAGTGACCAGAAGAACAGGGAAAGAGGCAGGTCTGACGTTGTAAATAAAAGACTCCCAGGGCCAGTGAGCTCACCTTGACATGCAGGAACTGGCGCGTCCCAGGCGTAGTAGCCATAGGTGGTCTTCTTGCACACAGCTGAGCCCTTTCCGATCAGCTTGTACCCCCTGTCGCAAGCCCAGCGTACCATGCTGTTCAGATGACCCCCGGTCTGGCTCACTACAAAACCGTGTTGTGGGGAGTCTGGTGTACTGCAATACATTGCTGCAACAGACGCAGGAAAAAAGAACCAGAGTAGAGGACAAAAAAATAACAAAAAACAAGCAAGCAGAGTAGAGGTGAAAACGAAGTCAAGGGGAAAAAAAAAAATGAAAAGCAGATAGTAAAGAGAGAAAGATGGATAAAGCAGAGAAAAGAATGAGAGGCATTAACAAAGTACCTCTGGAGAAAGACTAAGGTGATCATTTTTTGTTACAGGAAGGCTTTGTTTTAAATGCATTTCTTTTATTTTAGTAGACATTTCCAACACAAGCAATAATGAGAGAATATGCCGGAGGATTGTCGCATCAATTTATCACTCAAGCACAGAGCACAGAGGAAGTCCTCAAATTCACATTATTACTATTCCATTCTAGCTTATGGGCATGCACATATTCAGTTTGCTGTAACACATGCAATACTTGAGCATCCTACAGTGGCGTGTTTCATAGTGTTTCTTTCCTTATAGCCAGTTGAACATCAAAAAAATGTAAACCTAGCTCCCAGAATTTGACCACTGACCAATGGGACAGAAAATCCAAGGGACGACTATGTGCTTCACAAAATCTGTCTTTAAAACTGCATGACTGAGAGATAGCTGGGATTTAAGACAAAAAGACCCAGACTGGCGTTTAAGTCAGTTCCCGTTTAAGTCAATCTAGTCAAAGAGGAGTTTTCTTTACAAAATTCATCACACCGACTTGCTTCCACAGGAACTCTCGTGTATTAAATATAATGCAGAGACAACATGAAAAATAAATGTCTTTTGTGCCGTCTGCATTACTACTGATGCATTTCAAATGGAAAGAAGATCCCTCTGCTGCTGTTGGTTAGCACCATTTGCTTTATTAAAATCCAATTAACAATTTAAACCCTCTGAAATTAAAAAGAGCAAAACAGCATGCAATCTTTGTTCCAGCCTTGTGGTTTTTTGCGTGTGAAAACATCTCTTATAGTGAGCCACGATCTGTGGAAAATTAGATGTTTGTCAGATGACTGATATTAAAAACTCCGTAAATAGCCTGAAACAATCACAGCACACAGATAAAAATCATGGGGTCACATTGTATCCACATTGATGGTAATTGCAGCTGTGAAAAATCAATTTATATTCCCTCTGTGTAGGCTTGCTCAACTGAATCGACTCCACATAGTGCCTAAAATACGACTGTCCAAATTGTAGACCCATGACTTTTATCACTTGTCTGCAGTTTTGAGACAAAATACATTGGAACAGCATTCAGAAAAGGAGAATATGATTATAAGCTGGATACATACTTTGATACTCACCCACATATCTGATGTGGAAGCCGCGGCGGTTGGTGCCATGGTCAGAGGACCAGCGCAGCAGGAGCTGGTGGCCTGTGGTGGTCAGGCTGAAGGGCGTTTCAATGTCACCACTAAGTGATGAAAGGCTCTGACTGTAAATGTTGGGACCTGAACACAAAGATTATAGAGTTGCACAGGAGATGGTCCACATCAAGCATTACATGTTAAACATTTTTTTTTTCCCCACAAAATTCAAAATCCCGCCATTACTCACCATCGAATATTTCCAAGATGTCAAATTCTTTTTCTGTCTGGAAAAGCTCAAAGTGTAGCGTGATGTTGTAACCCTTCTCCACATTGATCAGCCAGGAGCACATCTGGAGATTGGGGTAGTTTTCAGGGTAGCCTGGACTTAAGATTACCCCCGTTGAGTCGAAACGCACCTCATGGGCTGGACATTGGACTGGAACAATAGAAACAGAAAAGAGTTCAAGGAGGACTAAGTGACAGAGGAGGAATGAAAGAGAAAGTGAGCAGAGAAGAAGATACAAAGACAGAGGATGAGGGAGGTATGAGAGGGGGAATGAAAGACAGAATTAGAGAATAGTCAAGGTGGTGTGAATGAGGGGAAGATAGGAACACTCCACAGACACAGCAGAATCACATTAAAAAATAACTAGTCCTGAAACAATTACACTCCAGCCAGACTGATACTGCACCTAAGGGTTGAGCTGGTGAATCTGCTGTTATCACCAGGCTCCCATTATATCAATCTATCAAATAATAATAGTCACTCTGTGAGACAACAGGCTTTGTATGGAAAAACGCTGTGTGTGAGCATGTGAGTCCATGTGTATCATCTCGGAACAATTCTCTCATTTCTTGTTGGCTGACATGTCTGAAATAATGAGAGTCCTGTTTCTTTCCTTTGCCTTTTCTGTAACAAACAGAAGTTTCTCTTCTGGTCCACTAGTGAAGAAACATGATGCATATTAAAGGTTAAACCTCTCAGATAAAAAGGTCACTGGGAAGAATCGGGACACATATCAAAAAAAGAAATGGCAGAAGTAAAGAATTGTAACTCAGAGTGGTATGAATATTCCCACTGACGAGTCACTGCAAACGTTTCAACGTGCTGAACTGTAACAGCCTTTAGCTCAAAGATAACAGGCAGACATGATCTCCAAAAAGACTGAGCCAGTGATTTTCTAAAAAACCCTAAGCTCTCTGTGGGCACTGAAGTAAAAAGATCTCATTAAATAATCTTAGACAACAATGAAATTAAATATGTAAATAACTAAACAAATGCACAACAAGATTTCTACATGGCGGAATCCATATTTATAGAAACACTGTATGGTATTCACGGGGGAGGCAACAAATCTCAACTCGATGTGTTGGGAAAATAAATTAACATAGCAGTTCATTGGGAAACAGCAATATTTCTACACCACCATTCTTTGACGGTTTGTAAAAAACAATCAATATTTTCCTGTGCGCACAGTTGCATGAAAAAATTCCTGATCAGCTTCTTTTGTATTTTGCTTTCCTCAGTAAACAAAAAATACATTTGTATTTATTCACAAGCTCTGCAGTTCCTTGATGTGTGCTGTGTAATAGATATATACTATGGAAAACCAAAGAAGGGCTGCTATCTAGTGTAAATCTATAAATGACTCAGTCCTAATGCAATGTGCGGAATATATTTGCTTTTTAAATATTTATTTTAAACAAGCCAAAGAGGCTGACCTGTGAACATTGAACACTGACATTAACTAAGGGCACACTGCAGAGTAGTGGGTGGTAATGAGTCAGGTCAGCAGTCAATAGATTATTGTAGTCAGTTTTCAGTTTTGTTGAAAACATGTAAATGTTTTAAAACATGTAAATGTTTTAAACTCTCATATATTTAAATCTGTCTAAAATCGACGGATGAAGATAATCAGACTTTTGCATTGGAAACGAGAAAAATACTGCCTTTCCGCTGGCAATATTTGAGGTCAATGTGGTCTTTAGTTTGTGCAGAGTTCCATTCCCAGCTCTGTTGTCAGCGTGTACATCTGCAAGGTAAGAAACTACCAGTAACGTGATAATTCTACAACATTTTCCTATGCAATAATGCACTTACCTATACGGATACCCTTACTCTTTAGCACTTCCCCTCACTGCACGGCTCTCTACTCGTGAAACTGACACGCTTGACAGGATCTAACGCTCGGCAAATTGAGTCATAGAGCTGGTAAAAGTTTATTACTGAAATAATTTAGCCTCCACTGCTAATTTAATACAGTAATGTTGCCAGGCAACAAACACAAGTCTATCCAGCGAGCACAGTTGCAGCTTAAACTACTTTGCCTAAAACTTTAAGTACAGGGATTAAAAATTTAAAAAAAAGAAGAAGAAGAAGAAGGAGGGATCATGAAAGGCTTCAAAAGGTTACAGTATGTTCCATCTTTCATGGTACTGTTAGGAAGCTACCCACACAGGAGATTATTATAATACATTCATATGGTGGTTTGGCTAAATTATAAGTGGCCCAAGTGTGATTGTTACTACTCTGGCTCCAATATACTATGCAGCTACACAACTGTATCATTCAGATCACATGCAGATTAACACCTTACTTCAAATAATAAAACTATAGCAATTTAACTAAAAGTGATTTAAATTAAATCAGTAAACATCAAATACACAAATTGTAGTTATCCTGTTAGCATCTTATCTCAAGGGAAAAAGCATTAAACTGTAAATTATTATACTAACATCCATCCTTAAGCCATTGAGAAACGATTACTATCAAGCACCGTCTTCAGTGCCATACATGATCTGTTATTTGCAGCGGTATGCATGCCTACATGATTTGATTAAAACCAGTGTTAGCATTCGTTTAATCTTGCAAACACTGTGAGCCATGTCTTGGCAATTCTTTGTGCAAACCACCACATGTTTATTATTTCACTCAGGTCGCTACACTTGAAAGGATAATATGATGAAAGCCACTGTTACAAATACTTGATACTTAATGTTTACGTGTGTATTACAAAGGAGAGGTTAGCGCGGCCTCTGAATGGCATAAAACTCAATAAGAACATGTAGACAGGAGCAATATAGCCGCAGTTAATAGGTTAGACTGAACCTCAATGTGGCAGATGGTTTACCCAACACAGCAGTCAACTCAATTGTGGCTCTATCCTTGATCAAAGCTACTGCATAACCTTCCTCATAGGCTTTGATGAAGACAGAGCCTGGGGAAATATCTTAAAAACCAGGGGTATTTGAGAGTGAAATTGCATAGCCGTGCAAGGGCATTCCAGTGTTATCTTAAAAGCATAAAATGACAATTAACACAAAGGATGACAGCAAACAAAAGCGGAATCGGGAGAAGCACATGAGAATTCCCCTTCCTGTCCTATCGGCAAGCTGCCGACAGGAGATGGACCCTTCGCTGGCTTACTGTAGCAGTCTCTCAGATGTGAATAGCGGGTCGGCTCAAATTAAGTTCAACTTCACATGTCCCAAGGAGAGCAATTAGTTTCATGCTAGAGGTGGCACAAGGACGCAACATATCCAACACAAGGAAATGTAATGAATTCCTGGCTATAGTAATGAGCTGAACCATGAAAATGTCAAACAAATTACTAATCCTAAAATCGTGTACTAATCCTAAAATTGTATGCCATATGTGATGCTCGAGGCAGGTTTTAGGCAGCAGTTTAATGGAGATTATAACAGTCGTAGTCGACTATTATTCATTTAAACTATACATTTTTCTCCATTTTGCCTGAGTGCTCATTATTATATGAATTTAAAAAGGTGTAATCTCTTTATTAAACTTACTTCAGTCTTCTCATATGATTAACATTTTATATATTATTCCCATAGCTGTCTAAGCACATCAGTTGTCTTGGCAGTGCACAACACTATTTACAACACAATTTTCTATAATGTATGAGAGCCTGTGACATCTGAAATACCGATATGATTGATTGCCTTAGTGAGTTCTACTTGAATAGTCCCAACATGTTTTGCCCATCTTTATTTGGCAGGTTAATTTAGCACCTCAAATTATAGCCTCTGAAATTATTCCAAGTACAGTAAGTACAGAGTTTCAGGTGATTTGAGATGGTAGTTGGTCTTGGCACATCTCCGAGTAGTGAACAACAAAATAAGGAGGTGAGTTGGCAAGACCACCATAAATGGATGAGTTTGATTATCTTCCAGTATTATGTAGAGACTGACTGAATGCCCTCTCTTGGCACAAGGAAAATTGGTCAAATTATTCCTATTCGTATTGTTGCCAATTTGCTATTTTCGGTCACATCGAAAGAGACAATGGGATTTTGCTCCAAAAAATTCACGTCAGGATGATGTGATATTGCATCTGTATACCGGGCTGTAATGCAGTATTAAAAGCTTCTCTCCCATTCTCTCTCCTCTATTTCCCATCCCTCTTTGCTCTACGATGTCTAACAAGCTAATAAAATGCTGCAGGACTTTACCGCTTGTGCTTCTATGAATTATTAATTTAGAAAAATGCTAGGTAAGCCCAGTGCGGCACCAGTACAGGTGGGCACTGTTGTTTTCAGTACTTGCACACAGGCACCTACTACATCTATGTAAATTTGCTCAAATTGCCTTGCTTTCTGGTCTGTTTCCACCTTCGTGCATATTTCAAAAGAGCTATTCACTGACAGGTCTGAGTGGAGCCTTTACGAGTGAAGGATATGGGATCCTGGATCAGCCAGTCAGGTCTCTTGACTTACGGTGCATTGCTTCATGGACACTCGAGGCACCCAACGTATAATAAATAAATAAAATCAACTAAATTCTTACTTGCTACAGCAAAACTGTGTCAGCTGAAAAATGGCCACAGGCGGGAAACCAAGATATCGAGACAGACATCAAATAATAATAACCAGAGATGAGCAAATTTGTTCCAAATTACGAGTTCTATTCTAAGATGCTTTATCATTTCAGGGCTCCGGGTTTGTCGGAGTGTCTGCCATGCCTTGATCACAAGTCCAAAGCGATTACTCATAGTTTCCACAAATAAAAAGACAAAAATGTTCTTCAACTCAAGACTTGTACACAAAAGACTTCGGGGCACTTCAACAGATGCCTTTTCACAGGGGATAGAAGATTTCAGAGTGCTCTGTTGTCTGCAACAAAATTGTATTGGAATGACAGGCAGGCTGACGGCATTTGTTTGTTTTTTTGTTTTTTTTAGTCCAAACAAAATGTTTGATGCAGAGAACATGGACATTTCTTTTCCTTTGCTTCTTGTTTGAAAATTCAACTTCTAAAAAAAGGAAGACAATTTACATCAATAGACACAAACCTGCTGATCTGGTTTCAAAGTCATCCTCTACAGTCAACTACTGGTTTAGAGGGAGTGCAGGTCTGTGATATGTGGTCAGTGGTATTCAGATAAATCTGAGCAGAGAGGTTGTTTGCTATAATACAATCCTGCTGTAACGGGCCCTGCTGGCATTTGTTTAAATGATGCATCAATGGTCGGTGCCGATGACTACAAACAACCTTGGCTCCTTGAGTGGTGTCAAGAGCACAAATAACTGAACATGGTTACGCATCCATGTTGACGTGGGGAATGTGCACACACACTGAGAGGAATATTTACACATGCAAACTTGAGCGCATTTGAAAGTCACACAGAAACATGAAAACATGCCCACAGACTCACAAACCAACCTTGACACACTGGTGGTGGTCCATCCATCTGCAGCCTCTCTCCAAGTCGACAGGTCAGAATCTCACTGCCCACCAAGGTGAAGCCCGGCAGGCACGAGTACCGAATAATGTCCCCTGTGAGGTAATTTACACCCGCAATCATAAAACCCACACACATGCACACAAGCGATGAGTTGACAGGAAAAAAACACGTCCATCCAGTCATCCACCCACCCACCCACAAACACACACCCACCGAGCTATGTCAGTCCCAGTATACTCCTCAGTCCCAGTACTTGAAACAATAATCAACAACACATTTCCTAATGAAGACTGACATCCCTTCAGACTGCTGGAGTACTCAAGGCATTTCATTACATTACAGAGCCACTAACTTGTACTCAAGCATGCACACACAATCAAAATTACACTCAATTTCAAGACAAAGTACGACAGCCACTAGCCATATGATTTCCACTTCACTTTGCTAATCACTTCAGAACACTGGAAACACAAGCAGTATAAGTATAGCTAATTAGCCCAGCTCTCAAATTAAGATTTTAATTCATGAAGAATGAAGAGACAGGAACAATTAAAAGGAAAAATATATACATATGAATGGCAAAAAGCACAAATAAGAGCATTTCTCTGCATCCAGTATTATAGAAAAATGTATATGTTCTGATATAATTAACAACATGAGCAGGTGTATTAAATGTGAAGACTTACAACAAAGATAAATGGTTTAACAAACTGGGGAATTAATTACATAATTAAATGATTAATTGCTTAGTGACCAAAACAGTATGACTTGATGTTTTTTTTTTTTTCCTGTGCATCCATTGTGACTGATTGTGTAGCTCAAAGTCATTTTACTACACACTGTCCCTGGACAGAGAGGAAAACAAATTCAGACAAACCTATTTCAAACTCGTCATCATCAGTTAGGATAGTGGCGTTGGCGACAGGAGGGGGTGGCTGACATGTTCTCAACTGGTACGCTGTGGGGATAAGAGAAACACTGAGCAACAGAGCGTTGAGGTGCATCCACGAACAAAAGAGGAAAGAGATGTGGACAGTGTGCGTGTGTGTGTGTAATTTCGATTCAGTTGCAGCAATCTTTACTCTCCTTTCATACCGAAACTTGATTAGATCATAAAATTCCACCCATCACTGTTTATGATCATCAAAAACCAATCACTAATTTAGCTGAGACGGGGAAGATTTTATTATAATCAACTTCTTTACAAAAGGGCGTTTTAATAGTGCAGACGAAAAAAAAATAGGCACAGGAAGGCATTCATCACTGAACATTACACAGAAGTGGAAGTAATACCGCGAGCAAAATGAAAGGGCCAGATAAAAAAGGGAAAACTAAAGGCATTTCAATATAGAAACAAGGGGGCAATCTTTCCTGCGATCGCTCTGATCTCTTACTACAAAGCAGAGACCTGAAGATCACACGAATAAGGATCATTAACAGCAGTACCGAACAAGGTTGGCTGCTATCAAAAAAGGAGGTTACCATAATAATGAAGCTCAAAGAAGCCACTTGTGCTGAAGTCACTGTGGAACTTGATGAGGACCTGATTGGCGGTGGTGGACACGCCTTCCTGTACAGAGGTGCCACTGAACTGACCGATTTGAGGTGACGTCTGGTCAGGTCCATCCCTGGCACGGAGATACGTGGATGTGCAGAGAGAGGAGGGGGTTGTGAGAGGAAAGGGCGAGAGAAGGAGGCAAATGATTTATGAATAAACACCAGTAATAACTTGCTGGGATCAAAGAGCAGGTCTACTCATCCCCCCAGCAGTCTTGTGGACTCAGCAGTCATTCTGACAATCTGGGAAAAAGTTTCACATTAATCAACAGTGTCAAAGTAAAAGTTTGGTGTGGTATCTGATGAGGCGGTGCAGTACTGAAACTTTTCCTGCCTCCAGCCATGCTGCATATTGATGGGGGGGTGAGGTGATACAGAACTCCGGAAAACGTTTAAACTAGAAAGCAGCCATTTTGACCTCTTTTTTTTTTTTTTCTAGCAGAGTAAATAAATGTTTGATTTAAATTTAGCTGAGACTTAATATTCTGTGTATGATCGTACATATTGAGGACTAGATGATCAAGGATGCTCATGGATGATCAACAATCCTTCCTAAACTCCTAAAAACTGTAGTCCTGTGAATCAAACAATTTACTTGTAATTAACTCCTAACTTCCATTTTTCATTGAAGGGAAAGAAGGATAGTATCTGTGAAAGGTGCACGTGTCTGTGCACATGTAAACCCGCATTTGCATAACATGACGGTACCATGTGGCCGTTAATATCACAACATAATCAAAATGTGGTGGAAGTAATGGAAGCCAGTCTTTCAACACCTTCATATTACCATAGCTAAGAGGCTAGGACAGTAACAGCTATTGAAATAGTTTCTGGCATGCTGTCAGAAGTGGAATGAAGGTTGTCAGCCTGTCATGTCTAACGCTTCTCTTGGACAGCTATCCACCTCTAGCATTTGGGGCTGCAGCCCCAACTGAATGAATTTAAGTATCTATGGGCCCTGATCCCAAATGAGGTTACAGTGATGTGTGAAATTGACAAATGGCATGTGCTGAAATACTGTGCTGAAAAAGAAGCTTAGCCTGAAGGTGAAATTCTTGATTTATGGGTACAAAAAGTTGGAAAAAAAGCTGCCTGTGCAGGTTGGGGTTATAGAGCGAGAACTCCGAGCTTGGACCTGCCGCTCCACTTCTCGTAAAAGCTAGTTGAGGCACCACAGATGTCTAATTAAAACATCTCTGGGGTGGCTTTCTCTGGAGATACCTAAGGCACAACCGACTAGGGGGACAACCCGAGGGTAGACCCAGACAATGCTTATATATTCCAGCGGGCCTCGGTGGACTTCAGGAACCCCCAGGTGGAGCTAGAAGGAAGTGTCTGAAAATAGATGAACAGTTATATGTTGGGCCGGGTATTAAGATGGTGTATGTCTTGATTTGCCATTTGATTTAGGCGTTTCCATGTGTTATACTTGAGGCGTTTCTATGTGTAATATATTTCAAAATAGAACTTCCAGGACATTTATTCACACGTAGCTCTATCGCAAGATTAAACTACATTAAGGCAGAACATCGTTACCCACCCAATGGATAGGCAGATGGTTACGGGGTAATTACAGAATGTGTCATTAGCAGTGAAGCCATTTATGAAACATGTATTAGCTGGTAACCACAGAATGGCCTCTGCTAATGAAAGGAGGAGGAACACTTGTAAGAAAACGTGTATGATCTGCATCTGAAATAAGTTGCCTAAAGTTGGGTAGTCACATGTTGGGGCCAAGCAAAATGTGGATAAGAATGAACACTAATATGAGAAGACTGTGCTGTTCTATTATATATAAATGCTATTTCTGTAAAAGAGAAAAGCATTTCATTACTGCTACTCCAAGTTGCTGCGGGCTCATTCAGCAGAATGATGAACACTAAATGCTTTTCTGTGTGTATGTGTACCTTTAATGTCTTTTATACTTAAAAAAAAAAAAAAAAAAAAAAAAAAAGTCTTGTTGCAGTTTCATTTCAGAGTGATCAGCAAAATGGAAGATGGCAGTCGGGCAGGGAAATGAAATGTCGCCATCATGGGACTGATTGTTTATGCACCATTTCATTTGAAAACAGTAGTGCCAGTAGCTCCCTCCTCCAAAGCTATGAATGGCAGCCCCGGATGCTGGAAGGCATTTCCCTACTTTATCACCCATGAGGACTTCTCCATGACTGCCTAGGGCATACTATACAACAGAGAGGCTACAGAGAGCTGTAGAGACGAGGAGAGACAGAGAGCGAGGCAGCTGATGGAGTGACAGGAGGCAGATAGTATTGTTTACTGCTGTACAACTCTCTGTTAAGAGGTAACGTTCCTATTGTTTCTACATACTGACAAACATCTTGGGGTACTCAGAGGTGGCGTTTTCATGTTGATACTATACACATTTCACTCTTTAAAAGAAACACTCACATAGAGATGAGCAGTTAAACAACTACCATTATTTTTCCAATTAATGACATACCACACTTTCTTTTTTCTTTTAAGGAGAGGAACAGAAAAAGATAAAAAGGAGCCGCAAATGTCGCATGCAGAGGTCATCATAATTGAATGACTGTTGACTCATTAAATATGGCAGTCACGCCAACAAGCTGTGAGCCGAACTTGACACAGTGTTAAGGCCACAGGTCAGTCGGACATTTGTTGAATCCCTTCTGTGCAGCTTTTCAGTTTGTGTTGCAATGAAGGAAAATATAGCGGAAGCCGCTCACAGTGATCACGTCTGTCCAGGTCAAACGGATGATTCTAAGCTGATGATCGCCATTGTTTAGCTTCGTTTTTCCTTAAGGATATTACAATTTAAATCCTATTTGTAGATTTATTACATGGGTATAAAGTGACAAAAAATATACAGATTGCTTTAAAATAGAGCTGTTTTTTCTTTTGAATTATTTTCTTTTTGAATTACTTATTCAGAAAAAATCAAAAACAAAACACATACTCAACCGTTATTATAAATGATCGCCAGAAAAGGAATAAGCTGATAGTGATGTCTGTTCGTTAATGAAAGCCTTTTAAAATATTATGTCCTTGTAGCTGTTAACTAAATAAATAAATTTAATCAAGTAAAAGAAAAGAAAAGAAAAGTATTTAACATGAGTACACAAGTGTTTTTCTGTCATTAAATAACCTGTATCAGCATGTGGTTAATTACTTACGTGATGATGTTATGTATAAGGAGCAGTGTGTGGTTAAGTAATTCCTCAATCACCAGTGTCTTTATTTACCTTTATTAGCACATATTATAATGTGTATGGACGCTTTAAGGGCTGGAGTTAGAATCTGAGTTTTGTCTAACAGACACAGGGCAAAGATTCATAAATAATAACCTAACATGTCCAAGTCATGACACACACACACAGGCTCTGGTTCGGTAGGTAGAGTGGGTTGTCAGCAAACCAGAGGGTGAGCAGTTCGATCTCCGGAACACGGCCCCTGCTGGAGTTTCCTTGAGCAAGACACTGAGCAAGACAGCTGCTCTCACTGGTGCATGAATGTGTGTGCTCATCTGTGTGAATGAGTAGATGTGCCTCTGTGACTGTAAAGCACTTGGAGTACCAATAGGGAGAAAAGCGCTATATAAATGCAAGACCAGTTACCATTTAAAACAGCACTGTTCTCAGTTCTGGAGCAGTGGTAGTGTTATAATATTCTGCTGCACCCCAGATGATGCCGGTGTTAATTTGCATACACAGCGTGGAAGTGAGATTAAACCTGGAGATGCATGTCAATGCCAGGTCTGAACAAACGTACCTAAAGCTGGTTATTATTTCTGATCGGCTTGCTCAGATCGGATCTTAATGAAAGGTCTGAACAGGCCCTTAAACAATGACAGTCAATGACAGCTAGGCAAATACTGCAGCTGAACGTAGTAGAAAATATCTTGTTTTTTCCCCCTTCTGGTGGTGATTCACCCAATCGCCCCAATGGAGGTACTGCCCTATTTTCTACTATGGTGGAACACTACACACTGTACTTGAGAAAGACTTCCTCACAACCATTATTGGGGGGAAAAACTCTTTTTAGCTCTATGTACATGAATAATATCATATTGAGAGAGCAATGGAAACTTACCACACAGTGATGTAGTCGTAGATCTGCTCTGTATTGATAACAGAGAAATTTATGTAGATGCCGTACCCAGGAGGTACTCTGACGGTCCACATGCAGTCCTGAAAGTGTGGATACTCGGCTGGGTGTCCAGGTGAGTAAATTGTGCCATTCATGGATGTTATATTTCCACCACAGAGAGCTGGAGGGAGAGAAGAAAGTCAGAGATGCTGGACAAAAATAGAAAGCCAGATGTACCTCAAGTCATAAAACTTGCTTTTATGGCTGTATTGCCACAAACTGTTGATAAAACAAACCGTAACAGTGTGTTATTGGGTTATCGTTGAGATACTGGAGGGAGAATGCACCTGCTACTGCAGGAAATGGTTACCGGTTGCTGTGAACTTGATGATGCAGACTGATTCTGACACTATAACTCCCTCCGTCATACCCCTTCAGATGTGTTAAAATCTGACTTTGAACTGGGAGTCAAAGCCAAAGCACTGCCTTCAGGATCAAAAACACAACTATAAACTCAACTTGCACAATACAGTGAGTAAGAAGCAAAACAAAACTATTTACCTTTTTCTCACACAACCACATCCTGAAAACTTAACAGCTATGTTGAATCCTCACTGAACTGATGACAGATAATTTAATACACCTGAGTGACATATATGCAGCTTTGTAATAAAGACTTGAAACTGTTCTATGTATCAGTATAACAGGCTGCATCGGTTTATAGCTCTGTAAGTGGAGCTACATTGTTAGTGAGTCAGATGCTTTAATGTGCAAGAATAAAGGATGGGAATACAAGCAGACTTGCACATGTGCTCTTCTCTTCAAAATAACTTCAAACATGCTATTTTTGGTGGGTTACGCCAACAGAAAAGTGTCTCAGCATTCACTTCAGTCAGGCTCTCAAGAAGTTGCATGGGTGACATTCTCAAGAATCTGAACAACCCTATTTAGTTTAGGGAAAAAGAGACTGCATTCTTCAACCCAAGGGAAATGATTCTGATTAGACTGCAGTTTAAGCATTTAGGTGGACACTACATAAAATTATCTTTTAAGTTATTTGATGTTGAATCAATCAGGACTGAATTTCTTTTGACATGCACACAGTGGGGCTACCAGCTGAGGAGCGTCAAAACTGCAGGGAGGATGTTCATCCTTTCAAACACTTGTTTCAGCAACTTGTAGTTTTGCTACAGTCATGATTCCCTCCCAGAAACTCATTACAGCGCCTGATGCCTGCACATAAAGAATGTATTTATTCCAACTAGAGACACGATCATCAGTACAATTGAAAATTCCTTCCAGTCGGGGCAAGCTGCTGCAAATGAATGTTTACATGAGGAACTGTTGTCATGACTGGACTACTAGTAATATAATAAGTGAGTATCTAGTGTACTTTGGACATAAGACATTTGGAGTGATCTGGAGGAAACATTTAGGTCTTGATGGAGTATTAACTAAAGGGATTTGTTGCACTTTTTTTTTTTTACTTTGTTTATAAAAGAAACTAGCTAGTCACCTTCGCAGCGAGGTATTGGGTGATTCCAGTTTCGGCTGACTCCGTGCAGACATGTGAGGGAAGGCTCTCCAAGAAGAGTGTAACCTGACAGGCACTCAAAGGAAATGCTCATCCCCACGCTGTAGTCCTGACCGATCACTATGCCGTTGCGAAACGGCCGTGGGTCTGGACACCTCTGTAGCTCGTATGCTGGGGGAAAAGTCAAACCGATGCACAAATGAGGAGGTTCATGAAACCCCAGATAGTAAATGTTCAAAATTATATATATTTTTTGCAATATAATATATATGCCACTGCTGCTGCTGCTTTTACAAACCTTGAAAATAAAAATTGTAATATGTTTACTAATGCATCTCTACTACACTGACTTTCCTACTGAGGGACAACAATATTACTATTCAAGGATATTTTCTACAGAACGTCTCAGAGGATATCTACATAGATTTCTTTTCTTTATTCTTGTAATTTATAACCTGTGTAAAAAGTGGAGCCTTGCAGGACCTATCTTTGTACCTGAGCTCAATGTACAGCAGCTGAAGGCCTTTCAAGTATTCCAGAAGCCCTTCAGTCATCTACTTCAGCTGCTATGATAAAACTTTAACGTTACCCATCTTTGTTCCTCACCCTGGTAGACAATGTGGAAGCCATGCTTGTTCTGGGAGTAGTCGCTATGAAAGAAAAGCGTTGTCTCATGGGTAGTGCTAAAGAGCGAGTTGGGCACCACGGGGCCACTGAACCGATCAATCACCGTTCCCGTCTCAAGACTCCCACTGCGCACCTCCAAATAGTCATGAACAGGCTCTGTGGAGAAGTTCAGAAACTGCAGATGGATCCCTGAAGAGCAGAAAGAAAGGGTTAATGTCAGAAGCAAATGTACAAATAAAGTCAAAGTAAACAGGTATTCAGATACTGTTATAAGTTACTTCAAATCTATCCAGAGGACAGGAGAGAGAATCCGAACAACGCGGAAGAAATGAGAGCTAGCACAACAAAAAAGAAAGAAGGGGGAAATGGAGAGGGAGGGAAAAGACAGAGGGGGATAACAGACCGAAACCAATGGGGAGTTGAACTCTCCAGCTGCAGTCCAGGCTGCTTTGGTAATTCCCTGGGAAGCCTGGGCTGAGGATGACGCCGCTGAAGTCTGTCATAGAGCCGCCACACTGAGCTGAGGAGACCAACCAAGGAGAAAGAACATGTCACATCTTCACAGAACGGCTCAATGGGAAAACAAAGAAAAACAATGACTGAGGGGGGTGAATATGGAGAGACGGCAAATAGTCTTGTGTCTCGGTGTGTATGAGTACCACTACACATATAATGGCTGAAAACATATACAGCAAAAAAAGAAAGAGCATTCATTTTCTGCATGTACTTTAGACTTGCATGTATTTGAATGCAGCCTGGGGTGGGGAGACTTGCATCTCGTATTGACCGTATCGATTATACTCCATGAGGGGATTCATAAAAAAAGATATCGGACTTCGCCATCCTTGTTAGGTGGTGCTTTAAATCAAAATAATGAGGGAGTCAATATTCGATGGACTGACATAGTTTTTCTCAGCAGTGGCGGTGATTACTTCACCCTCCCCCCGGGAGCACCCTGCTGTATGTTAGAGAACACTTCAGCTTGATGTGAAGGTTACACTCACCCCCATCTCCTCTGACACAAACCGTAGTATTTTCTACACCCAAGTGCATACAATTTTATAAATCTGTAGCTAAATCATTCTCATTTTTTCCATCGCAACCTCAGAAGGCTTATTTATATGGCAAATGGTGGAAAACGCACGGGGCATTGCTGCTAATACTTTTGGGACTATCAACCAAGGCCAGAATGAGTCAAAGAAACTGTCTTGGGATTTAATTGTATAGCTGGTGGTGAGGGGCTGGCTGACCTGCTTGTGCATGCAATGAAAGAGAAGAGAGGAGGCACTTATGAGGATGTTGTACTGTTTGTGAAGGGGCACGCAACCACTTTGATGTGGGTTTATCAGCAACAAAGCGAATGCAGATCCTGGGGTGTTGGTGTGAGCGTATGAACTGTAAGCGAGCAAGGAGTTAAGCTAACGAGTGAGCACGCGCATCCACGAACATGCCTGTCAACAGTAAAGCCGGGATTTATGTCTGCAGTGAACTGTGAAAGCCAGAGGGACAGAACATTTACATGAAGAGCGCGGCAGTGTCTAGCTTTGTCTGTGCGCTTTTAGGCAGTGAGGGTATTTACACTAATGTGTGTTTGCGAGTGTGTTTGCGCACGTGTGTAATTGGGGGGGGGGGGCAACAGACCAGTGAGACGTCAAAACAGAAGCTGGAGTGCATCCTTAGTAATCTCTGGTATCTATCAATGTGGCAATCAACATCAGAGGAAGTGTTGGGGTAGACAAGAGACTCTCATCAGGGGTATCAGAAATCAAACAACACACTGAGATGGTGCAAAGCCTTATTGATTTTCAACTGAAGGGGAAAGCAGAAAATTCATAATCCCTAACCCCCAAAGCCCTCCGCGCCCAACCACCATCCTTCCCTCGATCTTACAATGAAATTGTTGCTTTCCCTAATACAATAACAAGCCCTTTGTGGGAAAACTGATCTATTGTGTCGCTGTATATGAGTAAAATACTGGTATGAGAGAAATATAAAATGGGGAGAAGAAGAGATAAAAGGAGTCAATGAAGACAAGTGGATGTAGAAATCTAAAAAAAAAAAAAAGGACTTGGTGTAATAAATCTGGTTTTGTTGTCACCTCATTGAAAGCATATTCACTAGAAATGTCAGGCTGTATAAAATAGTACATTACCTAAGCACAGAGGTACGGGGTAATTCCACCTTCTGACGGGACCAGGCATGCAGGTAATATATGCATTACCCTGTATAAGAGAACAAATAAAAACAACGTGTTCACTACCTTTAAAATACCTTGTGGCAAAAATGAAAAGGAACACAATGAGACCAAAGCAGCAGGCGATTCCTGCAGAATTCATAACAGTATTATAGATCTTTGGAATTAAAGTCAGATATTCGGCTTTCTCAAAATGCTCTTTGTGAGTGTAAATATTTGATCAAGTATCAAGCATAGGAGGGGCAGGCCTGGCTGCTGGGCTGACAGTTGAATTACCACCTGTGGTCTGACAGCAGAGAGATGTGTTAGAGGCTGAGAGAACAAGACAAACATCCTGCTTTCAGACTGTGTCCCACGCTGAAAAAAATCTAAAGGTTAAATATTTATAGCACTGAAGGTGTTTTAATCCATTCAGATGTTGGCGCTACCCAAGCATCGGTGTGTGTGCGCAGCTACAGGCGCGCACACACACACCCCTGAACTCTAAAGACTGATCCATACTTGTGCTTTTGTTTCTACAATGGCCTCAAGTCGGTTTCTGGTGTTTAGACACTCAGCCTGAAGATATGTGTGAGAAGCTGCTGGATGGTCCAGAGAGAATGTGAAAAGAAGTGAATGCTTGAGCCGCGGGAAAAAAAACGGTGTGGGATTAGTGAGGCCACTGTTAACACAATCCATCGCCCGCGGCCTTGGAAGGTTGTATAGCTCAAAACGCCACAGCTGCAGTATCTGCTCAGAGAGGATTGGAAAAAAGTTAAAGCTGCTTTGTAGCAGACACACACTTACACAAACATTCAAGCAGAGAAGCATTTAAGGAAAGAAGACACACACCATTACAAGATGCAAGAATAAATACACAGGAAGGCTCCTAACTCTTCCACTCTCAAATGTCCTGGAAAAAGTACTTAGTAATGCTGCACTGATAGGCTCATCCTTTTGGGTATTCCCTTGAATTAGTCTCCCCAGGCAGGTTGATATGATCCACTTATCATAACCATAAGTACTCACATTATATACTGTACGCTTTCACCTACCTGTAATGAAAAGCCTTGATCGCACTGGAAGGAAACCATGTCACCCACAGTGTAACGATCGCCCACTCTTTGTCCGTTACTGGGAGGCTGCGGCTCTGGGCACGAATCCAAACCTATTGCTTAGGACAGAGTCACAACACACAAGTGTGGACAGCAATCATTCTTCTGCATAACAGGACATCAATGGAGAACTGTAGCTGCACATTAGATAATGTTTCACTGTTTCATCCATCGTACATTTCGTGGAAGTATTTACATTTAATCCGCTCGTTTCCTATACATAAAAGGGAATAATTCAATTAAACCCAAACATTTTAATATATAATTACAAGGTCCCTCATTTGAATGCTATTGTAATTGAGTAATAGAGTTTTTTTTTTTTTTATTATTCCCCCTCATCAAAACATTTGGAAACTGGGACAAACCATAAAGCTATTCTACTCTACTGCAAAATCCTTCCGACTGATCTGAAGCAATCAGTGTGAAATTACAAAGCATTCCCTGAAGTATTACTTGACAGACGCGTTGAGCTGCACTGGAACAAAATGATTACAAAGCCACTCGCCAGGTATTGCGAGGTCTGATATAGTGTTTTAAAGGCTTAAAAGAAACGGTGACGCCAGCTTTGGGTTATATTAATAGCATTTTAAGTCATTTTTGGCAACACTGACTTGAGAAAATATAGTAAGGTATCAATTACATTTTGCATTAGAAGCATCTAAACACTATTAACTACTGTATAAACCACTATGCTGTTAGAAATGCTAGTTTTGTTTTTTAATTGACACAAGCCAACTGTCATCAGGTAGATTAACTGCTATTTGTATTTAAAATACTGTCAAGTGGGCCAGCTTTAGCTAATTCCATTCATGATTTTAGTGTGAATGAATCAAAGATATCAGCCTGTGTACTGTTCACTGATGCTGAGTTTTTCTCTGGGTGTGACCAGGATGGACAGGGTCAGGAATGAGTATATTAGAATGACAGTTCCTGTGAGACGTTTCAGAGATAAAGATAGAGAGGCCAGGATGAGATGATTTGGACATGTGCAGAGGAGGGATAGTGAATATATTTGCTGATGGATGTTGAGGTTAGAGCTCCCAGGCAGGAGGTCTAGAGAAAGACCAAAGACGAGGTTTGTGGATGTAGTGAAGGAGGACAAGGTAGTTTGTGTGAGAGAAAAGGATGCAGAGGATGGAAGCAGATTTTTTGCTGAGGCGACCCCTGAGGGGAACAGCCACAAGTAAAAGAAGAACTTTTTGCATTTTCATTTATTTAAAACCTGCCTCCTTGCGATTGGATTATGATCTCTAAATTGTTGCAAGGTGATATTTATATGTGAATGCAGATTTGGCTGCTGGCAGAGCTGATCCTTGTTTTTGTAATAACTCTGAAAAACACATGTACAATAGTGTTTGGCACATCTGTAGTGGACTGCATTGGCATTTCATTCAAATACATATACTTTAATACAGAGTTTGTCCCTCTTTTGCAGCTATAACAGCTTCCACTCTTTTTGGAAGGCTTTCAACAAGATTTTAGAGTGTTTCAGTGGGAATGTGTGCCCATCCATTCTGTAAAGCAGTTATGAGGTCAGGCACTGATGTTGGATGAGGAGGCCTCGCTTGCAGTCTCCATTACAGTTCATCCAAAAGGTGCTCGATGGGGTTGAGGTCAGTGCTCTGGGCGGGCCAGTCAAGTTCTTCAACACTGAACTCATCGAACCATGTCTTTATAGTCCTTGCTTTATTGTTTAGCCCTCCCCAAACCACTGCCACAAAGTTTAAAGAATAGCATTGTCCAAAATGTCTCTGTATGCAGAAGCCTTAAGAATGCACTTTACTGTATAAGCCTGGTATACGCCAAACTCAAACTAGCCCATCTGACTGCCAAACAGAGAAGCGTGATTCATCATTCCACTGACAATGTTTCTACTGCTCCACAGTCCAGTGTCGGTGTGTTTTATACCACTCCATGCAACGCTTGGCATTGGACTTGGTGATGCAAGTCTCGCATGCAGCAGCTCAACCATGGAAACCCACTCCATGAAGCTCCCGCAGCGCAGTTTGTATGCTTACATTAATGCCAGTGAAAGTTCAGAACTCTTAAGCTGTGGAATCAGCAGAGCGTTGGGGACTTTTACGCACCATGAACCTCAGCAGTCATTGACCCCGCTCTGTGATTTTATGTTGTCTTGCGCTTCGTGGCTGAGTTGTGGTTTCTAAATAATATCACTTACAGCTGATCATGGAATATCTAGCAGGGATGAAATTTATTGAACCGTATCATTGCAAAAGTAGCATCCTTTTACAGTACCACGCTGGACGTCACTGAGCTCTTCAGAACGATCCATTTTGCACGTGGAGACTGCATAGCTAGGTGTTTGATGTGATACTCTGGTGGCAACAGATCTGACTCAAACACCAGAATTCAGTAAATAACAGTTGTAGCTAAATACTTCTTGTGTCCATATACTTTATATAAGTGCATAATTAGTATGTAGGTCGTAGACTGTGGTAAGAAGCATATATCAACACAAGCATCCCAATCTATACGAGGGCGCAGAAAACACATACACACTACTTTGGAAATAAAAACAAATGCAAACATTCAAGCATTCACATTTAAACCCACTAAAAAGGTTAGCCGTTTCAAGCAACTAGGTGGGTGGATGTACGTAAACATGGCAGCAGATATGGCTACAGAAGATTCAGAATACAATTTATAGGCAACTCTTCAAAGCGTTGAGTACCAGGAGTGGTTACTCCACTCAACATCTAGTGAAAGTTAAAGAGGATATTTGAGTGGGAGGAGTAATTACCCCAAGAGGCGCCCAGCAGGAAGCAATGCAAATCAGCCAGAGACACAAAATAATCTATTAAACAAGAGCTACTGTACAAGCAGGTGTATTCTTTGAATCACTGATGTTTTGTCTTATGTGGGTTTATAAGAGTATGACTTGGATAAAGTCTTGGGCATTCTTAATTTAGTGACACAGTTCATGAAAGCAGAGCAGTTGCTGTTGGCTTCCAGAAGATAAGTGTGACATCAAAGCACAATGCAGAAATACATAAAACTGTTTAATGAAATTATCATGTGTCCTGACTGTAGGCATCAACCAGCCGTTCCCCCTGTAGTGTTCTGTGAAAACAGCATTTTTGCATTTATCAGTGGTGGTTCAAGCTATGAAAAAAAAATATATATTGGTGGAACACTGTAAACCAAGATGCTTTGACAACTGCCTACATTATATAGAGGAACAACAAAAAAACTGACCTCCAACTAACCTGATTCGAGATAAACACTGCATATGCCAAAGCCAGAATTTCTCCAGAAAGAAAACGTAAGGGACCAATTTCCACAAGCCGACAGCAAATAAAGATCTTCACTTCAGGATAAGTCAGAGTACCCGTGAACATATGGCACTGATTCCTGTTGTTCTCTAGACGGTTTCCATTCAAACTGTCAGAGTGCCCATTTTGGCAGGAGGCTGCTGTCACCCTGCTGTGAGAAGGTCACCTGTTCCTGCACGTGCCTCCACGTCCTTATCAAACATACTTGATATTTTAAACAGGACGCCTTGCTGACTGATCACTTCTTATCTAAATGTGCCGACGAGACAAGTGCATTGCAGCTGAGAGTTTTATCTGCTCCCGTTTTCAGTTTAATATCTGAATTTGGATGAATCCAATAATTTCAGTATTTATTAAAATTATTCAATATAACCTGTAAATCAAACAACTACTGTTTAGTATTCAAGAGAGTGGGAGGAGGTTGGCCGCAAACAAATCTGCCAAAATAATAAAAGTAACATGGCAGATAGAAAGCAGAACACAGGGCACAAAATATAGAAAATGTTTACTCTGTGGAAAATATATATATTTTTTTTTTCTGGCGTATTTGCAAAGTGAAGTTTAAAGTTCATGAAGCACATTTCTCTGCTTATATAATCTCCACAGTACAGGTAACTGGCTGTTTAAGACAAGGTTGGGATACTGGTGGATAATTTACAGCAAATCCAAGTGTTAAATTCATTTAGCATCTCATAGACATTATCTCTATAAAAATGAACTAAACCTGGATTGAAATCTCAGATATGACATCTTGATATTCGTCCACATCATGATTAACCGTCCAAAGAACGCTCATAAATATGGCAGTCTATTAATTCTGTCAATCTGACAACCAGGCGATCTGCACCATTAAGTTAAAGTATCAAAATCAGGACCATCCACACTTTCTAAACATAATTTCAACTTATTTTAATATCGGTGACTATAAAAGTCTGAGGTGACTTCTATTATAATATAGTGTATTATGTGTATATAGTGGTGCTTAAAAGTTTTACACCCTACAGCACTTCTGCATAAAAATTATACATTGCACACAAGTTCTGTAGGTAGATAAAGAGCACCCAGTCAAACTAATGAAACTGAAATATTACAGTTTCAGCATTTATTTATTCAGATAATGGAGGGATTTTAACTCATTCGCCAGTACAGAACAGTTCCTGCTCTCATTTTGTTCTTCGTGAACCATTCTTTTGTAGAACGACTTGCGTGCTTGAGTATTGTCTTGGTGCATGACACGGTTTCTTTTAAAATTTAGTTTACGTACAGATCTGACATTTTCTTGGTATAATTCAGAATTCAATGACGTCAAGCCGTCCTAGCCCAAATGTAGCCAAACAGGCCCAAAGAAGGACATTACCACCCCCATTTTTCACATCCGTCTACTTTGGTCTTATTTGTCCACTAAACGTTTCTCCAATAGTCTTCTGCCTGGGCAGAAATGTTCTTCATGGAGAGCAGTGGCTTTGTCCTTGCCACTCTCCCATCCACACCATGATTTTTCAGTGTTTTCCTGATAGTGGCTTTATGAGCATTAATAAATGGGTTCTTTTGTTACCTCCAGACTATTATGCATTGTGCTTTCGGAGTGATCATTATTGGTTGTCACCTTAAATCTCCATTTATTCACAATCTGTCTTTGGATCTGTGGATTTTTGTGGATTCTCAGGAAGTTCCTTGGTTGTTTTTTATTTTAAACAAATTGGGGCACGGAAAAACACTCACTACTTTCATTAAAAACACTTCTGAAAAGATGGACTCTAATTTGGCCTTAAAAGTGAAGTGCACTTACGTTCAACTCCAAGAGTTGCAATATTGGGCTATTTTCCCAAATATACAAATAGACAAGGATAACATTTTTCCTTAATTTTTTGATTGGGTCTTCTTTGAGGACTTGTGTGGGTGAAAAAGTTTTTAATAATTTTTATGCGGAAAAGTAGAAAATTCTGAATGGCACAAAAACTTTTAAGCAGCACTGTATATTTACTTGAATTCTACTTGTTAGTCTTTGTACGTGTGAGTCAGGACGGGATTCATCAATCATCAGTCACATGAGCTTCTTTCAGACATCCTCTGTGGATCAGGAGGAGAGATGTCTCTGAACTAAGTACGTACTCTGAGGACGCCTGCTGTGTACCAAGTACACCGGCTGTTCAGTATGTACAAAGACCGTGCATTGTGCATATATTTTGTCATACAGCTATGTGTTATGTTTAGTGTTGAGGTAGATGAAATAAAATACTCACATTATTGAACTGCTAAACAGTCACTTGCAGCATACTGCATGAAACAGACACTCCATATATTCCTAGCATTTAATCAACAGAATACAAAGGTCTTTATATCACCCACAGCTCATTGTATAGTGTATACTTAGAATAAATCACTATGTTTAATCCATTACTCATTCTGTTTCGCACACTTATATGATGAAAAGATTTACTTGTGTATCTTCAAGTGCATTTGTTCATCCGTGCCACTCCTCCCATTCTGCTGTAAGACAAATTACACATGGGCCAGTGCAAATTCAGAGATGATAATTATACTCCCAGTGGCTTTTAACCGGAACAAAAAATGGGGCCAAGAGTTTAATAGCACCTGCTAGCTGACACGTATCATTGAAAGATGGAAAGACCACAGGGTAGACCTTTTACATTCAATTGCAGCATGGGTTCTGGCAGCACAGCATATAGTGTAATTACAGCTGAAAGACTGTAAAACTGTAAAACTTTATCATTGTAGCGCAGACAAATGCAAATAAAGAACTGCCCTTAGTCTTTAATGATTGTCCAAGGTTCAGACATGACAGTCCTACAGTTCAGGTGAATTGTCATACTGTATGGCACTCAAAAGTGTGTGAGTACTTAATACTTATATTTGATAAGCTTAGAATTATCACTGCAGTGCTATAATGTCATGTGACTGGACTTCAAAAAAAAGAAAAGGACAAAAAAAGGTTTTGAGTCACATTTAGACAGTGAATGTGATTCATTTTATGTTCATACTCAGATCAGGCATAACATTATGACCACCTTCTTAATATTGTGTAGGTCCCCCTTGTGCTTTCAAAACAGATGTGCCTCATCAGAGAATGGACATGGGTCCTCTGAGGGTGTCCTGTGGTGTCTGGTGTCTCTGTGGATCAGGCTTGTCCCAGTGCTTCTTACAGATACTTGATCAGTTTGGGATCTAGTGAATTTGGAGGCCAGGTCAACACCTTGTGCTGTTTTTTTGTTGCTAAACTGTTTTTGTGTGTTTGCCTGTGTCAGGCTGCATCCTGCTGCGGCTGGCTGCTGCCATCAAGGCGTGTCATTGCTATGGGGTGGGGGTGCCTAGTCTGGTCTATGTGGGTGGTACATGTGTAAGTAACATCCACAGGATGGTCAATGTTATTTACGTTTCCTGCCAGTGGTTTTAATGTTGTGGCTGATTGGTGTAGTTGTTCCATGTAGCTCATCTAAAAAAAATAATATAGGCCCGTCTGAAGACCTAAGTGGGACTTTATTTTTGCCGTAATTTTGTGGAGAACATGGCAGTTTTGCTTTCAGCTTTAGCATACCGTCTGCCTCAGGAGAGCTGGCTAAACGCTTGGCTTTACAGATGTTGTACTGAAGGGTGGTGTACAGGATTTCTATGACTGGTCTCAACGGACTGCAACAATCACCCAAAGGAATCATTTTAAAACAGATGGCTGGCTGACTGGGTCTGTGCCAATCCCTGTTGCAGCTTTCTTACCACTGTACTGAGCATTCAGAGAATTAATTGGTAGCCAAAAACCGGAGTGTGTAAAAAAATATATAAAAACCTGGATCAAGCCAACCACTGTCTGGAAATAAGATAAGGGTCAGAGAAAAAGTTTTTGTCTCATTTGAGGAGACTAGAACATCACAACCGGGAAAACAACAACCCACAAAAACAGAGATATTAAGTAAAAGAGGTCAATAGGGAATCAACATGGCTGAATTGCACATACACTACGAGTGTATAACCATAATGCAGACAAGCTTACTAATACGGAAAAGCAGAGAGGAGTTTGACTGGAGTGTGGTTTACACAAAGCATCAGGGAACGCACTTCACAAGGGCAGGAGTGGCAGAGTGTAAGGCTGACATGGAGGAAAGAACTGACTGTGAGACATGGCACTGAAGTAATTCTCAGCAGTAGGTGGTGATAGTTGGGAGGGTGGGTGTAATGCAGAAAGGAAAGAGCCCACTGAGCAACACGACTACAGAGTGATTCCAAGCAAGAGAAACGAAGCACTGACTGTGAGAGACATGACTGTGAAGTCGTTCTCAATGGTGGTATGATGCTCACGGACTGACACGACTGACAGCGGGGACAGACTCAGTGACAGTTTTTTCATGCTTCTTTTGTTTTGAAACAAATTTGTGAAAACTGTTAGTTTGAACCGAGTTTACTCAAAAATGCATTATTCTCCAGTCATGCTGCGTGTAGGACCTAAAAGTCGGTTATGTAAGCAGAGATCTTATGATCTTCCCTTCCACATCATCTCATTTCATTCTTAATTTCACACTGTGGTTGTGCCTTTTCTCAGCCATTGATGTACATCATGGACAGTGAATTACAATGAGTCTCCCACAGTCACGGTCACACATTTTAGTGGGGGAGTTTTAAAAAACCCGCAGGAAGACAAATGTGAGCAGCAGAAAAGCTAGAGCAGAGTTAAAATCAATCTAAGAGACGGAAGTAACACAGGAAAGAGACATTAAAGGAGATAAAGAACAGGGCTTGAGATGCAACAGTAGACTGTATTATTAAGACTGTACAGAAAAAGCTCCTTTTACCAAGAGCAGATAATCACCCCTGTTTTAATTTACACCGTTTTTGAAGGAGAGGACTTAGTAAATCAGTCGTTCCACTGGGGCCATCTGCACTCCTTAAATTTTGGTTCACGGTAAATGTTCAACATGCTCTTCAGCTGATATACCCCTGAGTGAGTAGCCCACTGACAGACGAGCAAATTCAGTCCTTAAATAAAGAAGGATGTTGGTCCAGTAACGTACAGCGATGGGAGAATTAAAAAAAGAAAAAACATGAGGTAATACCAAGCTGGAATGCCAGAGTTGGCGATACAAAGATAGACATAGAGCTAGAAAAAAAAATAAAAAAATCTCAGCCCACTCACTAACACTATTTTCTTCTATTTCCAACTGTGCCATCCAGACCAGCTGTCGCTCTTATTTCTTACACCTCTGTGCAGTAGCTGGAAGCCAGTGGCAGATGGATGCAGAAATAAAGTGACAACAGATAAAGTGACAGGCAGGCAGACAAGCCATCTCTCCTCATACCTGTGTACTCCAAGTGGAAGCCAGCGGCGGACACACTGATGTCAGACTGGAAGGTCAGGTACAGGTTGTTGGACGTGCTGTTCAGCAGTTGGGGAATTGTGGTACCTGTATCATAGAATATATACATATATATATATAACACTCTTGTCTAATTCATATTACAGATTTAAACCCATGATGTACTGTAAATACACATCTCCTTTCAATGTTTGTCATCCAAAATTGTTCAGCTACATGGATGACACTCTACATTTACACCTTAAACAGAAAATCAATGCACCTCCACTGGACCTTTGTTTAGAGACCAATAAAATCCACCTAGGACCACAAGCATGGTCTACAATACTAACTCATTGCAAGATGCTCTGAATGCGCGGTAGCACTGAGGTCAGGGATCATTTTCTCTTTTACATGTATAATATCTTTGGCACTTTGCATGTCGACTTTCAAACAGAATAACCAGGTTAGTCGGAGCTAAAACCGATTCCATGACACTTAAAATGCCTTTTCATACCACATACTGTAGCTGCCCTGTGCAGTTGGAGTTGTACTGAGGAGCTATTACGCCATTTAAAGAGTTTTGTTCCACAATGAGATATCCACCACTTGAGAGATCTGACACCTAGTCTCATAAAACTGACGGGTGATGCAGAGGCAGAAGTCATTATGCTACACTAGTGCCTCTTATTCTAGGATTCAGCATCTAAAATGATGTCATGGCCCGCTTCTAGTAAGATGCCATTTGGCAAGCGTACCATTTTCATTAATGTGAGCCCTAAGGCAACACTACACTTGTGAAATTCCACGCTGAAGCAAGGGTTACATTATGAAGATCTCTGCCGCAATGGCAGGGAGAGTGTGAAGGAGGAGGGATTATTTTTTTTCCCCCTCTCTGACTTCTTTAACTGGTTTTTAGACAGCGTTCTCAAAGGACATGCCAAATGCCATCCGATCCATCACTGCTGCTGGGGCTTTGTGATTTCTGATTGAAATTCCAAGTGGGAGCTGACAACTAAAATTCAGTTGTATTGGATTTACCTGAGTAGCTACCAAGCCTTGGAGCGTTACCGTCGACCCCGTCAAAAAAATCCAGTGAATCCCAGTTGTGTTCTGTGGCAAAGGTCACGACTTGAATCTGAAAGGGAATTATACCGTAATAAAATTATAGGCTGTAAAAATCGAATCCCAAAATTAAGAAACCAACACGAGGAGCAAAATGTTTAATAATTGGGACATGTATAAATAATGAATCCACCCCATATTTCACTTAATCTCTCATCAAACATAACACTGCTGAGATCTGGGTCTTCTCACTTGGATGCCGGCTCCCTCAGGAACGGAGATTTTCCAGGCACAGTTCAGATAGTTGGCATATGGTTCTGGGTATCCAGGAGAGAGGATTGTGCCTCTGCGGTCAGTTAGCACTCCACCGCAGGGAACTAGACAAAGGACATCATATTGAGAAAGAGAGAGGGGAAAAAGAAAAAAAGAAAAAAGCAGAAAAACAGAATCAGTCTCGACACAGTTGTAGCTAATGACAGTCGCAAAAACAAAACCAGGTGTGGGAAGGCTTCACGCTCTGGAGGCAGCCAACTGTCAAGCTTTTTAAAAGCCTCTCACCACCTTCTATAAATGACCACTAATAAATGGACTTTAAATGAGCAACCGTAAAAATCACTTCATGTGATGGATTTCTATTGATTCTAAGGAAATATTAGACTTTTGCGATAATGCCAGCCATGTTAATAGTCAGTTTAACCTCCATTATGTAAATTAACTTTATTTTATGGCATTCTTATTCACACAATATGATTGCCACAGAACACTCAGTGGACCGCAAAATGGAGGCACACACTATTTCTTGCTCTACACAGAAGCAAACAGTTCAACTCTGATGCGTAATTTCATCTCTCACAGGCCAAACAAATTGTATCTTTCAAATGCAAAAGTCATTCGGAGAACATCTTTTCCATCAGAGACACAAGTAACATATTTATCGAGACTCCGAGCTTCCTGATGAATGTTGAATTGGAGTCACTGACCAGGTTGTGCTGACATTGTCAGCTGTGATATATTTGAGCAAGGGTAAAAGAAACGAAAATAAAACATTTAAACGGTAACTAAAATTTCTCCACTGCCTTTTAGGCGGCTGCCAAGTGTCCTAGTGTGCAGCCACCAACGTTCAATGCAGTGTTTGGCTCCACTTTTTGTTCATTAAGAACTGTGCTAACCTCGCCTTGCAGGCCAGAATTCTTTGGATTGCACAGCAACAAATTGCATTCCTCTCCAAATACACACACACACACACATAATAACGTATTGGGCTTTTGAGACACACTGTTGCAAGAGAGAAGTGTATGAAGTGTTAGCGCTTTCACACTTCAATCTTTGCTCTGTTGAGAACCATTGTTCTGCACCCACCAGTTGAAATTAGTCTCAGAAATCTGTTAAGACATTGCATGAGTTTCATCATTAATGACAGATGCTGTACACTGCAAACAGAAACCGTATATAACAAGTCCATGTAACTAATGTTCCGCTTTTAGCTCATCATACAGAAAAAAAAAAGATTTTCTGAAGATATAGTGGCAACTTAAATAAAAGACTTTCTGTCTTTTTATCCATTCAACAGAGTTACAGCTTTATAAGAACTCTGACAGTTTGGTTATCTAGTCTTTGCATCTAACAATTTCCTTTTAGTAAGAGACCATGAGAATAGGTGTCACTCAAAGGAGACTTTCAGCAGGGCAGTATAAGATGTTCTCACAATGAACAACAAGATGCTATTTGTCAAGGACGAGGATTTGGGGATTGATAATCACAGTTCCCAGCCCATCAGCCTAACCCATCAGCCACTACGATGTGAAAGACAAGGGGAGATATTGAAAATGAGGCGGAAAAAACTGAAAGTACTCTATTTGTCACAAAGAGGGAAAAATGGCTGACAGAAGAGGGGAATCATTTTAAAATATATATATATATATATATATATATATATATATATATATATATAGAAAGAATATATAAAACATATTATTTTTCAGCCATCATCTTATCACAAGCTCACTCATCTATATTTCACAGGTGATATCTACCTTCCTACAGACACTTAGAGAATGGTGCCAGAGCGACTACATTGTTCCTTTCACTCCTGGTGACACATTAGAGGAAATGACTCCTATGCTTCTCACAGCAATCACACCTACATATAATCACCATCTCAGTAATGACTTCTTCCAGTAACGCATGTCACGTGTCGAGCATTCAGCACCGAAATCGATTAACTCCAACATCACCACTGAAGGATACCTGCTTGTGTAACTGTTTTGAATTGTGCTCTGGAAATGAAAAATGAAGGTCAGTGCCTATACAACCGTGAGCACTGTAGTCAGAATGTCATTTTCTATAAGGACCACTTTGAGGGTCCTAGAATGTATGAGACGCTATTAAGTAAGAGTCTCCACACTATCACCGTATGTCTGTTCCTGCTCGCTCTCAAACCTTTTTGTACGATGTTTGAAAATAGTGACGTATCACCAGAAGTGTATTTGCAAAACTAAAATCCATTACAAGAATAAATAAATATGAGACACTTGTTGTTGTGTTTTAGTATTACATGTGTGTGAGGTGGACAAAAGTGCATTATGAAGACACTAGCACCATCTGATCTGAAGAGATTTCACAGTGTCTTTTTGATGTGAAATGTCTTAATAAAGGTGTCAAATACTGGAACATAATGTGAGTAATACAATTAATACATGACTTATTACATGTGCTTGTTTGATGCATTACTTTTTTCATTATTTTATTTTGTTCATTAACTTATCTAACTTAATCATTTAAAAAAAAAAACACTCACCAGTGTAAAGACTATAGCTTCAGCTTAGTTTAGGAAATCTACATTATGCATGGCACAAGTATTTTTTTAAAACAACAGTTTAAAGATGAATTGTTTTTGTTATAATTCACAATGACACAATTCCAGTGGTCAGACTTTTAAATACCCTGACTACTGTCTATAAACCGCTTAGGAGATTCCAGTAAATTATTTAATTGCTTTAGAAGCATCCGATAGGCTAATAGACCTCATTTTAGTCAATTGCAGGTCGACATGTAGATGCATTTTAAGGCCTACTTTAAGAATCACTGTGTCTTGGTTTGACATCCAATACAACCAGGAACAGAAAAAAATAAAAAAATTAAAATAAATAAATGTGACCAAGTGTCATTCGATTTCCAGATGTCTGAAGGGACTTTGTTCATCTATATGAACAATACTACAGAAGTATAAACACCATGGGTGCACGCATCCAACATCCTACTCAGAAAGGAAACGTGTTCCGTCTCCTATAAGTGAACTTGCTTTGGTACAAAGACCAATCCCAGAGCAACAGCAAAGGACTCTGAAGAAACTGGAGGAAACAGGTACAAAAATATCCACAGTGAAACAAGTCTTACATCGACATAACTTGAAAGGCGACAAGGAGACAAAAATCTTACTTTCAGGAGAAATGCCCTTTGGTCTGATGACACAAAAATTTAAATATATATTTACCATAAAGATGCATAGAGAAAAAAGGCTTGTAACGATGAAGCACAAGGGTTCACGGCAACATCATGTTGTTGAGAGTAGGCACCCTGTGCATACTCTTATACAGGAAAGATTGCTGTAGAGTTAGTTTACTTCTATAGTTGCGGCAAAATGGATTAAGATCAAAGAAGTCGAGGGAACTGAATGACTGCAAAGCCCTGACTTCCAATTAAAATATATGCAACTAAATATTATCCAGTCAAAAATGTCCTTGTGTCAATTTTAGATATATTAACTATGTTTATCTCAGTGTGACAACCTGTAAACTAACTCCACAGCAATCTTTCCTAACGTGTCTGTGTTATCTTAATATAATATTTAAGAGCCAAACGTGACAACGGTGAGAGTTTAATTGGAAGTGACTGGGGAGAAAATGCTCCTGTTTTCAAGGCAAAAACTGTGTTTTAGGCCAAAATAAATTACAGATATTAGTCGCACAGTCAAAGTTATTATGGACAATTCAGTGAGTGAAAATAAAATATGAAAAAATAAATGGATGTATAAAATAACTGTAGTCATCTTGTGTGTTTATTTTTGTGTGATTATGTTTTTTTTGTTAAAAAAAAAATTAAAATTAAAAATATAAAGGTTGTAGCCTATAATTCAAACAGGCAGTAATTTACACTTTCATTACAGAAACTTCGAAATGCAGCAAGACCTCGAGAGCAGCTCATCTAGCTCCACAGATGCACTCTGGCCTGGTTCTACCACACAAACCCAGACTGAGACACTTTAATTGGTCTTGGGAGGCTATTTCAAAACAAGAATCCACCGTTTAAAACAAGCTCTGTGTGACACTGTTTACTTGTTGACACCTTTGAACGTGTGTAAGCCAACAGTGAATTCTATGGTGTGGGCATGCCGAGAATGAATCATAGCAATCTGTGAGTTTACGTAATACTGCTGCAGTGATGATTTTCTACAATCACAAGTGATTTAGTATGTGTGTGTGAGTATTCTCGAGCAAAAATACCACTCATCTATTTATCCTTGGCTTTTATGATAACCTGTAACATACCCGTCCTCTTTCTCACAATCACTCTGTTTAAAGAGACTTTTAAAAGCTCAAAAATTGAACTCCTTCTGTAAATAAACATCCTGTCAACTGCTCTCCATAAAATTCAACTCGAGTCCACCAGACAACATTATGTATCCATTCAAGCAAGGCTAACTAAATAATAAAAGAGTGTCGGACAAACGCATCAGCAAAACTTTAATTCAGCGGCTTTGTGTTTGCGGAATTGAAAGTAAAGCAAGTGTAGCATGTCGACCTGGGTTAATCACAGTTGGACGAGGAAATGGAAATGTTCAGAAACACAGGTACCTCACAGGATAGCGGAGTCTAATGCCGTCATATCCTATAAAGAGGGTTTGAGTAATTGAGCATAGTGTTTTTGTTCTATGGAACCGTATCCATTATTCTGGACGAGTACACCGTCGCTGGGGAAGATGCTGCAGCCAGATTCAATCTCCTGATAAAAATCACTGTGTTTAAAAGGGAACCGCGCGTGCCACCCCTATTCCCTTTCCACTTGGCAGTAAACTCGGATGAACCCTGGCTTGAAATCTCCCGCACTCCACCGGCTGGGACTATTTGCTGGCTGGCACAAGGCCCGACTTCAACTGATTTCACCTTACTCCGTCAACAGTTCAATATCTATCAAAGTAGACAGGTTGGTGCCTTTGTGGGCCAGTTCTGACCTTGCAAAAGACAGGTGTGAACACCCCCAGGACGCACTAAAGCGCATTTAAGAGATCCGATCTCTGACCATATTTGGAGCTGGTCTGGGTTGCATGTGTTCGCTTTCTGAATCACATTAAAGATTGCCTATACTCAACAGGGATGCTCTTGCATCAGCGGACCGCTATTATAAATGATTGCTTGTAAAGGAAAAAACACCATAAATGGCGTCTGCCCTTTAGTAATGAAAGCCTTTTAGAGTATTTGATCTTTGTAGATGTTAACTTCTGTAATAATGGATAAATCTAACCAAGAATTAACAAATGAAGGTGTTTAATATGAGAGCACAAATGAGATTCTGTCATTAAATAACAGCATGCAGTTAATTACTGATCCGGTCATGTAGATTAACAAGGAGCAACGTGTGTTTAAATTAATACATTTTTTCAATCAACGCTTTTTCCTTCGTTACTGGATATCACCGTGTGTATGGAAACTTACAGAGTTGTAATCTTAGTTTTGTGCAGGTCTAACTAACATAAGGGGGGAGATCAATAAATAATAAGTTACCGTGTGTGCCGAAGTCATGACACACACATAAAACAGCGCTGTTTTTGGTTCTGGATCAGCGGCTGAGATCCATTAGAGAGAGCAGCTGCTACAATATTCTACTGGGCCTCAAATGGTGTCAGAGTTCATTTGCATAAAAAGTCAGCCAAACAACCTGCTGGTGAGATGCTGGTCTCTTCAATAGATGGTCCACTCAGCTTACCAGTGTGTTATCTTCACAAAATGTACTAAGAAAGAGGTTTTGTCTCCATCTACAAGAAAATCATAGAACAGATGTTCAGCAGCAGCTACGGTGAGTGCTGAGCTATAGGTCACCTGTGTTTTAGGACTGCAACGTAGCAATGCTTTGTAAACAAAATGCTAACAATGCATCCACAATGTGCAGTATCATCGTTATAACCTACTGTGTCTTTTTATAATTTCAAAGTGTGTATAGTTCAGAAATGATGTGTGTGTGTTTAACATGTATTTCTCCTTTTTGCTCTATGCTGTGCTGCCACTTAAAATGTTTACTTTATACTTTTTGTTTCTTTTTTGTCATCTTATAAAAAAGTTGACTGCGGGAACTTTGCACAAGAATTCCAATGTACGTATACAAATGGAAATAAAGTCTATTCTATTCTACCGTCGCTCTGAGACTGCCCACAACACTTTCACACATACTGAGCAAAAAAGCAAGTGACCGGAATAACAGACATGTGATTTTTGTGGCCACTTGAGGCCGACACAAAGTGAGAGCACAAAGTTGTCGTATTATGTTTTGGGCGAGTCAGTCCGTAACTGTGGTCATACATTTCTTTTTGTTTTTTTTGTTTTTTCTCCCTTGACAACAGGTGCCTGCTACAGTCTAATACAAACCATGACCTTGATCATTCTCTGCAGATATGCCACTTCAAAGCAGCTTGCACTTTCACTTTGTCTTTTAAAACACTCATTATAGACTATCTATATAACTACATCTGCCTTGCAAAGTATATGAAGTATTAAGTATGATTACTAGCTACGCAAAGCTAGGCTCTACTGCAGGATACTGTGCCCATGAAATGAAGGCCGTTATTAGATTGTGTGTACCTGATAAACTGCAGTAAGCCAGGATGTATACAAAATTTATATGGTTTCTGCCTAAGGCACCATGAGAAGAATAAAGTAATATGCAGTGTGATGTCTTATAACATCCATAAATCTTCATGATGTTTTAATGTGTTATCCACCTTCATTTACATATGGGGAGCCAAAGTATTAGAAATGCCCTTTATAGCCGGGCTGTTGTACTGAACTGCATTAGATGATAAATTGTTTGCTGTGTAGAGTGTATAGAGTTCTTCAAAGACCTGAAGTCTTCTTCACATTGCCATTTATTTTCCCATTAGACTGTAAAGGTTCAATAATCCAAATCCCTTTTTGAGGTGGAAAATGTATTTTACACTCAGTTGTTTGTCCTTTCCTTTTTCTTCTTATCTGATCCACCAAGACTAAAGATGGGCAGCTGCACACGGTGAGAGACATTAGGAAAAGTAATGACTAGGAAAAGCAGATACCAACCAGTTTTGTGCACCTGCTCCATCTCTTTGGTTCTGTGTGTGTGTGTTTGAGTGCATGCAAGGCGGTACGGCGAGGGTTTGAGGACGCTTACCAACACATGTGGGCACAGTGCCGTTCCACTGGGCCAGGGTACTGGGCACGGCCTCGCACCTGATGGCGTTGGAGCCGTGCAGCGTGTAGCCTGGATTGCATTCAAACAGCACCACCATGCCGGTGCCAAAGTCGTTCCCTATCCGCTTCCCGAACCGGGGTTCAGGGACCGAGCTACACTGACTGGCGCTTGTCCGGGGAACGGCTGGGGATAAAAGGGAGGAAGTGGGCATGGGAGGAAGAAAGACAAAGAGTGGCGGGTGGGCGTGTTAGGCAGAAATACAACAGGGAGACGGAAATGCCAAGACAAAGGAGGCACAATGAAATAGCAGAGCCCTTGTGAATCTTCTCACACGTCATTAGTCACTCTTGTCCCCTATGCCAGGATAGGCTGTTTGACATCACATCATTCTCAGCCATGCCCATCCACATGCAGTGGTGCTCTGCTCCACAGCATAACTTTGTGATGAGCACAAGTTTAAAGTTTGCACACTGAAACATACGAGAAATCCCTTACCTTGATACACAAAATGAAATCCCTTGGCTGTTTCTGTTCCATTTGTGGTGAATTTGAGCGTTATCTTGTTTCCTGAACTCAGGGGAAGTGTTTCACCTAATTATAAATCAGAGAGCACATTTCTTTTTGTACATTTACAGATATAAACACCGACACATGATGAACATAAAACAGTGTTAATAACTGTAAATAAATCAGCACGAAACAACAATTTTAAGATTTAAATATACTGTCTGATCTACAGTATATTCTCAGTGGCATGGATGGAAACAAAAGACCGCATCTATTGTGTATGTTTTTACACTGTGTGACAGTCTAGTTAAATACAATGTGACAACAGCTGGTTTGTTTTTGTTATTTTAAGTGGAATCTCTGGGGTTTATCCCGTTGCAATCAGAATGTATTATGCAACGTCACAGAAGTGTGACGGGAAGGGAAGGACTTGATCCTAAGCAGCACGAAGCAGCAAGGATTTTAGATTTTTCATTTGTCTGGGGAAATTGGTTATTTGATTAGAAGTGAGATGAGAGACGGATGTGCCGTTTAAATGCTCATTCTGCGCTCATATCTATGAGCTAGTAGCTTCATTTAAACAAGAAACTCCGCTTCACGGTCAGACAGGTACATTTTTTACCTGAGTGCGATCCATATATGGACGAGAGGAGGGCTGAATCTGCAGAGGATCCGTCATAGATCTCAACCACATCACTGGTCAAAGTCTGGAACACCACAAATTGGCCGAAGAGCACTGCAGAGAAACAAATGAGAGGGGAATAAGTGGCAGGATGGAGAGTTTTTCCATCCTTCAGCTCATTCACTCGGGATTTTATTGTAGCCAGAAGCAATTATCAGGTAAGCCGCCAGAAATTAAAATTATAAGATGTTTTTAATCTTTCAGGAGTCTGGCTGCTGCTTTGACAAAGTTAACACCTTGAACCATTAACACAGATGTGTATATTGTTTCTACTACAACACCCCCTTTTGCTAGAAGGGTTAAGTATCCTATCCAGTTTGTTCCTCTCCTCAGACAGACCCATTCACACTAAACTACACAAGATGTTGACTGAACACACACTTTATTCAGCCACATAAGGCTCGTTAGTTTTGCTCTAGCCTTTCCTTTGATTTCCTATAACCCTTATGTACGGCTATTTTATCAAGCTATTGTTTACCTACGTCACTCAAATAACACACACAAAAACTTGTGTTCTTGTGAGGACATTTCATTGACCTAATGTGTTCCCTGACCCCTTATGCTACCTTCACACTACGTGTAACAGGGCAACCATCTACAATTCATTTTCAGCAGAAGCCGGTGATATGTAGACAAAAGATGCTGCCTGACACTTGTTGCTAAGTGACGGACGAGTCTCTTGCGACATATGGAAGCCGAGCTGCCTTCACATTTTTTTTTTTGTCGCTCCACTGATGCGGTGATGCCTCAGCCAATCACATGTGTTTTTGTTTATAGCATTTACCCTAAAACAAAGCCTCAACAGGTTTTTACCCTCAAAAAGTCATTTAGCCAGAGAACACACAATGACACAACACCAGGTTCTCTGTTCGTTTAGTCTTCACAGATCTAATTTAATCAAGTGTAACCTTAATAAATAATAATAATAATACATTTTATTTATAAAGCACTTTACAACAAATCTGTTAAATATGTTTTAAGGCATGAACAGCGCAGTAACACTTTGACTTGTGAAATATTCTATGCTGGACAGTAGATTTTTATAGGTCATACTTTGTTCAAGCCACAGTCACATCTTCTCCCTACTATAAACCTTTCCGTGACATTTTCTGAAAAACCAATAATTAGGTATTCCTTAGAATTTCCTTTATCTGTCTCGGTGCTCCATGGCATTTAACGTGTGCAGAGCCACCTGCCTGCAACACAGCGTGTGACATTTAAGGTCAAACTAAAAGCATATGTATTTATTTGTTATCTTACATTTGTTGTAATTAATGTAGTTTTTATGTTTTTAGATGTAAAGGACAAAAAAAAGGTCATTTTCAGCTACTTTCCGGTGGTCAGATGCTGAGCTGGCGTATCGGTGGGGGTAGCGGATTGACAGCAGCTGACAAGGTGGCTCTGGTGCCAGCAAGAGAACAAAAGGAAGCGTAAACAAACTCCTGCTGTAGCTTAAAAGCCTCGGGTGGGCAGTGTTTTGTTAACAGTTGTACCTAAGAGTAAGACCACACCAGCATCTAATTAGACCAGACTGACATTTACAGGTAGCTTTACATGCTGTTTAATATGCTGCAGCTCAGCAGCTAATTTGCTACCAAGCCCCAAATCTGACATTTGCAGGGCACTTTTCCCTCTGTAAATGTTTGTTTGATCATTCAACCAGCTAAGTCACAGGACAAGACACTGTTTATGTTTGTCTGCGGGATAAAAAAGGGAACTAATCTCAATCTTGGTGCAACCATGTGCCTATGGTAGGATGATGTTCTTACAAGTTTATGCAAATATGTTCTAAACTGAGCAATTTGATTCTCTGTAGGGAGTTCACAGCATTTTGATGAATAAATACAATGAAAGGTAGTGCCACAGTGAAACAAAAAATAAGACACAAATATAGAGAACATGGGACATATGATTTGCACATATGTTTAAAATGCCACTTCATTTTAACTTGGTTCACCTGAACACGAGTGGGTTTACAAAAAGACCACTCTACACGTCACAGGAAAAGTCACCCGAGCTGAAATACTGTCACGCCACGACCTGTACTGAAAAGGCATCCGGATAAAGTCTTTGAAGACTGTGACCTTTAATTTAATTGAACAGCCTTTATTTAATGAAAAGTCACGTGAAAACATTGCTGTTTATCACAAAAGTAATAATTAAATCTTATCCCCTGTAAAAGCAGTGAGGGAGAACCTATGATAATGAATGAAGAATTATTTAAATAATGTCTTGCACAAATATTTCCAATTAAGCATTCCTGATTACATCGTGTGCATGCCCTTGAAAATAATCTGATCCTCCAACCAAACGAATAGACATGGCCGACTGGATCACCACTTCTGCGATACCGCGCGTGTTTGTGTCTGTGCAGCTGTGCATGCCTGTACACACAAAGGTACTGTATGCGTTTGTTATCACTTAAGATTACAGCCTCGATCTTGCCCTCTGGCGAACAGGGACCTTGTGAGGGCTACGATTTCACCACATTACCACGATCCGGTAATTTTTTCTTCTACGGGGGTTGGATAATTAGTGTTTTTTGAATGTGAGCAAATAATCATCCACAATGGCGTGCACGTGACAGGTAAAGGTAAATAATTTGTGCTTATATACCGCTTTTCTACTTTGGCGGTACTCAAAGATTTACAAAGTATCTCATTCACCTGCAAACACACTAATGGAATAAGCTGCAGATGCAAGGTGCTCATCTGCTATGGGGAGCAGCTTCAGGTTAAGTGTCTTGGCCAAGAACTCTTGAGGATTAAAGGACTTGAACGGCCAATCACGTAATCAGGGTAAAGCATGCTCTTCCACCTGACCTACAGCTGATATCGATATGATATGCGGACACTTGTTTTGCTTGTGTTCAGATATCACTATGACATTTATGATTAGATTCAACTTTCAAAGGCACAAATTAGGGGAAGAAAAAAATAAATGATACCAATAGTTTACCTCAGCAATGAAACTAATTCCCAGCTGCCTTAGTTTCACTTATCCAACGGGTGTGATGTTTTGAAAAGTTAATTTAAAACAAAAATAATTAATAATAAGCAATGTAATATCTAACAGAAAAACAAAAATGTAGAATTTAATTAGTTTTTCTCCACTGAGTTTGATCTGAGGGAAAAAACAAACTCTGTGTGGCTTCAACAAGTATTATCTTACCAGTTTTATAACTACAAAGTACAGATTCAAGGGGGAAGTTCAAATCATAGAAAAAACCTGTTGGAGCCAGAACTGTTTCTAAATTCTTTGTTTGTAATCTCAGCTACAGTCTATCAAATGAACAAACACTGCAGAAAGTGCGCTCCATTTAGTTCTGTGTCATAAAAAAATAATAAAAGAAAACATTTTAAATGAGATTAAATAGCTGCTTTAACTGGAACACAGACATGCAGGGTAACTATCACTGGGCCACAGAAGAACAGACTTCAAATGGCATAAACTGCTAAATAAAGAGCGAGTACGAGGCAGTTTCTTTCCAGTAATAGCGTTCGCCAATGTGTTCGCTGCATGCCTTAAGGCAAAACACACACAAGAAACACCTGAAAAGGTGTAAGAAAAAAAAAACAACACTGCTGAGAGAGACAATTGCTAAAGGTAGAAAACGACAGCATATGTTTGTCCTTCTGGTTATGAATTATGGAGGAGTTTCCTGTCATCTTCACTTTACAGCAGTACGGATCTCCTCTGGCACCACCTCCGTGAAAACATAATATCCACCTTACTGCAACTGAGAAAGACGCAGAGAGTAAAGGAAACCGAGGCAGAACAAGAAACAAAAACGAGGGACTAAACTACACCTAAAACCTACTTTGGGCAACACTGCATCTCATGTCCCATTGGACAGGCACTTAGACTGACCGCCAAGTGACCGACTAAACAACAGTAGTGAGGACATGGAGCGCGCAGGAAGAGGAAAGGTGAGAGAAGGTGTAGTAATTTCTATGGTTTTACAATAAGGGTGCCTTGCTACTTAGTGAAATGAAGCGCATCAAACACACACAGCAGTCAAAGAGAAATGACACACACACACACACACACACTTACATACACACACCAAGCAGTGCATGAAGACCTGTTTCTTTATCTGCTAAGAAGTGAAAATGCCTATGGCTGAACCAGAGCCTGAATAAGAGATGATTTTACCCTTAGGGACAGCTCGCTGCTGTGGAATTAGCATACCAACACTGTGCTATGTTGAATAGGCTGCAGTCCCCGGCTTTGTAAGCACACGCACACGCACACACACACAAACTCAAACATGAGCCCTAGATACACACTCTCACAAGTACAGTGTCGCTCATTTCTGCCTCTAATCCAAAGTCAGCCATGCATGACTCCAATCTGCTCCTTTGCTGTAATCACGTCCAGATATTAAGTCAATAAATCATTGGGAACTTGTTACCTAATTTATGCAGGAGTATGATGAATCTGTTGTCCTCTGGGCGTAGTCATGGTAATGTAAGGCAATGCACTGGGACAATGGACAACATTTTCTTGTCTACGTCTTCACCTTGAATTATCCCAAAGCCTTTAAGTTACTTTAATTGCATACTTCCCTGGGCATAATGACATTAGTGAATCCCTGTATCTCTCATGCCACTCTGCCCGCTGGGCATTGATAATGCAAAAGAAATGTGCAATTATGGGTTGATCCTTCTCTCGAGTGATGGCAATCTAATTTCTTCCCGTTTGAAAGCAGTCATTTTGAAAAATGTGACACAAGCCTGTGAGGGTTTCCACCACTTCACAGCTTTTTTTTCCACAGAGATATGAATCTGTCCAATCAGGGCGACTGTATAAATTGATCATGCAATTTAAGCAATTGAGAAAAGTTCCAGGTGGTCATACATTACATCATTACACTGCAAGAGCACATTGGTATGTAATGAACACTTAATGTGTCGCTGTAGTTTCATATTTCTACTTCAAAACTGCCTAAATTTGCTGAGGCATGCATTCAACAGAGTGACACAGGGCGCTTGCTGATTTTAGCTGCCACATTTGTGCCGTGAACACCCCGAGCCACCACATCTCAATGGTGCTCTGTTGGACAGGGATCTGAAGAAAATGCAGAGAAGTGAAGTAAGTTCAAATCAATGTCACGCCCCTGGGACCATTTTGGGGGATGATGAGTGCTTTGAGACAAGGCTCGTTATCCTGCTGGAAGTCTCCCTTTGAAAGAGTGCACACTTTGGCAATGAATGGGTGCACCTGGTGAGTAACAATGTCTAAGTATGTTGTGGTGTCTGAATGTCGCTGAGACGGTATTAAGGGGAGGCAATGTGTGCCAAGAAAACATCTCCAACCCGCTTCACCTCAACAAACAACCCATACTCTGTGTAGCCTGTAAGATGACTCAATTGATGGACTTTACTCCACTACCGTTGGGTAGCACAGCCATTTTCTTTCATGTGTAAGTGTAGTTTTTAAATCAGTGATACTACAGAGACATCATGTACTTCTCCCTTCCTTGAATGGAAGTTTGTAAAATATTGTCATCCCTGAAAGGGGCTCTTAATCCCAAAATGTTAAGAACCACTGCTATAATAGTAAAAATGAGAAATACAACTCCTTGGACTGTGGGAGATATACAGCAGACTAGCTCTTCTTAAAGTTTAGGCATTCAAAAGCAATGAAGCAAATACACACAAAGCCAAAGTAAATCCTCAGATGTAATATTTTTGTGGAATAAAAGCAGATGCTTTATATTTCTCTGGAGATGTTCTCTCGGGCTTTCAATGCGGCAACCTTCAGCTTTTGCTTCATCCTGGTGTGAGCAGTAAAATCATCAATAAATTATGTGTTCCGCTGGCAGCAGTACGTGTCCAAACAACACAGTAATACAATCACCACCAGGTCTGACAGATGAGGTGGTATGCTTTCAGTCAAAAGCGATATATATATATATATATATATATATACACACACACACACACACACACACACAGGCACAGATTCAACACAGATTCCTGTTTCTGTGACGTTTTGAGGCTGATGTTCGTTAGTCAGTCTTGATGCTGACCAGGTTTTGGCATCTTGTGTTGAATCATCTGAGGCGTTAATTTGTTTGCCATTTTCAACAGCTGTTTTTGTCTTTGTAATGAATGCAACGGTTAAAGCGGGTAAGTCAACTATGTTTGACTTTTTTTCTTATCTTATCGATAATAGCTCTTTATTCTTATATTGGCAGTCAAATCCATCCCTATCAAAATTGCAATTCTAAATTGTACATATCTTTGAGATTTTTCTGTTTGGGCAATATTAAAGGAGTTGTATCTTTTATGAATTACAACGAATTTGACCAAAATTTGACGACCCTATTTCTAAAATAAAAAGCTTTTTATACTGTATCAACTTAAACAGATGTTTTTTGCAGTCAACATGCAAGATTTCATTCAGCAGCACAAATTCACTGCAAAATTAAAAATCATCTACTTAGAAGACAGACTTTGTGAGAATGAAGAAGCATGCCCAAATAACTATAGAGTACTCTGTGTATAAACAACAGGACATATATGTCACTTGTTCTGCATTTTTCAATTATTTTATTTCTTGTTCGAGTGTCCTAGTGTGCTGTGTTTCACGAGGAACGGCAAACAAGACGTTCAGGCAACCTGCTGCACACACCACGATTGAGCAAATATACAACAGAGTCTCCATTTACACAAAGACTGTAGATTCAATCCTGAACTAGTGCAGTGCACAGTTCCCTTTCACAGTTTGAAAGGGAATTTGCACAGGGAATATCGGTTTTGGGGGGAAAAAAAGAGAACAATTGAGTTTCATTATAGAAATGTGATGAGTATGTACCTGAAATCTGATTCTAAGGCTGGGTCTCAATTTAACTACTCAATCTGTGAAAAGCTGGACCAGTCAAAAAGCGAATATATCAGATTGGCCGAACACTACCGCCCCTCCACCATAAACTTTGGCTGCACTTTTAATCTGGCTTCTTCGCTTTATCTGCTATTTTGTCATTTCTACTATTGGGGTGGAGTCCTTTCCCCATCAAACCAAGGGCATGTGCTGCAGATGGGATCATTGCAATCCAGAAGAGAAGAGAAATGTCACAATCTTAGAAAGGTTCTTTCACTCTGCGCCTCTCATTCCTCTGCCGTTTGATCTCTTCCCTCGTAAATGAATAAACCTGGTCCCCTGGGTTATTTGTCTGTTGAAAGTAGCAGATTATCATAAAACCCATAAAAGCCAGATAGATAAAATAAATAAATAAAACAAACTCACAAATCAAGTTTAAGATCATCTTATGTGTATTTCCTTGCAATTACATGCAGTTCCTCGAATAGAGGAAATACTGTGATGTGTTCTTTAAAGAGTTGCTATGCATACATATTTTTTGTGACAAAATATTAGTTCTTATTGCATTTAAAATGTTAACAGGGCCCCAGCAGCTGGACAAGCACAGAAAATTCAACCACCAACTTCTCTCTCGTCTGTGTTGCAATGATTTTGTGTCTAAAAATAGTTATCTACTACTTCAGCAACAAGGTGGTCAGTTCCAGCCACTACTGTGTGAAGCACACAGAGAAACCCAACACAGCTGACTAGCTGCCAACTAGCTCTGGCATTAGATGCGACTACAGCGAGAGACGCCAACAATTGTAGACAGGACCCATGCAGTAGACTAATCACCCCTGTACTGTTTAGGTGAATTGGAGGAATAATTTTCTCTTGGACACCGTTTAACCTGAACATCCAATCTGCTTGTGGATCGACCCCTGTGTTGTGTTTCTTAGATAATCAGCGCCTGATTACAAGAAAGCTTCCTGTATGCTGTGTTCGGTCAAAAATCTCAAAATGACTAAAGCAGGAGGCTAAATTACTCTTCACAGCACATAATATAAAAATGACTATCCATCAACTACAGTATATAAAGCCACACCAATTATTAGTCACCATTGTCAACAAAAAACGGTAGGAATAGATCCCTTGGTTCTGGTTGAGGTTAATCTTTGATTTGGATATGTCAGTACTTCACATTTTTTCTTTTTATTCTGGCTACCCACTGTGACTACTTCGCTAAAACATCTCCTAAACAAAGAAACAACAGTAAATCTGACAACCTTTTGATGTTACAATCTTACTTGTTGTTGTGCGTCACCATCGTGCTGTAAAGGAGGATTTGTGATAAAATATTCAAGGTTATGTTAAGCAGTTGCACGCAGGAGAACCACTGTGCTATTTCAACTAAATGCTACTTGACTAAAGTTTGGATAAAATTTTACAAAAACTTTCCACCACGTTTCTTAGCAGCGATAAAACAGTTTTGGTAAAGTATTTATCTAAAATGGAGTACACCAGTCAGATAACAGGCTGTGGTTCTGTGGTATCATGTAGCAGGTAGCCAGTGAACCTTGACTACCTCTGCATGGTCTCTATCTCCTCCTGCCCTTGCCTCTGTCTGAAAGGTCTTAAAGGCATTTTGTCTGGCAGTGAAGCGGAAGTAAGTCCTCCAACTCCAAAAGCTACCTCCATCCCATATTTGTGCAGCTTTTTTTTTTTTTTTTTGCCAACAAAACCAACTCAGGCAGGATATGATGAAGATGTCTGCACCATCTGTATCTGAGTTTCATTTAGCCTTCGTTTCTTTGCAATAGCTGTGTGTTGCTTATTCTTGTGATTAACAACCTGTCGAAGCATTTGTTCCGTAAAGTTTCTTCTAATGAAGGCATTTGCACATTTAAAGATAAATTTAGAGATTTGTCTAAGATTTTTCAGTCTTGTTTTTGGTGCATGTTAAATCATTAAAAGCACATCTTAAATTCCCTTGTCCTTGAGGTGTTTGAGTTCTGAGGCCTTATGATCTAAAACAAAGCCATCTTCTGGGTACTTAATTTAAGAAAATAAAAATAAAAAAATCTGCCCTTTCACATTTTTCAACTAAATCCAAAATCTACTGAGAACAATTAAATTCAACCTCTTTGTGCATGATGGGTGACCATCACACACATTTTGACACTTAAATCCTTTGGTTTACTTTGTTTTAAAACTGCTTATGAGTCATGCATTGCTTTGAGAAGCAGCTGCTTTGGACACGCATAATTTAAATGAAATGTAATTCCCTGTTTTTGCCTGCTGGATTCACTACATATGCCTTAAGGCAAGGTATGCCTAATGCTCAGTGTTAAAGACACTAACAGCATAGGCAATAGAGGAAGGTTAAAAAAAAAAAAAAAAAAAAAAAAAAAATGGAAGCATATGTTTGTCCTTCTGGTTATGAATTATGGAAGAGCTACCTGTCGTCTTTGCTTTGTGGCAGCACGAGCCTTCTGAGATTCTGGGATGTGACAGCATACACAAGCCTCATTTACAGAAACCAAAGGGATTATATGACAGCACAGACACATATATTTTTAATGACCCATTATCACAGTGAAATTGCATCAGCCCTTTTGGCACGGAGTGTGCGGCTGCACCTTGGCACAAGCTGCATGCAGTCCATTAGACTTCTATTTTGGATAAGAAAAAAAGTCTGCACTGTAGAGTGAAAGCTATAAGTAATGGTCAAGAAAGAAAAAGATGAATAAGAGAACAAGGATATGCAACTGGTTTATATCTTGGAGTTCTAGCCGAACTCCTTTTACATTTTGGTGCATTTTAATATGGTTTTTACTTATTGACTGTAGCATAAAGCAGTCTTCAGATGAAGTAGTCTTCAGGCATTCAGTGTTTCTGACAAGGTAACGCAAGCCACCGCGCCGACACAAAGAGCACAGAGAATCTCATCACCTTGAAAAGTACCGGTTGTCAAAACCAGTCAATGCAGTCATTCAAGTGAGTGTTTGACACTGATTTGTCAAAGGCAGACTCTCTAATTACACACCGACATACCTGAGGAGCACTATGGGGAAAAACACTTTTCAAGAGCAGGCTGGGCAAGAGCACAGTTCATATCAGGTAATTCACATTGAGGAAAGCATATATCTAAGCTGATGCAGACAGACAAGGTAATAGTTTTTGTGTGGGATGTAGCTAGTCGTGTTCTGGGGTGGCTCCAGGCATAATCCTAGTCTTCAGCAAACACCACTGATGAGTCAACAACCAGCCCCTAGGGGTCATTGTTTTTATGATCGCTCTGAGCCTTACTCCGCATCCCCGTCCTTCTTCTCACTCACTGTCTCGCTCATTATAACTCTCTCACTCGTTATCACACTCTCCATCTTACTTGTTCTCTCTCTGTGACTTTCACATTCGACTAAGATCTATGTGCTTCTCTCTTGTAGTTATACCTACTCCCTTTGCCTCTTGCAGTCTGAACAGTCTCTCTCTCACTCATTCTTGGTCCATCTTGTTACAGCCCAGATTTATTACAGCAATCTGTAAGCGCTCCCATCTTGCCCTCCTGACACATTCGGTCTCGGCCATTATGCATATGTTGTTGTTAGTATTATCTACACACATGCACTGGAGCTATAAAAAGTCACAGGCGGATAAACAGAGGTAAATGAATGTTGGCTCTTTGAAATCAAGTTCAGCAACAACTCATTATGAGATTCTTCCAGTAAGAGCAGATGAAACTGTAATTTTGTAAAGTTAACCACGATTAAACATCTGCTACATAACCTCGTTAAAGATGAGGTACAGGGTTACAGATAGATGACATATGATGTACAGGGTTACAGATAGATGACATATGATACACAGACTATTGCAATGATTTGGGCTCAATTCTGACTTCAGCCTTTCAAGAAAAAATTCAAAGATGATTAGATTTTTAGATTTAATTTTCCAGCAGTAAAAATAAGCAAATTTTGCATGACAAAAGAAAAAAAAACTCAGAGCAACAAACTTACAAGCTTTGGTATTTTTGTCCACTACGAACGTAAAGTTATATCTTGTCTTCCTATTTATGCAGGAGAATGCCACACCAGAAAAGTTACACGCTAGCCTCTTAAATAGCTGTATACAAGAGTGAATTCCTGTGGGGCAGAGTGTGTTCTGTGTGTTTACAAGCAATGCCCGAGGCAAAGGTTGAGTCTCATGAATAATTCATCCCCTTACAGAAAAGCTGAGTTATTGTTTGAAATATGACTACCACCATTATTTCTGACAGAATAATTAAACATTAAAGGGCAAGACAGATGCACATTGCACCTTAATGACATTTGAACGGTGCAAAGTAAACTAAGCTACGCACAGAAAGCTGCGTGAGTGCCGAGGTACCAAGAAATGATGCCACATAAATGAAAGAAGAGCCTTTTTATGGACTATATGCTCACCATGCTTACAGCAATGGTGTCTACTGCCAGCTTCTTCATCATTTTTATGATCATCAACTGCATACAGTACATAAATGCCTATATTAACACGTGTAAAAAACGAAAGCACAGAGACAGGTTTCCAAAATGTAAATATATGCTGTGTAGGACCAGTCAGTCCAATTTAAGACCGAAATACATTTGTTTGATTGCGGTGATGCTTGAGGGAGAAATGAACTAGATTACACAGTGGCGCATGATGATGCTGGATGGATGGAAAGATGGTTATTATGTGCATACATTATGTGATAACAGCTGCAAAATATGGTATGGAAAAATGATGTGCAAACAAACACACAAGACACAGGGACGCATGAACATTCCTACAGCATACCTTCAGCTAGTGAAACAAATGTGACAGCTTGGGCTGAATACAGTAAACCTATACTAACTTTACAATGATTACACTTAACGAAATATCTGACAACATCCCACACATGTATAAACATCGCCAATTCTTTTTATGCTCCCACAATCCTTTTCTCTGACAACCTGTCAAAGAATCTAAGGACACACACAGTGCTTTTAGTGAAAACCTACACCAGATGACAAAACAAAGAGAAACCAGTGTAGCTGAATGTCACCACATCTGTCTTCTACTGTACGCATACCTGCAAACATCTTCTAGCTAGAACGAAACTAAGCTCACACCTGCCATTAATATGAGTGATCTCTTGTGTACAGTAGTAACTACATAATGTATGTTCAAGAGAATGTGATTCCACATGCGTCATGAGTGACCACTTATAACTGGACTTGGTTTTGAGCTCTATGTGCAAATAAACATCGACGTCATTTGAGACGCAACTGATTATTATAAAAAGAAAAAAAGCTGTAGTCTCAGATGGGTCAATCAATGCTTACGTTTCAGAAGCATGAACAGTGTGTTGAGTTAACTAACTGCATGTGATTACTTGGCATTCAACATGGCTATTAACCACAGACTGATTATATGGATTATGGATATATTTACTAGCTTAGATTAACTGCTACAAAGGCAAACGACATTAAAAAGGCTAATGAATAGACATGGATAAATACTTAATGTTTTCTAATGGTTCATCTTTTATGATAGTGGTTTTGTGTTTTCTCTTCAAGTGCTGGTCTGAGGCAAGACATGAAATTGTGATGCAAAAACTAGAAAACTAATAGAGTGGGTGGTCAGTCAAAGTCAGGACTTATTGTATGTTCCTACAGCTAAAAGAATATGGTCACATGAGGCATGGACTACCTGGTAGTCTCTGACAGTAATACAGTGGTAATGCCACTAATCAAGTATGGACTTCAATAATAAATAAAATATCTGTTCATTTTATTTTACTTACTATTGGGTTTGCATGTGAAGAAACCAACCGCTTACAAATTGTAAATGCGCTGAAAAGCAGTGCTGTCACGTTTGGGATTAGAATCTGGTCTCAGGTTCTTGTTGAGCTGGACCCCACTACAACTCCAAGGCTCAGACCACCAAACAACAATCAGACAAAAGTGGGGATCGGTTTCAATTTGAATTAGCCTGCAACTTCTTCTTTGTGATATTGACAGGTTTTTAGTTCGTAGCTGCATAACTGCCTTCAGCAGGATAAAATTATTAACAACAACAAGCATCTCTCAAGTGTCAGGGTCTGCGTTTAATGAATTAACTCAATTTTGACATTGGGATCAGGCATTTTTAGTAAATATTGCAATGCACCAATGTATTCCAATCCTTCATTCCCTTAGACTTTAGTACGTGGTTTACCACTATTAAAAATGTAACACTTTCATTTCTGTTAATTATTTCCTTAGTGAATAAATACTGTGTCTGAATGTGAACTGCTAGACAAATTTTTTTAGACTTCAGTTTCCTTTTGGGAGGAGATGGAGTGAAGCTGATATGGATTTATGGATATGAAAGCGAACCCTACTTGATACGCTGTTAGTGTTTTTATTTTATGCCTCTCTTCCTTGGGCTTTTGGGAAAGAAACCATTAACACAAAGCCAAATGCTGATAAAGTATGAGCTGTACGTATTACCCCTGATGACCTATCCAATCAGTCATCCTGTGCTTTTAGGTTCCAGGAAATAAAAACTATAAAAAATGAAGCACTGAATCCCATACCAGACAAACACTGTACTTGCATAGCCTTGGGGAAATAATTATTATATATAATAATAATTAGAATATAATTAATTCATTCTGAAACTGTTCAGGTTTCTGCGTACACAGGGTGTTTGCAACACCATAACTATTCAGAAACATTTTATGACACCATATACATTTATTTATTTTAAGATCTGCCTAAGCGCTTGTAGCTACACCTTGACAGCAAAAGGCATACATCAACATAATTCTCCAACCCTTCAACCCAGGTGTAAAACCCTCAGGTTACCGTGCCAGAGCCAGGAGATGATATTTCCCACTGACCTTTTCCTGCCACCGCAACCAGGCTGACACAATGTCTGAAAGGCTTACGGTGCGGTATCGGTCATATGTGGGACAGACTAAGACACACCCTTGACACTTTACCCTAGGCGCTTACAAATTTCAATTACCTGTGTACTAGACACTGAAATGTGATTTCTGTTATCACACTGCCTATAGGCTAAACTCAGCATCCAAGCCGCTGCAGACAAAACAGAATTTCTATCAATGCTGTTTTATATGGAGGTTAAAAACAGTGAAGTGTTGGATTCTCCGGTCAGTACTTTTCCCTGTTTTTAGTTTCATTTAACTCACATGATTAATTAAAGCAACAAAATGATGTTCAAATAAACACATAATTGAACACATGTTAAACAAATGGCTGGTTTCCAAGGGCATTTATATATATACACGAACACGCAACAATAAAGAGAATGTGGGGAGTCTATTTAATTAACATTACTAGAGTAGTGATTTAGGTGCATAAAATGTACTGAGTGCTTTAGAACTACACACCAAACATTAACATAATACTAGTAAAATGAAAATTTTCAGAGTTTGAATTCCAATATATTCAATTTGCTATACTCAAGATGTGAAGCCCAGTTTCATTTTGAGACTACTATACACATGATTTCCTCCGAGCCGTACCACAGCAGTCTTGTTCACCGTGAGTGAGACTTTTCAATAGCATCTCTCTACACTCTCTCTAACTGCCAACATGCCCACCTGGGTGTGCAAATAAATTTGAATAAATCCGCACATCCGGGAGGGCATGATTTTTGGTGGATTCAACACTCCATTAGGCTTTTTGCTGGCAATTTAAGCAAAGGCTGCATTTGCACGCAATATTTGTTCATGTACTTAAAATGGACTCCATGAGCAGCAAGAGATGACAACAGAGGATGTAAACTGTTGGTCTGGATCATCACACAGGGGATTAATCTTAATCTGTGTCTCATAGGCATGGAATATAACATCATGGGGTATTGAACAAAAACAAATCAAGGTCTCCTGGATGTCTTTGCTGAATTATGTATATACAGAGGTGCTCGGATTAACTGGGCGCTCGAGAATTTTCTTGCTCCTTCTATTCCCCACATCCCTTCGCTGCTTGACCTTCTTCTCGATTACTTGTGGTGTCGAGCATTTTCCACGTCAACACAATCAATTTTTGTTTGCACTGATCCTATCTCCCGTGCGTTGTAGTGCAGAGCACCTGGAAGAAGTGCAGAGGTCCCCAAGCAGCTGTGGAATTCTAACACGTATGTATTGATTAAATAAGATTTCGTCAGGCACATACCAGAAGATGCCTTCACTGACTGGTCATTCTCTGCAGATTCAGTTTTAGATATGAGACAAGTCTACACGGATGGAATATCACTCTGGCAGCAGACAGGCATGTCGCTAGAGTGTCAGTGTCTGTCAGGATCAAACATACCAGTCCAGACTTACAAAACTACAGAATACATGAAACACAGATTAAGCTCCACGGGGAAATGAATGTTTTGCTTGCTAGTACTGTGTCACATATGACAAGATCTGAGAATAAGTCTCAATTCTTTCACAGACACAAACATATCCACATGAAAGATGAAAGAATGCACAAAGAACTGTCTCTCTTAGCCTATTCCTTTTTGTAAATAAATATATTTCAGGACAACTACGTCCTGTGTGGACTACAACCAGGAGTTTCACAGGCTATAATTAAAAACACTACACAACTCAACATGAAATAACGCCTGGAAATGCTTACCAAAGTCCCCAGGGACGAAGATGTCATAGACACAGCTCTGGCCCCTGGTGTAATTGTGTGGGTAGTTTGGGGACAGCACAGTTCCCTCTGAACCTGTGAAGTGACCTCCACATGGAGCTGTAGGGACAGACATGCAACAAGAAGCACAGTTACCAAATGTCAAACAACCTGCTTTTGATACGTGGGTGAAATGGGACAATAAAATACAATCAGCAAATTTATTTAACTTGCAGAAACGCAAGGTAAGGAGTCATCTTTGACTCCTTACCTGAGTCAGGACAAAAGCCTGAGGCGTGTTCACAGGATTAAACCCCCACAGGGAACACCAGTGACAACTTTTCGCCTTTAATAGCATCATCCATCAACAAAATAATCATGTCACTGATTTCAGCTCATATCTCTTTAGCTGACCTCTGTCACCCGTTAAGTTGCTGGATAATATTATATCGCAAACATTTAGATGACACTTTCCCTAACCTTTAAATACAATGTGCATGTATTTTAATATGCAGTAATGCAGTTTGTGGCGCTGAAGCAACAGTAAGGTATGAAGATCCCATCCGCAAGGGAGGAACCACCATCTGATGCTTGCATCTCTTAAACTTACTCACTACTACTGTCGGCAAGTTGGAAACTGGGTTCATTAGAATAAGCTATGGTCTGTCCTGCACCTGCGTCACATCTCAGAGTCCTAACTTAAGCTGTTAATGATGTACCTAATTTGCCAAGAGGCCCTCTAACACAGTTGCTTCAGACCTCATGGACCAAGACATCAGGCGGGGGAGCCTCGGCTGTAAACAAACGCGCACTCATTTTGTCGTAGGGAAGCTGTCACCACCTGCTCTGAACCCCCTGTGGCCCACACAATGCTTTTGTTACTGCTGTTTCACCGTGCAGCACGTGAGGCGTGAGCAGAGGTGTTAATGTAAAAAGATGGTTCAGCAGCTTACCCGCATTTGGCTGTTGGGACAGCAGCTAGACGCATGTAATCAAACAAGCAATGACAGCAAGTGGGACTCTAATTCAAGCTGATTTGCTGGACAGAATGGGAAACATAGGATTGTGGTGGGGGAGGAATTTAAGAATGCTGCTACTGGGAAGGAGAGCACACAGTACTGTCAATCTACAGCAGGTGAGAGCAGAACCAAGAAAAGGAAGGGATTCTCAAGATATGCTTTAATGGTTTCGTCCTGACAGGAGAGGGGAATGCTGTGGAGAAGTGGGCCCAGTGCAAAATCAATGTGTGTTCTGGAAAGAATTACCATAATACTTGCATTAATACTTAAATCTACAAATAGTGATAGAAATGTAACATATTAGTGGATAAGATTTCAGTATCTTCTCAGTCCATAGAATTACATTTTTATGGGAGTTACTATTATACGAGGGTTTTAATAACATCTGAATACTGACCATTATATCGTAACCATGAATAAAGGGGTTCAACTGCTTTTATATATATATATATATATATATATATATATATATATATATATATATATATATATATATATATATATATATATATATATACACACACACATACACACACACACACACAGTATCAACTGATCGAGCTCCTCAATCCTCTTATCCCTGTTCTTAATTCGATAGTCTAATGGAAGCTAATGGAAACATTACAGCACAACAAGACAAATGTAATGCACTGGGTGAAATGCTTGACTAGATGGACAGAGGCAGGGACAAAACATAGTGAAGCCTTTATCGATATCAATATTCAAGAGAAAAACAAGATGCTAGTTATATGCAAACTCGTATTTTTCACCTTTGTGTACATACGTCAACAAAAAAAAAAACATTCTGGCAATTGTGGAGGAGGAGGAGGATCCAAATGTCAGTGAATGAATGAAAATATTGCTCTATAGAGGTCCACAAAGTATCTTAAGTGTTTGAAGCAGGTAAGTCAAATGCTGGGTTCCTGCATGTTGCTTCCAGCTTTTTAAAAGTGGAAATTTGATGCTTTGTTACTTTTTTCCAATACACATAGAAATTATTCATTTTCTGTACCAAAAAAAAGCACAAATATGTGTTTCATTTGTTACGTTGTTCACTTCTTGGTACCCATTTGGACAAGCAAACAAGTAATCTTCTTTGAAACAGTGTCTACAGATAAATGTAGTACATTTGAAAGCCTGCACAAGGAAAATTTGATTATTCAATCATTTATTTAACAGGAATATCAGTCGATTGAATATTCTTCTGTAGAAAAAGAAAGATGGGCTCAAAAGTTAATATTGCCCTGTTCAGGCATTTCTTCACTTTGAGCCATTCCTTTGTGGATTTGCTTGTCCGCTCGGGATTATAAACCAGTTCTAAGGTTTACTTTGATATGTTGCAGAATATTGTTGAAACAGTGACTACTAGCTGCTGAGTTCCTGAAGCAGTGAAGCAACCGCAAGTCATAATATATCCACCAACACTGCTTCACATTGGTTTAAGGTTCTTCTCCTGAAATGTTATCATTGATCTGGTTCAAATATGTATCCTGATACAGTGAGCTAACAACTATCTTCAATTCCTCTCTCCAGAGCACATTATTGCAGTATAGTCTTTGTAGCTATACTCTTTTTTTTTTGCCTCCTGTACTGGTCAAACGTGTGCACTCTTTTCTCAAATATATTTTGAGAACAGTTGCAAGAGTTATCTGAAAATCCTAGGGGGATAGTTTAGGTTCGTAGAGACTTCCTTTTGCATCAAATGTTCAGCTCTTGGGTTGTATTTTCTGGGACAACCAGTCCCGGACAAGCTGCCAGTTATTTGAAAGCCGCACCAGTCGTAGATGATTTTCCTCAGAGCGGTTCAAATAATTTGGAGATCTTTTTAAATCACATGCCAGACCTATAGGCATCCACAGCGTCCTTCCTGTAGCCTTTGGAGAGCTCTTTAGATCTTGGCGTGATCACACCATGTACTTCAATCAAAGAGTGAATAGCAGACCCTTGCTGTGCAAAGGTTTGAATAAGGTTCTAACTGTCACTCTCAGAGGACTTCGTGAATTCATCTGCACCTACACCGGAGCACTTGATTCAAATTTTAATGGACTTTACGTGGTGATAAATTTAGAGGGTGTTCTCTTTATTGTTACTGGATTCATAAAAATGTGATTATATATGTAATTTCTCTCAGTATGTCACACTTAACTGTAGACACTGGTTAAAAGAGGATCAAACGCTTGACTGTTTAAAAATGTGGATAATTTTTATTTTTTTGGGATGTACTTTTTTTTTTTTTACTTGACTATAAACTGGATTTAAGTGATCCAGGTGAAACATATGATTTCAGTGAAAATTGCTGTCGTCCATGATAAAGTAAATTGTGTCTACCGTGTGTCTGCACAGAGAAACTACCAACCTCAAGTAACGTCTAACTAATGTAAAGAAGCTTGTCATTTGTTGGGGAAGCTGATTTCATTGCATTTAGCATTTAGATTTGGTCTCAGAGTAAAAATGCTTAACAGAGAGATGCTGATAGACCCTTCTAGTAAAGCACATAATCCCAGAGCGTTTGAGTGAAGTTACACAGGTGCCAAGGGTAAAAATAATGAATAGCTCCCTGGTGTAAGAGTAGAGGCTCCTGTTCTCCACTGCTGAACGTGGGATTTAAGGTTTAATTTAACCTCAACATTAAATAGTTGAATAGTACATTTTTTAAATGGTGGTAAGCTACTGGAGGAAGGAGCGCTTGATAGTTTTCTTTTCGACTCGCACCGTTCCTTGCCTATCTCGTCCTGTAACACTGTGATACTGCAATGGTCTGTGCAATGCCTACATTTGGCCTCAAATAATAACAATAATAAATGCTCTTTGCAATACACCCTTATGCCAAGATTTAATGAGGTAGCTTCAGCCACTGTTCAGACATAAGCTACTTGTACAGACCTTTTATACAGCAGACAAATATGTGGGCTTTTATACTTTCAGTAATTAGTCCTGTCTATTCTTCTTCAACACAAAGGTTGCTTTACTTAGTATGAAGTCAGGGCCATACATTATTATGAATGTATTAGCGCTGTGCTTGTTCTCACTGAGCATTTATTTTATTCTGTTCAGAATAATTGGAACTGCAGTATTTATGGTGGAAGTGTAGTTTTGCTTTAATGGGATGATCAATTGTTTACCCCAAAAAACAAAAAAAAAACTAAAACATTTGCATAGGTAGTTAATGTTGGTGTTAAGTCACGACCTCCACTGAAAAATAAAGGCAACAAGAAAGCGCAGACAGCTGCAGTTCCTTGGAAGGCCAGTTGGGAAGCTAATCCCTCCATAAAGTGACCTGTTCATTTTTGTATTAAGTACTTAGTATTTAAGCATATTTTAGTTAAGTGTATTTAAGCATATTTTAGTTAAGTGTATTTAAGCATATTTTAGTTAAGTGTATTTAAGCATATTTTTGTTAAGTGTATTTAAGCATATTTTAGTTAAGTGCAATGTCCTGTTTGTGTTTTAGTACGTATAATGTATGTACAGAGATTTGTGGTGTAGTATGTAACCTTTGTCCTGTCTATATATATATATATATATTCTTCTTTGTAACTTTTTGCCGCCAGTCTTGGCCAGGACTCCCTGGAAGAAGAGTTACTATGACTCAATGGGACTTTTCCTGGTTAAATAATAATTTAAAAAAAACTTAGGCATGGCCACTTTAAGTGACAGGTACTGCACTCAGCTGTGCTGTCAGTAATTACCGTCTTAGCCGGAGTGCAGTGGTGACAAAGGCTGGAGGCACCACACAGTGGTTCAAAACCTTTTCAGGAATCTTGTACATCTTAATACAGTCAAGGGTAATGATCTGTATTTATTGCATTTACATGACAGTCATCTAACCTATATTGACTGATGAGCTTCAGAATAATTCAGAATAATAAGACCTAAGTAAGCAATTTGAAGTACTTATTATTTTTCTTTTTTATTTCATTACCTGTTTTGCATGTATCTAGAAATGGCTTTGGTACACTAAAGAATATGACATAACACAGTATAATGTACAAGACAGTGATTCTTCTATAACTACCTTACAAGCTACTGCCCTGTGTTATTTTGTTTATGCTTATAAAAATTACGATAAAAGTTGTGTAGTGATTCAAGTCTTAGAGATTTAATTTCATTCATTCATTCTTTTTCCACTTGTCCTTTGGTATCAGAGGGTGCCGGACCTATCCCACTGGGCAAGAGGCATAGAGTGACACAGACAAGCATTCACACTCACACCCGAGGCCAATTTACAATCCCCAATTAACCCAACAACATGTCTTTGGACTGTGGGAGGAAACCACACAGGTACAGGGAGAACATGCAAACTCCCCAGCTGACCCATGGGTTTCAGCCTAGAAACTTCTTGCTTGGAGGCATCAGTGCTAACCACTACACATCTGTGCCGCCACACAGAATTCAGTCCTCTGATTTCTGCTTTAGTTGCATTCCGCCAGAGTAATGTGAACAATGTTCCAGCTCCTTTAAGCTCTGGTATCACACAGCATCAAATACTCAGTAAACGGCAGCACACTGTTACTCAGACCTTGCTGAAATGTAGAAACTCACCTTGACAGTTTGGTTTAGCTCTGTCCCACTCTGGTCTCTTGCTGTTGCCCATGACACATGTCAGAGTAGAGTAGCCTTGCAGCAGGTAGCCAGCCTCGCAATGAAATGTCACCATAGATCCCAGCTTGTAGTCAATACCCATTCTTGTGCCATTCATCACATTCCCCGGATCAAAACACGCCTCCCGTAGTTTTGCTGCCAATCAAACAAAAACAAAAGCTTTTACAGCACTGGTAAGAGTCTAAAATGAGAGGACTTTGTAATTGGACAGATAGGTATAAACTGTTATACAGACTCCAAGGGTATGTTTGAGTTAACAAAGCCGATTATAAAAAGATAAATGAATTACTATGGTAACCATGTGTTAAGAGATGAGGGTGAACGGTAGGCTACTTTCACAGCTAGGATCAAGATTAGAAAACGTAGCTGCATGCAGTAACATACTTCAAAGACATGATTTCTAATTCATATGTATCAGAACTAAATCCCCCGCTGTAATACACATGTTCAGTGAAAATACATACAGAATCCCACTTGCACAGGCCTTCAGAGTACCTTTGTATTCCAAATGAAAGCCGGTGTAGCTCACAGAGCCGTCGCTACGAAATGCCAAGTACATGAAGTTGGAAGTGCTCTCAATCTTCTCTGGAAGTTTGCTGTCTTGGAAACTGCCAATCAGATGAGCGCTGCTGTCTGGCCCATCGTAGATGTACAAGAAATCATAGTTGGGCTCGATACTGAAGCTGTGACATGTGAAAGCGACAGACAAAAGACGATGAAACAGCTATTATTTTAAGTCTTAACCACTACATTGTACAGATTGTAGGAGAGATTTAAAATGTATTAGGGTCTCAAAATGAAAGCGTGTGCTACGGTGTTAGTGAGTCACGCCAAGCGATTTGTTTTGTATCTCCAGACAAAGACATAAAAAAAGATATCTCCCCCAAGAGGTGAGAAGAGATTAAATTGTTGTGACACTGCGGTGGCACAAAATCTTCCCAGACGGCAACACGGCAATGCAGTGTGAAAAGATCGTTTCATATCGTAGCTCGGTATATCAAATCACACGCTGCGGCGAGAGAGAGAGAGAGGGGGGCGTTTGTTTTCAAAATAATGAGCGCGGTTTATGACGAAAATGTAAATAGCTCAGAGATAATTGCATTTGAGTTGGATCAAGGCAATTCCAATTTAAAATCATAACTCCATCCTTTCATTTGATATTCCCAAGAGAGAAAGCAGCATTGTGCTAACTCTATTAGATGTTTGTTTTGAAGGACAAAGTTGAGAAATAAACATGGCAACGACTTCTCCTTCACCTCCAGAACAGGGAGTGTGGGTGTACAGAAAGAACAAATGTACCTGTGCTCCTTCTCTAGCCCGCCATGAAATGTCTATAAAAATAACACTCAACAGTCAAAAGACGGCTCCCCATGAAAACCGCCCTCAGGCACATCCTTTAGTTTGCCCTGCTGGCATTTCTGCTACCTGCTTGGATTGCAATTAATAATATAAAGCATAAGGTCTGGGTATCATTCGGGATTGCAAGCGAGATGCACTCATATCGCAATTCTGACATACAGTATTAATCCAGAAATCTTGTTTCACCACATTTCTGCAAAGTGGCTGAAATACCTGCCTTCACGCTGTCTGTAGAGGCAAGACTGCATTCGCCCTATCTCTCAACACACCTGGACTCTAACTCAGGTATTCTGCTTAACACACATGGCCAACTTTGCTCAATACTGTGATGTTATAGCCGGTTCCACAGCAGAAAACAAGCAATTCCACGGCACATACTGAGCAACTGAGCATCTGCTGAGAACCCAGTCCATTCTGTTTCAGGCAAGTTACAAACATACCACAGGTTTATGGAAAGCCTTATCCTGTAAGCTGCTGGACCATGTGGTTAACGGACAAAACTATGTTTGCCCAACAACCCCGATCTTCTTCTTCTTCTTTTTTAAAATATAAAATCAGTCTAGATGTTCCTATCATGCAAAATCTCCAGGTAATAACTTAAACTTTAAATAACTGAAGGCCGTGTAGGATGTTGTGATATTACCTGATGAAAGCCAGCGAAATAACATAGTCGGAGTGAACTGCAATGAGCCAGTCACAGTCTTTGCTGTGTGGGTAAGGGTGTGGGTAGTTGGGAGAGAGGATGAATCCAGAAGACCCCGTCACATTCCCGCCACAAGGAGCTTGAAAGATTAAGAAAAGAAAGGGAAAAAGAAAAAAAGAAGAAAGCAGCAATCAGAGGCAAGTCTTTGTACTTGTCCTGTTACCTTCTAAATTCATCAATAGCACAGATAAGGAATGAGCATGAATAGGTTATTATATATGATGGACTTTTGTTAAGCTCAAGTACGGCTGATCAAAAATACGATCATTCACAGTTCATCTCTGCCCTACACATAAGTGTTTTAGCCAGTTCAACAAACAGCAATGACAGACATACACAGAAAATCGTTCTTTGTGTAACCGTACATTACTATAATTTAACACAACGGTAGTGTATGTATTTTCTTCTGGCAACAACATGGATTGCTCCTTCTCAAAACTGACAGACAATCTTCCATTTATTTTTGAGAGAGTAATTTTTGTGTGGGGGGGCCTTAATTACTATAGTACATGACAGTTCATGGATCTCGCTGGGACTACAAGGAAGCAGCAGACGTCAAACCACTGAGTCAATTTAATAATCAGTTAATAAATGTGGAAAAGTCTGTTCTGGGATTTAACTGGATGGATTATGTTTATGTGTTTTTTTTAATGACATTCTTTTATTGCTTCAGAACATTAAAAACCTAAAGCTTCACAAATGGCTTCACTTGTTATTTGATGATTTGGTTTAACACACAAAAATGCTATGAAATCCGCTGATGACGGTGACACTTTTATTTAATGTGCTTACAGAGCAGCCGACATTTTACACCAAGCTGCAAATGCATTGGGGTTGCTTTTGGTGCCCTTGTATTACGAAGAGTTGTGTTATCTTGTAATTGCACTGCAAGACCTGCGCATGACAAGGTCTTTCCAAGCCAGAGGAAAAACTCTGTTAGACTAGTTGGCAGCAGCTCAAGAACATCTAGGTTTCTTTGGTTCTACTTAGTGTAATTATTTCTAATTGCATTGTTAAGTAATTAGCTGTTAAGCTCTATTAAGACAATGTGTTGGGAGACTGTAGAGAACTCATTCTTTAACCACCAGCAGAAGTGGATTTGTCCACATAAGAGCTGGCAACAGCTCAAACATATCTGAAGAGTCTGTTTATCCTACACACAATTTGAGACATCAGTGACAAAGAATTATATTCTCTGGTACAGCTGGTTAATAGACAAACTCCCTCTCCTCCTCTTCATCTCTTTTTCACTCTGATCCCCTACACTTCCCTCTCTCTCTCTCCTTCAATCTATATGTTCCTATCTATCTCCTTCACACAGTCCCCCTTTTTTTCTAGCTCACACTATCACCCGCTCTTGCTCTCTCTTACCAATGCAGCTTGGAGGGCTGGGCTGCCAGTAGAATCTATTTTCCACTTGGATGCAGGTGATTCTGCTCTCTCCCTGCAATTCATATCCCGGATCACAAGAGAAGGTCACAGAGTCACCGGGCTCCCGCCCTTCACCGTTACGACTGCCATTCATGGGAATACCTGGATCTCTGCAGGCTGTTGCAAGTGAACCTGAAGAGCAACACACACGCACGTGACTCACACATAGCGGACACACATGTAGATCCAATTTACAAGGGATCAATAAGTGCAAGAAAGACCACTTATTGTACACGGACAGGGTTTCATAGTATATGGTTGACAGCTGTTAAGTTGAAACTGTAGCTCAAACAGAGTTACAACACAGCAGATTACTATCAGTCAAAATCCTGCCATGTTTTCGTAATAGGTTTCTGTAAATCGCAGCTGTGCAGCAGCCCAGAGCTTCCAAAATGATCTGGTAAAATCTGATGGATTCTTAAAATACTCCATCTCGACAGACTTTATTGAGAGACTTAACACTGTTAAGTTTATTGCAGTTTGCTGCTCAGTGCTGAGCCCCCGCCCCCCATCAAAATATAAATAGATCTAACAAAAGTATAAAATGTTGAAGGAAAGAAAAAGGAAATTAAAGGCAATGGTTATTCTGATGTTTGTGATCTGATTAACAAAAGGCAACGGTTATTCTGATGTCTGTGATCTGATTAACAGATGACGCTATTACAGACACGGCACAATGGATTTGATTATGTAATTCCAGATTCTAGCAGGATAGGCTCAATGAACATTATTTATCCCTGTGAAACAAGGGGCCATAATGCACCCTGTAATAAAGACACTCTTAACCTCAATTCTACATAGAGGATTATGTAAATGTTACTTTTTGACAGAATTATGGTTAACATCTACAAGACGCTGTCAATCAGTGAATAAGGGATGTAAAAGTTTCAGCTAGCACAATAATTTCAAGCTACAGTGCAGAGGTTTTGTCTTCCATTTCTGGCAATCCCAGTATTTACACAAACACTGTTGACACATGCATATGATGTATGCCTACATTTTCAGAGCTCCTCAAACAAGGAAAAGCTACACTAGTGTATTTGCTGTTGCTTTATTTATTTAGACTACACTATGTGAAGAATCAGAAACATTTCTCAGATGCTTCAAAAGTTCCATTTAATTTTTTTCAGCAGCGGAGACGATGAATTCATAGAGTCCTAGTTACATTCGTTATACTAGCTTCTCTGCCATGAGCTCTGTCAGTTGCTGTGGGTTACTCCATCGATAGAGCACCTCCCGTCTTCTGCTCTGGCAAACCATGATTGCTGATTGACGTAAAACGAGTCAATACCAGTGCACCAACAGCGAAACGTCACCAGAGTCAACAGCTTTTGAACTCTGGTATACTATGAAATACAAGAACACTTATCTGGTACCGATTGGCTTAAAGAGCATTGGGTTTGAATGCGACAGATGTTCAGTTAAGTGTAAAGAGCAATAGATTAAATTCTACTCGAACAAGACACATGTTCAAAATGAAATAATTGGGGGCAACCCTGAGAGACTATTGGTACCATGATAGTTTCCCTATTATTCTTTTCTTTATTTTGTTCTGAAAAACAGCAGTCTTGGGCAAACAGAGTAGTTAAGTACAGTATGTCTCTTCAGAATCAATTCCAATTTTGCCACGCAGTGCATTAAATCTCATATAATTGATTTTTTAATTAGGCTGCCATACCGGTATGCTAACGAAAACATTTACAAACCCATCATACATGGCACACATTAGGTTTTAGTAGCTTCCAGGTGCTTGATTTTGACAGCAGAACACATAGCCTCCATTAATATCACAGCAGCTATGATCTGTAAAATAGCTGCGACTTTCACTGCTCATCAAGGCATGGATAAAGATTATACAAAATACTGAAGGCTCCACACGACATGGAACTAAAAAGCACATTTGGGCACATATTAGGAATCAGCATGCTACAGTATAAGTCTTAAGAATAATCTGTACTTGCAGTGTACTTATGACACACTTTTACATTTATGTATAAGCTGGGTAATAAATCTGATCATTTTCAACACTTCAGAGCAACTCTCACTATGAGCAAAAAAATATATAAAGTACTAAAATATACTCACTTGAGAAGTCAATGGCAAAGCCAGATTTGGTGATGTAAAAGTCGGTCTCGAACTGAATGGTGACGATGTTGAGAGTGGAGTGAATTCCCTCAGGCAGCAGTGAACCACTAACCTCCTTCAGAGACATCTCATTCTCAGGAGGCCCGTCCCATACCTTCAGTATGTCATGGGATGCCTCTGTGTCGAATGCAAGAAACTGGAGACTGAAAGGTGAACACAAGAGATTGTTGGCTCAGTTTGACTTTAGTTCAGTTTGAATCAAATCACTGTATTACTTTGCATACGGTCTGCAGGACTGAATGAAAATCAAACAAATTATTGCTGTGTTGAATTAATAATGTGCACTTGCACAATTCTGCATCCCAAAACTAATTTTCACAAGAAGGAAAGTCAAATGGGTGTAGACTTGGCAAGATTGCATTGAGCTCAAAAGAGAATTCTAACTAAAAACATTGCCCCTATGCTTTTGGGCATTTCAGATGAGATTTGGTATCATCAGTCAATTTCTGTCTAAGTTAGAAATACAGTACAAGACCACAGACTTATCTGCAATCTCATCAAGAGATGGCCTGAAGCATTTTTCTGACAAAGACTGTGTGGCAGACTTTATGAAATCATACCATGTTTACTTCGACCTCTAAGCCCAAATGGGTTTTATTTCACAGTAATACTAGGAACTCGAAACAAAAAAAAAAAGTGTTTCCATGTCACAAGAAGATTCCCGTGGGTGCTGTCACTGTGTCTACAAAGTCCCTATCCCATTCTCTGTTAATGGAGCTGCTGCAGGCTGTTTCTCTTGATGACATCTTACTTTAGAGGAGAATTTTTCATGTTTTAAACGAACTTTACGACATCTCGTGAAAACACTTTTAGGATGTTTCATTTTTTTAAGACTTTCTCAAGTCAGGCCAAGTTAGATGCCCCGTTAACGGCAGCTTCTTGTTAGACAATGTCCCTCTAGTGTTGTTGCATAAATCATTCGAGTGTAATGTTTGGCCTTTATTGACTGAAACTTATTTCTAATATATTAATTTCTTGATAGGAGTAATTATTTAAAGTCCCAAACACTGGCCACCACCTTTAATGGGTTATGATGTTCAATGCAATTTGCATGTGTTGATAAATTATCCCACATCATAATTTGAAAATTCAAAATTTTTCTAAAAAGTATTAAATGAAGCAGCAATACAAAATATGTTGCATTTTCAGCTACTGGAATTACCTCACAATGTTGCCAGGGTTGACCTCAAGTGTCCACGTGCATCTCAGGTTATTGTCGTAGGGGAAGGGATACCCAGGAGAAAGGATACGCCCAGTAGACTCGCCCTTAAAACTGCCACCACACTCCGCTGCATGTACAAAAGTGAACACAAAATACACAGTCACCTCCAAAAGTGCCCACACTGAGACTGCAAAAAGGATTTCGTGTCTGAGCAGAGATACTCATGGATGAAAAAAAAAAGACTTTTGTATGCTCCCTAATGATGCTATTAATTGACACTGAAAAGACTATGGTCATATAGGACGGAGCATGAACAGCAGGGAGGACACTGCTACAAATGTTAATGACAAAAGGAATATCTTATCATTCAGTATATGTGGTCTCTTCCCTCGTCCTGCGGTATATATTACAGAGTAAATGGTGCTTAATTAATAGGAAAATTGCATTAGCTTGCTACAGCGGTGGGTTATCATCTGTATCGTTACACTGGGCAAATGTAAAAGTCCTTGAAGGGAGCCAGCATGTGGCCCTGGAGGCATGACTGCAGAATCCATTTTGCTTTCAGCTCACTGAAACAAAGCTCACTTACAATACTGACCATTCAGTGATACATACGTGTTAATCAATTGACTGATTTAGTCGTTTTGTCTTTGTGTTGAATATGCCTTGATGCTGAGCCAAAGACATGTTTCATTGGAAAAGGCAAAAGGAACACAGGCATTTAAAGAGCAATTCTGCACACGTCCAGAATTTGTAAATCATCTTTTGCCCTAATCCATCACTGCTAGACATCAGGAAACAGACACGGCTTCACAACACCTTCCAGACTCGAGCAGCGTGCAGGTAATAGCTTCGCCTTTCTGTCTCAGCATGTTTGAAACTCTGAAAATACGGCCAAGGCTGTGTTTCGCGACCATTACTCAGAATAAAATGAATACGCTGATTATTGTGCTTTTACCTCGAGAAAAATGCAGATTGATTGTGGATTCAGACATTTAAATTACACAGGCAACGAGAGTCAGAGCGACACAGTGGAAGCTCAATAGCAATTCTAAGTTTTTCACTATAGAGAGCAGCCACTTCTGAATCAAGGACACAAAGAAAGATCAATGTTTCACAATAAAACATCAGAGCTGTTTATATTCCTTTACAAAATGACACACAGTGTATTTTCTTTCAACAAAGTTCAATTAAGTAGAAATCATGTTGGGATAAATCCTTAGGATTAACACCTAGCTGAACAATGTTGACAGCGTGCCTGTTCAGAATGATAAAATAAGCCACAAACAGTGGGGGTGAGAAAGAGAGGTGGGCCAGGAGACAGACAGAGACCAAAGGATTACCTATACAAGATGGGAGGTGATTGTCCCATGCTCTTCTCTCGCCAGTCATGCATTTGAGGACACTGCTTCCGTGCAAAGTGTATCCTTGGTCGCAGCCGAACGTGACGGCACTTCCAGAAAAGTGACCCTGGTCACTGATTTTGAAGCCGAACTGAGGCACACCTGGATCATCGCAGTGGGATAGCTCAAAACCTGGACAGATAGGAGAAAGACAGAAAGAAGGGCGGAGAAGAATGAGTTGAAAAATGACATACTGACTGTCCAAACTATATATCAGGGTTTAACCAAGCCCACTGGAGAACAGCCTTTCCTTAACCCAGTACCATATCATCATTTATCTGCATTGTAAAAAGTTATTGATTGAGCTTTGAGAATTAATTTCCGGTTGAGCACAGATGAGGGCTTACAGTCCTATTATACTACTTGGCAGGAGAAGATCCATTCTGGACAAAGGCCACAACTAGACATTCACAATTAAATGTTCAATTGAGTGTGGAAATAACTGACAAACAGCCCGTCCACTTGGAAACCTTTTGCTTATTATGAAAGATGTTCAAAAAAACAAGCCACAAACAAGAAAATGCTGCAATAACTCACCAAGTCTGAACTTGGCCATGGCCTTTATATGTGTCCCTCTCTTCCAGGTACTAAACATAAGTGTTCTGCTATGCAGCAACAGTGGCCGCACATAAACCTAACAGCTCTGATTTATCCTCTCTGCTCACAGCGAGGTCCATGCCCATGCCAGATGTTATGGCAGTATTACAAGTGTCATGCCCAGTATAAATCTCCTGCAGTTACTGCTCACATTTAGAAAATTACCTCTGCACTTTTGGTGGAAGAGTCATGAAAACATGATCGGGTTTCATGTTCAGAGAAGATTTAAACTGACCATATCCCAACACCTTCTCCTCACCCTCTCGCTGTACATCACTCAATCCTCTCCACGCTGAAAGGGGCTATTCATTCTGGTTGAAAAGACTGCACTTTAAGATGGGTAAAGTGTGCTAGCTAACAATATGCCTTTTACCTTGTGCACATCCCTGAAACAAAAGCACAAATGAAATCCAATTATGCAATAATTAATTATGGGTTATTCTGTAACTTAAATGGCAGCTTGTAATTAAGCCATTTCTTCCAGACTAATTGCACTTGCATTTAGATACAGATGGCAATTTGTTTTGCTGTTACAAATGAGTGCACATCCGTGATTAATGCACATTTTCTTATTATTTTTGAAGGTCTGTCAGGATCTAAACTCTCAAATGTTTCATGAGTAAAACCAAACCGCACTGAATTGTAAAACCGTTACTGCTTGTACCTGGCACACTGGGTGTAATTATCATAGACTGAAAATTGTAGGCCTAGTAACTGTGGGTTGGCCAGAATCTTTCTTTGCTTTCACACAGTTCTAAAGTTCAAAACTGTCCAAAAGTTAAAACACAACTTCTCACTAACTGAGAAAACCCACTGACATACACAAAAAAAAATTCAAAGAGCGCAATTGCAGGTGAAACACAAAAACACTTTAAATTGGATGGCAAAATGCACCGTCACCAAAACATTCCCTCGTCACAGTAATAAATTAGAAATGGTTAGCAACAACACACAGTCAGCAAGCCAATTAGGGAGAGAAACAAAACCCATCTATTACCGGCCCACTAACAGCGATGACCAAAACTTTCAGTACATACATGCACTCTTGTATATGCATGAGGCACGCGCTGTATGCAGTGCACACAACGTAGGCACAGTGATTTCAAACGGTCCCAACAATAATTCACCTGTTTTAACAAGGTACAGTTAGGCAGGCATGGACGCTAATTGCAGGAGTGGAGGCCAAAAGAAAAGAGAGGGAAAAAAAGATCTGCATAGAGAGACAGAGAGAGGGAAAGGAGGGAAAGAAGAAAGCTAATTTTCCAGCAGGCATGGAGCAGAAACGCCACGCTGTGTTTAATGGATACCCTGACAGTGAGAGACACAGTGAAGCAGGGTGAGGGTCAATTAAAAAATTCTTTTAAATTCTGCTACTTGAAATGCCTGGCTCCTGAAGGGAGGCTAAAGTCACTCATTTGGAAAAGCTTTAGGGTCCTCCTCCCCCATGGGAAATGAAATGTGACTTACTGTGGTATATGAGCTGGAACCCCGCTGCTGTCATCTCATGGTCAGAGTAGAATTCAAGCCACAGATAGTTGGAAGTGCTGGTGAGGGACAGACCCTGCATCAAAGTGCCTGTGTAGGTGCCAAGGAGTGGAGCTGCACCATCCTTTCCATCATACAGCTATATTCAGAAACAGACAGAAAAATAAACATGATGGAAGGCTCTGCTGCAACAATTAAATATTAATGCTGAGGAAAGAGAACAACAATTAAATAGGAGATATTAGCACAGTATATCCTGTTCTTTATGGTATCTTTATGGCAAAACCAATGTCCTAAATGTGAAAATTTGATTGGACCATAATTCTTCTCATTGATCTGACACGGCAGAGCTAAACGAAAGTGGATGATGGACTCATGATGTGGAAGAATAACTATTAAATGTTCTTCAATAATTAAGCACTAAAATTCCCCAAGCCCAGAGTAAGGGATGGTTTGTAGAAGTGCTGTGGATTTGTGCAGAATTTTAACCCACCCGTAAAGTTTTCTGTGAGGGACAGTTGGTCTGCAATCACTCTGTTGTGAACTAGTTACGACCTAGTGAAGATCTGCCAGGCCAGTCTAGTCATTTGAACAGGCTTTATGCAGTGATGCACATAAGAGTAACACTCTAGACACAACTGAACAATCCTACAACCAATCTGAGCCAGTATTTCTTTCTCTGTACTGACTGAAACAGGCTCCATAATGAAATCTCAGTTGTTACCTTCTAATAGGAATTGAGTATGACCGTGTCAGTATTTGCTTTTTGTTTTGTTCTCTATTTTTGATTCACAGACCCACTGGGAATGCAGGTGCACGTTTTTACCTGCAAACCGAATCTTTCATGACAGATATCAGTGAAATAACAACAAATTAGATGAAAGGATGTAAGTTCTTGCTTTGAAATCATACCGAGGCACTTCATTTTGTTTTTTCGTTTTCTTCAAGGCAATTTAGCATTCTACGTGTCTTTCCACATTTCAGATGTTCACAAAAAGGAAGTACAAGAGATTACAGTCTACACAGCTCCATTACTGGAAACACAGATAGTAGGCTACAGTGCTGTTAATTGCAGCATCAGATAAGACATCTGCATCCTAAAAAGAGTGCAATCCAGCTGTGAAGTGGGGCTACATAGTCATTTGCATCACATCTGTGGTGCTTACCAAGACTATTAAAATACCCTTGTGCAAAGAGAAGAATCCTCTGCTTCCTAGGGGGGTGCTGCTGCTACAGTTTGACCTTTGCTCTAACTTCTAAGGCATAAAACAAGTCGGTATTCTGGTGCTTTTCCACAAAATCCCTTTTCTTAGTTTCCCACGTTGCACATAGCAAAAAGCACCCAGATCTTGCTAATATAGAACACTAATTCAAACCTGACACGAATTGAACTGACTAACACAAGCTCTTTGTTCATTTGTTGGTTTATCTATTTTCTGTCAACAAAGAAGAATGTGTGCATTGTGCCTTTACCTTGAGAATGTCACCTTGTGCAAGTTGAAAGGTGCTGGCAGTGATGTTAATGCCTTTGCCTGTTTGGACCTGAATGCTGTACACACATTCATGGCTGTTGTCATAGTTCATTGGATAGTTCGGTGACAAAAGAACTCCCTCATTGTTGGCGACTGTCGATCCGCACTCCGCTGCAAGGAAACAAACACGCAGACAATAGACATAATCAGCTGCCTTGTGTTGGATACTCACGGAAGACACTGCATGACTAGTCCATTGGCATGTTACTAAAGAGATAACTGTACAATTATAAGTGTCTTACTTGGATGACCATAACTATCCAAGTGTCCATCCATTTTTATTCCTTTATTATCATCATTCTCAAGTGGAACTGACGCATTATGAAGCAGTGAGTAGACTATTAAATGCTCAGTGAAAAACATCTACTAGCTTTCTTGAAAAGACAAAAAGTATAGGGGATTACTTTCCAGAATTAACTGCTCTGCATCAGTGCACAGGAGAAACATTACATGCATTCTCTGCTCCTTTACGTTTACTTGTTTGAAATAAGAACAGTCCCACTTCTAAAACACGCCAGGCACTCCACCGAATAGGGCGATGGTACTACTTAAAAAGACACAATGCCTCTGCTAGGAAATGACTACGTCTCTGGAGAGCTGAAAATGTGCAAGTAATGTAATTGAGCTTCTATGTGGAGGGAATCAGTTCCGCGGCATTTTCCCTGAACTGCTCTCCCTTGACCTGCCCTTGAGCACCCTTCGGTGGAAAAGAGATAGTTTCAACCTAGCGGCTGACATCAGTTAATCACAGGCCCATACTTTTAATTGTAGCCTGCTTAAGTGCATCCAATTCCACAGAGGTCCTGAACATCTAATGAAAAGTTTATATACACGCCGCACACATTTAAAGCTGACACTAGCTAACATCGCACATTCTGCAATACACAAAGAGGAGAGGAAACAGAATAAAAACAGCTGACCACGTACCCACACACCTTGGCAGAGGGGCGCTCCACATGCGGCGGCCACCTCCCAAGCACACGATCTCCTTTGCCCCCTGCAGACGATAGCCCGTGTTGCAGGAAAAGGCAAGCGAGTCACCGATCCCAAACCTGGAGCCTGTGTGCCATCCAAACTGAGGTGTCCCAGGATCCTGACAGGGTTCGAGGTTGTACTCTGGAAAGGAAAACTCAGTTGCGACAAACTGAAATCTTGTTGTGTCTTAGACACAATGTGTCTTAATTTTGATAATAGTTCATATAAAGGAAATCTTTTCTCATGCTTATTTCTAATGTGAGTGCACATTCAGCCTGGAAAGCAATATTGCAGTTTGGAGGGATTTACTGTCTTGCTCAAGGACACATCATCAGGAGCCGTAAGCTTGAATCCCAGATGAAAGATGTACTCTCTAAAAACTAGGCCGTCCTTTATGCATTATTTTTATACAGGGGCAGTTGGTGGCCTTAAAATTTGAGAAGGTGCAACACTGGCTGCGAAAGAAGAATAAAAATCTTCCTCCCATCAGGATTTCTCTCACGGTCTGTATCTGGCGATATGCAGGGCTACGTAAGTCTATTGATTTCAGCACCACAAAACATTACAGCAGCGCTCTGGTGTAGAACGTGGCCTGACAGCATTGGCAGACTTTCATCAAAGGTCATAAAAGGTTAAAAAATGAATTCAAATTAGGAAATCTATAGATGCTAATTACAGAGCATGCAAGGACACGTGCAAACACACACACACACACACACTCAAAAAAAAGTTTTATGAATATTCATGGCTGCTTAAGTTATGCTTCACTTCAGCGAACAGCAGGCAAACATTTAGCCAGTCTCTCTCTCTCCTTTTCCAACTTTACTGTCACTCTTTTTCTCTTGCTCTCTCTCTCTCTCTCTCTCCGCCCTCTCCATCAACCCCACTCACTCAGCATCGCCATCTGTCTAATCTCCCGTCTCTTTCTCCCTCTCTCTAAGCCTTGCATCTCCACCTCTCTCTAATTCTCTGTTCCTTGGTCTCATGTGGGGGGGCCCATAATTTCCCCGCCCGCTTTACCTCATCGTCTCCTCCTCAGTCCTCAAGACACCGGACCACATGGCGTGCTTTGATGATCACTCTCATCACGGTCAGACACCCTCTACCTGCATGACCCTGCCGTCTCTTAATTATCCTCCTCTGACTGGCGCAAGCCCGAGGCATCGTCTACCTTAAAGCCTGCTGACCGACAATTCACTCCTCACATGTTGCACGTGTGAGAGAGGCTTGGCGCTTTTGATCTCATCAATGAAAGAACTGTCCATCTCTTCCTGTCTGACGGTGAATGCCTTCCGCATTTTCCTTTCGATCCCTCCTTCACAAATCCACCCACCACATTTTCATCACCCTACTCTGCCCCCCCCGCCTGCTCCACTCAATTCATCCTCTATTCTTTGTTAAAACGTTCCCTAGCCACCTTGTCCCTACGCATAACAACACTCCTACTTCCCCTTCCTCCTACAGACAGAGCCCACATATGCCTTTATACCCGAGAAGGAGATGTTGAATCCCTGCAGTGATATGGAGAAGTCAGAAATGAAGCGCAGCTGGGCCTTGAAGTTCCCATAGAGGCCGGCATTAACCGGAGCGGGCCTCTCTGAGCCGGTGAGTCGAGCCAGTGGCTGAGCGAAGCTGCCGTTTTCGGTTATCAGAAGGTAGTCATGGTGATCCTCCAGGTGGAAGGAGTGAAAAGTAAACTGGACACCTTGGAGAAGAAAATAACAGAATCTAGGTTTCCAGGAAAGAATCACTGACATAATTACAGAGATAGCCTTAAATAGAATATGTACTTCAAAAAGTTATTGTTTTGATGCTTCATATTGACCCATGAGGTTCTTCTGCTTAAAATTAGGGGCACAGAATAAAACTAAACGGTTTATCTTAATAGATTTTTATGTTCTCTTCCAATTTCCACCTATAAAAGTAGTAAATAAAGAAGAATGGCCTACAGCAATCACAAAAAAACTATAAATTGCATTCACGTAGTAAGGATGTTTCTGTATTTCCTTGCAACAAATTAAGGCTTAGGTTCAGCATTTGCAAAATGTATAGACATTTCTGTTCCACCACACCAACCAAGACCCACTAACATAATCTGCATTCCATCCATGATGGCCAGTTGGCTGCTTTTCAACACAATCAGAGCTTCAATTTCAAAGCCATCTGTTGAATCTGCTGGAATATGACTCTATAATGTCCTCTATAGTGTTTGATTCACTTCATAAAAGTAATTCCCAAATGGCCCCAGAAATAAATAAATAAAAACAAAATGATTGATTGTGCTCTTTAAAACAATTATATAGTACGGTGCATAAATGCAAATGATCAATTAATCAAGTGCCATCCCTGTGAGGATACAGCAGGTACAGTAGTTAGCTACTACTGCTGAAGATGAATGTGTTTTCTAATGAAATACACAAAGGAAATCAAAGCCTTGAGAAATGATTAATAATCTGAATCAGATCAGAAAAAGAAAACCCTAGATCACGTAGGCAGCACAGGTACGGAAACTATATAAAGTAAATTTATATCATATAAGATATAGACTAAGTATGTAACCCAACACCAAGGTGCTGATTCATTTACTGCTGGACAATCAACTTTAGAGGAAACCCCTCAGGTCCCAAACTGATGAAAGTCACCGTGCCTTTGAGTTATCAGCGTTATGGTGATTTTAAAACTTCTAGACTGTTTATTGTGAGACGCTGCCGTTCTAAATCACATACGAGCAACTGACTGAGAACAGTTTAAAAAAAAATAAAGAATGATGTTAAACAAGCCATGAGGTTTTAGGTGAGGTAAATGCAAAAGTCAGAACAGAACAAGAAAAGGTGTTGATACCAGTTTCCTCACGCATAATTAATACCATTTTGAATAATTGACTGAGCCTTATTAGGTCCAGTGTCAAATTAATCTACAATCCACAACTTGGAGGTTTTCAGCTTTTTGATTTGTTGTTATTGGTTTACAGTTCCAATTAAGCTAATTGCCTCATGTTTTACAGTTTTAACAGGCCCATGTAACAAATAATAAAGGAAGAGAGATTTTAATCACAAGGACATGAAGAAAAACAAAGGCAACATGGTAACTTGAAAAAAAAAAGATCAATCTGTTGTTAATGTGAGTCATAAGGGAAGGATTAAGCGCAGTCAGTGGGTACTTCACTTATTCATTACATGCTGTCTACTTGTAGAAGCTACACACAGGGAGCTAAGCATTACCTTGATCAAACGCTTAGTATATGAACAGTAATTACATTCATCTTACATAAAAAAGGGAATAGGGGAAAGAGTTAATGACCAAACCCTTTTGAGGCAGAAATAAAACATCTTGTTTTTATGGATTGCTGATAGGTCAATCAAAGAAGACTCTTTAGAAAAGAAATAGAGATCCCTTTGACAATAGGATAACCTAGTAATGTACAAAGAGTATAATCTGGCTCTTCAATTCCCCGTGTGGAGAAGGATAACAAGAAACACTATGGTGAAATATGAGGTTAATACAGCTAGGGAACCGAGATAAGCCCAGCGTGCTTTTCAAAAATTTATGAATGAGAACATCTTGGAGAAACTTGGCGATCATGCTGCGATAACAGAATTAAACTAATAAAGAATCATCTGAAAAGAAACTGATATAATACAATTCTCTTAGCAGGTGGACCACTCGCTGAAATTTAAAAGCTGTTCATTAAATGAACAGGCTAATATATATATATGTAACGTTCTCCTAACTATAAAATTCTACCAGTCTGAGGAATGTGAAAAGCACCGTACTGAACATAATTTGTTCATATAAGTAAGCTGAAGAATTACTGATGATAGAGCCCTGAATAAAATATTTAAACTTTCTCCAGTAAGATATAGTATACTTTAAGCGCTTCTCACTTCATAATAATAATAATGATAAAAGAATTTGTTGAGGGGGTGTCCTTTTAATGTATGGTTACATAAGTTGGGCATTGTGAGGAGTGTTGAATGTGTCACTGTGGTAAGGGCTTTAAAAATAAAACCAGCTTTTACCAAGTGTAGGAAGTGAATTGATGCATATACAAAAAAATAAATAAATAATAAAATTGTCTTATCAACAAGGCTTTTGCATATTTGTATTATGCATTGCATGTATTCATGGTAGAACACATTATTTTTAAATGAGACGGGTGTTCTTACCTTTTCCATGGCTGACTTCTACAGTCCACGTACAGTTCAGAGAGTTAGGATATAGCTCTGGGTAGCCAGGTGATAAGATGATCCCTCCAGGTCCCCTGATATCCCCACCACATGATGCTGAATAGAAAGGAAAGATAATGAATGATAACTGTCGCTGGAGAGAATAAAAAAATGAAAACTGTAAATGAACCAATAAATCCTTCACCTGAAGACACAGGAGCGATTTAGATGAATAATGCATTTGAGTCATATCACATCCTGTCCTGCTATTTTTATGAGTACCTGTAATTCTGCCAACACAATGTTTTTTCCCCCCCACTTCCTCTCTCCAAACCAGCCCAGCTGCCTAACAGGACAATAAATTATTCATTAATTCAGCCATCTATCCACATTTTCGCCTTTCTCTTGGTACCTTACACAGAAAGACATTGTCAGAAAACATGATAATCCATTAAATTTACTTACAAGAACTGACAAGCACATTCAGCCGATCCTGATTTGTTTTCATTGTTGGCGTCAGTGTAATTTAAAGTCATGTAAATTTCTACCAAATTGAAATAAATGCCACCTAAGTGGTTTTCTGTCAGACTTGGGAGATGATCCAGTTGCAACCACCCATGTCGCTAGATATAAGGTAATAGGAAATGTTGTCTAAAGCAACAACACTCGTGTCACCTCAGTTAATATCTCATGAATAGCTAACCATTGACATAATTTACTGCCGGAAAAGCTCTTTATCTCATCAGCCGTCGTTAATGAGATAAATCTCTACTTGCGTTGGCTGCTGGGGACTGGGTTAATGCTACATGTGCCTGAAGGTTAACCGATGTAATTGGATACTGTTCAAACCTGTTAACGTTTTCTCATGCTGTTCCTGGGTTTCAAATAAAAGGTCAAGTGACATAAAATGCAATGATTTTAAAAGAAAACGGACTTCATGAAATTTGACAAGACATTCTTTTTTTGTTGTTCTTTCTAGCGCGTGCTCATGTTTGTGTGTGTTGGCCTGAAAACGGGCGGCTCTAAAGCCAAATGCATGGATGCCTTCCTCAAACAGCTACCGTTGACAAATATTAGCAGTAGAACTCTTGCGTGTGTACATATTTTCAAAGTAATAAATGTCAGATGATGTTTTGGAGGATCACTGGGATGCTTGGGGCTCCACAGCTGCACACACCCAGCCCCGTCTTATCCTCTCTCCTTCTACCCTTGGGCCCTCCAGTGAGCACAACACATCAAGGCCTGAATCCTTACCCACCAACAAAATTATATCAGATATTTTATTAATGAACCAAAATTACATAAAGTCATTAAAAGTGGATGAGTATCCTTGGCAAATGGACTACTTTAGAGGTTCCATAGGCAGTGAGCCAAGGCATTTGGCACCAGTCTGGCACACACCTAGGCAAGAAAACACTACGGGATATAGCATGTTTTTTTCAGAGCAACTATTGGGATGGAGCTGTACAACATGGCAGTGTGCCATATGGCGTAGTATGGTGCTGCCTGACAACACTTGCATGTTCTTATTAGTTTCTGCTGGGTGATCTGTGATTAGGAAGCATATTTTAGTTTGTGCAACAGCAACAGCAATCGCTACAATTGTCCTACAGCATACTTTCTCAACAAAGAAATGCGTGTGTACAGTATTGCTTCAAAAAGCAGAGGGAATTATGCAAGACTTCACAAGTATCAACAACATACTGAACTTTTTGCTTTGAAGTGGAGCATGATCCGTCTTCAGTACTGCATGATTCATAAAACTCCACTGTGATGCTCACGCAAGCACCAGGCATAACTAAGGAGCACGAATTTGCTCAATTAAAAAGGCATCTTCTCATAGGTAGTCAAACCTTTTATTTTTGGATCTGAAAGAAAAAACTATTTGGAAATCTTTTGCCAGTTAATAGTGGTAGCTAGTGATGTATTTTCTGACACTGCAATTAACTCATCTGGTGCTGTATCAAATTCAAATGGTCTATTAAATTATTACCAGCATATTATTAGCCATGAGTATTACTAAATACATTCTTGATAACTCTTAGCATCTATTCAAAAATACTTTGACCTGCTGAACAAAACTTCCCCCTTATGGCAGTGAAAGGAACTGCAAAAATACGTCTCTTGTGAGGACAACTCCTCTAACAGTAATGCACATTTGTCCTCATCAATGATCACTTAGATTTTTAGATGTAAACCCTTCCCCTGTACATCATTTTATTTATTTTTTCTGAAGCATCAAAAGCGTCTTCTTCTTGAGAACTTCATTCTTTCAGTCTACTCGACTGCCACAGTTGTCACAGACATCAGATTTAAAACTACAGCAAAATAAAAAGTTCTTTCTCTGGAGGATAGCGGGGGGACTGCAGCCTATCACAGCTGTCACTGGGCAAGAGGCGGGGTACACCCTGGACAGGTCACCAGTCTAACTCAGGGCTTTAAACAATATAATTCCATGTATTTTTATATTGTCTATTAAAAACACATTCCATGTATTTTATAGCTTTAAGCACCATTAAGTCATTAAAGCGTTCACTCAAAAGAAAATTGCAGTGTTATGTATTTCACTGACATCTCTGCTTGAATGCACAACAACAATTTCAGTACACATACCGTCACAAGTGGGAAGCGAATGGCTCCAAAAGTGGTTCTTCTCACAAAGTAGTGGCTCCTCATGGCTCAGTCTGTATCCTGGGTCACACTGGAAGGACACCGTGGAGCCGATGGACAAGTCATTGCTTAACCGTATGCCATTCACTGGGATGCCAGGATCCATACACGAGTATGTGTCCAGTGTGACCACTAAAGGAAATAAAATCAAACATCATTCTTGTATACATGAGAGATAAATGTAAATCTTTACACAGGCAATTGGTGTAAAAATACCATTGGTGTATTTGTTTTCTATAAAAAAAAAAAAACTCTTATTCAGATCTACAAAGTATAGCATTACTGTAAATGTTTACAGTGAAGATGAGCTACTCTGCTTGTGCAAATAATTCACAATCTTTGCGCTACAGATGTATATACTGAAACCACACATTCATTCATCAAATATGAAGCAGCAGTTCGATTTTTGCAGTCAGAAATGTTAATAACATATTGACATATGGCTTGCTTAATCACCAGGTCACATATGTAACATACAAAACAAATGATTCCAAGTAAGAGATTCATTTAGACTTTTAACCTAAACTCGCTCATGTTAACAGACTGCATGCACTCAACCGCAGCTGAGACCGTGTAGAAAATCCACTCTGTTGTATCAGTGGATGAAATGTCTGACAGTGCCTTTCTGAATAACCTTGACAGAGCTGTTCATACCTTTTCGTTTTAAGAAAACAGAGTTTAACTTGCTAACCCCTGTTTGTTAAATCAGTAAGTCGTCCACTGACAGAAGGTCAAAGTGGATGTAAGATAGGTGCAGTATAGAGTAGAGGGTGGTATTTTAATTGGTAGAGAGAATTGAGGGTACGACCTTGGTGAAATTGTACAAACATACTTCCTCCTCGAAGTGTTGGGCCACCACTTCTGTGTGCCATAAAATTATTTTTGTCTGCTGGTTTTGCTCCTAGAGCAGATTTCATAGTAGCGTCTGCTCCCTATTAATTTTCAGGCATGCAAGCTGCAAAGAGATGCCCCCATTTTTCCCTGTGATTTCCAGGACTGCCGTTTGGATACCTTCCAAGTAGGGTTGCTTTTGATGCACTAAAAATATGCTGATTTTAGGCACTGACTGGTAATAGTTGTGTAAGCAGTTGTCAGGTCATCAGTGGATAGGCCATTCTAAGGAAGTACTGTGTTTTCAGCTCATACTTTTGTCACTTTGCAAGCAATTTTAGCTAAAAGGTAGACTGTGTTACATTTTATGGAGTTACTGGACAATGGCTATGATCAGCATGTCAGTCTATTACTCCATCAGTCCACTGAGATTAAGATAAAACCACAACTGATCAGAAGCAGATAATAGTAATTGCTTAAGCTGCTTGAAATGTAGCCCGACACAATGTATTCTGTGTACTGATTAAGAACAGATTTTAATGAAGAATCAAAATCTTTTATTCTTCTTATCAGTGAGTCAGTACGATTCTGCTCATTATCTGTTACTGAGCACGGCATCAAATGCATCTAAAGGTATTTCAAACACACGCAGTATGACATTAATGACCAAAATGACACGGTGCAACAGAGTTAAACACTTAGGTTTGTAAGCTATAGATTATTGTGTTTGATAATAACTTGTATAGTAACAGCCAAGGAAGACAAATTCCTCCTGTGGATCTTCCTCTGTACTTCTAAGCCTCTTGTCTTGCTCTAATTCACTCTTACTTGATATTTTTAGTAAGGAAGCCAATGATTCTTGCCTTGGACTTTTAGAGAAGTGGAGCATTCATTGATCAATGCTCATGCTGGCCTCTAGAGAACAAGAATTTGGTGGAAAAAATATTTCCATTAATCTCTAACCTTTAAGGGTCCTGCAAGGCATGTTAATGTGTATTGTACATGTAATGTTGGGGGTACATGTGATTAGTTTCCTACACGTAAAGTGAATGATGCATTGTTTCTGTGCCTCATTTTATTCACTGCATAATCCAACCTTATTTTATACGACCAATTTTACAAATGAAGTAGGCTAGGTTTCCCCATAGTATTTCAGCAATAAGATATGTCTTAAATGGCAATGGAAGAAGCTAATATGATCTTACTGTTATTGCTTTTCAATAGCCTCATCAACAAAAGTGAAGTGCACTTGAGAGAAAAACATAATAAGACAAAGGCACTTGTGGCCCGCCTTCAGTCAATAACACAGACATAATAACAAACTCTGTCTTATGAATCAAATCTGAGTGACAGGGGTAATGGCGCTAGTGTAAACAATTGTGAAAACCGATCACACTGTGTCCAGTGTAGTTTACTATCAGATCTTTCAAAGACTACAACTCCATGCATAATGATGTGGAAAGAAAAAAAAAGAAGAAGCTTAGAATACAAACTCTCCCCAAGAAAAGCTGACCCACTAGCTTTCAAAGATATATAATTTAGGCTGTTGAACATGTTGCACCTGACAAGATGTAAAGTGCAAGGAAACAGTAAACCGGCACCGTCATCCATAGGCATTCCTCCACCTGGGATCACAGCTCCAGTCACATGAGCCGGATCAAGTCCCCTATTGACAAAAGTCCCACAACTCCACTGAAAACGCTTTTCTGTGTTTGTTTACATTTTCCGTTTACAGCAAAAGTGTTGGATTTTCCACCTTTGAATACCTCAGATTAGCTGGATAATTTGTATTGACAGAGCTTTCTGAGAGCACTGAGCCATCAAATGATGTTCAGCATTTTTGCTCAGTAGAAAGGAGACATTAACATAATTCCAGGTGGTTGTTTGCTCCACAGGTATAGTGGTAGGTTGCTCAAATTAAAACTGCCTCTTTTCACTCTTTGCTTCTCCTCAGTAGAAAAACATGTACGGTAAGCATAATGACTGCAAAACATACTGCTGGTGCTGCTGAAAGCCCTAATTAACTCCACATATTGACAACATTTACATGGACTTTTGTATGTTGATTATTCATCAGAATAAAAACCCAATTGAACAAACATTCCTCATGTCCAACCACCTCAGTGGAGACAGACTGGCCCAATCACAGGATTTTTAAATCAGAATGAGAGGGATGGTCTCAACCTTTGAAAATGTTTTCATTAAGAAAATATTCGAGCCAAATAACGACGTAAATTCTTGATCTGATCGTCTTTTCTTGGGTGGAATGAATGCATTCTTTCTGCATTGTTTACCCCACCTGGCGTGGTAGAAATATGGTGACAGCAAAACAAAATGTTTAAAAAAAAAAAAAGTGATTGGAAGGATGAATTAAGGTGGAATCTTTTCGAACAGAGCTTCTGAAATATATGCGTCCAGCTTTGTCTTTCTTCTTTTATCAAATAAATTCTTTGTTGTTAATTAAATTGGGGACTAAACAAATCATCTTCTTTTACATTTCCAGCAGATTCAACATAGCAGACACAACTATTTTGCACATGTCAAAAATGTTAGATTCTGATTGATGTATGATACAGTATATTACTCAACACGACACAAGCAGCCAACTAGTGATTTAGACGGGTATTTACAAAACGATGCCGACACTGTTGTCGGCCCACACACAGTAGGATCTGCATGGTTTCATTTTAGAAGTATAAACCAGGTTTTAGAAAGAATGACACCATAATGGGCACTATACTGTTTATCAAGCTAAATTTAGTTATAAAGTTTTAAAAGTAAACAGAACACTATTAACCAGAACGACGGCTTGAATACTTAGAAAATGTACACTGTCTCTGATTTCTACACCGGCAACCGTCATTGTAATTAATACATTTTGAGATTTAACAGAATGTGAAGGCAAAGCCCGTGCAATTAACTTGAACAGCTGGCATAAACAGTTGCTATACATTCACAGCCCACATAGTCTCTAATGAGAAGAAATCTTAGCTATATTCACATGATTAATATGTACAACCTACTTTGTTTTAAAGTACTACTACAGACGAGCTTGAGACATTAAGAACTAACACCAGACAACAAGATTCACAACAGCAGCAGTTGACCTTGGACTGACTCCCTTCCCAAAATAAGCAGTGTTTGAATTTGTGCAGTCTCACTCTTAAAATATTAAGCAGAATAAATTTAGCTTCAGCCAGAGAACTAAAGCTCATTAAGGCAAGCTGTTATGTTAATACTAGTGCTCTTTGTGTAATCCACCTGAAACACACCGGCCACAGAGTTTGGTCCTGCCAGCTCGTTTTACATGATTCAGACTCAAAGTTTTAAGTTTTAAATTCTTTGAAATAAATAAAAATAATATATATATATATATAAATGTGAACCCAAACAACAGTATCAAAGTCTTACCTTCGTAGAAGATCTTGAAGCCACTATTTGATCGACTGTTATCAGTGGTAAAAAGCAGATACAGGAAGTTACTGCTACTAAACAGGAAGTGAGGGACCTGGGTTCCATTGAACGAGCCAATCAGAGGAGACAGCAGGTTGGGACCATCGTGCACTTCCAGAAAGTCATAACTCAGCTCAGTTTGAAACCTTTAAAGAAAAAAAAAGAGAAGAGAGGTGGAACGGAAGAATTAACAACATGTAATCCTAATTTGGATAAGATTCAAAAGATATCTCGCCCAATGTTACGATTTATTAATATTGAAAAATAACTTCAATGCATTTTCAGACTAAAATATGTGCCGTTAATTGTTTCATTAGTAATAGAAAAATAGTACATTACCTCAAGTATAATGCTACTGTGAATCGCATAAAGTATTCATAAAAAACAGTTAAATAAGGGAAGAGTGAAATGTTTGGATTCATTTCACAAAACCATAGTTAAAGAAGCTCTTGGTTTCTTTACAAAGGAGTGCGTCAGCACTGAAAAAGTGATGATTAGAAAATACGAATACACTTTCACTTTTTGATGTTAAGAAATGAAGCTCTTAAAGCTGACTTTATTCTTTAAATTACAGTTCACTGAGAAAGTGAGTGAAGTGGGCAAGAAAATTGTTTGGGGCATTCATCGTTTTTTGTAACTAGATAAAGGGCCTGTTTTCTACCTCTGATGATTTCCTATGTCTAACTGAGAAGCTCACAGCGCATGTATGCATGTATTAATACACCATAAGAAGATACGTGCCTGCATGTGTATACTAGCAGTTATGTCATGTCCAGTATGTGGATGTACTACCTAAGGAATTAAGTGCTATCTCAGTTTTTCGCCCGCCTTTGTATGAGGGTGTGTTTTTATGTCACACAAACCTGTCAAAACTAATCTTGATGGAGCGACCCTGCTCGGCCTCAATGACCCACTCACAACTCAAGGAGTCTTTGTAGTAGCCTGGCCACCCCGGGGAGAGGATGACACCAGACGGCCCTGAGTAGTGTCCCCCACAAGGAGCTGGAGGAGCAGAGAAGTGGGAATTTTTTTGAGAGATTGCAGAAAATGGAAAAATGAGATGAGGTGATGTGAGGTGAGGAGAGGTGAGAGGAGGGAAAATAAAAGTTCTTGCTTTAAATATGATATCGCCGGGTAATCTTTTTGTACCCACATGAAAAATACCGAAAGAAAGTACATAGAGGATGAGTCACCAAAAAGCTGGAGTTACACAAATATCTGAAAATAAATGGAGCCTGGTTTGGGTGCACTGAACTGCATGTCATATCCCACTCACTTTATTCATCTGAATTCCGAGTTATCCAAAAAACAAAGCTGAAATGAGGACAATGAGACGTGTTGGCTTTAAACCCTTGTCCAGACTACAATGACCCGGATGACTGAGAACATTCAGACATAAATTCACAGCTCTTTGTTCCTCATCTTAACTAAAGAGATGAGCGATGACAAGACCAAAATACACCCAATTAGTAGGAATTCCATTTCTGTACCTTCACATTTAGGAATGAGTCCACTCCACATGACTTTGCCTTCTTCCAGATGGCATGTGATGGTGTCTGCCCCTTGGGTCTTGATGAAGCCCTCCTCACAAACCACAGAGATGGAGCTCCCCAGCTGAAAACTGTCACCGAAGCGCCTCGCATTCAGTGGTATGCCAGGGTCAGGGCACTCATTACTTCCGAAAGCTTGCAATGAGAAGAAAGAGAAGGTCACATGACCCGACACTCTTGCTCTTGTATGAATGACAAATGGGGTCTGAGGTTCAGAGAGATAAGGGAAAGGGATGTAGCTGTCCGTAAGAAAAGAAAAATTCTACAGGTCTGGTCTATACACCCGAGGATGACAATAGCCTCTGTCTTTAGAGCTTGTTGTGCACTGTATTAGTCAATAGAGCACATTCATTGTCCTAAATGGTGCTTTTTGTCCACTGAGGTCCTCTTAGGTGCAGCACAGTAACCTCTTAAACACACTTCAAACAATTATTCAGGTTGGTATGACTAATATAACTCAACTGTAATGCGGCTTTATCCAGTTTGATTTTAGCAACTTGCTGTGTAATTATTTTTGGCATTTTGTTTTGATGTATTGTAAGAGTCCTTAGGTGTTTTGAAAGGCACCAAAACAAACAATTACTGTTATTATCATTATTCAATTATTATTTTTTAAAAGGAATAGAACAACCTTTGTGACTGAGAGCATTTACATAATTTACAAGTGCTGCTGACCTTCACTCTTTCCTTTATTCTTATTAAAATATCAAACTATTTTGCTCTTAAATTTGCTCTAAACAATTAACCAAAGAAATAAGAATTATAGAGCTCAGAGCATATTTAAGATTAAAAATGCACTTATATGGTGGTTATATTTATTTGCTTATAAAGGTTTTACCATTATATGACTGATGCATCCAACAGTCACTTACTGCTGTACGTGATGTTGAACCCTCGCCCAGACATCGAGTGATCAGCCTGAAACTCCAGCTGCAGAACGTTGCTGTTGGATGTCAGATGAGAAGGAACTTCAGCCCCCGAGAAGCGTCCGAGGATCGTGGCTCCTGTCTGATCCCCGTCTTTGATAGTAAGGAAGTCATACGGCGGCTCCAAGTCAAAGTCATTGAAGGCCAGATGGATCCTGGAGCCAGCCTCAGAGATGATTAGCCACACACAGTTAAGGTTGTTCCCATAGCCTTCTGGGTAGTCGGGAGACAGCACCGTCCCCATGGGAGCGGTGAAGTTGGAGAAACAGGGGACTGTGTGATAGGTGGCAAAATACATCAGTGACGATTAAAAAAAACTGAAATATCCCAAACAAGGCAACTTTCACTACTGGACAAACAGTCTACACAGTGGATTCTGCCACAACAGGATCAGGAACGAAGATCTGCACAGAACAATGTCAGTACTGTATAAGTAGCTCAGCATTCAAGAGACAGTACCGCTCCCATGGGCGCTGAGTAGTTGGAGAAACATGAAACTTTAAGGGGGAGGGAGTAGAGGAGTGAGTGCACAAAATACAGACATATAGCAATATAGGTGCACAGGAATACTGCACACTGTCCCAAAGGACCCAGTTAACTTGGAGAAACAGAAGTCTAGATTTTTGTTATGGATTTGGGTTAGGAATATTGAAACTAAAAGGGGGAACTTAGGCTGACTTGACAAAGGACAACGCACTGTATAATGCAGGTTCCTTTCTCCAGAGTATTTGTGTAGCATAACAGTGAGTACCCTACTTTATTCTCTTTCTAGGCAACTCTAAGCTGCAAGGCAACCATATGCCATCAATTTTACATTATATGTATTGCTAGCTGTTTACAAAAAAAATGGATGTTAATGCGTGTACAATTACCAGCACTGTAATTAATCCTCCAATAGCTTAGTGTCAGTGTGAACTTTCCAAGTGCATAAGTAATTGCTTTATTTGCTGTCATGAAAAATAGAGAACGCATGGGACTCACATATGCAGATGGGGATATTAGCTGACCACTGATTGTTGTTCTGGCACGTTATCATCCGCTCCCCGATGAGCTCGAACCCAAACTGGCACTCGAAGCGCAAAACATCTCCATTTAAAAAGCCGCTACCATCTTGGTAGCCGTACAGAGGTGTACCAGGGTCACCGCAACTTTCTTTGTCAATTTCTGTGGGGAAGGGGATGCAGGGAGAGGAAATATGAAAAAGAGTGAGAAGAGGATTAAGTCGAGCACTTTGAAACTTTACCGTTATCTGCAAAGGTTCAGTTGGAGAGTTGGGCAGTGGAAGTTACTTTGGTGAGAGATAGAGAGTGAGTAAGAGACAGGTAGACAGGAACAGAGACTTGTTGCTTCACTGAAACACAGTCTCAGACAGACATGAATACAGGCTGAGAGAGATAATATCAGCACAAAAGCCTGCGGTACCTTTATAGTTGATCTTGAAGCCAATCGAGCCCACGCTCTCATCAGACTGAAGGTGAAGCCACATCTGATGGGACATGCTGACAATCAGGTCTGGGACAAAGCTCCCAGTAAGCCTGCAGACAAAACAACAGCCTCTACGGTATCAAAACACACCTTTTCAAACACCATCTCATCACACAATGCAATACAGACACTTGGTAGACCAGCATGAAGCAAACAGTGTTACACAAACATGTAAATATATTAACTACTGTATGTTCTAACAGAAGAAGAATCTCAAGTGGTGCAGTAATTTAACTGGTACAAGATTAGACATTTTCTTTTTTAGTGCTTCACAAAATAGTCCGTGGCTACATCCACAACAATCCGTTTTTATTTAAAAACATACTGCTTTTACTACATTTGTATTTAGTGTTGACACTGCTCCTAACAACTCCTACAACAAATTCTTTTAAAATGTCACTGACTCCAATTTAGTTCGAACACTCAGACTGGGCAGGCAGAAACAGAGACTACTGGAAATGACAGACACCCAGGTTTGCTATGCATGTCCTTCCCTTAATCGCCACGCCTCTATCATGTGACTCTTTTCAGAGACATCAATTAACAGTGAATTAAAATAAAAACGTTTTAGTGTGAAAGTAGCCTAAAAATGTGCAGATAGGTTATGAGGCAACACTTACACTTGAATTATTGTTTTAGAGTCACCGACTTCCCCTCCATCTCCAATGGTTAGCGAATCATAACCAATTTCAAGGTCGAACTCTTCAAAGTTGATCTGAATAACCTGTTGGTAAATACAACGGCAGTCAATTTGACAGTCTGTCTCTTGCTAAGAGTTAACAAGCAGCAAGGCAACCCAACAAATGCTAACAAGTAAAACATTTATGTCTGTCAACATGCAGTGCAGACTTAAAGTGATGCAGAACTTCGAGTCTGAAAGTAAACCATCTCCCCCTGGACGCTGCTCTGTTTACCTCCGACTGTACCGAACTGGCTAAAACAGACAGAATTACTGACAGACGCTGCTACCCTGAGAGTTAACCTTATTCATAGTATTCATTTAAATAAGGCAGACCCCTTCATATCAGAAGAGATGTTACTCTAAATGATTCTCAATCATTATTACCAAATAACCCATCTCATTTATATAAAATTCATAACACAGCTGCTTATTTCCATAACGTGCCTTCTGAGAGAATGTTTCTAGGGACAGCTATACAGTGAAAGCCAATGTAATGCCATGTGCATTTGCACAAACAGATACTAACATGTTAGATCAAGCAATGCTGTGAAAAGCCTGAGATGTTTCTCATAATTCAGAGAGCTGCATTACATAGCCTACATACTGGTACTTTTATGAATTATACAGAAACCACAGCGAAAAATTCAAATAAACATGGTCACCATCAGAAAATGGGACGCAAACATAAAGCTCAGATTACATCAGGTTTTTTTTTAATTTTCACAGAATCAGACAATAAGGCAATGCTGTGCCTCCCCACAAACAAAGGACACAGCAAATATCCTTTAAAGAAATATAAAAACTGACAGCAGAAGCATCATTTCAGAGCACAATCAAATTCTAAGAACCAATCATAGCAAAGTAAATTTGGGAGATCAAAATTATTAACTGCCTGTCCGCATTTACCCTTGAGATCTCTTTGTTGGCTGCCACTGGTTTACCCCCCCCCCTTCCGTAACAAATGTACATAATGTTACAAAAGATGACATATTAATAATGAGACTGGCAACAGCTGCTTACGCTAATAATAATCATGTTGAATTGAGGCTACTGCAGAGACATTTCAATAATGCCACACATCTCTGTCTGCATGGATTAGTGCTGAAAGGAAAGATGGCGTAATGACACCGGCGTCACATCTGTTGATGATAAACATATGACGGACGGTCACTCATCCTTATCCTCCCTTATTTCTGCCCATGGGGAGGACAATGTCAGCACAGTATCCATGTAACAACCTCATTACAACGCACACATAAGCATAATTACCATAATAACACTAATGGACCAAGTTTCAGTGCCCAGTCGATGGCGTGTTTGCTTACGAGAGCTCACAATGGCACACAGCTGTGGCAACTGCCAGTACTAGTGAGCCCTGAATGTGTGTTAGTTGGTTACTTATTCTTTATTAGCAGGATAGCACTTAGTTGACACCCCCGTGTATATGACTCAGTGGACTGAATCCCAATAGAGACAAATTTATGTAGAAAGCAGTAATGACAATTAGGAAAACGGCTTTGACCTCTTCACTTTGGGGAAAAGCTGGTCGCATTAAGTCATTATTTCTCACCATTTCTGTTACCCTAGTTCAGCGTAGCGAATCGCTCAATTGCCAACAGTCACGGTCTAGCTGGTAGTCTAGAGAGAAACTAAAATGCAATCCACTGCAGCTATGTACATAAATGAGAAACAGTAACAATGAACTTAAGCCCAAATTTATGCGTATTCTATGTAACCTTTTCCTACCTTTGGAAACCCTCAGAAAATAGATGCATGTCCTAAAGGACAGCCAGGAAGGGAATGCATAGTCAACTGCTCTGCACCACAATCAGGGAGAGTTTTCTATTATAAAAATGGTGAGCGTTTCCTCACTGGGGTAGCAGGAAAAAATGTTTAATGAAGGACTGTTGACCTTGTTTATGTACAGCACACGTGAGACTTGCAGCACATTACCTATACTCTTGTGCTGGGAGTTCTTCAATAAATTAATCAAGGAAATAAAAGCTATTGTTTAGTCTCGAAGTATTTATTACCTTAATAAGACTGCGGGTAGCATGCTGGAAGTACACAGCATTTTTTTCTCTTTCTCATTTCACAATTTTGAAAATTCCTGCTAAAAATTTGATGGCCGGTGATTGGCGTCTGATGTGGGTGTGTTCATGTGATTGATTTTATTCTGAAATATGCTCCCTTAATGCTGTTAAGTGGTCATAATGTTTGGCAGTGTAAGTCTGCTGAAATGGTGGGTGTCAGTGTCAGATTTGTTGTCTTGTCGAATGATGAAGTGGTCAATGTTTTGGCAGTCTCTTACTGTAATGCATAAAGGAGAGTGGTGGGTCAGTTGTTATGCCATGTTACTATAGTCCTGATATATTGAGTGGTCATGTTTGGCGTCCATTATGTAACGCTAAAATGAGTCTGAGGGTAACATGTCAGGTTCTGGCCACCTACAGTACTGCAGTAATGGCTTGGGTGTTCCTAATGTTTTGGCATAGTTTTCCCGCCGCTTTCTGTGTGCAACTGTGCTGAGTTTCCTTGTCAGGATGGCTTCAGCTATGTGAAAGCACCAACTGAGGAAGGAGGGAGGGAGGGAGAGAAAGAGAGAGGGAGGGAGGGAAGGAGAGAGTGAGAGAGGGAAGGAGAGAGGGAGAGAAGGAAGGAGGGAGGGAGAGAGGGAGGGAGGGAAGGAGAGAGGGAGGGAGGAAGGAAGGAGGGCGAGAGGGAGGGAGGGAAGGAAAGAGGGAGAGAGGGAAGGAGAGAGGGAGAGAAGGAAGGAGGGAGGGAGAGAGGGAGAGAAGGAGGGAGGGAAGGAGAGAGGGAGAGAAGGAGGGAGGAAGGAGAGAGGGAGAGAGGGAGGGAGAGGGGGGGTCATGGGTTGTTCTGCCTCCTCATTGTAATAGACTGAGGAGAGTCCCTAATCTTTTGGCAGATCGGCTGTGTGGAAGCACTAACTGAGGAGGGAGGGAGAGAGAGAGAGAGGGAGAGACGGGGGGGGGGGGGGGGTCATGGGGTGTTCTGCCTCCCCATTGTAATAGACTGAGGAGAGTACCTAATCTTTTGGCAGATCGGCTGTGTGAAAGCACTAACTGAGGAGGGAGGGAGAGAGAGAGAGAGGGAGAGACGGGGGGGGGGGGTCATGGGGTGTTCTGCCTCCCCATTGTAATAGACTGAGGAGAGTACCTAATCTTTTGGCAGATCGGCTGTGTGAAAGCACTAACTGAGGAGGGAGGGAGAGAGGGAGAGAGGGAGAGACGGAGGGGGGGGGTCATGGGGTGTTCTGCCTCCCCATTGTAATAGACTGAGGAGAGTCCCTAATCTTTTGGCAGATCGGCTGTGTGAAAGCACTAACTGAGGAGGGAGGGAGAGAGGGAGGGAGGGAGATAGGGAGGGAGGTGGGGGGGGGGGTCATGCGGTGTTATGCCTCCCCATTGTAATAGACTGAGGAGAGTCCCTAATGTTTTGTCAATCTGTGTATGTAATGCTATAGTGGTAAGGGCAGGGGGGGTGATAATGTTTTGGCATATCGTCTCCCTCTGTGCCCCTCAGCCTTCTGTGTGCACACCTGCGATGTTTTTGTTCATCAGGATCGGTTCAGTGTTCATAATGTTATGGCACTCTGCGTCTGTGTGAATGTGCTCCTGTATGGGGTGTTCTTCCTCCCCATTGTAATACACTGACAGACCCTAATCTTTTGGCAGATCGTGACGCTTTTCCCTCCATTGTCTCAGCGCACCTGTGCTCTGCCTGCTCGTTGGGGGCCGTTGCCATGGCTACGCTATGCGTACATGATATTCTATATATTCACTCTCCTCTCTCCTGCACCCTAGAAATCTGCGTCAGAACAAACGCTCATATTTTGAAAACTACAAGTCCTATCTCGAAAACGAACGCATTGTGAGCGTCGGCCGAGGGTTTTCTACAAATTAGTGTTGTTCCCACGAGCGTGCTGCCAAAATTGTGGCCGTACTCGTTTTGGAAAGAAAGGCATGCGACGAGAAAAATCGTCGAGAAATCTCTCTCGGTTTCTACATACACACGAATGGGAAAAAATTCGAAAAGCTGTCGGCGCACTCCTCGCTCGGAGGAGCCTGCAGTCCAAACCGTACGTCCCACGTGAATAAAACACACATCATCTGAAAGGCAACAAAAATCCCTACGTTTTTATGTATTTTTTATCTGTGTAGCTCAAAACCTGTGGCCGCCACGTGAGATTGAAACCTTTTTTTTTCAGAATTTCGACGAAACTCTGAACCTACAGTGCGGCTAGAGTGCGCCCATAGAGCCCCATTATAAACGACGATTTTTTAACTTTTTTCCAAAATTTCAGCAAAACGTAAACTGCGACCCCGACCAAACCGTAAAAGCTATCGAAACGCCGTTTTCAGAAAAACGAAGCTACACTTCCCGTGCCTCGTACAAACTTCAAAGCATTTTTCTACTCCAAAGCACGGCTGAGTGATCGCTCAGCAAAGCCAAGCTGTCCATTTTGGAATGTTGCCGCTTTTTTCCGGGCTTCTCCATTCACTTCCATGTTACGAGACGCGGGAATTTCGCCGTTTATTCTCGCCCCGTTGGACGGATCGCTTATGTGAGACATAGCACACTTGTCCCAATCAATGCGCACGTCTCCATATAAATTGGTCTATATGTCTCCAAAACTCTGGGAGAAGAAGCGAACCGAAAAATTACGGAAGAAATATAAGAATAATAAACGCAAAGCAATAGCAATATATGTGCCACGCCCCTGCAGGCAGGCTGCGCCTGCCTGCAGGGGCGTGCACTGGCTCCCATTGCGCAGCAATGGGAGCCAGTGCACCGGCACAGATAATCATGAGCCTCATTGGGCCTCTAATTGGCATCTTCTGTATCTGGCATTTTTATTACAGAAATAATGGCTTCATAAATGTTCCAATGTAATGTGTGCAATGTAAAGCTGGCTATAACTGGGAAACTTGCAGATTGTATTGGTGTTTAATTGCACAACGTTGGCATGTGAACATGGATCATAAAGCGTCTTATTGTTGGATCTTCACATGATACGAGTGTCAGTGGGTTTTTAATGGAGAATCCAAGAGTGAGAATGATGCCAGTAGTTTGTTCTACTACCTTGTTTGGATCGCTGGCAGTGATGATCCACACACACTGGGAGTTACTCTCATACTGGATAGGGAAGTTAGGTGATGTAAACGTCCCAGATGGTCCCTGTAGGTTTGACCCACAGGTTTTCACTGCAACAAATATAAGAGGAACATAAGCAATATAATGAGTCACACATTCATTTTGCAGCAACTCGGTTCACCCTGTAACACTGTAACTGAAGGTCTGACCCCAAAGGGCCTTGATCTTGGTCTTATAATGTCAAACATGACTACATATAGAAACATAAAGCTTTTAGTGCATTAAAGTCCCTGGAACAACCTAGCTGCCAAGTATTTTGTAAAAAATCTGTGCTCTAGAGTACCTATGAATTTGACTGATGAATAAAAAGTGATTGTATCAGTATATTTGAGCATCTTAGCATCCTCGTGTGACCTAGACCTTTCCTCAGTTTAACATATATTAAGATCGATTCAAGATATCTGACAATGTATTTATGTATGGATTAAGAAATAGGTTCTCTATATAGGTATGTGTATGTACATCGATCAGCCATAACATTATGACTAATGTCCATTACTGAGCAGGTCCTTGTTTTCCCACCAAAACCAACATCACGTCACTAGATTATTAGGGTTGCTATGGTATCTGGGACCAGCGAATCTTTAAAGTAAGTAAGTTGTGAAGTGGAGATGCTCAATTGGATTGAGATCTGGGGACTTTGGAAGTCAAAAACCTAAAACACTTTGAATTGGTTGTTATTTCTCTCAGACAATTCATGAACCGAGTTTGCGTCGCCAGCATTAGCTTTCATCATGTTGAGCTGTGGTAGCTCATCCGTTGGATCGAACAACATGGGACGTCCTCTGCTACTCACATGTGCATCGGTGAACGTTGGTAACCTATTACCCTGTAACCGGTTTAGCGGTTTTCCTTCTTTGGATCACTTTTGAAAAGTACTAATCAGCACAGACAATTAACAGCCAACAAGAAATGCAGTTTTGGAGATGATCTGACCCAGTCGCCCAGCCACCACAATTTGGCCCAATCAAAGTCATTCAGATCCTTCCACATCCCCTTTTTTCTGTCTTCTAACACATCAACTTTGAGAACAAAATGTTCTTGTACTTGCTGCCAAATATACCACGTCCAGCGACAGGTGCAATGGCCATTAGATGACTGTCATTATTCACTTCACCTGTCATAATGTTAAGGTTGATCAATGCATGCAGGACGCAGAGTATAAACCATCCTTACACAACCTAAAAATCCTTTTCTAACTCAGAATAAATATTGATAGAAATGGTGCTCAGAAGGCAGAGTAATAACTCCCGCATTGTAAAATGACTGAAAGTTAATATATTGTTTGCACAAGTAGAGAGAAGGTCTATTAGCTGCCATTCCATTAATCAAATTCTAAAAGGTGCTCCAGGTATTATGAAACACAGAAAAACAGGCAGAGCATTTTGGAATGGAAAAGCAGAGAGTGCTGCTGCAAAGGCTTTCATACATAATTAACAGAAATGAACTTTCCTATCTGCATAGAGCCTATATCCACAGGCACTGCCTTAATCAAACTGTTTTATTAGCTCTTCGGGAGCCGAGCTCACCCTTGCAGACGGGTCTGTGGTCGCTCCAAGCAGCGAAGACTTCGGCTACGCGCTGGCAGGTAATCGTTTTGGAACCCTGCAGCACATGATCTTCATCACAGGTAAATTGAGCTGTTGCTCCGATGCTGCGAAGATAACAAACACCATTAACGTATAAAAAAATGTAATCAATTCTTCAAAAATGACGGCAGACCGAATATTGGATTCATTATTTATTTCACGTCATTCATGGACAAAGGAACCTGCACTCAGGTGTGTAAGCAGAGTGGCCTTAATGGAAGGTTACTAAAGCTTAGCGTGACAAAGAGATAATTTGTTTACTGCTTTAATGTAATGTTTGCTTATTAAAAAAGTAAGTTACCCAGTAGACTGTGGAGATGGTGAATCTAATATACGACAGTGTGATAGGAAAGTTTGCAAACTGCTGTAGGTGGTCATAAACAGACTGCGGCCGAAATTGTTGTTGACTTACAGATGTGATAGCAATACTGATGACATGCAGTAATATGCTGAACATCATATTACTTTGAAATTGGTTGGAGAGCATAATTCCCAACTCCTTAACTCTCCACACAAATATTAGCTCTTTGACTTCAGCTGAGAAAAAAAAAAAAAACATCTCACCTGAAGTCAGAGCCGATTCGTTTGCCATTCTCCGGCTCCCCGGGGTCAGGACAGTAATTAGACACTTGTTTGACTCCTCCTTCGTTCACTACACAGAAAGAGAAAAACCAAGAACGCTGTGAGAGAGAGACACTTCAATTGTCAAAGCTCCGTGCTTTCAGAAAACACTCATTGCCATGAAAAGCGCATGAATAGTAATAACTCTGCCTGTTCAACACTTGTGTCTGGTAACAGAATTAGATTCCAGGAATCACATAGTTAGACATTCAACAGTGCAACCTAATCTCTTGACTGACAGAGCCTTTTAACTGCCAGTTATTTGGCAGCCCCGTTGTGTATTCACACTTGTGTGTTGTGATATCAGAGTGAGCGCCGAGGGTGAATGTCTTGTACCTGAGCTAAACAAAACAGGAGTATCTATCTGGGCCCAGCAGGGACTAAGAGGATTAAATAACCTTCAACTATCAAGTGTAGGAGCAACCATAATCACTCAGACTCTCCATACATAATAATAATTTAAGCCCTCTAGATAAAGCTTTGGAGATATGGTTTATATTAAGTATTGCCTTTACTGTGATAGAAATGCAGAGAGGTAGTTTAGAAGCAGGAAAATCATTTGTGCCTGTATGTGTTCAGATTTTTAATTTACCTCCCCTCGATTTATGATCTGTAAACATAAGACAGGCATGTACTGGAAATTAAATTTATGAATTATGTAACAAACTGCGTATTGTGTTAGAAAACAAGACATAACCCCAAACACACACACACAGACCCATCCGTTTAAATTGCAGTATCTCTACCGGCGTGTGTTTTCTTCATTGACTTCTTTCAGCAAGTTTATCGGCTTTGAACTTAATTGTTGTGGGTTATAATGCAGTTATGGGTTCAATTATACGCAATAAATCCACGGGGCTTATGAAGATTCTCCTCATAGTCTTTTAAATGATATACAGTATTGTCTCACAGAAAAGATTACAGGCCTCTGCATTATTCATGTCTCCATGCAGTGCCGAATCTATGGGTAATAAAGATTACAACCTGTTATTATCAAAGTGTTTAGCACACCGTCTAGTTAAAGGGAATTGTGTTCCCGATTTATGTTAATGACAAAGCTCCGCCAGCAATTAGAATGCATCCGCTTCGTCTGACAAGTGACTGGTCACTCGACCTTGACCTAGATCACACGGATGCATGGATTATATACGATAAGTCAATCTCCTTTATAAGGCTTAAGTGGTAAAGAATGAGAGAGGGGGAGTTCTGTCAGACTGAAGCTGATAAAATTTAGTGTAATGGTGCAATATTCATAACTAGGCCTTATCTGGCAGAGTTCAGTCAGGACGGGGGAAGTAAGGGGACAGTGGGCGAAATAGGTCATCAGAAAGAAAAAGACTGCACTTCTGCAAAATCTAGTACTGTAGCTTAATTCCTTCACCAAAAAACAAAAAAGAGACAAAGAAAGAAACAAAGACCCAGAACGCAAGCTCTAAAGCATAAACAAAAATCCAAACAATGAAAACAGTTGCATAAGAAAAATAAAAGACTTACTCAAAGACAGTTTGTTAGTGTTGTCCTTTCCTGGTAATAATTTTACCCCTCTGGATTTTAGCTCTCCAGAGCTTTTCACTGGTCGAGAGCAATAGAAAGAGTTCATTAGATAAAAGAAGTTACAGTATTAGATGTGAGAAGATACAGTACAAGTGTTTCTTTCTCTGGACAATGCTCGGCCCTATGAAGAACATCAGACGGTGATGGTTATTACTGTGCATCCTTTTACAGAAGAAATGAGTTCTATGTCTGGAAGTCACTCCTAAGAGTTTTTTGTTTTTGGTGTTATGATTGCCTGTTTGCGTAACTCAGACATTTTAAACAGTGGATGGAAATTGATTGGTCAGAGCAGATTCAATGGGTAAAGCTTGTCAAGGGGGGAAACTCCACACAGAATCAAAGAGCAGCCCGAGGACTGTGATGCTACTTATCTCAAGAAAGTCTAATTAAACACAGCATGGGCCAGATTGCAAACAGAAGCCAGGTGATGCAAGTGGCTGTCATCACAAGAGCCAAAAGCAATAAATGGCGTAACAAGTAAAAACAAGGCAATCTGAATGTGAACCGACTGGAACGACGCCTCTTGTCTGAACTACACTCTGGGTCAACTGTTTATTTCAAGCACAATTAGGACGGGAATCTATTTCCTGAGCAGATAAGAAATGTTATATTCTTCAAATAGTAATGAGTAATAATCCTAAATTATTCTCTCGGAAGTTGTTTGGCAACTGCACAACAAACAGTAATAGATTTTTTTCATGCAGTTCTTAATTTAACACGAACTGCCGTACGCATGTTACTGAAGGTTTTTACCCAGCCGTTATAGTGAAGGTGCAGGTTTCATTTGTTTCTTGGGGCCAGGCTTCGAGAGCACAGGCAGCTGTGCAGCACATACACCGACTTTAAAGTCATACCAGAGAACAATGTAACAGATTATTGAGCTGATAAAGCAAGGATCTGCTAAGAGGGAGGAAAAAAAGAATATACAGTATATTTTGTTCAAATATTTGACTAACAAGGTTCTTTGAAGTCAATGGTTTGGAGCAAAAAAAGCCTCCATGCCCTCTACAGAGGGTATTAACCAAACCCTTTAATATTCAGTTAACAAAGATCAAAAACATGTTTTGTAATTACAGCGTGGTTTTCCTCCGATGATCCTTTTTGTTCAGGCGTGGGGCCCTCTATTACGCAGTGCAAATGAAGTAATCATGTCTTACCTTGATACTGAGCCCTGAAGCCTTTGTGGCGGTGGTTGCTCTCCGTCACAAAATGCAGTCGTAGCCAGTTTTTGTTGCTGATGATGGGTGCTGGAATATTCATTCCAGTTAGCCTGAGTGTGAAAAGTCAGCCATCAGAAAATATGTGTCATCTGTTTTAACTTTCACTCATCTACACTGCATTGTGATCATTTATAGGATTGTGCTGTTGGTGCATAAAAAAATAAACCATAATTATGAACCTTCTATGCTAAGATTTAAAAAATGGAAGGTAAACACCAGCTAACATCTCTTAAAAGAAAGGAAAAATAATTCCTTAACTGACTCCACAGGCTCTTATAAATATATGTGCTTGCATTTGTAGATCTACGAAGGTGGAAAATGGGAAAGTGGCACTGATGTGTTGTCACATCTCTAGTAATGATATATCAAAAGCTGTGTGTTCTGACTCCATCTGTCTTGCTGTCTGTCGATGGTCTTAGATCAGAGGTTCTTTTCAGTGTGTGGCCACGGCATCAGGGACGCTCCATAATTGTAGAGATTTAAAGCTGCCAGGGGCCTTCTCATTTGTCTGGCTAACCATCTCAGTTTTGTTCTTTTTTTCCTCTAATGCCTTGCAATCTCTACACCGTGCCCTGACATACCACAGTCAATAGCGCATAGTGTCATTGCAGCTATTAAACACAGACTCGAGACTGGCTTAAAAAGACCACGATGCAGCCAAGCCTTGTGTTCTCACTGCTTTTCAGTATGTGAAAAAGTGTTAGCTCGTCTGTGTGTGTGTGTGTGAGACCACCCACGTGTTTGTCTTTTATATTGTTTATGTGTCAAGGTGTGATGAGCCATGTTTAAGGTTTTGTTTTTTTTCTATTTAATGTCTTTGGCATTTACTACAGCTAAGGGGCAGAGAGACAAAAGCAAAAAACAAGTTCCCAGATGATGTGTTTTACAAGAAAAACAAAGAGGAGAAGGTGACTTTTTTAATTGGTGGTCAGCGCAGACATAAGCAAAGCATTAGTAAGCCTGCTTGACATTTGATTTCTCCCTTTTTATTTCACCACTGGTATCCGCTGTTTAAATTTGAGCTCCATAACCAAAGGGTAATATATGTGTCAGATAGATTATAGGCTGTTACATGTTTAATTTTTAATTGATGGGCAAACTAAATGCTGCTTTTAACTACTGATCTTTTTAATCCAAATTATCCACCACAAGGGAAGATGGCAGCTCCGAGATGGGCGTTGAAAATGATTTGATTTTCACACAAAAGCTGACCTTTTTAAGTCACGGATATAATGCTAATGACACCAATATAAATGTACGGGTAGTACAGGATGAAAAACAGCAGCTTTGGGGTAGAACAAACAGCCTCCATGTTTCCTGCAGAGGGAATTACAAATTAACAAATACAGATGTCTAAAGTAATGTGGATGTTAGAGTAAAGGTCTACCCAGCTGCATGGATTTTCTAGACAGCACAAGAATGATGTTACATGCATAAGGCCAGAGGTGGTGCATATGTTCAGTGAGCAACTGCAACAAAAGACGAGAAACATGACACAAACTAAAAGTTTAAAGACACATCACTAAGAAGGACGTTCATTTTAATCCAAGAGATATATTTTAATCAGTGTGTGGCAAACCATGTCCTGCAGGCAAAAAAAATAAAAATAAATCTCCCAATGTGGACACGAAAATATGACTGATGTATCGTGCCATGTTTCCTCCGAAGTCTGGTTTGCACAGCAGAAACACACTCCCTCCAGCTGCTGCTAGCTACCCAAATGAACACAAATGTGCTGATAGGCTGAAGGCCAGCACAGAAGAAACAGCTTCTGATGTGATACAAGAAACCAATGACTCGTGTGCCAAATATTTCTCATAATTTTTTTTGACATATACTGAATGTTGTATGAAACAAGTTGTCCTTGTTTGTCCAGTTGATGATGAAATTTTAAAGAGCAGCCAGATGGCTGCACAAAATAATTCAAGGCTATTTTGCGAAAGGGTGCATGTTGTTGGTACTTCTCAAAGTAACTGTGCAGGAAACAAATAAATTACTTGTGGAAAGTCAACTGTCTAGTCTCCTTGAAACGGATAAGAACAAGTGAGCGCTGTCTACTGTTTTCTTATTGTATCTCCTGTAGCATATATTGAGCAGAAGATGAGAAAGTCCAATGGGAAAAATGGATTCTTCACATAACGCAGTGCCATTCTATCTCTGCAGACTCACTCAGGCCATCTATTTGTTCATTCCCGGATATGCAATATGGCTTTTCGGAGATTACTTCTTGGCATGAGTGCAGAGTTTTTATGTGCCTGGTTTCATCCAAGTTTTAGCATGCTTCATATCATTGATTTGGGGCGTCTCAAGGACTATTCGTAGTCTTGCTCTGATATTGTTTTGGGAGGCTTATTAGATACTTCTTGTGAAGTTGAGCAAAATAAGGGATTGAAGGAAGCATGGTTCTCTCAACAAAATGCCAACGTAACGAGTCCCAGCGTGCTCATACTGCGGACAAACGTAGCCTCAAGGCCATAGCGCTAAGCTGTAGCCTCTGGTGTGTCTACACAAAGATGCAGGTTATACATCAGTGCATCACAGATAATGAGCGATCAATTCTAAATTTATCCCAAAAAAATGAGCCAGGTAATTTCCTCTTTCTCTAATCCCACGCATATTCTATAAAACCTGTCAAGAGGGAGTAAGTGTAGCAATATTTTCTGTGACAAGGAAGCTCTCTATTCCTTCGGTTACTCCATCATCAGTTACATTCGGGAGTTTAACTTCACCAGTTTGGTACCTGTCCATATGAACGTATGCCTATCTCTGTGAATAAAGAGTTCCTGTGCATCCAGAGGCTACTTACATTATCGCCCAGGTGGACAATTGTCAATTCATTTCAACAATTAGACATCATGTTCTTTCCAGTCTGACCGCAATAGAGCATGGCATTTTGATGGGTTACATTTTGCCTGGAAAGATCAATAGCAAACCTCCGAAAGAAGAAATTGAATCTAATACAAATGATAATTTAATCGTGCTTGGTAATTTAACTGCAGGTCTATCCTTGCTCTGAACATGCTTTGAATGTTGTGTTCCTACTCTGGCAACAACTTAGAAAAGGATTGTTCATATAGAGTGAAGCAAACAAAATATTTCTGGATTGTTTGAGGAAGCAACAATTAATAACTCTCCGCTTTCATGGTATGTTAACATGTTGGATCATGTTTACGGAAGAGAATGCTGTATGTATGTTTTATTCAGATGTATGTATCTCTTCTTATTTATGTTTTTCTGTCTCTACCTAACCAGCCTCAAGCCAATGAGTTTTGCTCAAGGTTTCTTCATATTACATGTGTCTTGACACTATTTGGATTGTTGCTGACACTAAACAAAATGTAACTGGATTGAACTGAATAAGAAAACTCTGCGAACTGAGTCAAAACCATAAAGATATCCAAAAGGATGGACAGGGAAAACAATGAAAACAAGAAGAAAAATTCTCAGGTCAAATTTCGTAGTATATGACCAAATCTAATCATCCTTCAGGTTTCATGTTCTGTGTCCATATCCAAAATAATGACTGACATGTAATCTACAGCTTGATGTTGTTGCCCTTTGTGAACAGGGCTGAACAATCATATTAAAGGTCAGAAGAATAACAAAGAACTGTTTTCCTTGGCCTAGCCAGAGTCTGGTGTTGTTTTTCATGAAAGGAAACAGAGATTTGTTTTTTCTATTTTCACGGTGATTGATGTATAGCCTCATATCAACCTCGCCCAGCTTGACTACTATGGAATCAATAAACTCATTTGCAGAGATCTGATAGAAATCTTCAATTGATAAAAGGATAAAAGCTGCTAAGAGGTGTCAGCAAAACAAATGCCTTGTCCTGTGCTTCTGGACTTGGATTTTCAACTACCTGGAATTGTGTTCCATTATTAGTAATCATGTCCACATCCATGTTGAGCAAAGGAGCTGGCAGAATTGTGTGATTCCAAACCGTCTCTATATTTTCCAGTTCTGCAGCTGTATAGCGGAAAATATGTATTGATTTGATCATTATGTGTGTGTGAAATGTGCTGTCTCAGGAATTATTTTGCATTTCTTCCTCTCCAGCGCTGAAGTTAATTATTATGTGAGGGCTGAAGGTTTCTTCACATGCAACTAATTGTTCCATGTAACTAATTGTTAGTCTTTTTTTAACGTATCATCACTTAATAATAATGATAATGGTTGAAGGATGATAACAAATTAAGTTGGATCACATTTTAAGCCCATACGCCTGAAAAAAAGCAAACAGGCAACGTTATATCTGGCAGACGTCAGGTTCCAGGCTGTCAATCATTGTTAAGCAGCAGTAAACCTCAAGGGTAAATTGACAGTTTGCTTGTCTCTGCCTGCAGCCTGTGCTATATGTTAGGATGTTTGAAAGTTTAGCTGTCAAATAGCCTTGTATACTCTCAGAGACGCTCATAAAAAGGGAGCGAGTGAGAGCAATGAATTTTATGGACATGAGAGAATCACTCGCTCTGAATTGTGTTTGTTTGCTTGTCTGTTTGTTTACCTGGCAAAGTTGAAGCCATCGCTCTACAAATGTGGCCCCACTTGCACTCAAGCTCACCGGGTCCCAGTTGGGTTGTAGGGCATAAAATGAGAACTCTGCCTGACAGCCTCTGACATTTGCTGACATACAATAAAATCATCCTGGAGTTTCAAATGATGCATGGTGATCGTTCACAAAACACACACAAAAAACCCTCCACAATAATATCACTGCTTGTTAAACTGCTTCACTGCTTTAAAAAATTTATATATTTATTCATTTAACATAGACTGATAGAGTTTAACATTTACTTAATTACTAATTGCTGGCTAGTGTCTGGCAGTCTTGAATAGTTTGATGTAATTCATGCATTACACATGTAATTATATTCAGAGTTGTTTGTTATGCTCAATAAAACACATTGCAATCATGTGCGGTTAGTACAGACTAACTAGACAAAAACCTGACTACACCATTTCTGCTACCGCATGTGTTTAATCTGATATATTTATAGATGCGTTTATTTTGAAGTCGCACCAACGTAACCTGCCCTGTATGCCTGCTTGCTCATGTTACACTTTAACAATGCTAGGTGCACAAGTTTGTTTGTCTTGGAAAAGGCAATTTAGCTTGCAAGGATGTGGATTCTGGCAAAAAAAAAAAAAAAAAAAAAAAAGGGGTGACAATCCATCTTGCAAATTGCATAGCCCTATGAGCATCCTACAAGAAACTATCGGCAGCTAAAGGTTGTTTTAGGTGTAAGAGCATTAAATGGTGACGGTAGTACCAAAGATTATTATCAGACAGTTTCCAAAGATGTATTCTGTTCAACAATCCATGTGGTGCATCAGGTCAAACAGCAACACAAATGCCAGTCAAAGGTCCACACTGGTCTTTTCCAGTCTCGTTGCGCTCAGGGATAAATGCCAAAAAAACACAGTAATAAAATGTGTGAAAATAATTCTAGTTTATAAAACCATTATTTATAAACCCCAAAAAGCAGAATACATATGATAATAGACTGCAGAGACAAAGAGACGGTTAATTTCGGAGCTTTCACACCCATGAGAGGTGGTTTACCTGATGGTTTGTCAAAACACATCACTGCCATCCCACATCGGCCGCCTGTCACAGTCTTCTTAGCTACGTCAACATAGAATACTTAGCAGTCATCACCACACTCGCTGCACCTCTCCTTTTGACTGTCTCTCACTGACACAGCAACTGCCTCTCTCCCGCTTTCTCTCTCGACTCCAATGGCAACTCTCAGGGACAACAAAGCTCCTAGCTTGCTGATTGATTAAAGCTTCTTTCAGCCAGTTATAATTAATGCCCGGCAGGATCACATAAACCTGGTGGATGCTCACATTCACACGAGACGCAAAGAAGATGGATAACCTTAGCCTGAAGGTTGCAGGTTAAAAGCCTTTCATATTTCCTTGTTCCAGTTGAGAATGACTCCTACATGATGCCCGTACACAGACACATATCTGTCTGAAGGAGGCTTTAAAACTCTGAAGAAAAAGATTTGTAATTCATGTGTAATTTGAATAATGGAACAGGCAATCTCTGTGAATTGATTGAATTCAATCAGAGCCACAAAGCATATTTACATTCTCTGCACTCAACTCTCGACTAAAATTCATTAAATTTACATTTGCAAGCCAGGCAAGTATTTTTCTCTTAAGTTTCCGATACTTGCTTTTAATGCTTCTCCAAAATATTACACAGTCATGCTCCCTTTGCTCCTTTGCATGCATTAAAATGTCAGCAGGCAGGTGCTGGAACGAAGACAAAATCCTAAGGTAATCCTGTCTTGTCTTACTATGTGCTTACCTCTCTTTTGAATATATTTAGAGCTGGCAACTCTCTCACAACCTGCATATCTACAATCAAAGTGCGTTTATTTCCAGCGGCCATAGCCTTGTTTTGTTTTTTTAAGGATAATGAACAAAAGAAACTCGGCTGGCGTAGCTTAGTTATTTTTATTACTGGATTAAAATGGCACTGTTTGAGTATTGTGTTTTTAGAAGTTCCATTTATTTTTTTGTATTCACCCCTCTCTAGTCTAAATCATTTTGGGACTGCTTTTTTTAATTTTTTATGCACCATATTTTTGGGGTGGTTTAGATTTGCAGCCGTAGTTGTTGAAAGCTGCCCTGCATCCTTAATAACACAACCTCATCTCGCACCAATTACAGTCCTTTCTGTCAACACACAAAACACCCCATAGTAAAACTACATGTAAAACACTGTTCAGCACCCACTCCTCCTCAGAGGTCAACTCACCATATAGTTGGCGGTTCGGAGCCTTCTATTTCCAGATAATCCGACTTCTCCTCCATCTGAAATTCAGTGAAGACCAGAGAGATGGTGTCGCCGGGATCTGCCAGTATGGTCCACTTACACTCCCCGCTGCTGCCCAGGCCTCCAACCCCACCACCTCCACCAGTGCCAGGGGAGTCACCGCTGGGGAAATCAAAGCTGGAGATGATCCCACTGGAGCCCCTCAGGGTGCCACCGCACGTGTCTTCCGCTGTCAGTCACCAAAGGGAAAAGCAGGGTGGGGGAGGTGAAAGCGGAACAGACACATAGTCTCTGGGTTATTTCAGACATGTAACTCAACGTGGGGGGAAAAAAACAGCTGCAGGCATGAAACATCAGTACCTGTCCACTCAGATAAAAGCAAACCAGAGAAAGACCAACATGGAAGCTGCATGCATAGGCAATTTAAACAGTTTTCTTTAAATTCACACACTCATAGGTGTGTGAATTGTCATGTCTTTACAATGAAAACCAGCCCAACTGTTAACAATTCAAAATTAAAAAGGTTACTTGTGCATTTTACACTGAAAATAAAGCATTCAGACAAGCGACAATCGGCAAAATTATGTGCAAATTAACTGTCAAATAATTCAGTTTTCTTCATCACAGTCACAATGAGATATCTCTTATGATTTTCCCTTATTCCAGAGTCTGTAATTCATCATCTCCTCTGAGGCCCCTCCACGTTTCAAGAAACAAACAAATGATCAAAAATAGCACTTTTAATGCTGTATCTTTTTTTCCAGTGTACCGAGCATGACACGTCACCTGAATGCTAATGAACTCCTTGCCTCCACATAGCTTTTCCCTCGGCCTCCGTTCTTTATTATGTCCCTCCATTCCTCTCCCCACAGCCAATCTCAGACCACTATTACTCACCACCCTCCTCTCCGTCCCTGTATCCGTTTTTCCTCCCTAAATAATTCTAATGATGTCAGGGCTTTCACAGTTTTCACATCATTTAAGACTAATATGTGACACTCGGCTGTGCCAGCTAAAACCTTTGATGGCTCAGCGCACCACTCAGGGCTGTCAGAGCCGCCAGCCTTGGAACATTCCTGTATGCTGCATTACACGATTGGTCAAGGAACAAGGAAGTGGATGTATGAAAATCAAAAGACGGAGGGGGGGAAAGGAGAATAAAGAAGAGCAGGAGCTGCTAGTTAGCTAGATGTGTCCTTTGACGCATTAGCAGAGGCCCTGCAATTGATCAAAGTCTTTATATGAAGGGCAGGGATGTGAAACTGATACTGCGTGGGGGATCAGTGATGTCCACACATGTATTATTCATATCCAGAGAAAACTTTCATTTGTAGCATTGGTGTAGGCTCATCTGTTGAAAGCCGACAGCCTTGTAATAACAGAAGAATATGGAGACATGATTTGTTTCTGGTTTAAGTCATCTCACTCTCCACCATATAAAACTTACCCTGAGTGACAAATGGTATAATCCCTCAATGCATTTAAGATGGCATGTCAAAAGAGTGCCCTGCAGATTTGCTGAGTAATTGCTATAGGCTAAAATGAAATTGATATTAAAGTGCTGCAGAATCTAACCAGAGGCGCAATACCACTTTTTAACCTTCACGACAGACAGGAGGGCAGTGTAAAGTGTTCTCATGGCTATCTAAGTGACTAGACCAAGAAGGAATTGTTGAGAAGCATTAGATAATGGCGGGGGCAAGTGTGGGAGAGAAGACAGAGAAACAAAAAAAATAAAATGTAAGTGAAAAGGAAAGGAGACGAGCAAAGAGCACATCGGGACAGAGAAGAGTACACAGAAGTATAGAAGGAAGAGAGGGATGTCAGGTTGCTGCAGGAAGACAGAAGAGAGATAAAAGGGACAGGAAAGGAAAAATAAAATGTCAAAAAAATTCTGCAGGCGAGCCTCTTCATAGGCCAAACCCACACTCATCTAAAAGTCACTCTTCAAGACGCAGTAATCTTCTGTCTAAATGTTGCAAATGAGAAATTAGCTCTTATTATTTATTGAGGGACGCATTCTGCCCACTGGTGTCAGAATAGGGGAAACAACTCATATTTTTGCCTGCACCCCCTCCCTCCACTTCCAAGTTTTATGGTAATATCGAGTCTAAGCCAGGTATTATGGTTATATAATGTTAATGATGATTCAGTGATAATCAACCACTGTGCCCTTTAAATCCAATCATAATCAACCATTGTTTAACTCAAATTGATGTGACTCCATTAACATTTGATTTTCTAGCATACTGTATGTTACGTTGGTAAAGTAGCTCATTAACTAAACACATGAATTGACAGCTAAAAATAAGTGTGTGCACACAAGCCTTGGCCAATAGTGTCCTTGGCAGTGGAGCTGTCAGATGTGGGAGAAGAGTCCACGACTTCTACCCAGAATGAGCTACTGATGAGAGGAGAAGGTCTTGCTTTTACAAAATATTATGGTCAAATAAATTACAACAATGCTGCTGTGAACTGACATTTCTGAGAAGTGCCTTTATTTTCCTTCAGTCATGAGGTCATTCAAATTGCATAGTTACACATAATGTTGCTGAACCTAGACCTGACCATCTGCAGCAACCCCAGATCAGAGCTCTGTCCCCACAGGCTTGTACAGTAGACACTAGTCATGATGGGTGCATCACTTCATCTGCCTCTCTTCTTACCCTGATGCTCCCATCACTCTGGAACAGGGTAAATCTGGACTCATCAGACCACATGACCTTCTTCCATTGCTCCAGAGTCCAATCTTTATGCTCCCTAGCATAGTATTTTTTTTTCCCGGTGAGCCACACTGATTAGTGGTTTTCTTAAGGCTACAGAGCTGTTCAGTTCCAATCCCTTGAGTTCCCTTCACATTGTACTTTCACTATTAAACATAGCCCCGAAGCAGCACATATAGTTGCAGAAGAACATGAGGATCACAATGATCTGGGACTATATGTGATAACTATTATTATTGGTAGCAGTACTAGCACTCTTATTTTGTAATTTAAAGCTTTATGCTCTCACCTCAAAAGTCTTTTGTGCTGCTGATGCTGCCTTATTGTAAGACTGTCAAACTCGTCTTACCTGTCTGTTATGTTATAACATTAAAGTTTATATTTTGATATCAAGTTAAGAAATTCATTAACACCTACCTACACATGCTGTTCCACAACAGAATTCTAGCATGCAGGCGGTACTGGTTATGCTTTTGAGTTATGCTGAGTTTTGATACATTCAATACAGGCCGTAATCGCTTTTGGTGAAGCCCACCCACACTACTTCTCTCTTGAAAAATATGATTCAGAAAGTGTTATGATTCAAATTCAATTCACAAATCGGTTCTGCAGTCTTCTGTTACAGCCTCAAAAATAAGGTGTTCTCCTACACCAAATCTATGCATTAACCTTGCACGTCAGGACAGATAATTATACAGGAACTTAAAAGTTATTCCTTTGTTGACAACTTACAGCGATGACACATGACACACAATCAGCATCACAGTGGATGGAGGATGATAGGCTGGATCTACTATATGTTGTTGACAAAGACAGAAAGACTTTTTTCCCAGTAAAATAGAATGTGGTACAAAAAGAACAGAGATGTTTTGAGTAAATCTATCGGTTTATCTTGGTGACAAATAGAAAAAATGCAGTTGGTAGTATTAGGACAATCTTAATGACATGTCTCACATTACAAAAACAAGTGTAAGCTGAATAAGGGTATGAACCATTATTATATGTTAGCCCCATATTACCACTGCTGTGATTCAAGTCCTAATTATTTCCCAGTTCAAATATTAGACCAAACACAAGGCTGAAAACATTGGTACCAGTCAGAGAATCTGGTATGTTTGCATCCCACCAAACAGTTAAAATCAAAACTTTTTTTTCTTTGTCAGACTTGTAAACATGGAAGTCAGGGGAGCAGGTTTCAGACTCAAATCGACCGGTATTAAATGTTTTATTAATGAATCCATCTGTCTCACAGTGTTTTATTTGATCCTGCAGGTAGGATTCTCAGAGCCATGTCTGCTCTGATCGATAACTGCAAGGGCTGTAACTGAAGCAGATCACTCAGACTCCAGTTTTGTTCCATAGTTTAATCTACACCTGAATCATTACCCATGTAAAACACACAATATACTCCAAACTTGTTAGACAAGGTGCTGGGTTTTGGGTGATAACTTTACATATGAGAGTTTCTTCTAGTAAATTGCTACCAGACCAGATCATGGAAGACATGTCTGATGTCCTCTTTCATTTCTTAAGCCGAGTCTTCAACATTATAAACTAAATAGTTTATACTATATAAAACTATATAGTTTGCTTGCCAGTGAGAATTATGTAGCTCTAGAAACGTTTTGCTTTGAGGAACAGTGAAATTATGAACAATTTTGCACTAGTACAGAGACATAAAATGCAATAACTGCAAATCCCATTAAAAATGACCATCTGTATTTAGGTGGAACACTGATAACTGCACGAGCATCTGAACTTAAGGATAAGCCTGAAATTTATTCCAACAGCTGCTTCTGAAATTATTTCGCCGTGTCTATGACAACACCTGATTCAATCTGCCACTCCAATGTAAAAGAGTCTTTAGATCCAGCGACGGTCCATTCCAGGCTACTGTATAGCGACTGTAGGGCGACATGGTAGTTACAGTATGTGGCACGCTGACAACAGCTGGCCATGAGATCTGATCTCGACCTGATTATTATTCATCCCTGGAGACGCTGGCAAACTTCACAAAATGCACAGTACCTTTTAAATTAGCTACACAACTATTTAAGGTATGGTGCAGACAGCAGATGGATTACAAAATGGATTACAGTTTTCAACAGCTGGCAATGATCAGCCAAAGATTTCTCATAACCGAGGAAGCAGAAGCTCCATTTCCAAGATAGGAGACGCACCTATAGACATAGTATTAAATTACATTATATATCCCAAAGACCTTCATCTTTAAACTGAATGTGATAGCAGACGTAACTGAATTATATATGTACATGCATACATGCAGTATAAAACTGCATTTTTAGCTTATGAAACGTGAAAGGAGTATGTCTAGAACCATTATCTGATAATCTGCAGGGCATAAGCTAGAGCCTAGGGGCATCATAAGATGAACCATGACACGTATACAGTATGAATCAATCAATTATCAACTTACGGCAGTAAGACACGGTACTGTGGATGCGCAGTAAATAAATTTTGACCTTTAGGTATGTGGTTACAGTGAGTGGAAACCTTAGCCAGTCATCCTGTAGTGTTTATGTTCCAGGTTTTTACTGGGAGGCACAGAGGACACAGCACTGCCATTGTGGCAAATGATTCCACTGACATTATCATAGGAGGAAAAACAAAAAAAAGAGACACTGAAATGGCTCCCTCAAACTGTAAACAAAATGAAAGCCCTTTTTTGTTACCAAGATCTTTGTACACGGGAATAGGATGCTGGAAAAAAAGTAGCTCTTTTATGATTTTCTGTGAAGTGGTTTCCATGATAACAGACATGTTCTGTGATCATTGGTGAATATCATCCAGCTCGGGTGGCAGCAGCGAAGGACTGACAGGCACAAAGATGGTCTTGTGCACGTTTCCTTGTTGAAAATAGCAGACACCGCAGTGGCAACTGCAGAGTAAAAGCAACATTAAAGGACTAGTGTGTATGATTTAGTGGCATCAAGTGGTGCAGCCACTCAGTACCCCTCCTTCATACCTCCAATTCCAAGTGTGCACAGTACCAGTTGCTGCTTTCAAAATATTTCATAATATCCATAGCAACGCTTTAATCCGCCACAAAAAAACAAAAGTCTGCCTTTAGGTGTTTGCTTTGTCCATTCTGGGGCACTGCTGAAACATGGTCAATATGGTTGGCTCTGTGGAAGAGCACCCCCTCCCTATGTAGATATGAAGGACTTATTCTAAGCGAAAACATCCACATCTCTACACACTAAAAATATTAATGCATTTTCTTCCTCTCAGCCCCTGAAATGCACCACACTAGTCGATCAAAGAGGCTTTTTTTGTAAAACTAAAAAAAGCTGCCAGTTAATCCCTAGTTTTTATGATCAATCGCCAATATTTCCAACAGGCATGAGATAGATGCCCACAGCTGCTTTTATTAACTAGACTCTTACTTATAAATCATTAATGTGTCTACAATTGTAGACAAACTGCACAGGAAAATTAGTTAGCTGCTTCTGAGAAATTCATTGTCGTACAGAAGATGCAATATCTGTGCTGTTTCTCTGAGAAGCATCCATGCATGGCACAGTAAATCATGCACAGGCAAACTGCTGTCTGAGGCTTAAAAAGTGCTTTGCAGCTTGAAAATTTTAAATGGCATCAACTGGATAAAGCCTTGCAGGTTTAATATATTCACTTGCGGCAGTGTTTCATAGGGATACACGGTATTATTTAAGGTACAGTTTGCCAACAAGGTTTAGCAACACAAAAGAGGTGCTGAATGCTGGGCAATGTGTTCCCTAGCAAATCATTAGAGCATGCTCTGGATTTAAAAGATGGAGAAGGATCGCTCTCTTTTAAAAACGGTGGCAGTGTAAAGAAAAAGGGAGATGGTGTGAGGATTAGGACTGCTTTAGCTGAGCTCATTTACATCCCCAGCATCAGCAATCTAATGCTACTTGAGGAGGGATTAAGCCTCTCTCCCCTTGACTTTGATCAGATATACAACACTTGTCTTTCTACTTAGAAATATTCATCCCCAAGGATAGAGGAGAAGGAACTCATGTATAATTTTCTACACTACCTCAGGTTTTCCTTTGTAATAATCCCTGTGTTAATGCAAAGGCAGTGACTATGTCTACAGTAAGTCTCCCCTTTGCTCAGCTGCAAGTCATGTTAAACATTGATAGTGTTGAGGAATAAGGAGATCTGTAAAGGGTGCAGAGATGCAGTTCATATTGCACCATGGATATTTCTGGGGGTCATTTCATTATAGTGATCATCTCGCTGTAATTTCACATTTTAAATGAATTCAAACAGCAACTGCAGCACAGCAACAAACAAAATGAGCAAGTCAAAGTAAGTAATTAAGTGGTTTTAGCTGTTTTCTTAATAGCATATTTGAAATATATGTATACTGAATATGGAGGTTCACGCTGGTAATCTATTTCTTAAGCCAAATGCTATTAAAATGGTTGCCAATGGTTTTTCACTCTGTTGGATTTAATGTAAGGATTTATTGCAGTAGCTTCTGGTGAAAACACTGAGCTATTTCATATCAATTCTAACTGCGGAGGACAACTGGAGCATTCACTCGGACTTAAAAACCTTGCCAAAGGCAAGTAGGCAACTCAGATTTTCATATTTGAATTCTCCAGTTTGAATAGCAGAGAGTTGAAGAGGCTCCGGAGAAAGAATTGTGTTTGGATCAGTCACATTAGCAGACATGTTAATGTTTTTAAAAAAAGCACAGCCTACTATGGCCTAATTTTCTTGTTTTGTTGAACAGTGGCTGGCAGGGAGAATAACAGCATATCAATACAACGTATTCTCTTGTTGCAATCCTGTCCCCGTTTGCCGTCTTGCTGCCTGGTTTAATGAATGTCCAGAGACAATTTAGATGGAAATAATCAAAACGGGCTGCTGGGAGGAGCAGTAGTAACTCACAAATAGATTAGCCATTAACACTCCATTTCACTGCCTTTTGACTTATATTCTGCCTGCTTTTTCTTGTCAATCCTCCAGGCTTTTTGATTCTGCCTGTACACATACTCACTCTTTCGTACGCTACTCCTGCCATGTCACCTTTCAAAGTGATCCACGATAAACATGTGTTAGTGGTTGAGCTAAATGAGAAAAGAGCAGGCAGGAAGACGGCTTCAAAAGAGCTGTACAAATACTACCGAATGATTATGGAATTTCTATGACTGACACTTCAAGGCCTCTAAGCAATAAATTCAAATTTTCTCCATAATAGAGATATATAAATATCTTGTTTATGTGTTACTTGTCTCAAAAGAAGACAAATTAAAATGAAAAATACTAAATTACAGCATTTTATCTGACCCACAGGGTTAACCTTGCAGTGACCACTATATTAAAGTGAACTTTGTCCAGCAACTATTAATCTACATTACTCCGATTTAAATGCTGCGTTTTCATTGTTGGTTTACCTGCTCTTCTTCTTTCCCTTCTATGTCTTTCTGTCAGTTGTACACAAAAACATTTGACATTAATGGACGTTGGGAAGATGAACAGGGACGGAAGGGAGAACTGGGAGACGGATGAAACAGAGAGATGGTAGCTAGAGAAGGTGACTGGATGAGAGACTGAGATGTCAGGAGACAGTGGTGGAAGGGGGGACGGTCTGGGGAGAGATTTTGTGTTGTGTGTTTAGAGTGAAACAATTGGTGATGAGCAGAAAGGGCAGGATCTCTGAGGAAATAAGATCAAAGGACCATCTGCCCACATACAGGAGCCGGCCTGGATTTAGAAGAGAGTGTGTGGCTCAGGCCCAGGCCTGAAAAGGAATGATGTTTCTGGCCTGTAGCTATAGAGGCTAACACCATCCTTATATGAAAAGAAACCCTCCATGTGAAGATTTTTTTTTTTTTTGGTCATTTCTCAAATATATGCAGAGCCACTTTCAGTTTCTTTCAGTTTTTGCTTTGTCTTGCACTGTAGAATGACTTGGCATGAGCAAATTTGCTTTGCTGGCTTTAGGACTGACTGAACGTTAAGAGGGGAGGAGGAATTATTTATTTTTATTTATTCTCTTATGTTTGGACATCTTTGCACACTTATACCTAGTCTTTAAGCATCAAGATGCACTCATTTATTATCAAAACAGACTTTTCACAATTTTTGTCCAACTAAAGGAAACTATAAGAATCATCTTCTGAAGGAAAGAACGAAAGACTAGAAAATAAAATAAAATTTCCATAATATAAAGCATTTTAGTTTCTATTCAGTAAATCATTGTAGGCTGGATATGCCTATTTCACTACAGTAACAAGCCAAATGGGGAAGCAGACTGTTATGTTAGACTGGAAGGAAATAATGTGCCTAGGAACGGCTTTCAATCCTTCTCCTTTAAAACGTTTGGCTAATGTTAGCTTATTTGTCCTTGCAGCATTCTGTATGAAATGGTGGCTGACTCAAAAGAACTGTCAAGGTTTCTACTTGCTCAAAATAAGACTACAGCAGCAGTGGGACGTGAATTAGGGCAAAAGGAGGCTGACGCAGCAAATGCAAAAAAATAAATAAATAAAAGTGTTGCCTACCTGCAATGTGCATGTCAGATAAATATCTGCATCTCTTCACTCAACAGTTATATTGCGTAAAAACTAATTCAGGTGGTACAATGTTACTGAAATTAACTGTATTGCGAGTGCTGGTCTTGGTTATCCAATTTTAGGTCCATCATGCAAGAAAATTTAATTTGCTTTTTAAATCAGGTCTTTCGACCAGATGGTCAGCCAGTGTTGTTTAAAAACAATAAAAAAAAAAAAAAACTATAAAAACATGTCAGATATGTGTAGCAGCATGATTTGTACTCAGTCTAGCTGTGTCTTACCATAAGTGATGGAAATGACTGATGTGAGTCACTAGACCGCCAGACAGAAAGGCAGTTGCAGAAATCTGACCAGACTTAAATTTCAAAATACCTTAAATGAGGTTTAAATTCAATTTGCAAAAACGACATTTAATGTAGTCTTTTTGCTATCTATCAATCAATCAATATTACTTAAAATTCCTTTGTGCTCCTACCTACTGCACCCCACCACACCATCAATGTGACTTTCTACATATGTAAGAGCAGATCATTTGTGTCAGTCTGGCAACAGGTCTCATTTAAGCATACAGAAGGATAATGTGCATATTATGAAGAGCACTAGTAAGCCATTTATCACACAGCTGTCAGAGAGAAACAGTCATTATGCTGTAGCATCTCTATGTTCCTCATGGTTGAGCAAAAGACCTTGCTGAGACAAATTACCTATATACAGCATCTTTCAGGGTTCAAATCCCGGGCATAACTGTATATTAAATATGCTCTGAAGGTTGTGCGTAGCAAATGAAGCAAAAGACATTAGGAAGCTCCCTGAGTGTCACAAATACTGACTCTTGAAACTTTTGAAAGCTTTTCTATTCTGCAAACTGGTTATGGCTTTTGCTGTACATTCATACAATACAGGCTCATTTATAATATGGAAACGTTAAGACAACAGGCTGAAAAGGTCATTTGGGGGATTAATGTGCATTATTAGCCAAGATGTTTGGTGGTTGAACGGCTCTCTAAAAACCTACAAATATCAAGAGAGGTGTCATAGCTTGACTACAACCAAGGTATTGCACAAATAAAGCTGCGAAAAGATAGTTAATGTACCATTCCTGCTTACAGCATTAATGTATTTAGGCTACATGCATGACTGCAAAAAATATTCAATTAACCTTTAAAGCCACGGAGACTTTAATCAACTTCAACATGATTAAAATGATCCCATTCCATCAGGTTCCAAATAAATGTATTGCTCTAATGAAGATTTGTGCCAGACTTCAGTACGTTTGTGGCGCCAATCACACAGCCATCAAGCTGTCAATCATTAAAAAGTAATTAACATTAAGAAATTCAAGGAAATCAAATGAGGAGAGGTCAAATCAAACCAATCACCTCCTCATTTAAAATTTCTTAAGGGAACTGTGAAATATGTAGATACTATCAAGAATTACTTGGAAGAAAAAGTTGGCTAAAGACAAGCATCTCATCACATGCAATTAGACACTAACTTTCAGCGATAACACATCCTTACCTCTGCAGATTGGCACAGGGAAGTCCCACACTGACACACCGGCTGCATTGTTCACACAGGTGAGGAGTGAATGTCCGTCCAGGACATACCCAGTGACACATCGGTACCGGATCTTGTCACCTACATTGAACTGAGTTCCATTCAGTATGCCTTTGGGTGGAACTCCTGGGTTTCCACACGAACTGCTTCGCAGCTCTGGAAAAGGAAAAGAGTTGTAAAGAGTAAAAATTGGGATGAAATATTCCAAGACTCCCTTAATTTCTTATGTATTTGTAAATGAAAAGAGATAAAGTTTAATTTCCACTGCCTTGGCTAAAAGGATTCCATCCGCATGTTATAGCCAAGACTGTTAGTCATCTCAGCTTAGAGCTAGAGTCCACATAAACTGATAATGAAAGCAAAAATTGCATGTAGATGCTACTCAGTTAGCATTTGCATTAAAAGAAGATGTGATATGATAAAATGCTCTCCCCTGGGGTGAGTGCTGAAGTGTCGCACTAGTGTCGTACCCGTCTCTTTACTTAAAAAAACGAGTGAGATAACATGAATCTATAGCTGTAGGCAGCAATGAGGAGCAGAAAAAACAAGCACAGTAAAACAATGTACATACAGATAGAAAGTAAGGTAGTGTAAAATGGCAGGGAGAAATGGAGGAAGGAGCTACATCAACAGACTAATGACATTTTTGTACAGTTCCCAAACATTTAAAAACATCTCAAAACATCATAGACTTTGATTTTTGAAGAGCATGAAATATCCTTAATTGACATGGGTATTACCATTTGTTTTCATAATAAAATGGTGAAATCTGCAAGTATGTATGTACAGTCCAGACTGTAGACAAGTTCCCTTTTTCTTTTTTTTTCAAGTTCTATACTCTATGCTATGCAGTGTCAGCAACAATAGTGGATATGTAATGAAAGTGGCAAGTCTCCTAATTCATTTATTAGGCTGACATTGAAAGAACGGTGTGGCAGATGTAGTCCTCTTGACATAATTGCCAAACAGCTAGGGTTTAAATCAAACTGGACACATTAAATGTTCTATATATGTTCTATGTTGTTTCCATTTTAGTGCATGGACAACAGAACTCACGTATGGATCAGAGATCACAGAGAGTTTACATTTAGATTGATTTATTAGTGGAGTTTTCCATCAATAGAAAGTAGTGATGCACATATCGGTTCTGAAGTCATCTGAATCCACATATAAATCATCTACCTTCCATCCACCCCAACAAAATATTTTCTCAAATGTAGAAAAGCACCCAAACACACACACGACAACTGCTGGGGTGTGCAAGGGTGACGGGCATTTCCACAAAAGCCTAAACACAGTCTGACATCTTTAATCACTTCCAACTAAAATTATGAATGACTGCTAATTCATGCCTGATGAAAATCCGGTCAGAGAATGTAAGTAGCTAATATTTTCCTCATTAATGAGATAAGCTATTATTTCGCCCAGCCACTATTAATCAGAATGTTAATTTTTAGGACCTAGCCTGCCCGAGCTGCAGATTAACCACGGAAATAACTGGCTACCAATGCAATGCAAATGCAAACTGCAAATATAAAAGTATAATGCAGTTGATTCCGTCGCATAAGCTCAGTCCACAGTCCAATAGACTAAGTGCGGTAAAGCTGCACAAATAGCAAGGGCAGAAAGCATCCACAAACTACCTCATGATGTCTATTGGGCCATCTGGATGCAGTCACTAACTGCAAAGGAATTCCCACAGAATATTAAAATAACTTAATATTAACTGTTTAACTACATTTGAATCTGCACAATTATACACAGCACTTATTCCAGTATTCATCTCAAACAAACATATCTAACCAAATAAAAGCTTCCAGCGTTCATGTACCAACATCTTGTTTTAGATGCTCAAAGCCTCAATAACAAATGATGTGCATCTGTCCAAATACTTATAGTCTGATCTTCATATTAACTGAATAACACAAACGGATGTCTAATCCTTGCTTATTTGCGCCACTTTTTATTACAGATTATATTTATTTTCTATCCACAAACATATTATATTTATAGAACTACATGTGACAGACTGTAACCAAGAAAACTAACGTTACTCCTGTCATTTGAAATGAATGCAGAAACGTATATGAGAATAGCATACTGAAGTTATATATCTTACATAGAAGCCACCCCTCAGAAATTACTAGCACCATCCTATTGTGTTCAGTCACTGACTGTGATTAATGTGCTTCTTGGCAAACCATTTAAAGAGAATTTTGATAACGACCATAAGCTGTGATAAACCAATCTGGAGGGCTGTTCAGTCCCGCATTCTTCAGGCTGAACACAATCTTCTAGTATATTTCTCAGCCATATTAGGCATATAACTCAATCTCTGTCAGGATTCCCACACACATCCAGCCTGCACACTATGTGTCTGCTAGGCTTTTATTTGAAACCACAGTACAGGACCTTACTAAATGTAGTTTTTGTACTTCATTCATTCATTCATCTTCTGTAACCGCTCATCTTGTTAAGAGTCAGGGGGGTGCTTTATCCTACCCCAGCTGTCATTGGGCAAGAGGTTGGGTACTACCTGAGACAGGTCGCCAGTCTATCGCAGCGCTAACACAGAGAGACAGACAACCATTCACGCTCTCAAGCACACCTACAGCCAATTTACCTAACAATGAACCTAACGAGCATGTCTTTGAACAGTGGGAGGAAGCAGGAGTGCCTGGAGAGAACCCACGCAGACACAGGGAGAACAGTCAGCCCATGGATTTGAAAGGAATTCCCACAAAATCTTAAATATAATAACTTAATTTTAATCTATACACTTATATATAATCAGTGCAAACCACCATGCCACTGTGCTGCCCTTTTGTACTTCATACACTGTGTGTGTGTGTATATATTCAATAATTAAAATTGTGTCCTCTTTGTTGAGGGCTTTCATCATGGGTCTAAGAGAAATGTAATTTCAATCTGTTCAATATGTCCAGTACATACAGCAGAACTGATAGTAATGCTGACTTTGAAAACCATTAAATGAATGTAGTGTAATTACTGAAAGAAAAATAGGCTGCCATTACAAATTGACTTGAAGTGTTGACTATTGAGCTTGGTGGCAGGAGTTGATGTCACTGAACCTTTACCTCCTGTGTGACAAGAGATGTTATTAATGATCTGGAGCACTTCACTCTATTGCTGGCTGAATCATGTACTACATAACTGCTACACCTGTTCTTTCATAGATTCAATGTCTTCAGCATTAATCTAAAATGGAGAACGAAAAACTAACCTTTAACTGGTACTGTAGCTAAGCACAGTTACTCTCCAATTCTCCTGTATGCATTGTCTTTGTATTGTGCTGTTTACAGACTTGGCCCAGGTTTTTGTTAAAGAACACTGCATAACTCAATCGGTGGTTAATGATCAATACAACCCTCTTAGTCTCACCTGGAATTCTTCTGTAGAAGAATAAAACTTCCTTTCACCGTATAGCTGTGACACGGTGACTGATCATGCAGTCAAGTAAAATTATTATTTTGATATATGCCATCTGTTTGACTTATTATTCCAACTGGCAAGCCAGGATTCAAACACATCCACCGTGTGTTTACATGGCTCTATGGGCACAAAGGCAGATGGAGAGGAATACGGAAGGTTTTATTTGAGCGTTGGATCCTGATGTAGATTTCACAGAGCGACTCTGATGTCACGTTTTTTAATGTTGATTTTCAAGAATGATTTTGGAAATCCAATTAATAATCCTCTTTAAACTTCCGATGTTCGCAGACACATCCCTCATACGTATAATATGTAATGAAGGCCAATATAAATCCTTGCCATCCATTGTGGCCGTCTTGGTTTATGAGAAATACCAACATTCTGCCAGATGATTTTCTTTTAATTAACTAGACAAATTGTTGAGTAACACAGGAAAAATACTGGCACGCTTGACAGACCCACTGGGACAGTTACCATTCCCAAAAGACTAACTCCTGAGCTTCATTTAAGCCGTAGAAATTTCTAAAACAAAAACACAACAACTGAAATAACAATATAAAGTATATGCAGCTGGGTTTCTCAGTTTTTTGCTGTGAGAAGCAACTCTAACATTTAAAGCTCAAGCTTTGATTCATCATAAAACCAGCTATGTTTAAACATTCCTTTAAATCCTATTTTAGGTCTGGCTTCAAAACAATAAAATATGTATAATGGGATTTATTATACATTTAATATCCATGCAGGTTCCATTTCAGACTGCACAACCTCCTTCCACAACGAACTCACAATACTCACTTTAGAGAAAACTGTTTTAATGCATGACAATTGGTAAACTGAGGGTGAAAGATGATCAGCACACGTAGTACCTATTCAGACCTTGTACTAAGATCCAATCTGGGCAATCCGATCGTAAGTGGCCAGCGTTAGGCACGAGGGTTAAGACCTGCCATTAACATGCATCTCCAAATGCGTCTCCAGATCCGATCTCAGTTTTGCACTCTATATGCAAATAAACTACGACAACATCTGGGGCCAAATAGAATATTTTTACAGTGGCTGTCTCTAATGGATCTCTAGCACTGTCCCAGAACCAAGAACAGCTCCATTTTCTGTGTGTGCGTCTTGGTTTTAGTTAACCTGCACAAAACTCAGTTTATAACTCTAACCCTGGAAGTTTCCGTACACACTGTATTCTCTGGTAATAAAGTCAGAAAAGATCAGTGATTGAGGAAATACATACAGCTTAGCCGCACACAGCTTCTTATACATCAACATGACCACATCAATAATTAATACAGAATCTCCTCTGATGCACAAGCACCCCTGTTGAGTATAGGAGGTCTTTAATGCGACTCGGGACGGATTGGGTTCACACTAGCAAAGGAATATGGGCACATGTAACCCATATTCGGCCCCAAATGTGGTCAGATCTCTTAAATGAATCTCACAGCTGTTGATGTCTTTTACGTGATCAGATCGCCCAGATCGAATCTGCGCAGGCCTAATGACAGCTAACTGAGGAGGAATGAAGGGCATGTGGGACTGACATCTGATTAGTGAAGAGGTCTGAGGTGAGGCGAGACAGCCAGAGTATTACATTCATATGCAACTACAGCACTCTGCATTAGCAAATATGTAAATTATTGTTTACGCAAAGTCTGAGAAAGGTTAACCAGGACAAACTGTTTAATGGAACATGTCTGAGGTACATGGGCCACTGTTCACTCAAAAATAAAAATAAAGAAACAGATAAATTGTGTGGCACAATTCTATTCTATTTTTTGTAATTTCTGCATCTTGCACTGTTATTTCTTGCTGCTAAACACCCTAATTTCCCCATGGTGATGAATGAAGACTTATTTTATCTCATCTTACAATACATAAGATTATTTAAATATATAATGTTAAAAAAACTTGAGGCCAAAGACTTAAAATCAGCAGTAAACACAGCATTACACATGCTTAAATCAATGTCAACGGATCTGCTGTATTATTTTCTATCCCTGCTTCACAACTGTTATGAAACGTACTGATGCTGTTGCTGCAATGAGAATATGCATCCCTCTATACCACAGCATCCCCAGCAACTAACTGAAAATATGTCTCTGTGGGAGTTGCGGAGAGCCTGTGAAATTGAAATTCATTTGTTTGAAATAAATTTGTGGAGTTCAAAAAAGTGTGACTAAGCACATCAAAGGCAATCTAAATATCTACAAACTTACCACAACAAGCCTTTACAATTAGAAGCAGAGGATGTCATGAAAACATACGCATCCCAAAAAAAAATCTGTACGAGACAAAAAATCAAGTAGTCAGGAAGTGTACTATATGCAACTAGATTTAGCACTCCCCAGTGGTGTGCTGCAAAGCCTTCCATCACACCAATAGCATTTGACTTGACATTAAAAATGCAAGAACAGTGATAGTCACTGGAAAACACCATAGACATATTTTGATTTAGCCATTTAACACTCGCAGGCCAATTAAAAAGAACTGCAGCAAGAGCCTGGCTGCTGAACCACGCTGCCAAGCATTTTTTTTTTTGGATGACTTATTGGTACAGAACTGTGCCAATGACATAAAAAAATAAAAATGATAATAAGGTCAGGTTCTGAAGCAATGCATGACATATGTACTGTATATATCTTAGCTGAGTGCAAGTGTGGTGGGAAGAGGTTTCTGTAGCTATTAGAGCACGAAGCAGACAGTTTGGATCGGGTATATCGGTGCCTTTAACGCAGCAGTTTGGGTTGAAAACTGGTGGCTGAGAACAATTAAAATTGCAAAAATTAGCAGAGGGGAAAGTGTATACAACCTGGAGCCAGTATGTTGTATCATCTCATATTTGCCAGGATATGTCAACTTGTTCCATGTATTTTTTTTTTCCAGACTGAAACTAGTATGCTGTGTGCTTTAATGTGACCGAGTGAAATCCAAACCTCAGAACGTCGTGGGCTGTTGGGAGTGTTACAAATCATACCCAAAAGCAGATTGTACTCTGTGAACCTCGGCTTGCTTCTGAACAGAACTCTAATTTCAGCTGCCAGATGTTGCTGGGACATTGGGCAGATTGCACCAAATAAAAATGTGATAACATAAATTATTTTCCAGGACGACACCTCATTTTTCCAAGAAGTTGTCCTAAATAAATGTTTTCAAGCAAGAGTTTGAATGTGCTCAAGTATCAAACTTAGCTAACCTCAATACAATTTTCAAATCAAGGACTTCATATGTTTAATTAATGGTCATTATGTTAATTATATATCCAGTTTATAGATCCACTGGTCTAACAAAAAACTAACATACTCATTTATGGTAACTATAAGGTATACTAACTGGGGTTGTTCTTGAGAGCACTATATAGAGAAACAGAAGACCCATTCTCGCAAGTAAATGTTTTGAGAAACTCACCCCAGGTCACTAATTAAAAAGTAATAGATGCATCCCAGCTGTAATTATACCAGAACTGACTCACTGCCCTTTGGTGCATGGAAAGTCAGAACTAATGTCTCAGGCAGACATGGCTCTTGAATTAATTCACAGGACATGGAGCAGGTATTCGTTGCTGCTTTGGATAAGCCTCTCGAAAACCGAGAAATAATAATAAAACCCTGTGCTTCAGTTTCTACCAGCTGCATAATTCAATGTGAAAGTCAGAGGAAAAGCACCACCTTGAATAACAGGCTGCACTTAACACTGAATCAAAGCTTCCGTTTTTATGGAGGATTTGAAGAACCCCCTAAAGAAATGAAGTGTTTTAGATGCTGTGTTACCCCTAAGCTAACAAGTGCTGCTGTCTGGAGGATCCTAAATAAATTGTTGATACAACTGAACCTTGGGAAAACAGCTGCTCGAAAACACCAATAGTTGGTGTTAAGTTTAAAACTTGCACAAATATTTAGCCAGAGGAGTACTCACGACCCGACAAAGCAAATCTTCATAAAAATATACAGGCACATGGTGCATATGATTGTTAAATCTGAGAAACTCAAAAGCAAATATTAATGTCAGGCTGTTTTAATGCAGCGAATGTCCCTGAGTTATCTGTAAACAATTTACAAAAATATGTATAAAAGAATGTTGAGTAAAACTAGTATATACACAGACAAATCATCACAACAAACTTTTATGTATAATTCACGTACAAACAACAGGAGTGAGACTGGCTTGCATTATCCCTCATCACGTTAGTAACAAGTGAGTTATGTGAGCTAGTAAATGAGGTAGATGGGTGCGAGATTTCTCTGGGGCTGAGCTATTTATTTCCCCTGTATATCTAATGACTCTGTAGCTCTTTGAAGAAGATGGAAGTTTGACGGAGTGGCAGTGTTTGTGAGCACACAAGCAGCACATTTTCCCCCACAGGAGTCGCCTGTATAAACTGTTGTCTGGCTTCCTGGACTGTTGCTTTATTGGCTGCTGAGCTGAAATGAGTTTTGTTTTTTTGTTTTTGTTTTTTTCCAGGTGGGGAATACAGTTCTGACTGAACCCATGTTGGATTATATGGCAAAGCAGCTGGTAAAAAACAAATGTTCACAGTACATGCACACATAAACATACTTTTCCAACTCAGTAGACAATCTGCGAGAGAAGGACAAATGAAATGATTTGAGGAGAAAACATGAAATTCCATTTCATGGGTCAGCTGTCTTTCAAAGTCTTTTCCAACAAAAGGGCATGTTAAGATGGCATCACGGCAGGTTTTAGATAGGCACGGCTATGTTTTTGTTGCAAACACACAAACTTCAATAAAGGGCAAACGGATAGCTTTACTCCTAGCTCCTGTGTACATGTCTGCAGCCTATCACTATCTCTTTGAAAGCACTAGTGTCCATTGTTCAGCTGTGTTGTAGAAAAGGCTGCATAGCTCTATTCCTTAATAAATGCAGCATCACGGCATGATCACACTGGCAGAGCTGTTATAATACAGGAAAGTATGCACTAATCAGTAATAACATTGCCAAAAAGTTGGAGCTGGTTTGCATTCCAACATGCCGGGCAAAAGATTGACAGGCCGTCAAAATTAGATTCCATCTGGCCGTGTCCTTCATTGTGTCCTTGGTTTGCGTGTAGATTCAAATCCATTTAATTGCAGGCATGATTCAATCAACTCTGAGAGCGTGGAAGCAAAACACACATTCAGTCATAAGAATGAGGAGCACATACATATTCATGTGCAAGATGTACCCAGCCATATCAGCATAACAAGGAAGACTATACAGTATAGCAGTGACAGTGAGGTACCATGCTTTGGAAATTAATACATTATGGATGAGTACATTAAATCTGAATTTGTTTTTATGTATATACACAGTGTATATGGGTCTTTGATGGAAGAAGATGAAAATGGTCAAGCATATCATGATTCTGTTTCATAAGCTTAACAAGAGATGCATCCCAGATAACATGACATCACTGTGGCTCAGTAGGTAGTGCAAGTAGAGCACAAACCAGAGGGTTAGTGGTTTGATCCCCAGTAAATGGACTACATGAGCAGGACAATGAACCCATGTGGTGCACCCAGTGCCTGGCACTGGTGTGTAATCATGTGCTTGTGTGAACGTATGGGTAGATGCCTCGCTAATTGTTGTACAACTGGATAATATTAATTGGTTAATATATTGTGAGCCATTTCCAGTTCGGATGCGTTGGTTAAGTTTTTGTCTTTCTAGTTTGCCCATCATCAAGCCAAGTCTCCTGGTGCAATCTCACTTGACTTGAACACGTTAAACATTACTTGAATGGTATTACTGTAGTGTAAAAAACACATATACTAGATAAATAACACTGATAAAATAAGTTATTCTCAATAAACACAGACAGAAAGTCTGCCTCATCATTATGTGCCATAAAAGCCAAACATTAGGAGACAATGACCAAAAGACATTTTTGAGAGAGAGCGAGAGAGCGAGAGAGCAAGAGAGCGGGTTTAAGCAGTTAGGGAGTGGGCTGAATACTGTGTTGCCACAACAGGTTATTAAAGAATGAATGATGGCCATGACAAACATGAGCAGTAAGTTACAGTCTAAGTACTGTATTACCATATCACAGCTGTGGCTTAATCCATAATGTGACATAACAACAACTCAAGTATATGGTCAATATCTAAATTTATGTTAATAATCAGCATCTCCCGAATATTCTCTACTGTAGTAATTGCTGTGGTTAACATCAAAATCAGCATGAAATTCTGGCAAAAGACAGAGGTAGTGAATACAGTCTTATTTAACTAACAGGAGACTAAGAATGAGACAAATGCAGACAGAAGATGGAGAGAAACCGAGCAGGGGAGAGAGAAAGCAAGTACAGTTGGGCAGATGGAGAGGGGAAAGGTCCTAGAATGGCCAGGTCCGGGCCAGGTGGGGAGAGAATAAATGGGGGTGTGTGAGGATGGTAGAAAAAAAGAGGAGGAGTGTGGTTAGAAGACGGGGTCAGACTATTAGTGAAGCAGAAGCTAAGAGGCTAGAACTGAAAGCCAAAAAAAAAAATATAGGGAGTAGAGAGGCGCAGACAAGCCAAAGAAACAAACAGATATGAGGTAGAAATGAAATAGGGTGACAAGACAGGAGAAAAGCAAATAAGATGATAAAACAGGGAGTGAAAGAATGCTTGACACAAAACACATAAAACAAAAAGAAAAAGGGGAAAGATAGATGGTATAGCAAATAAATTCAACCGTAGGAGCAGCAGTAAAGGAGCAGGGGTCAGGAAGATGGTCACAGAAGGATAGTTCATATTTAGACAGCTCCCCACTCAGTTCTGCTTCAACACAGATAACTCAGTACATCCATTAGTTCAACTAATTCCCATCACCATCTGCCATGCAATTTCTGATGCACCTCTGGAGTGGCAGAAAAGGTTCAGGACTTTGGGGGGAGGGATATTGATTTGGAAAATATGACATTAATTTGCTTAATTGAAGTACGTAATGTTTCCATAACTCAACAGTAGAAGTCCCAGAGGAAATCAGGTAGTGGTAAGTGTGATCACACGTCCCTCTCTTGAGAATAGTTGGTGTCTGCTTTCTTGGCTGATGCATTTTTCTTCTTAGTATAGAGCAGTTTATGATGATCAGCATCATACTGCATCTCACTAAAATCACATACTCCTGTTAAATTCTATATAAAAGGCAGTTTAGGGGACAAAGAGAATAAAAATGATGCTATCCTTACCTTCATAAGCTGCCTTAAATCCATGAGCACTTACTGCAAAGTCACTGGTAAGCCTCAATGAAAAAATGGAGCCAGAACTGGTAACAGGCGCAGGGATGGTAAATCCTGTTAACCTGCAGATAAGAGAACGAGACTTTATTACAGAAGGTACGATTTAATGTCATCACATTTTAGCACAATAATAGAAATTATATGATACAGTTGCAGGCCAAGTTTGATTTAAAAAAAAAAAAAAAAAAGACAAGCCTTTCAGAGAAATGTGCATGTTGATGCCCACAACAGCCTCCCAATTATTACACACATATTAAAACATTCCCATTTTGCAGCTTCCACATGCTTAAACCACACGAGAGTAATCAACTCAGACATTTTGATGTCAACTATTTGTAAAACAAATTAGGCCTTTTATTTTTCCAAACAGTAGCAATTCCAATTAAAAAATCGTCAGGCAGAAATACAAAATATTAAGCATGTGCCATATTTGTATTTAACCAGACAGGCCTCTTGAGAAGCAATTTGCTGTAAATTAATAAGTTTATGTTGAGAGTAATGATGCACAAACACTGCACAGTGTTCAAAGACCTCACACAACAGGTGTGTTTGTAGAGCCTAATAAAACAGAACTGCTCTCAGAATTGTATTACAATTTGTCCTCCAATAACATGCCGAGTACTATATAATCTCAAGAAGGAACTTTCCCTATTGTTGGATGGTGTTTGAGGGCCTGCAGCTGCATTGTAACAGGCTGCTTCATTACTGCATTTTAAATTAGGTGTAGATCCAAACAAATCCATTTGCTTTCACGACATCGTAAAGAAGATGTGTTGCTGACCGTTCCTCAGCGGCAGCCGCTGATGTTCTATCGACCTTCCACTGCTGTAACCTAGGCAGCGAAGTATGGACTGAACTTGCACGCGATACAAAATGTCTCCTTTTCAATTGGATTCGTAGTGTCTCTTGTTATTTATTTTTTTGCTCGTTTTAGAGTAGTTTGTGTGACTGAATCTTTACTTGACAATAGGGTAGGTAAATAATGTCTGCAGCAGGCCAAACGTGGAAAAACAGAAACTCCTCCAGTGACAGTAAGGAAGAGGGTGCTGTATTTACAGCTTCAGTAGAGTTTCCAATTACAGCACCATGAACTGTGCAGTAAATAATTGCCTCTTTTCCCAAGTACGGCACAGCAAGCCAAGCTCCTGCTAAAAGTGACTTGCACCATGATGCAATTTTAAATACTGTAAATAGAACTTAAAACATAACCTTGTTAGAAGTTTAGCACACAAAAGACGATTAAAATGAATTCACAAGATATCAAGGTTAAATTAAAAGTAAATGCTCGCTTGGGACTCAGAAATCCCTGTTGGCCTGCAACAAGGACCTCTCCTATTTTTTGAAATGATTTTTTTTAACACGTTTTATGCTTTTACCAACTGAAATTTGGTTGGCAGTATTCAAAGTGGCCACAGTCACAATGTTAAAAATCTTGTCATTCATTTTACAGGTCCAAATGCATGAAAAACAGAGGAAGCAAAAGGAAATGACAAAAGCAACAACATACCTAGAGGTGTGGACAACAAGGTGTGAATTCAAGACAGTTCAGGTCAAAATGTCATGGACATTGTGTATCTGTAAGATCTAACTTGGTCTTTGTGCTACCATTCACAAAAGTCACATTGAAAAGACAAGTGTGTAACCCTGGCCTTTCCCTTTGGTCCAACAATTAGCTGCTGCAGCATGGAACACATAAGCCTTCAGTCTTTTTATTGCAACACGACTCTGTCCCTCAGTTTGCCATTTAAACAGGAAGACAGGGGTGGAGGGGTCCACAGTGCCATTTCCATGCGGGGGTTATACATTTCCGATGAATCACAGTTTGATGTCAAGCTGGGCAGTCTTTATAACAGCACTCCTTACCCCAAGTCTGGGAAGGAGGATCCATGGGGGAACTAATTATTGGCTGAGCAGAACAGAAAGGAACAGAACAATCAGTGGCTGCAGAGTACATGCTCACACCGATGTCAGTGGCACCCACCAGCTAGAGTGCAGTTACACAATTATACCAAAAAGTCTTGACCTGCAATAGTTACTGTAGAAGTGGAACAAATGTAGACTAAATTAGTGTGTCTACAAATCAAAAGTTGAGCAAACTTGTTATGGTAAAGTATTCACAACAAACATTGGAGTGTACAAGCAGTAAACAAGATTTGCTGCTATGGCAACAACTGACACAGAGAGCCAAGGATGGGAGAGAAAACAGATTTCAGTGGCACATGAATATTTTCAGGGTAATGGGAAGAATACGGCCTGATGAGCTCAAGTGTTGCTCTTTATTCTCCTTTAGACATGTAAAAATCTATATCTATATGAAAAGAGAAAAATACCCTAGTAACAGCTTGCCCTCACCAAACTGAGCCTCAAACTGAATAAAAAAAAAAATCCATTCTTAGATTGTCATTTTGGCACAACATAACCAAGGAATGAGGATGTCATAGGGTTAGTGTACATGAGGGAAAGACATGTCTTCTAAAGCTGGCAGTGAAAAGGATTATAAAGTGACAGTCAAGGCACAGTTGGTCAAAATTCTGTATTCCAACATGAAGACTTGTGTTTCACTGATTAGGAAGCTGTAAGAATAATTTGAATTTTTTGGTTTGTCTGCAGGTTCTATAAAAGACATGGAAACTACTGTTATATATATATAGAGAGAGAGATGTATAGAGATATATAGAGCTAGAGATGAGCTATATATAGAAACGTATATAGAGTTGAGATCTAGAGATACTTACACTGCCTGGCCAAAAAAAAAAAATTGCCAGCAAAAATAAAAGGTCACACAATCTAATATATCATTGGCCCAGCTTTAGGTTTGATACAGCACGCATCCGCTGTTATATTGCTTCGATGCCCTTCTGTAATGACAGCACTAAGAAAAAATTATTTCCATTCAGTGTTGCATTAATGTTTCACCAACATCCTGTATTGAGGAGTCTAAACACTGTACAAAGTCTTCTCCAGCACATCCCAAAAAATCTTCAATGGCTGGACACTGCGGTGGACCACTCTATCACAATATGAGGCAGATTAATTCTGGCACTGTCATCTTGGAATATGCCCGTGCCATCAGGAAGGAAAAAAAATCCATTGATGGAATAACGTGGTCATTCAGTATATTCACGTAGTCAGCTGACATCATTCTTTGGACACATAATGTTGCTGAACCTAGACCTGACCATCTGCAGCAACCCCAGATCATAGCACTGCCCCCACAAGGTAACAGGTGCATCTTTTGGCTTTCATAATACTGCTTTGCATATTTTAACTTTAAGTGGTTAAAGAGGTTACTGGTGTTTCCACCTGCAGCAGCAACAGTCAAGCAACACTCTTTGCAGATTATCACTTTTTGTTCGTTGTCGGATTTTCTAAATCCTAAAAAGTTCCACACAACAGATAGCGCCTTTTCGAAATTAGTTCCTCCTCCTTGTAATGGGTGGGTTGGGCTGCCTACGTTTTGTCGTGATGTTCACTCTCCGCCATGATTGTCATCACTTGCCCCTTGCCCCCCAGATGAAAGATAATCACCCATGAAGTAATTATCCAATGGGAGGCTTGACCCTATTAGCTTAGTTAATTCCAGGTGGCGTTTTTTTGTTTGTTTGTTTGTTTTTGGCCAGAGCAGTGTATATATAAAGAGGTATAGAGATATGGATATGAGATATATGGAAATAGAGATATAAAGAGATAGAACGGGACTCTAGAGACTGTCATTCTTGATAAAAGATTTTCTCTAACAGATATATAGAGAGGTAGATGTATGTAGATAGATATGTGTCTATGCGTTTATTTTTTAAAGATTATTTCTTGTTTTGGTCAGCTTTATGCCAAAAAGCACATTGTGACCTACAGTACGTACATGTCTAAATAAAAAGCAAGCAAGCGAAGAGACCTCCATCATCTGGCATTCACAGCAGGCTGTTGCTTTGGCAACAGGAGCATCAGGTGAATGGTGGTAAATGTCATTAATAAACACCAAGGGGTCTGCTGTCTTGTCACACAAAAGAAGCTACTGACTCAGATTTCACACGAAAGTCTATAAATCAAATCACATTTCTATTTGAAAGTTTACAAAAAAATAACATTAAATACTAGAGTACATCGATCAGGTATAACATTATGACCACCTTCCTAAAATTGTCTAGGAAAACAGTTGTGACTCATCAGAGAATGGACATGTGAGGGTATCCTGTGGTGTCTGGCAACAGAATGCAGTGGGGGCCTTTGGGTTCCTGCTGGGGATGGCTGCTGCCATGAAGGAGTGTCATTGCTATGGGGTGGGGGTGCCAAGTCAGGTTTAACCCTCGTGCTACCCTCTTGCATGCTCTCTGTCTGTCTGTACATTCACTTGAAGTCCCACAGACCCCAAAGGTAGCACGAGGGCTAGGTGGGCGGGTACAGGTCTAAGTAACATCCAAATGAATGCTAGGTCTAAACGTTTTCCAGCACAACATTGTATTGTTGCATGAAGATCAATGTAATTTACTTCTCCAGTCAACAGTTTTAATGTTGTGGCTGATCGGTGTATACACTATTCTCGCTTTGGGAGGGGGACCACACTCATTACGGAACTTTGGATAAAAATGCACCACACACTATAATAGACTCTGCAATGGGGCTGGGCCATAAAACGATAACGATATGTATAGCGAAAGACATATGATCGATATCAATAGAAAATCCGTTCGATGTAATGTTCGACAATTTCACTTGATCTCCATTAGAGAAAAATAAGAAAACCCAGAGCCAAAACTGCAAGTCATTCTGGGGGATGTAGGCAGAGGAAGGGCTTTAGCCTCTCAACCTATCACAGCCCAGCAAAGCCAGGTGGCATCAACAAAACAAAAAAAAAAAACTTGGTGGCGAGTGAGCATATTAATTGGCTCTTGTCCCTCTTGATTAGTAGTAAGAGTCGGTTAAATTTCGTTAACTGATTCTCTGTCAATAAGAAGCAGGCTCTAGGAACATTTGATTACTAATGTGCCGCGACAACTAGTCAACATCATTGACATATATACACGTGGATCTGCGTGAAATATGTCAACGCAATATTTATTGAAAAAAATATTACCCAAAGATCGAAGGTGAGGAAATTCATTCATTTTCTCCAGCAAAGGGACAAGTTGCTCAAAACTGCCAATATCCCAAAAGAAGTAGTAGTTGCACTTGCTAGAACTGAAACTGCTCCCCACTGCAGATAAGTTGCTGAGTATTTGGACTCATTTGTGAATTTTGTCTGACGTTAGTTGGAGGAGTGTCATCATTTTGTCTTTGGGGGAAAAAAAACAACATGCTTCAGCATGACAGTTCTACTTTCCAGTTCATTTACAAGTTGTCAACAGATTGTTTCTGTACATATATACGTATAAAACAAAATAAACCTGCTGGTCAGTGGTTGTATTACAACATAAGTGCTGATTCAGGCACTTGTCAACATGCACATTATCACATTAAAACATTAGACCACTTCTTCGTGGTACCTAACAAAGCAGTAATGCTCGGCAGTCATGCAGAGGTGGACCTTGCAGACCACATTTTACCCTAATTTAATGTGAGAATGATGCCTTGACCTTTTCTGATTGGCTGCGTGAAAACCACACGCTTCTAAATCTCACTATGCAATTTAAACAGGAATGCAATTTAAAATGTGTGCTGATGTTACCATATATGGTTCCTCGCCTCATGGAAATGTTGACTGTGTCTGACTCTTGTTTGTGATTTTAAAATATTGCACTATTTTAGGGACTATTAGTTGTTTCTGAGGTGGACATCTTCACATCAATGCGATCATCGTATCCCAAGTTAGCGTAATTTCATTCAACGAGTGTATTATCATCATCATCATTATTATTATTATTAATCACAATGAGTCAAACCTCATTCAAGCACATCAGGATCATGTTAGAGAATTCCACATCTACAGGTGTGGTAGAAATGAAAGGTCTTACAAGTGCACAAGGAACCATACAAGATCAGAACCAAATAACTTGTATGAAAATTCTTTGATGGATTTGATCAAAGCCTATTCAAAAACAAAAACAACAACTTGGGAAGTCAGTGGCAGTAGGTATATACTGAGTTCCCATCTTTGAAACCTTTATACACTTGATCAAAGGTTAGTCACAAAAAATAGTGAAATAAAATCTGTGCAGCCATGAACAGATATTAGAAATCTGGCTCGACTAACAAGGTATCATGAATCTGTATTAGTTACCAAGTCAACCAGACATTGGATGTCTGAACTGTTATAGCGCCCCCTGTTCATGCATCACTCCAGTGGCAAAAGAATGGCTGTGTGCCTGGGAACAAAGTGCCAATAATTGCCTGGACAGATGCAGCCTTTCCTTCCACCTGAACACACTACATCAGCCCTGAAGGTAGCTGTCAGACATTCCCGCCACCTGATTAGTGTGTCGTGGCATCACCGCGCCAGAGAGAGGGAGGAGAGAGAGATGGGAAATATGTACCTCGATTTGTCTAACTCGCTGTCTGTCTACCTCCATCTGTTCCTCCCTCTGTGTTGTCACGCTGCCTTCATCTCACTTTTTGTTCCTCAGGTTGTTTTTGTATTTACTCTTCCTTTTCTTGCCTAGCTGGTTGACCATTTCTGCTGCTATGCCCCTTTGTATCTTTTAGTGTTTGTCCCTGCCCACGGCTCTTTGTTGCTACACTACTCTTAACCTCTTTGTGTGAAAGAAGAATGAAGAAAAACAGACGGAGTGGGAAAGAGAGCTCAAGTGTTCTGATCTTACCAACCAAGCAGCAATTAAACTGAACTGCTTGCCTATTCTTTATTGTTGGAAACTGTTGCTCACCAAGGTGAATAATGACCTTCCAGTTGGCCGCCTCCTCGAAACAGAGAAAAACAGCAAGGGGAGATTAATAGACTTACTTTACAGTGACATGTCTTAAATCATCGAAGACGCACCAGATACGGAAAATTTATTTTAATAACTACAGAATCAAAGGTCAAATCATCCTGTCAATTAATATTTGGGTCTTCGCAGAATAGAGTGAAAAATGAAAAACAAAGGTATTGTCATGTTGCGCTGAATGGTCACGATATTCATATTGTCCTCCTGTCTACCATGCTACTCATTTTTAGCTTTTAACTGAACCACGTTGTCATTTTGTACGACATTATACAAATTTTTCCAGATGAGAAAACACTGTCTAAAACATATTCTGAGCGGAGAGCTTTTGAATCTCAACAGAAATTATTTTAGGACGCTACAAACATTTCCTAACATGTTACTGAGTCCACTGACTAAAACACGCCTTAAGTTTAAATTAACTAGACTGATATCTAGGGTTTGTTCTCTGACCCAGGCTTGGTGGTTCCAAAATGCATCTCTAAATTATGTTATGCACATATATCAGGTGACATTAAAGCGAACGGGACCACAATGTGGAGTGCCACAGGTAACAGTCTAAAGTATACTGTAAGACACACATTTCATAACATTTTAGTGAAAAACTGTGTCACTGACAAATTGACAAATGTAGATTGATGGGTAAAAGCAGCAACTTTATCTTAAAAATAATTAAATCAAACACAATACAGCACGCTCATTTGAAGAGGAACCTCAAATATATAATTTTTAACAAACACTTGTGTCATAATAATTCAACGACAACATAAATTAGACTTAACTCTTGCTTGTGACTTAGATGTGCTGTCAAAATGTCTCAAGTCACTTCATTTTCATGTACGCAACATTTTATCATATCAATTCTATCCTTCGCCCGCTCACAGCAAGGTGAAACTGTACTTGGATTGGCTGTAGGCATTTATAACAAACAACATAACATAATATTTCTGTATTGAACTTTCTGTGCTATGTTACTTCTGGAAGAATGTACAATATACCACTTGCCAGTGGCAACACTTGTTCCATGACTAGTGCTGTCCAAGCTCTGGGATTTTATCACAGGGCTTAGCCACAACAAATTAATCTATTGAACGCAGGTCTAGAGACACAGACTCATGTTGTACCACCTAAAACTCCAGGTGCTAACTGAAAAGTGACACGGGATAAGGGTGGTAAAATATGCATTGTAAATGCCCAACCACTACACTGTCAAATGTACGTTACAACTCACACCTAGTTGTAATACATAAAAAAAATTGTAATGTGCAGTTCTTGGTGATGAATTTGTGCATGCGAGGTACCTACAATGTTGTAGAAATTCAGTAATGTGGTTTGCTTTACAAAGTAGAGTCTGTCCAATGTGAACTGCTTGTCAATGTGACATCTGTTATGAATAACAAGACAGAAAGTATGTTTACCGGCACTATGGAAATAAATCCCAGGTCAGTGAGACAGTTCTATGATGAGATCCATCACCTTCACCACCTTCAATAATTTTAGCTCAAAATTAAATTCATCTAAATTTTATCACTGAAACTTGAACCTTGCTGATAAGTTAACTATAAACTAAATATTACAGGGAGAGAAGACCAATACTATGGTCTGATATTTGCAACATACCTTAAATGGTCTTCTATCAAATAAGAAATACATTTGAACACGACAATTGGCCTCATCTTGATTAAAAGCTTTAGAAACGCAACTATGCCCATAATGTGTTTGTTTTCACATTTGATATCCAAAGTGCTGCATGGGGTGAATTCACAAAGGCTAAGCTCTGTTTTTTACTTAAATCTATCTTATTACATTAATATATGATGGCTCTGCTACTTTCTGCTTCCACTCCATTACATTTCAGAGGAAACACATGTCTACAATTTTAGTCTGGTTTAATTGGGGGTTTAAAAATATATATATATATATATGAATTGGTGATAAAACTTTATTGATCCCAGGGAAGATCTAATAAGCAGTCTGGCAATATTTAAATGAGCATCACCTTTACCAAAGTGATTGGCACATTAATGCATGAATAAATAAAATCCAATGCATTGAAATATGCTGCCATGCATGTCATCCATCTCATCATCCTACCAGATTTCCCCAGTTCGATGGTTTAGACCTTGCTTTTTCTGAAAATGAGTCTCATGCTGCATTGCAACATTTTCCTGAATGTGCACCCAACTGCTTTCTGAATTTTAGAAACCATGTATAATTCCAAACACATCCTCCATAATTATCAAGTGAGAAGGAGGCACGAATAAATCTCCTTTCCTTACCCCAAATCACAGATGCAGATTTGCACAGGACTAATATTATCACAGGACCACTGTGCTTGAAGAAATGTGGTAGGTAATATGCAGTATAATTTTTTTGCTTTACATATTACAGACATGGTGAATTCCTGAATGCCACATACAAACTCCACAATTATTACAAATAACTAGAGGTGATGGTAGTCCCGTCTAAATATGGCGTTTTTTGAAAACAAATGAGACTGGGATACATTAAAACAATTACAAGTTGCATGCAGATTTTTGGCACTATAGCAGCTTAATTAACATTATAATTTTAGTACTTTTTTCAAGGGTTGCCATTCAGTAAGAGAATGCAGAATCCTCCGAAAGTAACAAAGCCAAGACTTAAAAAAGTGTTTGACAGACAGCTAAACAAAACCAAAAAAGAAAAACAACAGAATGAACTCGACGTCAAATTCAAGACTTGATGAATTACACACAAACAGTAAAACAGTTGGAGACAAACAACAAATTTCAAAAAGACAAGTACAAAGAAATGTCATTACATTTTCACGTGCAGTTTGCCAAATGAATTTCAACGCTTTTGTTGGAGCAATAAATCAATTTAAGCACCATTTCTACTGGTAGTCATGACAAAGTCATAGGAAAGCTACTACAATGTTTCTGTGTTTTGGACCATGTTCTCTTTCTTTCCCCCTCCACATGTTTGTCTGTGCATAGTTTTTATAAAGGTTGAACTGTATTTCACCATCCCATAGAACTTTGTTACACAATAAGTGCTGTTCAGCTGCAGCATGTTCTTTCCATTTTTGCAGTTGTCAAGGAGTTGGCACTTTCCTGTGAATGTGTTGAGGTTAAAAACATCTTCTCTTGATTGTTGACAAAGAACTGTGTAGGCTGCACCTGGGAGAGCATTTTGGACCTGCCATGCTGTCATAAAGGGGTCTTTCTTCCCCTAATTACATGATTTGACAGACTCATTATTTTGATGCACATATATGGTCACTTCTTTAGTCCTCACTTTCTCACCTAAATCTTCAGTCCACCTCAGTCAACTCTCTGTCTCTCAATCAACCCATGCCTGAGCTCTTTTGCATTACTGCATTTCAAACTGATTGTGGTGAAATACAGACCATGAACAATAACTGTTCAAATATTAATTATCTGGACTGTACCTCTAACAAAATAACATTTGGATGTCCTTTTGACAAGTTTGTTGCACACTGAAGTTGTTGAATTGCAAGGAAAGCTTACATTTTGGCACTTGGGAGTGATGCTATTTTCAGATTCATGCAAACCATGCATTGTTGAAACCTAGTCTTGGTTACTTTGGTCAATTACAGAAAGAACACCATATTTTATGATCCTTCTGAAAAGGCAAACAGTCTGACATAAGGTTCACTGCTGTACGCCCACGATTCTTTTCAAGCTTCTTGTGCCTCCTATTATGAAAGGCCGTCGGCATGACCAGCAATAAATAGCTTACAAATTACAAAGTAACTGTAGCCATTTTGTCATTAAACAGATTTGTCTGGAGGGATAAGTACAAAATAATTTAAAATCTAAATGGAATTTTCTGAATAATTTGCCCAATAGTAAAGTTAACATGCAAACACATCATGCATATATTTAATATTCCGTGTCAGCAAGATTCACCAAGGATATATCGAGTTTGAAGAAGATCAGATAAGTTTGGGGAACTGAGCTTAACACAGTGTGTTCTGCTGTGTGAAGACTTTTTCCATCCCTGGGTCAGAATCCTAATTATACATTTACACAAACTAGACTGACACACATAATCTACATAGAGAGAGAGAGACAGAGAGAAACCGGCTGAGAGAGAACAACTGCCAAGATGCAAAACTGTGCTCTGCCACTCTGGCTATATTCTGTTAAAAGTACAACAGTCGCTAACATTGTCCAGATGGCAAATGAAAAACTAACAGCTGATGCTTGAGTTGAAATGATATCAAGGGGACTAAAAATATGACAAATATTACAACATTAAAAAGAACTAGCAGGTCCACAATTAATCAGAATCATCTTTCAAAATGACTGTCACTTAACAATTCTTCATATTTCATGGATGCAGTACTTAGATCAGGATTCAGCTGAGGATTGATGCAAAGGGATTTCATATTTATAAGCTGCATCAAGAAAATCATAGAAGACCATACAGCCAGGTGAAAACTCTACATTTGAACTAAACTTGCCATAGTAACGGTATAATGGAAGGAGCAAAAAGATAACAGTAATCAGGACACCATATGTATGGGACAACAGTGCAATAAAATACTTCATCACAACTCTCCTACTCTGTACTTTCCTCAGCATATAACTTCAGTGCAATAATGAGTGCTACAACCAGCCATTCTCAGACATAAGGGATTGAACATAAAGTAAGTTCAGCGTCGAGTGAGAGGGATGGGGAAAAACTTCACAGAGCAAAGAGAATACATAGATCAATGGGGAAACACACTAATCAGGTCCATCACGAGAATGTCAATTCTTTTTCATGTTAAAAATTCACAGTCGCTTATGTCTGGTTCCCTTCGGAAATTCTCCCTTAATTAATTAATAGCATTAATAAATAAAAGGCCTCTTTAATCTCGATCAAGGTTTCTATTTTTAAATGCCCTCAGAGGGGGGAAAGAAAGACTGAACACCGGGTTGTCCTGTCATCCTCCCCGTTATTTATTCCAGCTAAAATAACACCTGAGCAACAACACATCAACAACACGCATTCCGAGAAAGGAAAGGAAAACATGTAGAATCAGAAAAGGAAATACTTGTTCCCAATGTTACCATATGGATCTAGGCATCTTTTAGAACATGTTGCTGCAGGAGAGAGTGGCATAGAATATTCTGCATCTTTTCTTGACAAAGTTAAATAAAAGGTAAGAAACCCCAAGAGAAAGAAGCTTGTTTTTTCCTCCTTCCCACTGGGTTTCGTTTTTGGAAAGGATTAATTGTGTAAGAGTGCTACTAGCGTATACATTGGGCCCTAGAGGCACACTAAAGACTCATGGAATTACCATTTTGCGGCGCCACACAGCGCAGTCCCACACTGTGGAAAAAACTAACAAAAGTGTGACTAAATTACAAAGAACAACACTGCTATTTAGAGGTTCGAGCTGGATCAGGAAAAACCCATCAACATTTCAGCCATTTGTTTTTGTCTTATAGCAAGAATTAGTTGTGTTCCTCCTTCTCTCTGAATGGAAGGATTAGTTTCATCTCAGTTTAAAAATTCAACAAAATATTGTCTCTGGCTTAATGCTTTGCAAACTGTTAACATTATGTTATCAATAATAGCTCCTAAAATCCAAAGAGTTTCTAAATTATGGATGTACAAATATCTAGCACTGCCCAGTATTGCCAAGAACAACGAATCTCATGAGGGAGATGTTTAATAAATCTAATTGTGCAAATGTAGCAGAACATCAATACAAACACAATTTGTACTACATGCATCCACACAAGCAGCATTGTAATGTTATTACTCTAGAAAATGTCCATCTTTTTGAAAACATCTTTTCAGCTATGCCAAATCCCCGATTATATCAGTGCTTGTTATCACAAGGTAGTTTCTTGGTTGAGACCACAAAATGTCACACTTAATTCTAAAGTTTAGTGTTGAGCCTAATGTGCTGTCGGAAAAAGATGACTGAATGACCAAAATGTGTTACTTTAGCCGACTACACATTACATCATAGGATGCAATCGACCAATTAGTTTTAAATCTCAAAAAACATATTGCAAAAGTTACTATTATAATATTAATGCAACACATACAACTATTTTTTTCTCAGCATTTAACCAATCAATTTGGAACACATGGGTAGCAATTTAAGAGTCAGGCGCATCGCTCAATGACCCTACGGCCTTAAGTCCACCTTTAAGTATATAAAACACAATAGGCAGTGTAAGATGTGTTTACTTAACATACATCATGATTTTTTTATCTAAATTAAAAACCTAATGAATAAATAATGTAAATGCTGGAAGCAATTCACATATTTAAGATCAATTCCTAGCTTCAAAATAAAGAAGTTAATATATTAAAGGTATCTTGTGTGGTAATGCTCCATTACCACATAGATCGTTCCCACAAATCATTCTACCATACAGTGTTTAAATATTTTATAGTTTTGGTTTCAGGATTTCTAGGGTTTCAGTACTGAACACCTTGGCATAAGAATTGCACTGTACAGTACCCTCATGGTTCCACTATCAAATATTTATGTCACTACAGGCTGACTGTGCAACATTGCTGATGTAAAACTATCCTGTCAGTATACAATGTCCTCAAAAGATTAAATCTGGCCATTGTGTGACTAGAACACTGAGAACAAGTGCAATTTAGAGGTTAGAGGTTAGAGGTTAGAACGGGACATACCCATGACAATTTGAGACATTTGCTTTTGTCTTGTGGCAGCTTGGTGATGTTTTCTGCCACTGCATAATAAGCAGCTTTCTTCAACCACAGATGCTAGAACCAACATCTCAGTAAACAAACACCTCAGTGTACTATTGGGAGAAGTGTGGAGAGTCACACTGAATGAAGAAAAATGCATATTCAATGTATTTACTATATAGTTCGAGCCAAAATCCCCCCATCATACTGCTGATAAAATATATATTGGCCTCACACAGGCCTGCACACTTCAGTACCACAGTGTGTTATTCTGCCTGTCTTAGTCATCACTGACCACTAGCACAGAAGCACTGCAAGCAGGAAAACTCTAGATAAACAAGTGAAACACAGCATACTGAGAAGTATGCTACTAAAAGTTTCTGTATGACAGTTAAAATAATGCATAAAGTTAAAGTTCTCCACTTTCATTGTGTAATGCCCACACGATTTGTACACTGACATTCATCAGTAGTCTTGCACAGATGTGAAATGTAAGCAATGTTAAAGGTTTGTCTAAAACTACATACAACATCTCCTTTAATATTGTTACTGAAGATGGAAATGTAATGTTTAATTAGGTTAAAGTACAAGCACTTTATCTCTACAGATATATATAAACAGATATTTTTACTTGGGGTCACATACTTATGGAAAGTCTGCTATCATTTATCCACATCATATCTCTCATTACAGTCAAACATTATATCCATCCAACAGCCGTTTCCTTGAGGATAAATGCTGTTTATGAACTTTAATTGGACTTGTATATTGATGATATGTTATCATTTATATAACTCAAGGCAAATGGCAAAGGCAAAATGGGATGCAGCATGTCTAGCCTGAGGTAATCCATGACAGTGGAACAGTTTATTGCACCAATTATTTCCTTTCAAGCCATAAAATTGGATCTTGTATAATTTTCTACCATCTATGGAAAATGGCTAAATTATGTCAATGAGGGAATTTGTTATGGGAAAAACTGAGTGTTGGAGAGCAGACACAATTTCAGCCACCTCATTTGAATGTGAGTCAGTCCAGAATAACAGCAAATGTAGGACTGAGTTTGAAAAAAAAAAAAATGATTTTCTGATTGAAATCGATCTTGTTTTGAAAGAACTGATATCGAATCATAAAAATAGTCGCATCGATTTTTTTAAACACATGCAATCTCCTGCATCAAGCTTATGTCCAGCAACACTGGTTCTCATAAAACCGAGCAACTAGATTCGTCCACATGTGAGGGAGAAGCAAAATATGACAGAGTACCATCCAGCCTGCGAGCAGAGGTGTGGCAACAATTGCATTTGAAATGTATGACTAACGAGAAGAGTGGGACAAAGGCAAAGCTATGTGCAATATGTATCAACTACAGGTAAAATATTGTGGAAATAGAACAAACATCTGGTACCAATAACAACATTTTGTGAAAATGTATTTCATAACTAAATAAAATCTTTTTTGAAACTGCAACATTCTAGATTAATTGATATTCAATAGACACCTTGACTATCGGAATCACATCGATAAAGTAAATCAGTATCAATACAAGGATCTCAAATGTTAATTCAAGTCTGAGCAAACTACAAGCCCCCAGTTAAATAGTGTTGGGACAGAATATTGAAACAGGAATATATGCAATTACTGCAACTTGACGGTTTGGGTTAATTATTGATCCACTGATGCCAAATATCAATAATTTTATTAAAACATGCGGGCACTTTGCCATTTTGACTCCTTTTCATGGTGCTTTCTGAGGGTAAAGGGAACAGAACTTACCAACTTGCTGTGAAGAAAAAGAAAATCACAGGGGGGAAATGTTGGACAGCAGGGGGGGACAAATCAGAGAGGTACCGACATCTTTCAAGTTGAAAGTTAAGGGGCACCTTTTTTTCTCCCCTTGGGTTTTATAACACTTTGTAAGCATGTTTTTAATTTTTTGAGAGAGAAATATGCATTCGGCCATGAACATCTAACAGACTGAAAAGATCTTGGCATTGAAAAAGCACAGTTGTAAACTTCCTTTCAACATCTTCACTCCAGATCTGCTTTCTGATGGCCGTTTGCTAGTGCTATGTTACATTGGAAAGATGGCACACATGAACATGGACAAACTGCACCGTGTGGGTCTTGAAAAGGCAAATGGTTTTATCATGCAAATGTAGCATATAAATACATATTTCTTGCTTTATGCCTTCTCAACAGGATTACACAACGCAAAGTTGGTTTATTTTCTGCACCTCATTCAACCCCAAACCCATGCCGTAAATTCCATAACTTTATTCAAATGAAAAGGAGGAAAGGCCCTCAGTGTGAACACAGGAGAGGAAAAAAAATATTGTATTTATGGGGGGGCATGTATTCGGCACTCGGCAAGCGAAAGTCTGACATATGGGATATAACCCTGGACACACAAGCTATGTATTCACACCATCTGGCCAATCAGATGACGAGTCATTTAGCCATCACTTACAGTCAGATTAATAGGACTCAGTGTAGGGGCTACTGTAGCACGGTGGCTGCTGAGGAAGGAGATGCACACAATATTTGAATCATATCACCATTGATCAATGTTACAGTGCAGTGCAATATAGATTTTCCTCATATCTTGCAGGCCTACTAAAACAAGTAAAACAATATTTCTTCCTGCACTGGTATACAGTAGGAGGATATCACATTTCCATTAACGGAGCCACAACTACAAGAAAATAGCTGAAAGCAGTAACCACAATTAATGTGCACAACAGAGGCGAGTACTTATAAATCTTTTCTGTCATTTAGCCCAATGTAGCACAACAAACTTCCCTCGATCAGCATGCCACCATAGCCATGTGTAGAGCCAGGGTTAACCTCGCACCACTGCTGCAATCATATCACAATGAAATTAAAACTCAAATTAAATTTCTTCAATTACACAAATTAGACGAAGGCCAAGGAACACAATCATGACCAGTGAGTTGAAAGCAACACAAAGTCAATGAGACTGTAAACAAAACTAAACACAGAGGCAAAGAAAGAAAGAAAATAAAAAATAAACGTTGTAATGGATTAATTAAAGAAATCTCCTTTCATTTTGAATATTCTCCAAAAACATAATTAGGCTGCCATTCAAGATTGCCATGGATTAGTCAATAATAAATTGATTTCTAATAGCTGAGTCACTGGTTTTAGCATAGAATAGGGAGGAAAGAGGAGGAAGAGACAAAGCCTTATTTTAAATTTGGAGGAAGGAGCCTGTCAGACTCTAATTGGACTCCTAGCCTGCTTACTTCTGACCTGCTGCTTCTTTTACCTCCGGTATTTACACCGAAATGTACAAACATTTTATTTCATTTTACTGAGATTCAGAAGGTTTATCAAAAAAAAAAAAAAATACTACTGCTAATTTGTTAATGATGCTAATCGCTCTGCCATCATGTCAACCAGAGCTACCGTTACGAACGTTACTGCGAGCAAAACAAACTAATTTTATATTTTAGCCTAAACAAATGAACCCAGCATTTTCTGTAGACCACAACATTTAACAGCAGGCTTCACAAACAAATGTATAACTTACAAAAGTTGTTCAAGGGGAAGAAATTGAAGCTGCGCCACCGCTCTCCGCTTCTACACACAGCTGCCATTTGTGTGCCAATCAACAGTTTGTGTGCTGCCTTCAAGAACAATGGGAAATTTGGGTTTCGTTCTTGTAACATGAGGCCTTCAAGGGCTACATCAGTTCTCACGTTGAATTGATAAATTAGATTTATATATTAAAATAACCTCATTTAGATTAACCTTCACATAGATCTGCCATGAGCCACTGATGCTGTGCCATTTTACAGAAACTAAACTTAATTTAACACCATTAAAGTCCAACACACAAATCTGAACTGACATGCTGTCAGTACTTGTGCAGCATGACTGCTCAATAGCAAAGTCTTTGCTCTATAATTCCCTGCAGATTTAAACAGCGTGATATTTTATGTGTGTGTTTTTGGGGTGCTTTTTAGGATTGTATAGATTTGTAAGATCAGTAAGTGATGTATAGCCAACTGGCATGGTCTGGCATGGTTGCCTTTAATAAGCCTGACCTTGAAAACAGCATTATGCAACGTAATCTTTTAAGTATCTAAAGTGATTCAGCTGCTGAAGTATCAACAATGATTCAACTCCTGAATTATTCCCCTTCATTTCCACTCTTTGCCATACATCCTCGATTGTAATGTCACGTGACCTCGGCCCACCTCCACTGAGGCTGAGCCACATACTGTAAATAGACGATGAGAAATCATTTGGTACCGTTTTTCTGAGTGTTTCACGGTGAATTGCTGGACCTCTCTTTCACCTCTGATGGAGCACGCTTGTGAATACAAGTGGATAATCAGACACCAAGATGTATTTTTTAGAAAAAAGGAGCTTTTTGACAGGTTTAAAAGCTGATGTGTGTGTCCACGCTTCTCTATCAACTCAGCCGAGACATAATCTTGTCACAATACACTGCAAAATGATCTATAAACGGTGAGTTTATTTTAGAGCACTCAGATTTGAGAAGAAAAATGTGACCTTTGTGGCGTTTCCTTTAAAATCCACCAAATATTCTGCTTTCAACAGCAGAATATTTGTAAATTTACAGATATATTTCATTAGGCAAGCCAATGACAAATGACTGGAAAACCTTCACACTTAAACCCGTTTGTTGGCATACACTAAGAATACATGTGTTAAGACCTGAACCTTATGTTATGTGTACCTATTTTGAGCAGTCTTACATTAATCCCTCTTACACGTGGGTTCAACACGCTGTCATTTAAATATTCTTTGTTAAATTCATTGGCTGAATTATGAAGGGACACACGAAGGGCCAAATCATTCTGTTTAGAACAAAAACTCAGAGGGCAAAACAATAATAATAAAAAAAAAATGTTGACACAGCTCTTGGATGTCAGGCTTCTGCGACAATCTAAAACTGTTGCTTGCCTGATCAGTGGGTAAAGTAATGAAGGAGAACTCACTGTGTTTGATGTTCATGTTATTCTCTACCTCTAGCGAAGCATTTGAATGAGCCATGGTGGCTGCTGAGATGACCCATGCATCACTGAAGCCAACACAGCATGCTCGTTCACAGCTAAATGCTGGGATTTCTCCAAAGAGCTGTCTGGTTGGATCGTTGCTTTCCTTTGGAATATAAAGACTATTTAAAGTGCATACCATTGAGAAAATGTCTTTTTCTGATTTTTATATGCCCCCTTGTGGAAATTTTTTCTATGTCTTGCCTCCTAAGATACAACTAGAAAAATATATATCCTAAATGTAATGACTGCTTTTGTTTAATGTGCAACAAATCTTTTTGTATGCCTTCTCCACTGAAACCAAAACATAAACCTAGCTTTTCATATGTAAAAGCCCAATGGGAATCTTTTGAGAAGGCAGCTCAGCACCACAAGAAACCGTGTCAGCAAAGAGCAGACACACAACACTCCTCGCACTCCACATGAGACTCACCTGACACCTCCCTGACAGGAATAAGCAGTTGTTGTTATGTGTACATTAAAGATGAACTTTCCGTCAGAAGCGATCACTGAAGGCTTTCCCCCACTTACATCTTTTCGTCCCTGCCCACCACCCATCAAACTCAGCCGTCAACGTGCACCACTTCCTTACCTCGTCCTGAAGTTGGCCGGGTGTGGATGCCCGTCATACAAAGATAAAAAGTCATATTCCTCCTCCACGGCAAAAGATTGAAAAACTATATGAATCCTGTTTCCCTCCTCTGCAACAATCACCCAGGTACAGTTCGCTCCATTTGGATATCCATATGGAAACCCGGGGCTTTCTATCGTCCCATTCCTCCCTTTTAAAGTGCCTCCACAAGTGTGGATAAAACCTGGAAAGAAAGAGAACAAACAAGTCAATATCAAACACATGTACTGAATGTGCGTGACACTCTATGCTGAAAGGAAAAACAAAGTACAACACAGGAAAAAAGGGAGAAAACTGTAGGTATCACAAAAAGGGTATTTTCTTTTGCTAAGCCTTGCCTTGTACAAGCATCCAATCAGCAATAAATAAACAGAATGGCTTTAAAATGTTTAAACGGACCTGTTCAGATGCTATTCCGAGTAACATTTTATTGCAACAACTACATGCACCCTGCAAGCTTCAGGTGTAATATTTCTTCAGCTGAGAACAAATTGTTCGGAAAATCCACATTGTTCTCAGCTGGCAGAAGCTGTGAGGGAAATCTGGCAACCCGCTGACAGAGAGCCAAGTTTTGTGTTTCCATTTATGTTTTCGGTTCCCCCTCAAATTAAAAAAAAAAAAAAAAAAAAAAAAAACATGAAGAAGAAGAAGAAGGAATAAGCTGCAACACCCACTGCTGTTGTAATCGGAGAAAAATGCATAACTGGGGATGTTTTTCAATGTCTTATCAAACAACAGGCTTGTAATGCATCACTACAATTTCCCAATTGCTTTCCAGAGGGTCAGAAAGCTCCTGAGACTAGCAACATGCAAAATCTTGCAATCTTGCCACAGACATTTAACAGTCAGCCCACACAAGATAAATCTTTGCACTTTAATGCATTGGCTTACTGAAAATCAATATCCTTGACATATTAGGTTAAACAGTATATCTTTACCGTCAACACTACCAAGGTTAGCTTGGCTAACCTTGGTGGTGGTTGATGTAAATGATAATGTGTGCCATAGTTTAGTAGCATATATGAAAACATAAAGCATCAGATAAACATTTACAGTACACATGTTCGGCTAATCTCTACACACAACCACGTTACATGACCGTGTTCCCATACACACTGTGTCAGAGTGCCCTTTTTTGTTTGAGTCTGTCTTCCATGTTGTCTAATGAAATGCAAACTTAATTAAGATGCATGGTTTATCCCCCACAATTTACTCCTAGTGTAATTAGCTTTTCACACTCGGTAGGTAAAGGATGTTTTGCATAGTGTTGGCCATACACACACACACACACTGAACTGTATGGAGAAGAAAAAAAAACACAAATAACTTGGCAGTTTTGCAACTTAAATGGCTTCTAACTAGATATACAGTAGTTTTCCCCCAACAATGAGTTTGGCTTATGACCTGATTTGAGCAGACTGTTAAAAGTGACAATCAATTTCCTTCTTGTCAAGTCGGTTAATTTCGCAGCTGACGGTATTTCACAGACGTAAAACTGTTACTGCATGTACGCAGAGCAGTACTTTTTTCCCCCGCCTTTCTTATAGAGGCCTTTGTCCAGGGGAAGGGGGTCATGCCCCACAGTTTCTGACAGAATTGTAGATCATCATCAGCTGAAATTCCTACTGCCACTTTACTCCTCCTATATCCATTGGCCTGACCTTCTTACAGAAACACTTGTAAACAGAGTGTGCCCAAACTGTCTCATACATAATGTCTGGTGATGAGCCTCTGTTCTCAATGCAGCAGGAATAAATTCCCGCTAAGGTTTGGTGCATGTCTAAGTTGCAATTATTTCTACCAGCATCAAGCAAACACGGTAAATTTGCACCATTGATGTGCCGCCTACAAGGGTCAAAATGATCCAACCTGTGACACAGTGCATTATGGCTGCTTTCAAGTGCTCTCTGGAACATCGTAATTACCAGAACAGCCCTCATCAATGAGCCAACAAGTTGGGGGTTTGATCTAAAAAATGTGGAAATTTGGGCAGCATACAATGTGACTGGCCAGCAACTAATGTGATATTTGATATTGTTAAATTGCTGCACATTGTTGAATTTATTATCTGAATGCTGCTAAAACGAGCCACACAAATACGCCTCCGAAAGAGCTCACCAATGTTTTTATTTGTGTCCAAATTTAAGCAATGAAATGTATGAAGGCTTGGTGAAAAGAAAAGAAAAGAAAAGAAAGAGCAAATGAAAACGAAAGTCACCAACAATAACACTTAAAGTGGTCTTGAAGACGACATTTCAGGAATATGTGTCCATTACTGAAAGTGAGCACACCTGCAGTCGTGCTGTAGTACTTTAGCCCTAGCTTAGACTTAATTCACTTCGGTCAAATGGGGGGATTAGATAATTGTGAGGGCAGAAATGCACAACTCACACTGTCTGAATATTGATGTCTGACTTTGTCACCTCCTCTGTTGATATAAACATAATTATGAGTACATATTTTCCAAAATTCACTTGTGACTGCTCGACCATTTTATACACTTTTGGCAATATATATACACTTGTCCATCCAAATAACTGAATTCAGATGTTCCAATCGCTTCCACGGCCACAGGTGCATTAATTCAAGCACCTAGACATGAAGACTGCTTCTGCAAACATTTGTGAAAGAATGGGTGGCTCTCAGGAGCTCAGTGAATTACAGCGTGGTGCTGTGAAAGGATGCCACCTGTGCAACAAGTCCAGCCGTAAAATTTCTTCGCTATTAAATATTCCACAGTCAACTGTCAGTGGTATTATAACAAAGTGGAAGCGACTGGGAACGACAGTAACTCAGCCATGAAGTGGAAGGCCACGTAAAATGAGGTCAGTAGATGCTGAGGCTGAGTGTGCAGAGGTCACCAACTTTCTGCAGAGTCATTCGCTACAGACCTCCTAACTTCATGTGGCCTTCAGATTAGCTCAAGAACAGTGCGTAGAAAGCTTCATGGAATGGGTTTCCATGGCTGAACATCTGCATCCAAGCCGTACATCACCGAGTGCATTGCAAAGCGTCGAATGCAGTGCTGTATAGGGCACCACCACTGGACTCTAGAGCATGTGACGAATCATGCGTCTCCATCTGGCAATCTGATGGATGAATCTGGATTTGGAGGTTGCCAGGAAAACGGTACTTGTCTGACTGTATTGTGCCAAGTTTGAAGTTTGGTGGAGAGGGGTTCATGGTGTGGGGTTGTTTTTAGGAGCTGGGCTTGGCCCTTTAGTTCCAGTGAAAGAGACTCTGAATGAGAGATTTTAGACAATTCCATGCTCCCAACTTTGTGGAAACAGTTTGAGGATGGCCCCTTCTTGTTTTTCGGCAAGATATGAGTTCTTATGATGTGTTTTCTGACATTTTGAAATAGGTAGAGGAGGGTGTTATAGTTATTACAAAATACAGAATACAGAAAGCTTTATTAATCCCTAAAGGGCAATTCAGTTTCTACAGTCCACCCTCTAGATATACAACCATTCACACAACAATAGTACAATTGCAGTTAAGTAATTTAGAGTTTTCTTAAACTAATTTTGTATGTCTGACAAAAAATGTTGATATTCCCAACAGCCTCATGCTGTAATTATGCCATTGCATTTTCTATATTAACTTATTAGCTTGCTAAATTGTTAGTTTTGGCTTCTAGCCCATCATTTGCCTATAGTGTTCTCATGAGTTGACAGCCACCCTAATGCCAAGCATTTTGTTCCCACATGTCATAACTGTAAGCTCACAAGTTGAATTAGAAGGCAGGGTGAGTTCTAAAACATCCTGCATTACATCAACAGACACGTGTAGCGTTACACAAATTTGTCAGCTTGAGCGTTTGTGAACGTGAGCTTAGGCCAGTTTTGGAAGTGCATCTCATTGTTCTCAGTTGCTTTGATTTTGACCTTTTGCCTTGTGTGAATGGCATTACTAAATCACTGGAGTGCCCTCTTTGAATTTTGCAGAATGATTGCCAGCCTACTAACACTTGATTTGACGTCTGTCGGAGTGAGAGCCTTAAAACAGTAAAAAATGTATGAGACCAGAAACATGCAATTTTAATCACTGCTACATAACCATGAGTGCAAATCAAGAAAACTAGACTTGAGTTGTAGCAAGGTCACCACACAGTTTAAGTGGAGTTAACGTAAACACGAAGCGATGTTGGCAGAAACATCACGTGTCGGGCTCAGAAGCAGTTCAGAATCACACAATTTAAAATCGACTATTATATGTTTTAGTTGGCGCTCCTTTTATATCTCACATATGGTAATTACAGCACAATTTGTCAAGCATTCAAAGACTAATGTTGTGCACCGTTCAGGGTAATGCTGTTTTTATGAACTGCTTAGCTGTGTTTGTGTGGCTGATTGTTCTGAAATACCAAGGATGACAGAACAGATGCGCATGGCCAAGATATCTATTTCCTTGTTTCTGCCTCCTCTCTCGCTCTCCCACCTACATCTCCTCAGATCTGTGCACGGCTTTCAACCTTCATTATCCCTCTCTCAACTCTTGCAACTTTCTCACACCATGTGTATTTTCCCCCTTCTTTGTGTCTCCCTCACCCTCTTTTCTCACCCTCTGTCTGGTTCACTCACCTTTTCAATTCATTGCCACTTCAGCCAATCGTTCCCCGAATCTTTCTTTGTCCCTCTCCGCCTCCCTACCTCTCACCCCCTCATATCTCTTGCCTTCCTAGTTTTTCTTTTTGTTGACCATAAGCTATTCATTATGTACTACAATCCTGTTTCAATGCTCTGAAGTATACAGGCTTGTAATATGTTAAGCACTATCAGCTCCATGAAAGCTGTATCTATAAAAAGAACACTGTAAACATTCATCTTGTTACTTCAAAGGAAATCGCGACAACAACATATGCTTCCATGTACGGGAGAGAGGACTTGCAATAAATCCATTTATCACTTAGACCTACAGCATGTCTTCTTTGAATTCACCGCTCAGTAGCCTGCTCCGACCTCCATCATCACTTCTGATGTGAAACGCAGTCCCCAGAGTTTTCCCCCGACCCCGTGTTAGTGCCACTCTGCAGCAAAGCCCATAAATTGTAATGAGAAACCAAATTAACAACATGCTGTGATTGCTCAGTAGGGAAAATATGGTTCAGAAATATGAATCAGCCTCGTAACGTACGAGTCTGGCAGGAGCGGGGGCCTCAGTGGGCAGCCAGCCTGCCTGACAGACAGCTCAAGAACAGTCCCAGCTGTTCCTCACGTAGTTACAGTTACCCCTGGTCTTTTGGATACTCAAACACATAAATATATTTTTACCACACCTTTAGGGATAATAACAGAGATTTATGCTCTGCAAAACACAGACTGAGGAGAATGGCAGTGATCTGCCACTCTGACGAGACTTCTGATGAGAAGGTGTTTGTCAGTTTGAATTGCAATGTGTGTGTACATCCATACATAAGCACATCTATAATTACACCATATTTGTTGTTGACCTTCTCACCAATTCAAAGGGGTGAAGCAAGACTACTGAATGTGATCTCCTTTCCTGCAGCGAACACAGGGATTTAGGGCAAAATTCACTGGTTGTAATAATAATAATTATTCCCCTATGGATCCCACATGCAGAAATAATTTCTCTGCATTTGTCCCATCCATTCATTCATGCAGGAGTGTGTCTACTCGGAACAGAGGGCTGCCACCTGTGTAGCGCTTGGGGGTTAGGTGCTTGCTCAAGGCTCCTTAGCCATCGACATGAGGGTATGTGCACCTGTGACTCTTTACTCCCAAGCTGCTTCTCTAACCACTGCTCCACAGCTCCCTCAGTTAATGTATCACAGTGCAGTGTGGATGGCACATGCAACTGGTTTTGTAAACCCAATACATAATAGAAGGCATCTTATTATTTTTAAGGCCTGAACAGATTGTTTGAGGTTAAATTGTTGTTTACTTAAAGCAGGGAAGGAAATTAAAGGCAACATTTAGGTTTCCAAGTACATCGACTGATGGATAAAAAGATAGGTGCACCCTGAACAAGTAAACAGCTAATATGTTGTCCTCCACCATTAATGAGGATTTGTACTGGGCCATAAAGAGCAACAATTATGTGCAGCAGGAGATGGGAGGAGCGGTCATTAACCGCTGTCCAAATTATTATGAGTGACAAACAGACCACTGGGTAATGGATGATTGCTGATATATGTGAGAGATGGCTCATCCCGACTGACTATAATTTGAACAGACCATCATTAAAAAGGCCTTGAAAATAAACAATCACAGTCCATCCTGCTCCTTGCAGGTAGTTATTTCGAGGTCCCTAAGGGGAGAGTTCACTGCAGGTCTTTTCTTTGCCTCTGCCTGCAGTGAAGCAGTTGACATGGGATGAACTGCCCCACTTAGTTTGGGAAATATATTGTGTTCAATTTCCTATATTGCCCTTTAAGTATATTCACTTTATCTGTTGTCCGTTGCCCTGTATTTGTATTTTATTGCTTGTCTATTGTCCTCTAGAGCTTCTTTTAGCCATATAATATTAAAATTTATGTTTTTTCTGACATAATTAATGGCATTAAAGGGTCTGACAACTAAAGAACATTTGTAGCACCCCCTCTGGCACCAGTCAAAGTAAGCTTCTTCCAAAGTAGCTGGCAAAAATTATCATTATTATTATCATCCTCAAAGTGGCATTCAAGTTGGGAACTGAAGACTTCACAGTGGCAACTTTACTTGTAAGTCTTTCATTCTTCATTAAAAACATGTCAAAATGATGCCATAGCTTGTGGAGTAAAACCAGCAGGAGGCCATCCACTGCAGGGCTAAAAGTCCAACGGACATTGTCAAGGGACCACACTTTGAAAGCTGCAGTGGCAGCGGCTTGGCCAGATTCTTTGAACCAAAGCGACTTACATTTCCCCCCATGTACCCAGTTATTGCAGCCAGTCTGTGCACGTGTCACAGGCCGAGACACACAGCTACAGATGAGAGGTGAACTGGTTTCATCTTACTTTGAGCTCTGACACAGTTGCGATTTTTCAAGCCCAATTACACTTCTTACTCTTAAAACCAACTTTCACAGCGAGCGCCACTGCAGCACATTCATTAACTTAACATGTTTATTACACCAGTACTAAACTATGGTATACCACTTATCAGTTTATTAGGGACACTGAGCTAAAACTAACGCACACACAACTCCTGCAATAAATCTTGGCTCCATAAAGAATGCAATATTGTGCATTTGCTTAAACTGCTGATTTATCTGTGTGTTCATTTTACTACAGCTTTTAGCACCATTGAATGGTATTGTGCTGTACTGACACACGTTTCTATTATTTTTACTACCCCATTTTAGTCTGGCTAAACAATACAATAACCCAAACATGTGTGTAATTCAATACGATTTAACAGCACCACAAAACTGCATCCCCCCTGCAATGATCATACAGTCACCACCTCTATTAAATTGCTCCTACGTAAACGGAACATTATAAAAATTACAAAAGGGGATTTATTGCAGGACCGTTGTATTAGAGTGCATCAGTTTTGCTAGTGGCACCCCATAAACTGAGAGCACATTGTTAGTGCTTATTTAAAAATTAATTTACAATTGACTTTTTGTACCCAGTGCGTGCAAGATGACCCCCTCCCTCCCTGCCCCAATCTAAACATAGGTACTAGAAAAAAAGACTTGCAAGAATTAACTAGTTCAAATCTCTGTCACCTTACTGCAGTAGTGCTTCAGGATTGTGTCTAATTAATAATGAAAGTGAAAAAAAAACAAGGGTGATTGTAAAAATCTATGATTTAATGTCAAATATTCATACATGCATAAATATTCACGACGGTGCAGACTGAACAAACATAAAATAATAGTAAAATGCGTCATTTCAGACCTTTAAGTCATGAATTTCGCTTTCAACATCTCTTGGACTACCAGTCGATTCATGCTTCAATGCCATTTTGCCTTCACACATTACACAATCTTTCTTCAAACAAATCCAAAGCCGGAAATCCACAAGCCCACTCAGGTATGTACTTTCCTCCTTTGAGACTTATTTTTGCCACGTATTATTTTGTCTCTCTGCTTGGCATCCTATTTTTTTTTTCCACGAATGTCTGCACTGTATGCTTAGTCAAGGACACCTCTTGCTCAGAATGGCGTTTTATCACCGTTCATGATGATGGCCTATCAAAAAGAGAAAAAAACAAAAAAAAAAACAGAGAGAAATTGCAACAGCACCACTCCAAGCCATTAAAGTTAAAGTACAAACAAAACTGCATCGATTTGCACCTGACCTCAAAGGTGACTCAGCCAATATAGAGATATCCATCAGCGAGGCCTGGTTACAGAGCAAAGACTGTAGTGATGGAGCCCTTACCAAGCAAAACAAAGGTCAGGGAACATCCTGATTGGCTTCATTCGCTGCACAAAGTCCCTGTTTCACTCTGGTATCCTCACACCTCACCAAACACCAGGTGGAGGAAGGAAAATAAGTCATGGGTGATGTAGAGTATTGATTTTATAAAGTCCTGTTTTTCAAAGATAAATGAGAGCAGCTCTGAGAAACCATTTTCATATGCATATAAATGAAAGGAAAATGAAAACCATAGCTTATGTTTTCAATGAGCATGACATTTGATCAGAACAAATACGGACGAGAAAGAGAGAGAGAGACAAAAAAAAATGTTGCAGCTGTCATGTGTTCTGATCATTAATCTCAGGGGGGCTACAGCAGCACTTAGAAGCTATATTTAGAGGCCCTTTAGTTTTTCTAAACGCAGGAACTTTTATGTGTGTGACAAACTGTGCTCTGAGACGTGAAATACGGAGGGGGGAAAGAAAATAATTTCTCATCAGCAAAACCAGGAAGAAATAAGTGATGGCTGCTAAGGCTGAGACGGCAAACTTCACACACAGAGGTGTTAAACTGATGTACCCAAAGAGAAGGAATTTATCTGCATGGTTGTGCTGCACCTTCACAATTCATACTGATAGAATGTGCATAATCGCAGCCCTTCTCTATGCTTGTCTGCATGCTCGATGAAAGGGAAATGGGCTCCATACAACAAAAACAGAAAAGAGGCTTTCTTGCGAATGACTATTACCTCATGAGTGTGTCACTGCAATTTGGAAAAGGCCTCTGAAATATTCCATTTGGTGGGTTTTAAATTGCCAACCAGTGAGGTGAAAAATACTAAAATCAAATACACTGCCACACGGAAACACAGCTAGCACACGCGCCAAACACACACGCCAAACGCACACACACCGTTGCACAAGGAAATAACAGAGGTTGTGTGTTTGCGTGGTATAATGACTATCTCCCAACATCAGCGTGCCGCTGGTGCTTTAGCTACCTCCAGACAGATACAGTACTTTGTGGCTAGACACCAATATCTTCTCGAAGTGCTACTGAGCCATATTGCACCTGATGCCAGACCACCACTGTGAGAGCTGCTGTACACCACAAAGCTGTGAGCCAACAGGGCATCTAATAGGATGCCTGTCTCTCTAGCCTCCAATCTCCCAAACAAACAATAAGATCAACACTTCACTTTCCCTGAAAAGAGAAAAGTAAAGAAGCAGAGAAGAAGGATCTTTTTTTTATTATCATCTAAAGACAGCTACAGAGGCTGAAGCACTACTCCGCAGTTTCTTGGTAAACATCTAAAAACTTGTCCACACAGCGGAGGCATGTTTTTAAGGTGCAAAGCACATCTTCTGACTTGCTTGAAACTGCAATCACAAACGTACAAACCACCTCGTTAACATTTAATAGCTTGGTTACTCTCCTGAATTCGTTAGTCCACTTGTACACATGCAAACCTGCAGCCCCTCCAGGAAAGAAAAACAACCTTGACTGCACTTTAAACCTGCAGACTTAGACACGGTGATCACGCCATGCACAAAAAAAGGTAACAGCTGCAACACTTTCTCCACCTGCAGGCAGTCAGGTCTGTGAGCGCGTGTGTTTGTGTGTGTCACATCTCTTAGGTAAAATAAATAAAGGAGACAAAAATGGAACAGTAACCTTATATTAAATTAATTTCCCGTATTTATTCTAGCTTGTAACATGGACCTTTGTAAAAAATATATATAAATAAATAAATAAACAGAAAAAAAACAGCATTTCATGCAATGTGTTTGACAAATGAACTTTATTAAACTAACCACTGGGTGTGTATATAAAATGTTTAAGCATTTGAGACAATTATGTACTTTTGTTGCAAACATTTATGTTATTTTTGTCACACTTATCTGAGGGATGATCTGCTTATTATTTTCCAGAAAAGTTAATTCAGAATAGTTAGATGCAATAGCAGATGTCAGGCCAAAGCAAGACCAAAGCTTCTACCAACAGAGCAGATAACTAACATATTCAGTTTACTGTCAACCATTACAGGAAAAAAAAAATGAAATCTTCACATCTGAGAAGCAGAAATGAGTGATTATTGATTGTACTAGTGCTATTAATCCCTTGTTATTCCCTGTCCACCAAATAGTTGCCTTTCATCGTCTTTAATCCATCCTGCTGTCGCTGGGTGAGAGGCGGGGGGACACCCTGAACAGGTTGCCAGATAACAAACAGCCATTCACACTCACATGAACACCCTCCACCAATTAGAATCACTAAGCTTTGGGGGTAGGGGTTATGTCGCAGGTTCGCATCCCCCTGAGTTCATGGTTGAATTGCTTTGAGCAAAAGCGTCTAAACCCCAAAGTGCTCTCCAGGGTGCTGCACGCCTGGTGTGAACGAATGGATGGTTTAAATGCAGAGAAAGAATATCCCCGTGAGGGATTTATAATGGAAAACAAAACAGACAAACAAAAAAAACAAAACAGGAAAAAGCATTATGGGCGCAGGGTTTTCATGCCAACTCCACGCAGAAAAGCCCCAGTGACAACCACACCAGCATTATCATCACCTACACCACTAATTTTCTTTTGGCCTTTTGGATCGTACCCCCTTGTTTGGCTTTGATTGTTGTACGCTTTTGAATTTTTGCAGGCCACACAGTCACACGCGCACACAGATGATTAAAAGACCGCAGGTGATTTGTCATTGCATTCAGATTCCACAGGTTGGTTTAGAAGTGCGGGCCTAAAATGTGCTGTCACTGCTGGTCTGTTATCTGCAGTTAGATGACAGTGGCTGTGTGACGTTCACCTTTTCTGTATCGCATGTCCTTGCTAATAATGCTCTTATGACCAAAATTAAACCTTTGAAAATATTATAAAAATTATCTACATATATCTGCAAGTACTGAACCAAACAGAAACACTTTCTTGATTATGCAAAGATGCAGTGAAATAGTTAACAAAACCTTACAGGTTTGGTTTCTGGCACATTTTACAGCACGGACAATAATGGACGGCAGCTTTAAGAACTGCAACTCCAAAGGCCTGGGTGAAAGCTAATGAACACAGCATGGAGCTCTGAAATCAGATGAATAATTAATCTATGAGTTTCTTTAAGATGCACTGCAGAAGCCTGTGAATGTTTATCCTTACATGAAAATCATACATGTTACAACACTGCATGTAAGTTTATTCCTCACAGAAGCGATTTTGTGTTCTGTCTTCCAATATCTATTTTCCAACTGAATTAAGTGCACAGCCCCCTGCGCTTCCACCTTGGCCATGAGAGTGTTTTAGTTAAGAGTCTAAACAGGTATCTGTTAAGCCATTCTCACCTATCATCTTAATTGCTGCTGAAATGTGCTGTGGAATCACAACAACATCCACCCGGCGGCCTCCCTCCTCGGATACCTTCACATCACCCCACTTGGTTTCCCTGACCATGCTTCGGTCTGCCTGCTCTTCTGTCACATATCAAAAGCCTAGTCGACAGCCACAGTAACAAACAAGAGCAGCAGTGGGCTCTGCAGAGGAAGATGTATGATGGTATGTACGGTTACGGCTTATAATGGCAATAATATGGAAACTATAATATATTGTGTCACTTACCACATAGGAAACTATATTAAATTACACTGTGTGAGTAATTAATAATTTATAATTCAAATCTTATTTTAAGTAAATGCCTAACAGAGTTTTATCCACTCTAAAAATTGCACCTGGGTTACAGTCAGCCTTGAATGTGTATCCTGGTCTCTGGAAGCAGCCTCTCCTCAACCCATTATATTTAATCTCAACAAACTGCAAGATATTATTCTTCTTGAAGACAAGACACTGCCATCGCTTTCTCCCCCAAGAGTTATATTAAAATGGACATAATCAGAAACCACCAAACCACATTCAACCTTCACAAGGAGCTGTCAGCAACATCTAAGAGCTTGGCCCAGGTCTAAAGCCACAGGCACAAGGCCAGTGGGTGAGCTAAATAGTGCTCTGGTACACCGCTATGACTGAGAAGTCGGCCCTGAAACAAATATTAGGAGTGGCGGAAAATAAAACTGTTGCTGTTTCAAATTTTAAACTTTTCCTAGTTCTACTTGAATTGAGAAGTTTCTTCTTGAGACTGTCCACTGTTGCCCGGTACTTTGGTTCTTCTTCCACTACTCTTCAGGAGATCAGGAACCTTCGGGGCAGTGGGATAATGCCCTGCATTCCCCGTAGATAGAGTATAATTACACAGACAAATTGTAATCCTGATTAGCCCCAGCAGCCTTTGCAGCCTGTTTACATAATCACATTGAGATAAAGTCTTCATCAAGGGCTCAGTGGCCAGATTATAGTTAGTGCACAACCCACCTGATTACCAGCAATTAGTTACTGCCTGGTACTGAGATAAAAACCCAACTCAAAATTAACATGTATGGAAGCGAGAAGTAAAGTTGAGAAACACAATGTAATCACAAGAAACAGAAGTGGTGGGCCACAACAGATTTTCCAACAATCTGTTCACTATTATTAATCGTTGACTGTCGTTTGACGTGTAAATGTGGTGCGAAAAACAGAGCCTGCCTGCTCTGTTTGTGCTCCCCTGTGACTGGTGTCTCTTCAGCTTCACATGACGATCAACTCCATCCTCCTTTCCCTAGGAAGTCCCAAATGACAGCAATTGAAAATCTGAGTGGACTTTGATATGCAAAGTGCCATCTAAATTTGCTTCCATCCATAAGAGCATACATAAAGTTAAATAGCAGCCATCTGTTTCAGTAACCCTAATAACAATAAACTTGTAAAGCGGAGATGCACGAAGCCGTGGCCAAAATGCCGATCTGGAACTTCTCCGTTCTGAGAACATCCCTAATCCCTCACATGACGTTATCCATTGCTTCCATAAGCATGTGTTGTAAGAGTGCGGTGCTCTCAGCTTTGTGACCGTCTCATTATTGTGAAGGTGATTGATTGTCCTCCGATCGATGAATGCAGTGTGACTGTCACGAGGAAAATGGGACGAATGCAGCTCTTGTACTCGACAGAAGATAGAGTACATAGATTGCTCATTGTGCAAAGGAATTCAATTTGTGCTTGACCCAGGTAGTTTTGCTTTTTTTTTTTGCTCTTAAAAAAATCCAGTTACTGCACTTTAGCTTCCTAAATTTGTGCCTGTGTCAAGCAGTTTTATGAGTTCCCCGAGGATAAGGTGAAACACAGTTGGAGTGGATGTCTATGTTTTTTTTGGTAGTGGCCTGCTGCATTAAGATTTTTTTTTGTTCCAAACTAGAATCAGACAGGTGATGGAGAAGACCTTGAGGAGTGAGAATCACTGCCCAGCGAAGCGCCCTGAGAAATGATCTAATTGAAGAACCTCTAGATATGTGCGGTTGTACAGTCTCTCTCTTTTCTTTTTTTCCCATGGCATCATTATCTTAGCAGCAGAAGTGAGTCACAGACCAGATCTAGTCGATATCTTTTTACTTCTGCAAACACATGTCAACTGTCAGAGCGGAAGAACAACAGCTGTTCCACGGCTCTTCCTCCTCACATTGCCCTGTGTCACTATTTCCTCTATTCCTTTCCAAAAGAAGACCCAGGCCTTCTCCTCCTCCCCTTCCTTGCCTCCCTCCCTCCCCAATTCCTGGCTGGCTGGCTCCCTAATAAGTAACAGAACTAGGAGGATTGGCAGTGGCCTCAAGGTCTGACATTGCCACAATGTGGGTGGTGATGAAACAGCACTGTGCCCGACTCTGCTCGACACGACTTGGCTCATTCTTGGTGGGCGCTGCTACTCTGCATGCTGCACATTTCATCCACCCCCAGTAGACAGACATGAGAATTACTCACAGGGCGAACAATCTGCATGTAAATTGATATCTGCGAGTGCCCATATTCATAAGCACGTGCATTCAACACATGCATTCAACAGATATGCAGCCACGCGCTCGCACAGACAAGACACACGCTGAGAAGAAAAAATTTTAGATTTTCTTTAATTTCAGTTGCACGAAACACAAAAAACGGAGGCGCTCATGCTCTATCAACATGCAATCAACATGTAACTGGCATAGGAAGGCAACTACATATTGATTTTTGATTGTTTTCATTAAATGGTTTTTAAAATGTCACTGGAAAAAAGGCGGAGGACATGTTAATTGCAATGAGGGGAAATAAGCAACAATTGCTTTGACTGATTCTGATTAAAGAAACTCTACTATGTATATAATGTGATTTAAATTGTTGTGTTATGCAATAAGAATATATATAACACAGGGTCCAGACAGTTAAGTGTCTAGGAATTTTGTTGCCACATAGTCTCACAGGAAGAGAAGCCCACATTTTAAAAGCTAGTTATCAGAGGAGTGGCATTTCAGTGTAATGCACAAATGTTCATTAGTCTGAAGTAATTAATGGGAAGCATAGTCTGTAAGGAAATGGAACCAGTGGTTACCTCACCAGCTTCATTCAAACATAGACAGACCTTGAGGATGAGCCGCTAGAATACTAAGAAGCCCACCTTACACCTGCCTGCACTGGCAAGTCCGATAAACACCAGTCACATAATTGGTTCTACACCACTTATTGCCTCGGCCCCTAAAAGGGTCCAGTCATATCTGTGGCGAGAAAATAGCTTGATGCAACAAAAAAAAAGAGGGAAAAAAAGAAGAAACAGACATTAACACTTGAAAAACTCGACCTAGAAAAAGAGGAAATCTCATCTAAACAAATAAGAATCTCCTGTAGGAGATCTGCAGTGCATACACTCAACAATTCACTAGTTAGCCTACTAAGCAAAGCAGCTCACGTAGGCTATTAGAAGGAGCGTAGGCTACCGCAAGAATATCTATTGAGCGGCTCAGTCAAAGCCTGCATTGAGCGCAAACCGCTGAAATGCGTGCCTTAAAACTCCGTCCAGAAAGCAGCCCATTTTGCGCACGTCTGTAACGTTAAAGCTTTTGATTTCCCGCACACGCACAGGCACAGGCACGGGCGCACGCACGCTCACCGCACACACACACACATACACACACACACCGAGGCACACAGAGAAAACACAGAGAATTGCTGCAGTGGCTCGTACCTTTCACACAAGTGAACAACAGTGAAAAGATGAGGTTCCAAAAAACAATTCCCGTCCTAATCCTCATCGTTTTGGCTTGGACAAAGTCCCTGCGGCCACATCTAACGCATCTCCTGTTGAAAACGTCCCGTAGTTCAATAGATCCGTCGTAGTATCCGTCTCTGTAAATCTCCTTCATGTTCACAACTCAAACATGTAAGCTGTGGGCTAATGTCTCTTTCTCTGGGGTTTAACTGGATTCCCTTCTCAGAGGAGAAACAGGCAGAGCCGCCCGTCGCGCTATGTCAGCTGGTAGGAGAGAAGTGAGCAAGACTGAATTTTAGGATAGGACCACAGCAACCTGGACGAGGGCTCAACCATCTCTGCTGAGAGGGGCATCAAGTGTGAGGGTCTCTGTTGGCGCGCTCTTGCATCTGCTGCTCAACATCTTTTCCTGGTAAATGTCTGTAAACCGGCTGAGGACGGAGAGGAGTCTAGCCTACAATTTGAATGCTGCCTTTATCGATCTGCAATTGAACCACGCAGAGTGAGCGAGAGAGAGAGAGAGACGAGGAGAGAGAGATGAGGAGAGAGAGAGAGAGAGAGAGAGAGAAAAAAAGGTGGCGGTGGCGGGGAGAGGGTGGAGGGAGAGCGTCCTGTGTAAGTATGATTTGGCTGATGTGTGGGTAACAAATCATGAAGTGGGAACAGTGAGGTGTGGGTGGCAAGGGAGAGAGGGGTGGAGGCACGTCTTTTATGGGAAGAATGTAAATCCTGAGAAAGAAACGAACTCCGTTAATGACAGCATGTGCTTTATGCGTGTGCAGGAGAGGAGAAGGAGAGGAAAGGGGTGGGGGGGTGTTAGGTGAGACTCAGACAGGCAGCAACCCGTCCCGAAGAGCTGATGAAAGAAATTCGCCCGGTAGGCAATCCCACCATAACTCTGATTTTCATTTTGGAGATCGAGCGGAGCCGTTATTGGGAGCGATGGGCCTAGGCAATTTGCAATGCAAAGACGGAATGATGACGGCGCAAAGCTCGGCTCGGCTGCAGTGGGGCTCTTCTGCCATCTAGCTTCGGAAGAGTCACCGACCTCTGCTTTGAAACGACGGAGTAAATAAAAGGGGGGAGCAGTGAGGCGGGAGGTCGTGATTTCACATAGAACGAAGGACAGTTTCTTCAAGAGCTGTTGATTCAAATGCGCACGACGCTGCTTCGGGTATTTTTATGGCACACTCTCTGGATTCTTACAGCTTTGAAATTCCCAACAAAGTAAAGTTTCTCCTTGCCAAGAGCAGCAGCTTTGCATAAAGCTTGGATAACAGCTGAGCTTTAAATCGTGCGTAACTTCGGGTTTTCCCAATTAATGTTTGTAGCTGCATGGACCTCCGCAGAAATCAGTATATGGTTCCCTATTGGCAAGATTTATTAGCGTCATGTAAGCAGGTTAAGCTCAGAAGGGAACCTGGTAAATTAAGGCAGAGCCTCTTGGATAATAAGACACAAAACACGGAGTCTTCAGTAACTATGAGAGGAAGTATGAGAGCTGTCCCTGGTGCTGAAACATGAACCAGCGCCTGTTTGGACATGTTGCTGCTTTTGTGCGCTTATGTTTTCATATTACTTCACCACTAAAACACCGTGGTTCAGATTAATACACAAATACACCAATTCAACTATTCTTACTCTACAAAGACATAAATTACCACTTTATTGATAAGTTCAAAAACTTAAAAAATACGAAAAAATAAAGAAATCCTTGTCTTTTACCTATAATCTGTTTTAGAGATTATAATCGTCTTTGTAAAAAATAGTTTCTTTGGCCAAGGTTAGTTGTCCAGACAGGGTGAGCCCCCCCATCCACACCCCTCCTGTCCCTTGGGAGAATAAATGAGAGAAACCAGCTTGATCCAGCCCTAATCTCCTCCAATTAGGAGGCAGCAGAGGACAATGAGTTTGTTGTCCTTTGGCCAAATATCCAGAAAACATAATTCAACTCTGGAGGCATGGCTTTTATAATTGTAACACAACAAGATTTATTCTGAATTGTGCTGTAAAAAGCATTTTATGGCTATTGTAACATATAAATTATATTTTATTCTGTATTTATTGTGTCTTTGCCAGCTGACTTAAATGTATTGTAGTGCTTTTTTCCTGCGGACAGCCTGATATAAATCTATCTCGCTCAACCATACAAACTGAATCGCTGCCACATGAGCGATAGATTTGTATCCCCGCTCTATTTCTCTGTAGACTTGTTTATCGCAATGGTTTATGCTGCAGTGGCAAACCACCGCGTGTCTGCCAGTGTGAAGTGGAAGGTCCCTTATTCCCTCCTGGCATCAGAATTCTTCAGGTGTCTGCAGGCCCAGTGGAGGCTGCAGGGAATGGATTGAGGCACCAGGCAGCTTGTCTTTACCACTGTAATCGACAGGTGGGCCCAGGAGAGTGGGCTTCAGTCGTATTGATGCCTCTCACCAACTTTCGCTTGCTGCTTGATGAGCAATCAGCATGCCTCCTGCCTGATCCTCCCGGTGTTTTTGTGTGCATTTCTGTGTGTGTCCACTTCCGTGCAGCAACATATACACTCTAGTGCATGGCTGGGCATTTTCTTTGGACAGAGGCACATTTGTGCAAACGACTGCATGCCTTAGCCATACAGAGAGGGACTTAATCTGTTGAATGTACCTCTAATTGCTGACCACACCATCACGTACAAGCCGGCCAACCTGCCAGAGTATTAGCCAGCCAACTGAACAACCACTCAAACTGCTGCAGTAACTGAACCACCTGATTTGCACCCGAGGGACTCAGAGTGTTATACATGTGAATCTGGGCAGCATGTTCTGATTAAGACAAGCCATGTATGAGAACTTGCACCTGGGAGGGATTTCTGTGTCACATACAGGCTAAAGGTCTGCTGTAGTCCCAGAGGGAGGTTGAACCGTAGGTGTTCTACTGTGTGTTTGTGCATGCTGTACGTGTGTGTGGCGGGCATGCACACGTGTGAATAAATGCGTCAGAGTGACTCTGTGTGCGTGCAACATGTGTGCCTCTAAGCGTATGTCTGTTCTTGTGACTGCATGATGTGGCTGTATACGCCTTGGCATACACATCTAAGCTGAAATCTTCACGCCTGGGTTAGATTTTGTTTGTGTGTATGTGTATGCTTGTGTGTTGGGGCAGAGTGCTGCTGGTAGGGCGTTGATAGAGTAAGCACTGGGGTAGGATTAGCTGGCTTGACTTCCCTAGGGGAATGTTTCTGAATCTGGCCTCTTTTACACACTTCCTCTAATCCACTGCTGGGTTCTGCTGCTCCATCGCTCCAGGTCTGCTACCTTCAGCCCCAAAGGGGCAAGTGGAAGGTAGGGGTAGGCAAAAAAAAAGTACAGGGGGAGATATGTGTGCATGTGAGTACGAAGGGAGAGGGGATATCAGAGAACTGGTAAGATGTTTCAAATAAAACAAATGTCACATTTACAGCTGATTTCTTTTCTTTTTTTTTTACATGCACAAGTTGTTATTCTTTAATGAATTCGGCCACCATCGCAGTGTGGATGATCTTTGCTCTGCTCCACTGCCTGATGAATAATAACTGAAGAATAGGGAAAGTGAAAGGCAGAGGTTGGGTCTGAAACAGAGGCAGCTTTTTTTTTTTTTCTTTTATGCAAATTCATTTGCGTGGTATAATGCGAATCTTTCAATCACACAAAAGCGTACGTTCACGCCTCATCCTGTAGCGCGTTTCATGGTGGCCCACTGACAAAAACACACATTGACAGTTTCACTGACATGCCTGGCGAGATCATCATCAGTGCGATGCTAGCACTTTAGCCGAGGGCAACACTCTGAGCCATGAGTCACGCTAAATGGTTCAGTCTGAATAAATATGGAAGTGACATCGAAAACATCAAAACCATTTTTGTTCCATTTTTTTTTTCAAGAGTAAGAGAAGCTTCATAAAATATGAAACACGCAATATTTTGTCTTTCCCCTGCATGACCTGCTGCTTCCGCATGAACACTTTTTCATCACACCTTCCTGAAATCTCACCACCATCACCTTATTATTACATTCCAGTCTACCACATTCTGAAGCTCTTTCCTCATTAGGTAAGAGTCGAATCCCCGATGACTGAGCTTGCTCTTGTGCTTTGTTCGCACGTCTGACAAAACAGAAGTGAATTGAAGAGAGCGAGAGAAAGACAGGGAAGGACGAACTAGCAAAAGCAGGGCAAAGTGAGGATGAATCGAAGTTGTTGGCATTGAAAAAAAAAAGAGGAAGAGAGGCAGAGCGTGCAGAGGAGCAAGGGTACAGCTTTAAAATAGGAAAAAAACTCTTGAGGTGCACATGTTTTTTTTGATCATCGTTTTTATTTTGTATTTAGGACGGGAAAAAAAATCAATACTCCTCAACAACAACAACAGGAAATATGGTTTACGCCTAAGGTCAAATCATTTAAACTGGATAATTAACAAGAATGTGGAATGTGTTCCCATACCAGCAATAATTGGAATAAAAATACAAACTGAAAAATAATAATCATAATAAAAAAATAAAATAACTGTTGTTCGCCAAAGTGACTCCACTGCAGGCCCAACTTCAAAGATGGTCTCATCATATATTGAAATGTAGACTGAACAGTCTGGTGATACACAGACTTAATCACATGAATAAAAGATCAAAGGGAAAAATTGCTGATTGAGAGGGAGGAGGACAGAATAAGCAAACGCTAGCTTTTTGATTCACACCACAGAGGAGAGGACGGTGGAAAGGAGAAAAAAAAATGAGTTAAATACCTTTTTTTCCTGGGAGGGGAAAACGGTATGTTTGATTGTAAGTGCGGACTAGAGACTTAGAAATGTGCTGGCGGTATTAAAAATGTGCCGGGGTTATTGAGTGAGAGGTTTTCTGACAGTCCACAGCGTAATCTGGTATTCACGACAGCTGAAGCTCATCATGCTGTAAAGCACCAGACTTAACTACAGCGGATAAAGTGTTGCTATGCTTAAATAACACCTTTTAGACAGTGCCACGCAGGCCATAAATATGGGCAATTTATGCATCACCTGTAAGCATGACTTCCTTTTAAAGCATTTGTTACTTGTTGCGTATATGCTCACCCCTGCTGAGGAGAAAATAGCCTCATTTGAATTACTTTAAAGAAGTGGCTGTGTTACTTGCATAACGCTTTTATAGTACTTACAATATTACAGGGGAAAAACTGCCACTCATCCATTCATTTTCCTCCTCATCTCCCTCCATCTAGCAGTGTATTCCAGTTCCTCATGAGAAATCCCAAGGTGTTCCCAAGCTGGTTGAGCTGCTGTAGATAATCCCTCCAGCCAATTCTGTTTCTAGCGTTTCTTCCCAACTGGCCCACTGAACCCTTAAAGGGAGGCGCCCAGGAGTCATCTTCACCTGAGGCCTGAACCACATCTGTTGGCCCCTTTTGACATGAAGGATGAGCAGCTCCACCCTGAGCTTGCCCCAAAGGTCCGAGCTCCTCGTATGAAACATATTGTGGCCACTGCGATGCCATTTTTTTCACTCACTACCAAGAGGTCAGGGCTGGAGCTGGTAAATCAAAAGCTTTGTTTTATGGCTCAGCATCTTCTTCGCTCCTGCTGTTCTTTCTAATTTGTTATTTTTATCTACAGGTTCCCCTCAAGGTTACTGTCTCTTCCCTCTTCTTTCACTTCTCTACCCTAACCAGCATCGCAGAGCTTATAATGATAGCTTCATCCTCAAGTTTGCTGACAACTCGGTGATCATCAGTCCGCGCAAATGGAGGAACAAGCGTGAAAGGCAGGAACAAGACCACGGGTCATTTGCAGGTGGCTTCGTTACATGGCTTCATGACTCTTCTTAAATTAAATGTGTCAAAAGCACAAAACACGATCATGTGGCCCACCCATACTGTCATTAAAGACACTGAAATAGAACTGGTATAGACTACAAATACCTCATTTTAGACAAATGCTGTTTTGATCCAAGGGTTGACGCAACCTCAAAGAAAGTCCAGCAATATTTTTATTTCCTGAGGAAATGGAGCACTTTCAACGTCTCCGCTGATAACACTTTTTCTAAATCACAGTTTTATTGAATCTGTTTCATCTTTCTGTATTGCTGCTTCGCTTGGGAATCCTACTGTTTCCAGAAAGAACACACTTGGCAGTCTGGCAGTCAAAGTGGTTAGTGAGATTTCAGGGCTGAGCCTGGCTCAGCTTGGTGACATTTGATGACAGACATGTTCTGAGGAAGGCCAATGCCAGAGTACAGTCCCAGGACCACCCACTCAGAGGGAAGTCTGACCTGCTGGGAGGACAAAAGGACTACATATGTTGTTCATAACAACACGAGGAACTCACTGAATGATACCAACATCTAGGGTGTAGTATAAACACTGTGTACATTGCATATTTATTATATTTTTCCTTACCGTACTGTGTCGGTCACGTGTTGTTTGTCAGTCTGTCCTGGATATGAAGTATTTGCTGCAAAACTCAAAGGACTTTGAAGCACAGAGGCTCGATACAGCAGGAGCAGCAGCACCAAACCACTTGTCCATCTATCGCTCCATTCAACAATCACACATGAACAACAGCTCCTTTGCTTGGGGCAGAACAATCCAACGTTTTCCAGCAAAGCACCATAGCCTCAGAGCTGGATGTGCAGACTCTCATGCTTGCTGCCTGACACTCAGTCGTGAACTGTCCCTGTGTGTTCTGAAGGTCATGGACTGACGACACCAACATCCTCTGCAAAAAGCAGAGACATAATTCTGAGGTTCCCTATTTGCACCTTGCAATGCTGTCGGTGAATATCATAAACAGGACCGGAGACAAAGGGCAGTCTTGATGGAGGAAGGCGTCAAGAACCAGACATGTGCTTGAGCTGAAGATACAGACAGAGCTCTCACAGCTCTCACTGCTCTCGTTATATAAGGATTTGGATGGCTTGTTGAAACGGCCTTCAGTACCCCGTGGATTTCCGGGGGCACGCGGTCAAAAGCTTTCTCCAGGTCCACAAAACACGTCTACTGGAGTGTCAGACTCCAATGATGCCATCAGCAACTCTGCTAGGGTGAAGAGTAGAGAAGCTGGTCTATTGTGTCAAACTCCTGAATGCCTTCAGCATCTTTCAGCCAAACCACCAAGATTATTGGTTCCTTATTTTTAGAAGAAGCTTTACTGAGCAATGAGAAGTCCTGGTGCAAATTAAGCGTACTGAAGGAAGAGAAAGAGTATAACTCCCCAGGTGAAATACACATGTGTCAGAGCAGCTCACTCCTTTTCCTGTCTTACCTGAGGGTCCAAGCTCTTCCTGTTTTTAAGAGTTGGTTCAAGGGCATCTTGTTGGCTCTGCTGCTCGGCGTTGGATGCGCTCAGCTTTTTACTCTCCAGCTCATTCAATTCCTCAGCTGTCATCGTCTTTGTCTTGCCCATCTTCACAGTGACTCAGCTTCTGCGTACTCTCAAGCAGGACTGAAAGTAATCAATAGCTCAGTGAAATTACACCATAAAAATGTGTTTCTTTTGCCTTCAGCGAGAAACGCTATGTGATGTGATGTTGCATCAGCCTATTTTGAACATTAATAGCTAAAGAAATTTCATTAGATGAAATTAAAAGTGTGCACATCCAAGGGGTAACAAATTTATGTACCATGAAATGAAGGTGCAGCGGTCAAAAAGTAGGTTAATACAGTAATCTGAGAAGCTATGACTTAAGATCTTAAAGAATAAAACAGAAATGGTTCCCCAGACTGCACACGCATAATGCAGTGGCCTTTTTTCGTCTGTGTATCAGTACGACTTTGGGCTGCTGAATCATCTTTGGCAGTACAAAATGCTCCTTCTAACTATTAACACATGAGTGGCTTCATTTTACATTTAATTCTTTTATTTGAAAATGCAGGAAAGGGGAATGAGTTGTAAAATAAAAAGATATCAGACTGTGCTTTAAAAAGAGAAAAAAAGAGGAAGAAATCAGTACGTTTAAAAATGAACCCCATTTTGAGCGGAAGCTGAGAGCAGAGCGGTGCTGAAAATGGGTAGGTTGAGCAAGTGGGTTAGATGACTCACCGTGTTTATCCGCACAAAGACACATATGAGTGCGATCGCAAATTTAAATCATTTGCTGCATCTCTGAAAATGAGAGAACACAGAGAAAGCGTTAAATAGAGTCAGGTAAAAGGTCAGAACGTTCCATTTTTTATGTCCCTGATGACGGGTAACGAATTCATGTTAATGCAGCTATGGAATTAGATAAATGGCAGATTTTAGCACTACGTACAATATGAATTCATTGTGGAGCTAAGCTGCTGTGTGATGCAGTTTCTGGTGTAATACATCTTTTAAAAAGAGAACTTCAACGAACAAATGCTGGCACAAGTGGGATTTTCAAATGTCGGAGAGCAGATGTACGATGATTTGATCAGAGCTGAACGATTAGCTGCAGCATCCGATACAGCTACATAATGTACACAACACAAACCTGGATAGTAAAGCCTTATAGTGTTATTTCAGCAGATTTAGTGTAAATTTAGAACAGAAACCGGCGACAATCTGCAGAGATATACTGTAAATCATCTGTGCCTGGAGTCCAACAGGTGGCAGATTGAACATGTTCTGGTAAAACGGCCAAAAGAGGCGTAAAAGACTTGAAGCCGTGCAACCTTGTTATCTGCAGCCACTTTTTTTTGTATTATTTCAAAGGGGAACGCTTTACATCCATAAAGTTTGTGTACTTACCCCTGTCTTTGAGCATTTTTTTGCCAAAATTGGGTCATACTTCAGAAACTCTTTTTTTGTTGTTTTAGTTTCCACAGATGCCCAGCAACCTTAATTACACACAGCAGTTCCATCTCTGAGGTGAGTGCACATTTATTTTGCGGTACCAGCATAACATGTGAGAGGCAATTTACCCTGTTATCTTTGAATATACAGGGGCACAGCTTGTCAACAGGCAGGGCAGGCAACTACTTGGAGCCCCAGGCCGGCAAGGGAGCCCCTAAGGGCTGACAAACTTTAATCTACAACATGAGTTTCCTATGACAGCAGGCGAGCTTCCTAAGGGGTCCCCACCTGACACGGCTCTGCACACTTAATCCACTTAATACATGTCATATGCATGACTCTTCTAAGTCATCTAATACTAAACAGCAAACTGAATGCTGCTAATTTAACCTTAACTATGGAGGAGACACAAATTAATAAAATAACTGAGCTAGCAGAGCAGTGAGTCCAGCTGTGTTGTCTGTGAAAATCTCATTGCCAACTCGGGGAGTCGGGTCGGCACTGCTACATCTTGGAGGAGGCTGAAAGAACAATGAATAAGCTGTTAGTAGTAACTTATCCAGAACGTGCTGAGGGCCCCGGTTTGTTGAAGCCAACAGAACCATGTCATCTGCATAAAGCAGTTCTGAGGTTCCCATACCTGACAGCCTCCTCACGTTGGTTGCTCCTCAACATCCTGTTCATCAATATCATAAACTTGACCTGAGACAAGAGGGCAGCCTTGGCTGAGTCCTACACTCACCGGAAACGTGCTTGACTTGGTGCCAAAGATATGGACGCAGCTCATAATTTCATTATACAAGGACCACATGGCTTGCAGCGACAGCCCCGGTGCCCCATCCTCCCTCAGAGTTAATAACGACATTATTCCAAGCCAGAATCACAACCCCCAGTGAACGGACGGTATCACAGACATACAGCGGTGATTGCTTTGGTCGCACTGAAACGGAGCGCACGTTGATCATGAAGTGTCACTGAATTGTGTTTGAATGCAGTTTAACTGTCGTGAAAAGTGTGCATTTTCGTTTTTCTCTTTGCTTAATCACCAATTTGCAGCAATCAAGGGCTGATCTCTGCGCTCCCCGCTGTGATTGCCCTTTAAAAGCCCAATTAGACTTCTTGTGTTTGAAGAATAACTACTTGTGTGGCGCTGCCAGATATATTTGTTTTGGGTTTTAGCCTTCAGAGAGCCGAAGAGTCAATAGTGGAAACACGAAAACTTACTTTGTGTCCGCGTCACTGAGACTTTAAAGCCTGAGGTACTAAGAACAATAAATGAACAATAGCTTTCACATGCACAAATAAATTGGGAAAGAGTTTAAAATTTTGAGCACATATGATTGTCAAACTGAAAAATATAGCAACTAAAAACAGGCCTGCAGATAAACTAAAAAAGCAACAGAATAGGGCATATTCGCTTGTATGAGAAAGTACAACTTTGAACCAATTATTCATGCCTGATTGGGTCAGTGAAAAGCATCCTGCAGCATATAGGGAATTGGTTTCTCCGATGACTCTGGTTGTATTTGACAGTTTTAGCCGGTGGTGCCCTGTGACTGGAATGAGCAGGAAATAAATTCACCCTATAGCGGCTTTAAGTTCGCTCACATCTGATCTGTTTCCCATTCGCGCCACCGCCCTCTGTGGCCCTAATTGAGCATCTCTGCTGTTTATGATGAGTTGCCTTGTTTTGGCTTCTCTTGTGCTGTCTTCAAGAATCCTCTTAAACCTCTCAGACAGAAATAAGTATATAATGTAACCGTCCCAATTTTGAGTCTCATGTTTTCTTTTGTCTTTGTGTGTGTTTTGAGGCTGCTGCTGTAATTTCGCATCCCGCCGGTATCTAGCTTTTCTCCTTACTCTTGAGTGTTAGCATCAGCCTGAATATCTTTTATACCTCAGTTCGCTTTTATTCCTTTTGAATTTTTCCTTCATTGCTCCATCGCTGTGAATAAATATTGGTTGAGAAAGAAACTGAACCGCCCCCATCATTCCTACAAACAAGACACTGCAGAAATGTCACCAAATAAACAAATATGGTGTCTGGATCACGGCGAGAAACTGTTTCACAAATACACATACACAGCAAAGTGAAAGTATTAGATTCAAGAGTCCACAACAGTTTAGAGAGGCAGACACTGTATGTGGCACTCCTCTGTCTCAGTGGATGACATGAAATTGTGTTTTCACGTTTTCAGTGTTCATTCTCAGCTTCACTCGAACTAATTTATCCTGTAAATCTAGTCAGTTGTGGGTGTACTTTAGTTACAAAAGCGCTGTGCTTTCACACAGTAAAATGTGCATCAAGGGCAGCGCATCTGAGCACGTGTGCAAAAGAGTTTGTTTGGAACAAATACTGCATGTACACACGTCACAATACAGCATAAACAATAAATAAAGATTAGAGAAACGACACTGTCCTGTGTATTTCCAGGACATTTCATCTCAATGACGCACAGCTATTTGTCAGTTCAGTCTTTCGAACCCTTAGACTGCATGCAGTGACCTCACGCATAGATTTTTTCTTCCTTCAGGCACTTGCATAAAACGTATTAACCTATTCATGTTGCTGCAAATAATACCTAAAATATCAGAGTGAGTTGGAGAAGTAGAGTGAAAACCATTTTGATACGTACTCATGAAGGAGAATTTTGTGGTCTGCACGAAAATAAAAAAAGGAGACTTGAAGCTGAGCTGGCTGCCATTAGTCAGACAGGAAAAACTTCATACCCACTGTAATGTTTCCCCGAGTTCATTTTTGGATAGCTGTAACGAGAGCAGCTTGCTGTTAAACAGCGGATCTGGGTCTGGGTGGTTTGAGCAGGAGCACTGTGGTGGTTTGGTTAGGCTACTCCAGAACTGAACTAGGAGTGGTTTAATAAAAAATAAATAATAAGCCAGGAGGCACATCTTATGTCTGTTGATGCGTGTGAAAAGGAACTGGGACAAGATGCTGGGACGACTGAGCAAGTGGTACATTTTAGAATCACTGGAGGTGTGGCCTGCAGAGGTGCCTGAGCAGTAACATTTCTGATTTTAATGCTACAATAATAATGCAGGACTAGTGACTGGGGCATTAATTCAGTACGGTTAATCAGCATAGATGAGGGTTTGAGGTTGTCCATTTAAGTTTCATTGAGCAAAGCCTACAAAACGAAACTAACTGTCACATGTAATTTGTCATAAATCACTTTCTGCTATGAAAAAAAAAAAACATAAACACGAGCGGTGCATGCGATTTTCATACGTTCTCTCATCGCATAGCCCTGGATTTGCAGAACACTGTCTCCACATAGCTACTTATGCTACATTTATGTGGCCATCCATTGAGATTCCCAGAGAAAACACAAACACATTTCCCAGCTAATTGGCCTCTTATTTTTCACAGCAGCCATTTTACTTGTCATTGTAGGAAAAGCACGGGCCTCGATATCAGCATTAACAAAGGGTGTTGTTTCTTTGTTCAATTCAAGCATCCCAGTTAGTCATAACAGTGTGACAGCAGCCCAGCATGCACAATAACCCCGGATAATGAATCAGTTAAATGGAACTCAGCCATCAGCTACAGTGGAGGGGTAAGCAGCAAATCTACACCTGTGGGTTGCATATTTGTATGGCTATCTCTAACCCTAACCCTAACCCTAACGCTAATGCATTCCCCATCCTTATCCCAACATTAACCATAAAAACTAATTGCTGAAGCCCAACGCTTAAGCTTGGTTTGTACTGCAGACTGTACACGTCTGTATTGTTCACACCACAGAAACATTAGTAGGAGGCCAGTTGTCTGTGTTGCGTTTCTCTATGGTGACTGGAGCTGGAGTTGAATTTAAGAAGTTTTGAACTGCAGTTATTTTTACCGAAATCACTGCAGCACAGAAAAGACAGAAGACATCTGAGTAGGTGATGTTTAGAAGACAGAAGGGGTGGAATTTTCTGTGCTTGTGAATGAGACCAATCACAGCTGTTTTGGTCTGCATACTTGAGTTTCTGGGCAGGTACACGTCATCCCGTGGTCTAGGGTCTGGAGCTTCATCGTAGCCTGAGGCGGTGTTACCAGATCGGGTGGTTTTGAATTTTATTTTACAGGTGAAACGAGATCGAAATTTTAAATCATTTAGGCGTTTTTTTTCTAAATGGGAGCCATTTGAAGGGTCATCAAATGGCTCTGTAGCAGCTAGATGCGAGTAGTTAAGGTGGCTCTCTGGAGCCCTTTGATGCTGGATGATTTCTATGCTTTGACTGCATTGTGTTTTATGATGGGTTACACTAACATCTGGGGTGGTTAAAGCACTAAACAAAACAACAATCTAATATTTTGCATGTTATTTTTTGTTGGTTTTGGCAGTTCCCTAGACCCAGACCATCAAACCATCTTTTGTAGATGTGTCAGAAAAATGAGGACTGGCCAAAATGTCCTCGGATAGTCTAAAACTCATAATGGTACCATTGCAAGTACACACTCACACTAATAAAGGGGCTACTGCTGACAAAAGGACTACCATTCACACCCTATATTTAGCAGACTGAGAATCAGTGGGAGGACGTCTAAGCATCTGTAGAAATTCCGGGCTTAGTTCTGCGGCTCGCTGTGGCCAGTAACGTTTTCTATATAACCTCATCTTTCTACTTAACGCAAAGTTTGAGCTTTTAACTTTCAAGCCATTTTGTGTCCTTTCATCCAGGACACATTGCTGGGTGATGTACTCGTTTCATAAGCACGTGGCTCAATAATAAAGGTTGCAGAGGAGGAGGCATGCTGTCTGGCAAACACAGTCAAAGAGGTTAATGACAGAGAACTGTACAAGGCAATTACAACACAGCAGACAGCCTTCTGGTTCTGTACTTTATGCTCACATCCCACACTTTCTCCAGCCCAGCTTAGCTGTGGCCACACTGTGTGAATACATTTAGTGGACCTAATTACAATCTGAAGACATCTTCACAGACTTAAGTTATAATATTTAAGGGTCTATGGAGTTTGGTGACTTCACAGAACTTCTCAACCTGAGTCGAGGTTTGCTTGTCCACTCATGTCGGAGGTTTTAAAAAAGTTTAATTTGGAGCTATTAAATCTATACAGGTCTAACACACAGCCAATTAAACTAAACAGCAACAAAAGTTTTTTTTTCTTCCAAAAGTGGAACAGTTTTCTGATATGTTCCTGGAGCAACTTCCCCACCATCCACAATTAATTAAGAGATTTTATCAAGCGGGGAAAAGGTCCTCTGTTTGAAAACATAACACATTCAAGATTCAAACCCTGCTAGGCAAGTTTCTTATGAATAGTTTGTTTTCTCCTCAGGACCAAAAAATGAAATTCAATTCATCTTTATTGTGTTGCAGGTGAATATTAAAGTGTTGTCTAATCATTTCTGTTGGTTTGGCTGAATTATACTTTTATTAACAGTTGATATGTGGGATGAAGGTAACCCATGCTGTGCATCTAGTTCAGTATCAGTCATATCTGGATATTTTTTTCAAACCCAGAATAAACCAAAGTTGTTTATCAATTACTCAGGCACTAAAACACTTAAACACTTGGCATACAAAAATAGATCAACATCGGCATATAACTTGTTTTGTTTTTTTTCTTTATGTATGACTGTAGCGATCCATCTGTTAATCTTTCTTTGATCATAATCAGCCGTGCAGTGGAATGAGTGAACAGCATTGAAGGCAGCAGAGTAGGCGGACTAATGCTCTTTATGGAATTATGGGTTGGATTTGCACACTTTCTCTCCGTCTGTGCGCACACACACACACACGCACACACGACCATTTTGCTTCTTTTTTTTTTCCTCTTTTCCCTCCTTCCCCTCTACATCTCCTCCGGAGCTCGACAACAGAAGGCAGCTTATTGAACAGACCTATGAAGCGAGGAACACATTCCATCATTTCAAAATGAAACAAGTCTCATTTTTCTCTTTCCTCTCTCTTGTCAGGCTTTCCTCTCTTTCTCTTTTTCAGTCTGCATCTTGAAGCAGTCCTTGAATCTCTCTCTCTCTCTCTGCGCCTTCCCCGTTTCATCTCTCGACACGCTTATATCATCTTCTCTCTTTCCACTCTTGGCTTGCCTCCTCCTGTCTCCTCTGTCTGTGGACCTGGTAATTCCCTCTGCGTCCTCCTCTGGGCAAACGAGATGACCCACTGCTTACTAATTACCTCTGCACTCTTCTATTCTTCTACCATTATTCTATTAGTATTTCATACATAATAATCATCAGGGTGGAAATTGGATGTAATAGCTTAGAGCAGAACGCAGTGTGAACAAGGATGCGGGCGACAACTAAATGGCTTTGGTTTCCAAGAGTAATTTAGTCAAATCCGTGTTGAATAGATGGGCACAAATGGAAGAATTATTAATGTTATGCACAACAAGTGGAGGTAATTGTATATCCTGTAGCTCTAAATGTGTCTCAATGACGTGTGTCTATAGACGGAGAGATGTGATCCTTCAGCCAAACTAAAGGGGAGAGTGAAATGCGTAAGCGGTAGTATATTCAGATTGTGTACACACATCCAGCAGCTCTCCTGAAAGTATATGGATTTCCAACTAAAATAAAAAAAACCTTATGCACACAAGCTGCCAGCTTACCACTCAACTGCGGACTGATCTGCTCTGCTACAACCTATAGCCTTCACCATGCTGCAGTGCAAGCTCCAGTTTGTGCAACCAAAAAAGGCAGTTGTGTAATGCTGTGATCAGTTTTGTCACCAGGCAATGAACCTAATGGCAAACTGAACAACACTTTCTAAACTAAAAGAAATTTCCAATGAGTAGCTCTTGTGATAAAAACATTTTGTACGCATGAACATCTTTGGAAGAGATGCGTCTTCGTGTTAGCTGAGGCTTTTTTTTTTTTTTTTTGAGGAGTTTACTGCAACAATGAGACTGAGCCAGTTTCATTTACACATTCCTCCCTCTTGCTCAGCCTCTTTTCCTCCTCCTGTCTCTCACTTCATCCCATTCATCCCATTGCTATATGCGCAGACCTTCTATTGTGTCTCATCTCATTCAAAAACTGTGCTTCGCTGTCCCTCCTGCTCGTCTCACAGGCAAACACCGCCACCCTGGCTCCCTTCCACCCGGAGGACACAGGACACCCACGGCTTAGACACAATCCTGCAGAGCGCTCCTGCAGGATTTGCTTCGACCTCACGCTCAGTGTGTGAGATAAATTCCATTATCTCGTAATTTATTTTGTCCCTTCTAGTTTAATTAATACAGAAGGAACTGTTGCTACTCCATACTCATCCTGGCTACATGTTTAATAGGAGTTTCTTGAAGATGTGAAGAAAAATAATCTTATTATACTACCAAGCAGTAAATGGTATATTTTTCACAAAGGTGGGAATGAAATTGTGCCGGCTGCCTGTGTTTCTCTATCCAGCCATCGCTTTCATTTGCCGTTTTGTCTATGAAATGCTGGTACTTCTAGAGAGAAAACAAAACAAGTGGAGTCAAATGAATGTTTTTGATGATACGCCTCCCACATGCATCATGCTCACTCACTGCAGAGATATTGTGTGTCCAAAGTGCTTGGATATTTAGAGTGTAATAGACCCGGACCCATAACGCTTCCCATTAATATGCATGGAGCATGTAGATGTAACCACAGTTATCTTTCATATCCTGCTTTGCAGCTTGTTCCAGTTCAAGCCCTGCACATGCACCTTTGATAAACTCTTATCATGAATAAACCATCTCGAAGGTTAGCAGTGTTCACTCGGGATGACTGGCACACACTTTAGCAGCTAAGCAGCAAAAGCAGTGAAAACGTGCAGCTTGTTCATTTTGGGGCTGACAACAATACGATACAGGTGAAGTAAACGAACTAAGAACAAGAGCTAGACTGTTTGGTTTTTGGTTGTTATCAAAAATGCACACAGTACAAGAACAGAGTCGCAGAGTTTGCACAGATGGGAAATTACAAAAGCGTAAGATTTACATTTAGTATCGCTCTGTACCCGGCATCACAGAATCACAGTGTGAGCTTTGACAGTTTAATGTGGTGTTCCCTGCGTTAAACCAAATGAAAGCAGCTCTATATGGAGCCAAATATAGTGGATGTAGTAATTGTCGCTCTTATTCCTAGATTATTCTTACAAGTTTAGCAGTTGCATTTACATCATGTTTTGGGCGATGCTGTTACATCTCAATTTCTGCAGCCACCGTAATGAACATATAGAGCTTTAATGCAAAGCAGTGGTGTAGCTGCGAATACACACACACTGCCTGTCTGGCCTGTGAAGCTCAGTGCTGCCTCCATACTATAGTGCCTGGTGTAGGAGCACAGTCTGTACATTTTTGGCTCATGCGGGTCTGGGTGTTCTGAAGAGCACGTCGTAATATTCACCGGCATTACAAAGGCACACGCTCGCAGAGGTCCCCTCCCGCCGAACGCCTCATAATTCACAGCCCCGTTGGCTGCTAAAGGCACAGTTATTAGGCAGGCTGTGGCACGATGTGATGCAATAAAACTTTAAATATTAAAAAGTGGCAGCTGTAGAATGAAAACAGAATGTAGGGCAAGGTTTTAACACAGGAAGTATGAAGAATGCCACAGTGTGGATTCTCAGCCTGAATCCTGCGATTGTAATGTGCCAGAGACATCAAACACGAAAATTCCCAAAGTGCCACTGTTGCTGCCAGGTGGGAAACCGGTGAGGGATCACATTTTACACTACAGTTGGCGGTGATATCTGCAGGGATTATATAAAGCCCAATACTTGTGACACCCATGGATGATAAATGGAATCTACGGAGGTTTGAATCCAAAAATGGTGGCTCTATTTATTCCAATTAGAGCCTCTTGCCCCAGCATGAATACACTGAATCCCACACTTTGCACAGACTTCCTACAATTCTTAAGAATATACACAGCCATCTCCATTTTCTGTCTAAAAACATTGACCCAACAGCAACCCATTATTTAAATCTTTTCTCAATTTCAGCAAAATACAGCTGAACTAAATATGCAGTTGAGTTGCTTTAACAGAAACTAACCTGTACATAAATGTCACACATTGTAGGGAGTGTTTTTCCAGCCAATATGGAGCATTTATGTTAGTGGCATGAGAAAAGTCTCCACGGCTCGGTAATCTGTTTTGTTTACCATAGCCGTTAGAAATTGGTATTGGCTCCTGTTAATCCTTTGTCACAGCTTTCCCTTTCTACGGTGGCCACGCTGCAGGAGCCGTCTCATTCAGCTACATCAGTGGTTCTCAAACTTTTCACAGCCCGTACCCCTTCACACATTTGACCTCCAGCCATGTACCCCCTACTCTCACGCACTTCACGACTCCCCATCGCTGTCCGTGGCTATGCTAGCAGCTTCGTTAGCCACATCTGCACTTCTTCTAGCATCCTGGTCAAAGTTAGATATAGAAGTTGAGGAATAGCCTGGGTTGTTGACGCTGGCGTGCGCATCTTCGCCTGTGGGGAGACTGGTGGTAGCAGGTGAAGTCTCTCTGGAAGGGCAGTCCATCCGTTTTAGCCATTTATTATTTGTGGCAATTAGCCAGGCGAGTTTACTTGAGACCGATGACTTGACAGCTCAAATGACAGAAAGTTATCAGAATTGTTGATGACGTCATTACATAACAAAGACCCAATCTGGAATGAAATTTTTTGTTTCTGGGGGGAAAATAACTGTAGCAAGTATAGCTGTATCATCAGGAGATTTGCACCGATCACAGACATTTCAGGGAATCGGCGTCTTCCTTATTTAGGTGACCGAGCACTAGCTACATTAGCAGCAAACTGATACATAGCTTCAAAGCCAGTTGTCCTACAATCTAGCTATTAACATAAGTGACTCACTTCAAAAACAGTCTTTTAATTTTTCATTTAGGTGGAGAATCAGAAAATAATTTTTTCAGTTTCAAAATGTAATCAGGCTGAGATCAGAATCAACTGTTTCGCGTTACCCCCTACATCACTTTGCATAGGTCTGGGGGAACGCGTACCCCAGATTAGGAATTACTGAGCTACATGGAGTAAGCCCAACATTAGGTCAGACGCCGTAAACAAACTCTCATGTTATCCATCACATAAATATTGTTGATATGCTGCAGCTGTGTGTATCAGGATGTTGAATCAGAATATTATGAGATTATTTACTGGGAATTATTGGAAGCTATAGTAATGATTAGCTAAACTGATGGTAAATATGATGAAGTCATACACGCAGTATGTAATACAGGAAGTAAGCAGCAAAGAAAATAATAAAAGCCACTTCATACTCGAGTTCACATTATAAAATGTAAAATGCCAAAAAATATATATAGGGATTTGAAGATCTGCAGCTCTGACAGTAAAATGTTTAGATGCCTTTATCAAGCCTTCCTACATATTCCTCATAATTATGCTCGCATGAACAATGGGTGACAAGCACTTATTCTTAGAGTCTAAAAAGAGACGGTGTCACATAAAAGCATCCTTGACTGTACTTACTCCTACACCTGCACAGAGAGAGCAGAGGAGAGGGAAAAGTCGTAACAGGTGCTAATAAGAAATGGCAGAGTGAGAGACAGGCAGTCTTACAGACAGGAATGTGCACAGAGAAAGACAGAGAGAGGCAGAGAGAAAGAAAAAGAGCAACATAAAGAGGTGGAAGTGTGAATGAGCCTGTGGGAGAGAAGAATCACTGGCAGAGTTTCAAGTCGTGCTTATGGCATTGCTCTCGCACCTTGACCTCTACTGTTCCCGTCTGGAAATCTCTCAAGGCCTGCCAGACACTGCTCAGGGCTGTCGTAATTCACTTTGGAGCTGGCAGATAAAAAGCAATGGAGAAGTCCACTCATATCTCCTTTGTTTTATTTGCGGCCGCAGAGGAGCGGATGAAAATACTGCTGTGTCCACTGTTATTAGAAAATTGACAGAAGTTTCCTGCCGCTGTATTTTTACTGCAGCACTGACAAGAAAGCAGGCAGGATATGCTCATAAATGGACGTTTGCCTCCCACTTCAGCCCTTTGAAAGGAGCATTACATACATCTAGCTGCATTCAGAGGACACTCAGTGGACTATTTCATTTTTTATTTTTTCCCCTCTCTTTGTGTTTGAGAGGAACTTGTACGTTTCCACTGAGCTGCTGCTTGAAGCAGTCCCTCTTCTACCTGGTGGAAGCTCAGATGCCTCATTGTGCACAGAACTGAATCAGTGACATAAATCTTCACTGTAAATAGCTTCCAGGCTCTTAGAGAAAGGTCATTCGATTCAGTTCAATTATATAGCATCAATAACAATACAAATTGTCTCAAGATGCTTTACAACATCCGGTCTGCAACCTCTAGAGCTAAAGGGACCTGCAGCAGTTAACATGCTATACAGAAGTAGGACAGAATGGCATGACTAGTACTAGAAAATAAATTCATTCGTTCATTCATCTTCTGTAACTGCTTGTTCCCGTGAGGGGTAGTGGGGTCTGCTGGAGCCTATCCCAGCTGTCCTCGGGCAAGAGGCGGGATACACCCTGACCAGGTCGCCAGTCTATCGCAGGACTAACACAGAGAGACAGACAACCGTTCACACTCATATTCACACCTACAGCCAATTTAGAATCACAAATGAACCTAATGAGCATGTCTTTGGATGGTGGGAGGAAGCCGGAGTACCCGGAGAGAACCCACGCAGACACAGGGAGAACATGCAAACTCCTAGAGAAGAAATTAGATAAGAAATTAGAGGACAAGTGCTCGGTGCCAGAGAAAATAGGAGCTTGGTTCGAGAGAGTGGAGGATTCAGATCAAAACAGAGGAATGTCTTCCAGGTGAAACAGCAGCACCTAAAATATGCTTGTTAGTCTCAGGCGGTTAAATGGAACATATCTTATCCTCGCTGTAGTCGAACATAATAATAAATGCTTAGCACAGGCACAGAACAAGTGCAGAACACGAGCGAATATTAATAAAGAAGAAAAAGAAATGTCACACAAGCAAAGCTGTACCTGATGCAAATTTAAGCAATTTCCACCATATTCTGGCAAGTTTGTAAAAAAAATCTGAGGGGCCTGACAAACATGTTAACGCAACTATGAAATGAATTAGAGCCGTTTAAGTAAATACAATTAGGCGGCTGGAAAAATGTAACACCTGCCATGGTTTACTTTCGGATCACTGTGATTAAGCACAAACAAATCTGAGGATTTTGAGAGAGTTCATTATTAGAGAGGACGTACCTTTATTAAAACTCCCTGTCAGAGTTAACTTGGAAAGCTTACTATTGTAACAAAACATGTCATGTCTGTTTTGTTTTTTCATGACAGTAGCTCTGCACGAGACTGACGTTTAAACTGCAGAGGAGACACACACACACACTAAAAACACACCAACGAGCTAATAAGCAGAAACAGTCCACCATTACTGAGTCACAACGATATTCTGATGAGTCCCTCTGTCTTATTGCACCTATTTTTGTACCAAGACAAATACGCTGAAGTTCGGGAATTAATGAAGCTCTGCACCGTCCTCAGCCCGAGAGAAAGGGTAAACAATGGCGCTTTTCTACTGACTTGATAATACAGGCTGCAGTTTATGTGCGAAAACGAATCATTTGTAATTTAAAAAAAATACATTATACAACTCATCTGACAGCCTAATTAGAATAATGCAGCCAAATGTCTTTTCATTGCTATAATGGCGCTCATTTACATTGTGGCGAGATTCTGGATTCTGCTCCTGTCTGCCTCCGCAGCCCTACTGGAGAATCTATACAGTGGATGTGCTGGCAGTTAACCATCCTTCTTTCTCAGCGGGTATGTCTGCTTCAGGGTATAGTAAACTGGAAGCAACGCCGTAATAGCTACAGATTCAGAGAGGTAAACACACGGAGCTTGGATTATTAGCAGCGGAGGCCAAGTTAGTATGAGCGGGATCTCTTTTTTTCCATCTAATCAAGTTTACCACATGCAAATGCGGAGACAAAGGAAAGACAGAGTTGCAGAAAGACGAGTAAATGATGTTCCCCCACTCAAAATTACGGAGAGACAGAGAGGCGGTTTGGCATAATGACCTCAGAGTGAGCACTTGTTAAGAATAATTGGAGTGAAGTGGACAGAGATGCGTGGTGAAAACCTGGGTGGCATCTAATGAATCACCTACATGAGAGGCTGCAGCTCAGCAGGAACATGCTCACACATGATTTTCACAGGGTTATTAATGTAAAGTGCATGCGACATGTGGTGAGAGGAAGGGTTTTTCAGGTGATGGCAGCATAAAAAAATAAGATAACTCAAAGAGGAATCAGTGAGATGCTGGCATGTCAACACAGAAGCTTCACCATGGAGTTAAAGCAAAATCTTCAACAAGGTGACACCCAAGCAATTTTTACCACTGCTACTATGGTTACCTACATGCCTTTGTTTTGCTTCGTGCCGTTCATCAGGTTTAAATGATTTCAATAACTTTTCAACCAGACAAAAAAAAAAAAAAAAAAAAAAAAAATGCATTCAGATACCACAAAACTGCAGCCTGCACAAATGCTCTGCACCTTCCTCACGGCTGCAACTCAATATGCAGCACAGGGTGTTGTACTTTCGCATTTTCTACTGCAGTATGTACACATAGCATCAAAGGAAAGATTGAGAGCAAAAAAAAAAAAACAGTCATTGGTGTTTCTGGGCAGAGGATACCTGAATAGAGACGCACTAACAGAAGACTGAAGTCACTGCTGTCACCCACTCATTAGCACAAAGACTAACTTACTCAGAGGCAGCATTAGCATTCAGCTTGACTGCCACAAAGACACAAGATCCAAGACGTTTCTGCTCTGCTTTCTGGGACACATCATATCTATAGAAGACAGTTCAGAGCTGCGGGTTTAAGTCGCTGACATAACAATGAAGGACATACTGCGAATACAAATCTGAAAGTTATCCAGTGTTTCATTGGACTTTCATTCAATCTCTGGCTGTGTTTTACTTTTAAATTGTAAACGGTCACGTATTTATGTCGTCCTTTCTACCTATTAGCACTCAAAGTACTTTACAGTCACGATGACTCACCTACTCATTCACTCACACATGACCGAGGGGGCAATTCTGGGTTCAGTGTCTTGCTCAAGGGCACTTTGGCACATGGAGCATGTACTGACAATTGAACCACTAACCCTCTGGTTCGTGAACAACCCAGTCTACCTACTGAGTCACAGCCAACTGAATGCATTTTAAAAAGATTTCATTTTTATTGAGTGCCAGGGTCAGTTAGGGAGAAACTCACCTAAAAGATATAATAAAATAACCTACATTGGCGTCCTTGTGACTTTAATTTAACATTCTGCTTTAACAAAGAACCAAACACAAAGGATTTTGAATGCCTTCATGCTTTGCTTTTGGTATTTCTCTGGCATCAAAATCAGACCATATAATATAAATACGCACCACTGGTTCACTGGGTAGTTGGAGAATCAATGCTGAATGCAGCTGCCTTTAATTTCAGCATACTTCTATTTGTTTTACTCACGTTCCCTTATGATAGGCACCTATCAGGCATAACATTACGACTACCTTCCTAACATTGGGTAGGTCTCCCTTGCACCTCCAAAACAGTTCTAACTCATCAGAGAAAGGGCCTTCTGAGGCTGTCCTGTGGTGTCTGGCAACAGAACGTTGTTAGTAGGGGGTCAGACTTGTTCCAGTGCATCCCACAGACACTTGATCAGTTTGGGATATAGTCAGTTTGGAGAGTCCAGGTCAACACCTTTATGTTTTTTCAGTTGTTCCTAAACCGTTGTGTGTGTGTCTGTGTCAGGCTACATCCTGCTGGGGGTGGCTGCTGCCATCAAGGAGAGTCATTATTATGGGATGGGGGTGCCTGGTGTGGTCTAGGTGGGTGGTACATGTAACATCCACATGAATGCCAGGTCCAAAAGTTTCCCAGCAGAACACTGAATTGTCACAATGTGGTCAGTGTTATTTATTTCACCTGTCACCTGTGGTTTTAATGTTGTGGCTGATTGGTGTATGCTGCAGCATGTTTTGCCACCGAGTCTGACTGAGGGAGTTTATTAGACCTTCTACTGTGGTCTAGTCATACCAGTGATGAAATATTTTGTTTAAAAAGATTCTTTTAAATTTCTCTTTATTATGCTGTTGATTTTCATTTTGTACTTCATAGTATCCGAGGTTTTATTCAATAAAAAGTTTCAATGGCTAGGGGGCAAAATCCTCCCAAGCCAACAATCTTACTAATTACTAACTGTTTGTCTAAATTCCACATAAGACACTCCTCAGACGCCTCAGTGCCTCTAGCTGTTGCCTGTTTACAATGGCCTTTATGCATCTGATCCACCGGGACAAGCTTTGCCGGCAGGGCGTAAGACCCTGACCTGAGAAAACTCGAGACTACTGGTGCATATCTCCATCTGTGAGGCAGCAGCATTCATGACAGCCAGGCTCCATCTTCCAATAAGGAGCAATCAGCCCCCATCTCAATCCTGCCTGACTGCCTGTGGAGTCTCATCATTGTGTCAATGGACTGTGCTGCTCCCACATGATTACAGGTGTGACCTTAGTCATCTCTGCACGTCTCCATCGGGGACTTATCGACTTTCCTCATCCAAACGATAATTGCATGATTCAGCAATGTCCTCAAGTGCAAATGCAGTAAGCTGTGTGGCAGTGAATATTATTGCAGTTTCCTCACCGTGGGCATGATGGTCTCTCAGCAGGGGCAGTATCATCACTGAACTGAAGCATTAGATTAAGCACAGAATACGTCCAATTTGCCATTGACTCCTCTCACTTAAACCACTTGGAATATTTGCTTTTATACAGCATCGGGGCACCAAATCATTCTGACTGAGTGGTGGAGTTGAGAAACATTGTCAAATATAATATATCTGAAACACGTACAATAGCATAACTTGTGGGGGATATGATGAAATCATAAGAAATCTTATCATTTTATTACAGGCTGGAATTCTCAAGTATGAAAATGCCATCAGGTCAGTATCCTCTGTGTGTTTAAGGCTGCAGCTCATCACTGCAACTGTTGACATTTTGGACATGTTTTCTCTTGCAAAGAGGCTCATTAATGATGCGGCTACTTAAAAACCAAAAAAAAAACTCTCAAACTTTTGTGTGCTGCTCTCACAATGTGGGCAAATTTTGCAGAAATGTCTTATATACTCAAGATGACCTGATGTAAACAAAGCCTGAGGAAAATATTAAGCGAATGCCTGGTCAGTGTGTGCCAACTTGAAACCTCTGCACTCAAAACAAAGCAGATCAAACTTGACATTGCTAGAGGCGGCACATTCGGGCGAAAAGTTTATTCACCAAAATCCACATATTTATGAGCTTACAGTGTAATACCATAGGGATGGATGTAGTCTCTCTCACACACACACATGCGGTATGCGAATTATTGAGAATCCCATCTCATGCCAATGTCTGTGCTCCTTTCACGGATGTCAAGTTAGTGGGTATGAAGACATGTGCACTGCCGCCCCTTTGTATGTAAATCACAGCCAAGTTGCACTCAGTTGTGAGAAGTTTTATGAATTGCAACAGAAATGTCTACCAAATAGCACAAGGTCTCTATTATTCACTAAGCTCCGGTTTGCTGTGTTATATCACACCAATGCTCTGATGACAGTAAGCTGCAACAACGCCAGCTGACAGACAATATTCAAACGCAGGCAACGAAAAACAAATCTGTTTAAAGACATTGTTAAACCTACAGACGTGCAGTCACTAATGGCAGCTCTTTTAAAGCTAAATATGTTAATATATTCCCGTGGTATAGGGTGAGTTAAAGGTAGGGAACATGCCCAGTGCTACTGGTGTCTTGTGATCAAAGCATCACACAGACAGGGAGCACCACTCCCAGAAAGGGGCCAACAAAATTCATTATTACTGGTGTTGCATTTGCAATCAGTCCAAGCCAGCCCCGCTTAGAGTCTTTTATCAAGCATTTTATGTGACAAATGTCTGTGTACCCAAGGCCCAAGCTGTGTTTGACAAATGGCAAGGAAAAGATTGTCTTTTCTCTTAGAGTCTTCGTTTTTTGGAAACGAAGTGAAGACGGGAGAGATTTGTCTTGTGGTGCATTTTGCTCGGAAGTTCAGTAATGTTTTGCACATTATCGGAGCGCCATTATAATGATAAAGCTATAAAAGCGATTCCCCCACATTAGTGAAAAAGTGATTAGCTGGTGTTGCAAAGACATTTTAATCCTTAAATTGAGATTTAACGAAGCCAGCCTCGAGCTATACCGAGAATGCACTCAAATAATAGTTGTTTTTAACGGTGAGGTAGCCAGTAAGATTTCGATAAGCCTTGTTGCCACCGACAACCCAACATCAACAATCGAGGATTAGCTCCACAGAGTACCGGCACTGGTTGAGTCTAACAAACGACACTTCAAAGAGGAATAATGGAAAAGAAAATCTAGTCACACAGCCAATCAAACTTGGTGAAATCAAACAGACTTTAAGAATAGAAATTCTTATGAACCTGTAAGGAGTGTGATTTGTTAATGAGGCAGCTGCACGCGGCAGCAGGTGTGTGATTGGGACTGAGGCTGCAATTTCACGACTTCTACAGATTTTTGTTAGTCACTCTTGTCAGGCTGGACTAAAGTGGAAGGGAGAAACGTGTGGAATTTCTCTCCATGCGCCGTGAGAGCAGAAAGAGCGTTGCAGAGTCATTGTGGTTTCAGAGAGAGAGAGAAAAAAGTTAAAAACAGTTTTTGTGCAAATGACTATAAGCATGTGATGTGAAGTCAATCTCACAAAGATTGCCGCTTGGTAACTTCCAAGTGGGACTTTTCCATCATTGTGAGATGTAACAAAGTACTATAGGACAGAATTTTACCATTTTCAGTCAGTGTGGGCATTCTCACACAGGGAATTACCCTTAACCAGCATGTCCAAGACTATAAATCAGTGCAGGACCAGAGAAGACTGATTGAGGTTACAGTGCCCAGCTGGAGCCGTCGTCAGAGCCTGCCAGTTTTTACTGTTATGGATGTGTTTGTTTAGGGAAATTATACTCAGAGTCATTAAGGAAATATTTCACAGTGAAGGGGCTTGCACACAGGAAGAGACCAGGAGTAAATGAAATTCAGAAAGTGGTAGCGACAATAGGTGACAAGAAGCACTGACTATAGCAAATTCAAATACCTCAAGTTTGAGGCGCTACCCCTTCCCTAAACTTTAAGCGTGACTTTGGTATGACTAGGTAGAAAGGCTTGGAACGTTCACTGGAGTCAGACAGAGCGGCGGTGATCTCTAAAGTCAGAGAAGAAGAACTAGCTCCATCCATACCAGAGCAATATTTTCATGCTCTGATTGTTTATTCAGAAACGGCTGGCTAAGTCCACTAGCAACCAACAGACAGCGACAAAGTAAGGGGCGATGAGCGAAGCTTAAGAGTCCTGTGCTCTGAAATAAATGAACAGTATGGAAAGTAACGGCAGATATTTCAAAAGTAAACAGATCAGGAGGGTGTAAGTACGAGGAAAGAGACCACAGTGTGTTGCAGTGCTACCCAGGACCAAAGACAATTTGAAAAGAAGAAGAAAGGAGAGTAACAAAACTGAGACGAGGGTCAAGTGAGTTAGCCCCTACAAGCCAAGTGAGTTCTTCAAGAGCAGTTGGGGCGTCATATTTAAAGGACGCCAGCTCACTTATGTTACATCATTCACGGTGCTGGTTCATCAGCGGCACAGCAGTGATTCAGGAGATTTCACGGTGGCAGTGTGTTAGCTGCAGACATAAAATACCAGTGAGAGAGAGAGAGAGAGAGAGAGAGAGAGAGAGTGACACAGAGAGCTGACATTCACTCCACAGTGAGCAGCAGCAAAATCCAAAATGGGTACACAGTAACCCAGATTTGTTGTCGTGGGACTACACTCAGACTTTCACAAGCAGAATCATTCACGCACGAACACACGCAAACGCACGCTCAGCACTTTCATCTAAGTGTCATTGTAGTTATATTATCCAAAAATAAATGAAATATTTTTAAAAAAGAACACAAAGGTTATTGTGCTCCAGTCTGAGTATTTACCCAACAGGCCGGAGAAGTGGCACTTTGGGAGAGGCTTTTCAATTTATGCAGAAGCAAAGGTGGCAAAGGACAGAACACACACAGCCACACATAGAGCGCGCCCCCCAGGAGATCATGATGGATGAGTGGATGCAATAAACCAGTCATGAAGAATGGCACACAAAGTATGTCCCATGATGCCACTTGTTGCTGCTGCTGTCACACTCTGAAAGGTCTCTTGTTCTCAACAGCTGCATGGAGGGATGGATGGATGGATGGATGGATGGATGGATGGATGGATGGATGGATGGATGGATGAATGGATGCTTGGGTGGTACCCTCAGATGAATTACACGAAATCAAACTTGGAAACTTCTGAAAGTATGAGAATGCTGCTCTGACATTAAATTGGGGGGAAATAAATACCAATTAGGATTCATATTAATACCTTCTTATAAATCATTTGCGCTTTTAAAGGTCAGCATCAGAACAAATAATGTTAATGGTCGATGAGGCACCGAAACCTTAAGGCACCGAACAGGATTTGTCGACACAAAGTAAAACGTGTGGGCAGAAGGGACAGTCGCACCTGCCCGGCTGCTGTTTAAAGATGGGATCGCAATGAAAATGATTGTGTTCGTGTTCAGATTACTGGTGATTTAGACATTCGCCTGAAATTGCGATATTAGCCCTGTCACTGAATGATTATTTTCCATACTCTGGTCCTTTGAATCATTTGATATAGCAGCGTGGAAAAATTACTCTGGCTGCGGGTGCCCTTTCAGAATTACATAACAAGCACGGTGCGAGCAATGACACCTAATGGTGTTATTTGAAGCTACTCAGCCGACTCGTTTTTATCAGCAGTCAGAAACATGACCAGGGAAGCTTGGTCTGACTTCTGCAAAGAGTTCTTGCGGTGCCTTTAAACTGGGGGGGGGGGGGTTGACAATCAGTGTTCGTCCCCCAAAACAAGTGCTTGAAATTACCTGTACCTCGGAGCCCTTTGGCATTTGGTGAGATACGCTTTCATCCTGGGCTGTTTTTTTTCCTTGTGTCCCGGAGAATTTCTGCACAAAACAATTGGGAAGGGTTTGACTTTGCAGAATAAACCTTGAAACATTCATGAGGATGGAAAACAAAAAGACTTAAGAAGTTTCGGACTGAAAAAGAAGGGGAGGGAAAAATATTCGCGCCCCCACAGAAGCGCTGTGGAGGAAGTTTCATCATCTGTCTAGCATTTTCTTTGAAATTCTTTCTTTCAGTGAGCAGAACTTGAATGGACTAAAGTGATAAATGATGGCAAGGAATTAAAGGGGAATTACTGTTTTTTACAACCTGGGTCTTATTCCTAGCAAAAAAGACAATCGTTTACTCACCCACACGATATTATATAGTGGGAGTGAATGGGGCACCGAAATGCAGCCTCTAAATAACACAATATCTGCCGCGAAACTCTTTTATTTCACCAGTAGTTTTGTTATGTTATGCTAGTGCTATTCCCCGTTGAGTCCAGAGTTACCTGTTATCTATTCGTGAACATGCAGTGGTTTGTTGTTCTTTGGGGAGCTCTTCCTCTCTCTGCCTCCGCATCCTCCTTATAACTAGCTCCTTGTCCGTATACTTTGGTTCAAAATGGTAAGGACATCCATCATAAACAAAGCCATCATTCACAACCTCAGAATCAGAAAAATATTCAGCCATGTTGTAAAAAACTAGCAGTAACAGATAATACGTTATTTAGAGGCTGCGATTCGGTGCCCCAGTCACTCCCATTGTATGGATATGTGCATCTAAATATCAGACGAACCGCTCCACATGACACCACAGTTATATGGGTAAGTAAACAATTTATGCCAGAAACAAGGTCCAGGTTGTAAAAAAAACAGTAATTCCCCTTCAAAATCAAAAAGGGGCAAGGTGTGATATTTCCTCACATGTTGATATACCGCAGTCATTAGTGTGACTTGAATCGTAAGGCAGAGTTTTTCGCTGCAGCCTAAAACCTCGGCTTTGTTCAATATACCTGGGCCGATGCTTAGAGTAGATCTCTATTATCCTGAGTATCTGTTTCCCTGAGGAGCTATTACAGTCGTTAGCCTTATCTTATCTTTAAACAAGGGGAACTAAGCAGCGCTCCCTCCAGCCCTATTCAACCCGAGAAGAGGAAACTCCGGCTGAGCGGCGAGGCGACTTCAGTCACCAGAGACGGAGCTAGTGTCAGCGAGCCCGAGGCACCTGGCTCATCAGGCCCACTCTGGCTGAAGAAAAGTGATGACTTTCAGTGCAGCAGATCGCGGTTGAGTCATAATGGGCAGCGCAGTGGAAGGATTACAGCGGAACACAGGGGCTTAGCCACGTCTTTCTCTGGGCATAATGAAATGTATCCACCTACCAGCCTAATTACCCCTGACTCCAGCTCGCTTCAAGTCATACAGAAGCAGTCCACTGCAGCGTGGGCTGCGTCTTAATTTCATCCCCAAATACTATGTACAAATTTCATTTTAATACAAATAATGCCTCTAATTAAGTGTGTGCTTCCATCAGCTGTAAACGTGTGGTTCCCATCCATGTCCGTCAAACTCAACATCCCCGGTTCATGAAAGAGACTTACTAAAATATTTTATCCTTTGATCATCAGTCAGGATTGGTCACACAGTCCTCTGTAATAACGACAGCACCCGTCATACCCCACATATGAATTATCAGATTAGTAAAAGCTGTTTTTGTGCTAACAATTGGAGGCAGATCCTAGATGATTCAGCCACGTAACCATTACATTTAGATAGAATATTTAACAATATTTATCCATTGTCCTACACCGATCAGGCATAACATTATGACCTAATGGCTTAATATTGTGTAGGTCTCTCTTGTGCCTCCAAAGCAGTTGTGACTCATCAGAGAATGGACATGGTCTTTCTGAGGGTGTCCTGTGGTGTCTGGCAACATTATGTTGTTAGTGGGGGGCCTTTGGGTCCTATGGGTTGAGGGGGTTGTTTGTTATGTTCTCTGAGTTGTTCCTAAACACTTTTTATGTGTGTGTCTACCTGGTCTGGTCCGGTCTAGGTGGGTGCTACATGTCTACATAACATTCAAACGAATGCCAGGTCCAGAGGTTTCCCAGCAGAACTTTTTATTGTCACAAGATGGTAAATGTTATATACTTCTCCTGTCAGTGGTCATAATGTTATGCCTGATTTGTTTATATCAGCTATTTCTGAGTATATGCTATGAGTGCCTTTACTGTTGCTAACTGGGTTGGTGGGGCACACATATTTCATGATTCAAAGCAGATGTTTCAAATTCGATTTTTATTTAATTTCTTTTTGAAATTATCAAATCATTCCATGCTTTGAAAGTGCAGAAGTACCCCCTGGGGTATAAGTACCTCCGGTTGGGAATCACTGCATTATTGATGTCACCTGAGTAACTTAACTAATCTCCTCCACCACAGATGACACTACATGGCCGTGTAATACTCCACATGTCTAGCAAATTGACTTTTATATTTTAAATTGGACGAGGGCGCTCTTAAACCTGCATAAATTAATCCTTTGGCCACTCTAAACAAGCTGTAAATACAAACGTGACACATTATCTATTGCCTTTAGCAAATGTGTGAGCCTTTTGCTCATTTATGCATTCAGGAGATGCATAGCAACATTAGTATTTATATAGGAGATATATGATATGAAATATTTACTTTTCACCTTGCTCTCTCTGCCTCTTTTTTTTCCCATCTCCTCCACATTGCCAATGTTTCTACACGGATACTTGTTCCAAAAAATACTGATTAATATAAATAGAGGTCAATAGAAAAATCTGTCCTGTTTTCTCATGAATCATGAAGTATACCTACATCAGTCTAGGAAAGAGCCAAAGAGATGCCTTATCCTTTAATATATTAAACTGTGATTTGATGGGACAGGGACAAAAAAACAAAAACAAGTTTGCGTTGGTTTTCTAGTAGTTTGAGGGAAGTTTTCACTTCATTACCTGGTGATTTTATCTATAATGAATGTGTTTCTTCACTTCAGCAAAGTCTAATTCACACTCACGCTTCTTAAAGGAGCAAACTGCGCTGGCAAAAACAAAATATTATGAGCAGAGAACACAACCTTTCTACTGTACTGATGACTCATCACTAAATTTCAATGCCAACAGAATAATAATATGAATAAAAACACATTTACTCCAAACAATGTGCTCAAGGTCAAAACAAAATTAGGTTTCAGGCTGATGCAGCCGGTTAAACTCTCCTGTTCACCCGCTTCTCTTTATCTCTCGGTAGCTTGCCAGGGTAAGATAGCTTAGTGCCACAGGGTATGAATAAGCCCTCAGGCCATCATCTGTAGCCCCCACAGTGCTGTCAGGGGTGGCACTTACGACTAGTTAACCCAAAGTAATGAGACGTCAGAGGCCTGAAACATGGTGGAAAATGGCGCTGTTTTGAAGGAGTTATAGAGTTCTCTCTGCAGTTAGAGAAAGTGACTGTGTCTTCATAGTAAGCTTGTTAAATACAAGCGGTAATCGCTGGTGAGGCTTTGGTTCCTCACCAGTGAATTCTATTCTCCTTTCAACAAATGCAGCAAGTGGGACATTCATTTGAATAATCCTAAATCAATACTGTTCAAACCCTCACTTTTATTGCCTGTGACTCATCATCTTGGGCCCATGAATGCATTTTGTGTTGGTGTGAAAATGACACACAGCCATGCGTTTGGCAGCATCTTGTCAAGTTGTTTGCACACTGCCATCTTCATCTGTGCTTTTTAGACGAGCATTAGCGGCGCCTTGAACTGCTAAATGAATTGACTGATCACAGCTGGATGCCGAGCCAAATGGCATCAATTACAATTAAAGCCTGCACTCTGGCACACAAGCTGGTGTGATGGACAAATATCAAAGAAGCAACGGGGGAAATGGAAGTGACTGGGCAGCAGCGGCGTCTCGAGCTGAGCCACGAGGTAAGGGACAGAGTGAGACTAATGCAATGGGACGTGCTAAATGTGAGCTAAAGCACGGGCAGGACGTGGAGCAAGAGGGCTTCAAAGCGGGAGTTGAGGAGTGGAGGCTCTAATCCAGACTGACATTGTGTGAACTACAGTAACTAAACCACACATCAGCATGGAGCCCCCTGACTCACTTCAGATGATCATATTCTTTAAGACAAGCCAACATACGCAGGGATAGAGCATGAGATTTTGTTATTGTATTAACCATTTAACACACGGGGGGGTAAAAGAAGATAATTATGAGATCAAACTGAATGAACAGTATGCTATTGTGCAGCAGCTGTGTATTCTCTGTGCAATGAATGAGGCCAGAACCTGACAATTCATTTCTGGCAATGACAGACTGACATTAAGTTTCTTCCAAAGCCAGTTTCATTGTAGCACGCTCCAAAAGCACAATAAAGAAAGAAAGAAAGACAGGATTTAGCTAACCTCTAGTTAGCATGCTGCACCACAAGCTGCGTGAGACATGACAACATCCAAGCAAGTAAAAGCAGCCAGTATCATGGTGTGCTCAGGAAATTGCTCTAGAACAAATACACAACGAACGCGGTGACAACCTCAGACTTTATAGCACAGCACAGCCACAGAGGCATCTGCTATGTGTCATTTTAAACCTGTTCTGACAGACAAAACATACATACACATACTTTTATGCACCTATAGAAAGTATTACTGGACACAGCTGACACATCAGTGTGAAAATAAATAGCTGTAGCATACTACGAACAAGGCTAACACAAAGTAATTCCACCGCCAGTATCATCTGACGGTGTATGATTGATACCCAAAGTCATATCTCATGTTATCAGAGTGCATTTTGTGTTTTCGGCATAATTTTGTGTATTTTCGTGAAGATTACCCCTGTCCTCGGCTCTAACTCTAATCATTTCCTGTGTCAGACACCACTGTGGGGAGGCGCACAAAATAATGTGCCATTAGTAGTGTGCTATTTATACACAGTTCCTGGATATCACATAGAGTAACACATAAAATGACAAAAACTCACCTGGTATACCATTTGTTCAGTACACACAAATATTGCAATGTATTCAAATGAAGCTGCCCCAAATAAATACACAAATCAGTTAGATCTGGTGGCACAAATGTCAAATGAATGAGTTAATTTTAATGAAAGAATATTTCGGTTTAATTTTGAGGTTTAATTTTTGATTGTTTTAGAGGGCGTCATTTACAGTGCTGTCGAAACATATTGCATAGATTGGTTGTTAGTCTACCCTGAATCATACACCTTGGGCAGATGAAGTATCAGAAATGACATACTGCTGACATCATAACGACAAGTGTCACAGTGAATGATAACGTTCACATGTAAACGGTGAAATATAGCAGACTACTGAGAAAGGAAAAGAAGAAAAGTGGTCAATTCAGAGCAATGACAAGAGAAGGAATTATCTCTGCTGCAGAAGCATTTTGAATTTAATAACACAGTTGGAAACCAAATGGTTCACTGTTTACTACCACTGGTCTCTTGGACACCTGACGCGTGATGGCACAGACGAACAGATCGCATCAGCGTTTGACAACGCAAAAGAGTTAGGAGGATCAAGTCATTGTTGCATCTGCCTTTTTTTTTTTTTTAATGAAATATAATATAGAATATCTCCTGCTTTATCCATTAAAGCTAGAGTGGTAAGTCTATAGATGTTGAGCACAGGAGGCAGGCTTGGCTCCCCAGTCCGGTCTTATTCAGGCCGGTGCTAACCTGACGCGTAGGAACACCCAAGGACCCAACCTGTTCACACACAATCTGCAGTGGCACAATCCCATTACTCAGCCTGTTATTGGCCTCTTTCACACAGTGCAGCACAGCACTGGATCAGTCAGCCACAGCCGGTCTCACTGCCTCTCTGGGGAGGGGACTGGCTGCTTGATTTTCTAAGGTGCACGTCTCACATTCTCTCCCTCTCTTACTCTTCCCTGTCCTCAGAGCTCCATGCTCACCATCTATCTTCAGTGGGCTCCTTACCTCCCTGTCTCTCTGTCTTTCTAGCTTTCTCTCTCCCTCTCCCTGTTGCTTTTGCCGCTCGTCCATATCCCTTGTCCTCTCTCTCTCTCTCCCCTCGCCACGGTCTTTCTCTGGACAACAGAAAACCTTATTTAGCAGTCTGCTCAGCACCACCATGGCAAAGCTGCCAATTCACCTGCTTAGATTGCTGTATTCTCTGCCCTGTCTCCAAAACCCATTGCAATTACAACCCCTTCATAAGTAAATGCACCTGGTGCAGAGCCATGCTTCATCAGCAGCCGTGTCATATACATAACTTTCCCAAATGCCGTATTCTACATGGTTCTATCACCAACAAACACTGCTTTGAACTGTAAAAGCAGCCATTATCTGTGACATAGGTTATTGAATTTTGCTCCGTGTGCAAGAAGAATACACATTAAGGGAAGGTGAGCCATTCGGAGCGCTACTTTCACGCCAACATTTAGGCGCTTATGTGTGGTCAGATTTTACAGCTTTTATTGTGCTGTGATTTGCTTTGAAACCATTCAACTCCACAGCTGTAATTCAGACTGAATTGCAGTTCAAGCATGAATTGCCCAATGTCACACATTTTCTAGCCTACCGTTTGGTTGCACTGAGTGACATTTTTTTCTGTATTACGTTAAAAGTCATTATGCAGACATTTTAAAGACTAGATTTTAGATATTTTTTTCGGATACTGTGATTATGAGTTAACACAAGTCGAGGCTTTGACAGTAATGTGGTTGTCATGATTTTACTCCCCTATGGACAAAAAAAACATTGTTGGAAAATATTTGTTGAACACTATGTGTAATTAATGTCTTGACAAAAAAATTACTGAGTTGCTTATACGTATCTGCAATGAAGACGTTTTTCTTTTATTCCTGTGCAAGTATGGACACTGCAAGTAAGTCTGCAATCATTCCCAGGACAAAGGTGATCTTTGGTTCAGACTCATTCAGGGATTGTGAGAAAATTGCATCACAGTCTGACATTTTAGCCATAAAGACCCTTCAACTAGAAAAAACAAGAAGAATTCTTCAAGAAGCAGGACACGTTTTACAAAAAGTCCCTTCACTCTTCTTTAAAAACAAACTTGTGGCCATTGGAGAAAGCATTCAAGATTTCCTTCTCACAACTGTTAAAGATTTATCAGTAAGTACATTGGTATATAAAAAAAAAACATCTGCAGGACTTAATCTATATTTGGACTGCTTCCCTCCAATAAAATCTAGATCACACTAATGTATTTTAAGCAACAGACCAACCCGTACTACAGTCTCTTAAAGTTGCTGTAATTAAGGCTTTACTTTAAAAGAAACATACTCTAGACCCAGGGGCTTAGCCAACAATAGGACAATATAATAATATAATTTAACAGTAATATTACAGAGAACGCTGTTGATCAGTTATTAGTAGTGATAGAAAGAATTGCAGTCAGATTTTAGAGGTGATCATCATCATCATTGAACATAAACAGCACTGGTTACCAACAATCTCCTATATTCCTTAAGATAATGAACCTGACGCTATATTCGCCCTGCTGATCACAATATCTTGACTGTAAAGCTAGGGAAAAAAATTAAAACACATTAGACTGGTTTGACGTCCATAATTTGAAGCCTAATCAGGCAGATTATAATTTGTCCATGTCAGCAATGATTGTTCCACAACAAAACTTACAACAAAAAAATACAATGACGTGGAGTCCCACAGGGTTCAGTACCGGGACCAGTAGTTTTTAGAAAACATAGGCTTTCATTTGGCAACATTATTACGAAAAACTGCATAAACATTCGTTGCTATGCAGTTGACTCCCAACTATATTTACCAGTGAAACACAGTGAAACAAATCATAGTCAAACTCTAAACAAGCGCATCACAATTGCTAATCATAGATCAGTCATTGGCCAACTACTTTATTAAAACTACACCAGTTTCACCATTGTTGCATAAGATGAAGTATTGAACTGCATTTGCATTCACCACCAGTTACTAAGTAAATTTGTCTAGATAAACTGTTTACTGAAAAACAAATACTAGTAATTCAAAGCTTAACTAAGGATAGTATGACTGTATGACTGCCAAAAATGTATGATATTAGTTAGGTTAAATATACAGTAAATAATGCGCTTACTTTTGCAGACTATCAAACAGTTGCCTGTGAAGTGACTCAACCTAGTTGCTGATAAGTGAAAACAGAATTTAGCTTTAAAGTCCATGAATAGCTCGGCAGGTGTGTGTATTTTTTGATTTAGACGGCACGGAGAGCACAGGAAGATTATTCCAGGGTTAATTAAAGCAAAGTTTTATCATTATGTCTGAGCTCATTTTGTATTTGCCACTTTGTCCCCTGTGTTCTTAATTTGGTCTTTATGTATCTAATCTAAATTAGCCCACTTGATACCATAGAATATCATAAAAGACTGGTTTGGACCTGAACACTTCCGCTTGAAATTCTAAGCCACCCGTAGAAATCCAGGTTTTTTTGATCACCTTACTGCTACTTGTAAAAAATAAATAAAAAATGCTGAGCTATGAGGAGAAGGCGTGAATATTACAGGAGTGTGAGAGTGTGAAGAGCAGCTTTGCTCTGACGAGCACATTCATTGCAGTTTTTCATTTTCAACAACGAGAGATGCATCTGTTTAAGCATAAGGGTGTGCAGCAGAGTGATTTATCTGATTGTTTCATTTCTTTGACTGACTCTGCATACTCAGGATGAATTCAGCATCTCTATACGGATGCCATCAGTTTAGAAGGGAGACAAAGCTTTTGTCTAACATGTCAGAGGAATCAAAAGGAACTTTAAATACTCTCGGGTACAGAAAACACATTTCATTTAGCTGTAGAGAATAACACCGCCGTTGTGCTTCCTGTCATTGTGATGAAAGAGTGCAATAAAGATACAGTAAGTTTATGACAGACAGACAGGGATGCAGCATGTGTGTGTACTTAGATATACCTGACTATAGAGCAAGGTCCGTGTACGTTTTCATAATTTAACCTTTTTAGGTTAGATGATGATACTGGCATAATCAAGTTACAGCCATATAATGAGTACTGGCTTAAAATGTAGGCGCTCTGTTTTATTTTCAGAATCTAGATTACGTAACAACTCACTATTTTCAGGGATCCAAATGTGACTGGACAACTGGTTGTTTAAAGCTGTTTAATGGAAAGATGTGAAATAACTCCATAACTCCTTTTTTTTCATCAATTAAGCAGGAAGAAGGTCTGGAGTTCACTGAAGTGTGCCATTTGCATTTGGGAACTGATGCAGTGTAAGGACCTCTCAAATCAAATGAAACAGGCTTTCCTGAGGCCCTTGGGTTAACAAAATAAGGAACTAAACAGACAAATTAGCAGCAAAATCAAGAGTGGCCAAATCAACAGTCCACCAGTCCAAAACGACCAAACCAGTCTTGGACAGCATCCTTTGAACAGAAACTCATATCAACCTGTACCAGCATGACAGGGAGAAAGATGCATGGAGAAGACAATGTCATCTGTAAAACATGATTAGGCAGTGTGATGCATGAGGATGCATAGCGCCCAGTGGTAATGGCTCACTTTATAAATGATGTGACAGAAGAGGAAGCTGGATGAACTCTGGAAGTGTATAGGGATATATTGTCTGCTCAGATTCAGCCAAATGTTCAATGATGAGACAAATGTGCAATGATGAGACAATGAGACAAATGTGCAATGACCCAAAACCCAAACAATCAAATACTGGAGACAGCTGCAGGAAAGGCCATGCAAAGCATCACAAAGGAGGAAGCCATTTGTTTAGTGATGGTTTCTAGACTTCAGGCGGTCCTTGTTTGCACAGAAATCTGCATAAAAAAACTTATTGAATGATTATGTTAATTGTTCACTTCTGAGCCCCTCGTTAAAGGGGACTAAGTATGAAAATGATCGTTAATCCTACACCTTTCCTTCAATTCGGGCGTAAACTGCCTCAGATAGATCAGAGAGCCTGCACCTCAAGCTCTTATTATATAACCGTAACTGTGACAGTGTATTTTGGGAAACAGCAAAAACTGTGTCAATGTCAAAACATGTATGTACACAAGGTGCATGTGTGCAGCTTATTTATATCAGCTGTGCAAGCTACAGGTTCAAAGAAGAAAGTGCTGCCTCTCTTCCCCTGTGTGTCTGTGTGTGTGTTTCAACTGTCAATTGTTCAAGCAATTAAGTGTGTCTTTAATGTCTGCTGTGATGCCATGCTGACCTTCACATGGCTTGCTGGGAAACTGTGCAAACAGCTCGGGGCAGAAGTCATTAGGATGCGCGCACAAATTAGAACGTCTGCCATTATACTGTTTGTCTGCCGGCCCTTGGAGGACAGTCGTTCAACCTGAGGAAAATGAAACAAAAACACTCCTCAGAGTTCATTTAAATGTCTTGAAATGCCACAGCTTTATGTTTAAACTTCACAGCTAATTGATCTGAGAAGTTATTTCCTCTGTCGGGCTTCTTGGTATAAGTGTGATGGGGCACTATGTGAACACTAATGTGAGTCTAATTTCTATTTTATGTTTTTGGGTCTGAGTTGGAAGGATTTCGCAACAACTAGGTCAAAAAGTGATGAATGTTGTTGGGTTATATGCTGATGTTTAATCAGGTCAACCCACACAGTCCTGCTGGAACACATTAACTGTTCAACTCTTAATAAATAACACCTGAACATGGTTTAGGACATTTTCATCACAAACACTTAGAGTCAGTAAATCACTGCCAGAGCAGTCACATCGTTCATTTGCTATTCTGCCTCTGAAAAACATTAGTCTGGGCCTTTCTGTGTGGAGTTTGCATGTTCTCTCTGTGTCTGTGTGGGTTCTCTCTGGGTACTCTCTGGCGACCTGTCCAGGTTCCAGGTATCCCACCTCTCGCCCAGTTACAGCTGGGATAGGCTCCAGCAGACACTGTGACCATTCACGGGACAAACGGTTACAGAAATTAAAGAACTTCAGTTCTTTCTTCAGTTAAGTGTTCATTACTTATTTATTTCAAAAGCAACAAAGCATGGAAGCAGCTATAGGTCTTTTCCCTATTTTGTGCACTATACAAAGTGATGACACACTGAGTTCTGACTTCCATCTTACAATATATGCACGGTGTACAGTTAATAAAGATTAATAACAGCAGTGCTGATAAAACACTAGAACAAAAAACACTAGATTAGACTTTTCAGAAGTGAAGCTAAAGTATCTCAAGTTGCGAGCGACAGCTTCAGCTTCAGTTGTGACACACTGGCCACTTTTACATGGACAAAATAACAAAAATCATTCTAATACGAGATTGCAACAGAACTGTTTACACAGACACTAAATAAAACAATCCAATAACACTCAGGCTTTCTCCAAAACATCATTCATTCATTCATTCGTTCATCTCCTGTAACCGCTTGTCCTGTGAAGTGTCACACACAAATGGCTCCAGAATTTATGTGAATATAACGGAAGAGGAAGATTTTCCCCTGAGCTTTAGTGAAACAAATAAATTCACTTAACAGAAGAACCAATATACGACACAGTGGACCGACGTTTAGCATCGATTCCGCTTTCATTTCTCTTTTCAAACACTTGTTTGAACAGCTCCTCTGTCTTTGTCCTTCACAGAAACTTGCCATATCGCTGAATGTTTCCCCCATGTGGGGGAAAACATGCGCAGACAGAAAATATTTATACCCCCCAGCGAGAAACGATTGGATCAAGTATTTACTGGGCGCCAATAATATTTTGAACCATTTCTCTATTGAACTGAAAACTCCTTCCAGTTGGGTTAATCTGTTCTGACTGAAGTGGATTTGGGAGATATTCCTAATCTGACTAGACTATTTTTTCTGATTTGTACTACAGTACTAATTGATTTTGTGGGGGGGGCTTTTATAGTAAACTAAGTTTGACTTTTGAAGACTGATTTAGTAATGCTGAGATTATAACCAGCAGGTTGAGAGGACCACCAGGCTTCGAGGGGGGTGCAGTTACCAGCTTCTGGTTATAGTCTAGTCCTGCAGGAACCTTAGTGCACCACGTTTAATTTTATGGGAAGAAAAATGATCTGTCTAAACGGTTTAGGTGGCCAATAAAGCTATCAATTAATAAGATCTTTATCTTAAATGTATTACACTTTGAAACCGAGAGCAGTTGGTGTCAGATAACTCCATGCTAATTATATGCAGAGAGATAGGGAGTGCACTCAGGCTTGATAAACTGACGGTGGCGGGGATGAAAAGAACCACCTGAGGACAGTTTGTGTCTGAGTTTACAATGGGAGGTGGTGATGAGGTGACGGACAGACCCACAGAGAGAGAGAGAGAGAACCAGCTACACAAAAGATTATTAGACAAGCGAGTGGCAGTGAGGAGGAAGAAGGGGGTAAAAAAAAAAGACAGCCTTTCCTATCACCTCCTTCTTCTCTGCTAATAAGGGGGCACCGTGTTGGTCTGCTATTTCCGCCTGAGCACCGCGTGGTCACGTCTGTTGCCGCTGATCGCTTCCGGCAAGAAGTCATGAAGCATGTTGAAAAATACATAGCTCTGCAGTCATGGTGAGGGTGCAGGTGTGGAAATTAGCCATTCGATCCAAAGGGGGCCCATTCTCTGTTACCTTGGAAACCAGCTCTGGTCTGTGGAGTTACTTTGTTCTATGTTGCCTACCTGAAAGTTCCCTCGTATGAGAGGAGAGGAAGATGACGAGGCGAGGGTGGAAATGATTAGAGTTGTGTAATACTCTTTCCATTAATTCGGGATTTGCCTAATTATTCTCTCAAGTCTATTGTGGAGCTAGAAGCTGTTTCTTAGCGCCACACGGTCAAATCATGTCAATTAATCTTCAGGCAATGACAAGGCTTTACTGAGAATCTGCAAACATCCTACTTCCCGGTTTGCTCACCGCACATAAAGGCTCACATGAAGTAAGGAATGTCACTGTTGTCGAGCTGTCCTTTTTTTTTTCGTTCTGTGCCACAGCCGAGGCCATGTGTTCATTTTCTTTTCTCCTTCACAAAATGGACACAGAAGTGGGTGATGCTATTGTGTGGTTTCTCTGCCTCCCCTGCGAAGCCTCTGTGGAAGATTGCTAGTCTGTCTGTCCTCTATGGAGTCCAGGAAGAGTTTGCTTTGTACTTCATCTCACGGCGAGAGTAAAGCCCCTGAGAAAAGTTTAAACAATTTTCCATCCAAAGCGTTTAGTGGATACACTCATCGGATGTAGAATAAATAATGAGCAGAACTGAATGCCAATAAGCACGAGTTCATGGCCCAAGTATAAAAAACTGAATCAAATAAAATAAAAGCGACAGTAAGGGATGGAAGGTATCAAGCATGATGTGCGTCATTTGTGAATTAAATAAAGAAATGATAAGAAGAAGAATATATAAGTTGTAGGTGACTGTACACATATAGTAACATAATTTTACTCCATTTCTGCGGCTCACTTTGGTCCATTTAATAAAATATGGCAGTCGCTATAGGTCAAACCAATCCACCTGTCATAAACTACACTCTGTTAGAAAAGCCCTGGTGCGAAGCTTGTAGTTACGGCGGTAACCTGGAGCAGCAAAATGTCAGAGTGAAACTTGGGAACAAATTCGGGGTGTAGGCTACTGAACTCCAGTCAAAAGACTTCACGCCCGAGCAGATGGAGGACATACAGAACTTAATGAACTCGGCTTAATTAGAACATGCAAATTATTTAGATGTGCTTTGAGATAAGTTTCACGTTCCTGTTGCTAATGGCTTCAGGCACTTGTGCACTTATCAGATTGTATCCTCGTCACTCCACTGGAGACACTTTTGGCAGAGCAAAGCAAACTTTTGATCTTGGAGGGGGGAAAAGTGCCTTTAATCTTCATGCAACTGTGCTCGGCGAGCGGCGTCCCAGGGGTTCATGGTGAGAGCAGCGACTGACTGAGTGGCAGAAAAGCCAGTGTCATCAGTGCAGAGCCGGGGCTCACTGATTCCTGGTCTTATAATGCTCCTCGCTTACAAGGCCTCAGCTGTGCCTGTGCTCCCCTCTCATCTTGTCCATCTGTGTCTGGGACCACGAGGGCACTCCAGTCCTTCACCTTACTCTCTCCATCACTCTCTAAGTCACATCCTTCCTACATTATTCTAGTGCGGCATAAAATAAAGATGACCTGCTCTCGGGGAGTTTATTAGGGAAATATATTGAACTCTCTCTTTGCTCTGGGACATATAAGAGCATACAAAAGCTGAATTCAAAGTCATCACTGCTGCATTTAGTCAGGATACCGTAGCACACGGGAGCAAACTCCATGTTGGCGACAACACAGACTTCTAAATATCCCTTTTTTGTGCGTCGCCAGAATGTCAGGGCATCATCAACGAGCCATTGTGCAGGGAACCACTGAGCTCTGCTGCACTTTGGCGGCGGCTATAATAGGTTATCACCGGAGATTTTGAGCTTCGGCTGACTCGGCAAGAGAGAAAAAGGTTAGAACATGAAGGATTATAACACCGACACAGTGCGGCCTGATATTTTTGATGGCTTGAAAGAAAAAAGAAAAATACCTAGCTTTGAAAGTATCCTCAGGTAAACTCGGATGAATGGGAATAGTAGTAGCTGGATATTCGATAATCACATGAGTTGAATTGGAAGTTTATAGTCTGCTGTTCAACGGATTAAAGCTATAAAACTGAAATCCTGCTTGACTTTCCGTCCACACGTAACTCACTTCTACTTCAAATATTCAGGCAACCGGTTCAAATATTTGATTGGCTTGAACACCATCCCATCTTGGTTGCTTTATTCAAATTTTAAATCCCCCTCCTCTCTAACCGAGGCATGATTCAAGAACATACAGCTCTTTAATATTGAAATTAACTCCCACATCATTAGTATGAGACTGCATGATTCATATTTGAAGCGCTCACCTCTGCTCATTAAGCTCACTCATTCATTAATTACTCAGCTGCAGCTCTTGTTCCGAACGTGACCAATGCTGAGAGCGGATAGCGCAGCGTAATCATTTTCACTGTATCTCAACATGGATACTAATCCATGCTCTCTGATAATTGAGCTCACGTTATGTGACTCGGTTTAATTGCCGCATAACTTTTCAAGTGTCGGTAAGTAATTACATTCAATGAACCAAGTGCCGTAATGAAAAACTTCGCTTCGTGGGTCTCTAATATTTGCATTCAAGGTGATCAATATAGTTACTTGGAGTGTTTGCAGAAAATAACCGCAACAGCGTTTCAGCACAAGGACCAAGGCAGCCAAAAGAAAATTAAGGACTTGAACTTACTCCAGCGCTTCATTAAAAATGAAGTAATACAGTTAGGATAATATTACCAAGACCCATCTTTACTTTGGGGAAAAGGCTGATTGTGGATTTAATTCAGTGAGTCTGGGGCAGCGTTGCATGTTGATACGTCCTTTACCACCTGTCTCATATACTAGCTAATTTGGAATTAATGATTTACTGACCGGGCAGCACAGTGGAAAGGAGGTCAAGGTCACGGGGGTTCGAATCCATGTGTGGAGCTTGCATGTTCTCCCTGTCTGCGTGGGTTCTCTCCGGGTACTCCGGCTTCCTCCCACTGTCCAAAGACATGCTCATTGGTTCACTGGTGATTCCGAATTGGCCTTAGGTGTGAATGTGAGTGTGAATGGTTTGTCTCTCTGTGTTAGCCCTGCGATAGACTGGCGAGTGGCGACCTGTCCAGGGTGTACCCCCGCCTCCCGCCCAATGACACCTGGGATAGGCTCCAGCCCCAACGCGACCCTTCACAGGAACAAGCTGTTACAGAAGAAGATGAAGATGATTTACTGACCTAGGATGCAGAGGTGAAGAGTAGCTGTACTCACATAAATCATCATATTTATTTGAGAGCTCAATGCTTCACAGGGCGAGGAACCGTATTTGGTAACTTCTCCACATGTTCTAATTTGCGTCCCAATGCCTTTCAGTGAGGTCAAGAGCCTTGACCCTAACCCTGAACCCAACAGCTTTATGTAACACAAAGTAGTGGCCTCATGTGATAAAGTGCATATTGACAAGTACCTCAATCAGCACTTATATTCTAACGGTCTAAATACATGTTTACATTGGCATATATGGTCATTTCATTGACCTTGATTTTCTGCATGAAAACGAAAAAAATCTCCCAAAGTCATATGACACCAATTAAACACTAGAGATGAAATTTTAAATTTCCAAGTATTTCAATGAGTGCCCCATAAAGGATGAATATACTTTTGGTGCTGCAGACAACTCATAAAAACCAGCACGTAGAACATAGGTTGGGGTTTCAGAGCTCTAGGATTTGTTAACAGCTTCACCAACTATTGATTTTTCTTTCCCTCTGAACGGCCCACTCTGGTTTGGTGTCTGCAAACGTTCAAACGATCCAATATCTCACCAAGAACGACATCACTTCGCTTTAACAACACTGCGGCGTTAATACTTGTTAAGAAGGATATTTAATGCGGGGCGAGGGTGCAAGGATTAATTAACGACGGTGACATCCGAGCTCGTGACACTTTGTCTGACGATGTCTGGATGGTGCCGTGATGTTTTTTAAGGATTATACTTTGCTACCAGAACATTGTAAATACTTCTTCTTTGCTGGGTCATGTGGATAGGTCGTGGGCGGGGGTGGGGGAGGGTCATTATACTCAAATTGATGAAGGGATCAGTGTTAATGCGCTTTTGTTGAAGCGTTACATTTTACCTCTTCCTCCTCGGGGACTCTATTTGGGCCATCAGCGAGGCTGATAATTTCTTTCTCACGTCCTAATTGTCTTTCTTTTTGTCTGCATTTTATCAGAGGCATGCAGTCGCTTTTCCCTGACGGAATTTTTGCCAGTGGCATAAGGTCTTTTACGTGTTGATCATGGCATTTTAATGCATCATTTGAGGGAGTGCCGCCCAGAATAATGCATTCCAATTAGAGAATTTCGCTCCGTCGGCCTCAGAGTTTTCTCATTCTCGATGTCCCTTAGATAGCTGATGGATGTTTCGGGTAATCTTCCAACATAAGGACTAAATTAAGTCTGTTTTGGACTTAGTGGGGTTTGTGTGATCCCACCACCATAAGGGGTTTCCCACATTTATTGTACTGTAATGGCTGCTGTTTCTGGCCTTTGCTACTCCTCTTTAGCAGAAGAGGACAGTGTTTATCACCACTACCATCATCATTCTGAGTAATCACAGCGGTGCTCCATTTTTATGTTGGGTAGTAAAAGCTAAAATGAGATCATATCTAGTTATTAAGGAGGGCAGTTGTAGAACTCATGATCGAGCTGTACAAACCATGTGGGATAACACGATCTGACAGCCTACTGGGAAAAAGAGCATCGAATCTAATGTGGTTTAATGAGACCCTTACCACATCTGACTCCTTAATCTCACCCCTTACAGCAGTAAAACAGTTGACAGAAGGAAAATCCTTCCGTGACATCACACATGGGATTACTGAAGAGCTTTTTGGTGACTCTCGCAATCGCCATGTTGCCAGTCTTTAACTCATGCAAAAATGGGCCGACATCCGCCTACCACTAAAAGCAGCCACGCCTTATAGTAGCCAGAAGGTGTCTTTACTTCTGTGTCAATTTGACGCCATACAGTATGTACGGCAACAGGCCCGACCCTAAGAAAACCCTACACAGACCCTAACGCTGTAGCCTGATGAGCACTTCCTCAGAAATGTACCTATGAATCATAGCTACACAGACCGCAAGAACTGTGATTGGTTCGCTTGGTAGAGTCGTGTTTTCGCTTTAGTATTTCCTGATGCTTCTCCATTTCCGCAATTTTCAGATAGCAGACAGCACTGACTAGCATTGGGCGGCATGTTTACAGAGCAAGTCAGACGGATGAGTGCACAAGCATGAAAGGCTCAGACCAGTGTAGGCTATGTGTGAACGTTACTGCGTCTAGTCCTGCAGAGGCACAAAGCACACCTTAAATCATTCATAACTTGATTGACCCTCGACCTGTTATAGACAGGTTTTCTACTAAATGTATTGTTCTGTTGTCACTAAAGGAGAAGTTAGCTATAGAAACCAAAACTGTTCTTATATCAGACAGCTTTCTCCCCCAGGCCATCAGGACTCTGAACAGTCTTCCCACTCTCCCTACTCAAAAGACTCACTAACCCCCTCAACATCAACACACATAATGCACTTCCATACAACCACAGACTCCCAAACACTGCACAAGCCACTTGCAGTCAAGATGGGCACTTGCACGCAAATATTGCTATTTGTTTTGGTACAGTTTTTATAAATATATTCATGATATTTTGCACTACATGCATCTGTGGCGTCTAAACTGTTATCAGTAAGTATTCTACTGTTTTCCAGTGTGGTAGTAAATATCAATAACAGTGTACAGTTTCAATTGTAGATCTGTATGTCTTCTATTTATAATATTTTGTATTATGTTTTTTGTCAGTAGTACAGCAGCAGTTGCAGTTATAGTAGTTATTGTGTGTGTCTTGTCAGCATATATGTAGCACAGTGGGAATCGGGTAAACAGTAATTCACACCTCTGTAACATACTGTAGAAGCCACAATAAACAGGACTCGAAATCCTGAATCTTAAAGTTGGGCATTTTAACATGGAGGTCTTGAATTGACTCGCTTGAGGAGGCAGCCTCAAGTGGCCACTGAAGGAACTGCAGCGTTTGTGATATCGGCATTGGCTTCATTTTTTAAGTTAGTAAAGACTTAACAACAATAAAAACAAACAAACAAACAAACTGTAGCCTAAAATCAGAGATCAGAAAAACACTGCCTGGCCAAAAAGAAATAAATAAATATCTTTAATTTGGCAAAAAAAAAAAAAAAAAAAGTTATTTACCCCAACTGATGCAATGAGTAGTTTCTCATTTCTTAAACAACCATGTTTGAGAAAGGTCAAATCACTGGCATGCATCAAGCAGAGAAAACATCTAAGGAGATTGAAGAAACTACTAAAATTGGATTAAGAACTGTCCAAAGAATTATTAAAAACTGGAAGCATAGTGGGGAACCATCGTCTTGGAGGAAGAAATGTGGTTGGAAAAAAAATCCTGATTAATCGTGATTAACAATGACAGAACTCAGAGCTATGTTTGATAGTGAAAGTAAGAGCATTTCCAAACATACGATGTGAAAGAAACTTAAGGGATTGAGACTGAACAGCTGTGTAGCCTTAAGAAAACCACTAATCAGTGGGGGTAAGCGGAGAAAAAGGCTTCAGTTTGCTAGGGAGCGTAAAGATTGGACTCTGGAGCAATGGAAGAAGGTCATGTGGTCTGATGAGACCAGATTTACCCTGTTCCAGAATGATGGGGGCATCAGGGTAAGAGGAGAGGCAGATGAAGTGATGCATCCATCATGACTAGTGTCTACTGTACAACCCTGTGGGGACAGAGCTATGATCTGGGGTTGCTGCAGTTGCTCAGGTCTAGGTTCAGCAACATTATGTGTCCAAAGAATGAGGTCAGTGACTACCTGAATATACTGAATAACCACATTATTCCATCAATGGATTTTCTTATTCTTTCTTATTCATGCTCCCTGAGTGGTTCAGGGAGCATGAGACATCATTTTCACACATGGATTGGCCACCACAGAGCCCAGACCTTAACCCCATTGAGAATCTTTCAGATGTACTGGAGAAGGCTTTGCGACGAAACATTAGAAACGTTTTGGTGACGAGTTTCTTTTTGGCCCGGCAGTGCACAAATGAAATGGAATCTTTTGAGTCTACATTTGAATCTCTGATGCAGAAGTTCATAATAACCATTTAATTAGCAAATAACTCAGACGAACCTTATTATTGATAGGTTGCACGCGCTAGGTTTGATGGCTTTTATATACTTGGTTTCATGGCTGCTTCAGTGCTGATTAAATGCAGGGTGTACTGTATGTAATCAGATATCTGAGCAGCCATGGGAGACTAAAATAATAGACCGACTGCAACATCAATTAGTAACAACTGCGAGGCAGCCTCAGATAACGCTTAGCAATGCATTCTGAAAAGCCAGCCAAGGTAATGGAACTGAGCCGGCGCTTTGTGTGTGTGTGTGTGTGTGTCTGTGACTAAAAACGAGACAATAAAATGAATTCTCAAAAGAGTCACATTTGACTGAATTCTGACTGAGCCTTGAGCGCAGCTGAAAGTAATATATTTTTTTTTTTCCTTTGGTAAACGGGCCTGTAAATTGATGGATTCCCTGGCTTGTGAGTGATGCCTGAAGTTTTTTTTTTATCTTTCTTTCAGGAAACTAACAACAACTGCCATTTCAAAGGGAAAAAAAAAGCATGTAATGAAATTCATGGTGGGTGTACAAGGTCACTCTGACAAGGATGTGAGGGATAAAAGATTAAAAGTATCCAACTGCTGACCCTACAGCGGCCCTCGGTGTGAGCTGCAGAGACTTCAACACGTTCTCTGTGGACGACATGATTGATCAGGATCTAATTGTTGCTGCTCCGTGCTCAACTTCATTTGCATGTCATAACAAGTTAGCTCAGAATAAAGAAGAAGCCTTGAAGACGTCGTTTAAAGTCCACACAAGTTGGCACTCAGTCAGTAAATCCTGACCTAATTGTTTCTTCTCTTTGCCCTTCGTCCCTTTGTTTCTTTTGTAAAAGAAAAAAAAGTTTATTTGATGCAGAGAGATTTTTACAGGACATAATAAAAATGCTACCCGCACCACGTATTGTAGTATTTCTCACACAGAATCCTTGGAGGGATGAAGCAACGGCGAATTTTCAGAGCAGCAGCAGCAGCGGTGGTGTTAATACTTGGACTTTTAGTTGCATTTGCCTGAGATTTTCACTCCGCGCTGGGTTTTTCAGATAGCTGATGTTAAAAAGCTTCTCAAACACCAGTGAAATCTGATTAGAAACTATATCAGTGTAGTAAATCATCTTGTGAAAAGATGAAAACCCCATCTCTTTTTCCAATCTCAATCCCTTTCAGAAGATTCGAGACACAATAAACCTCCTCTTTGATGGGAGAATCACATCCATTTTATCTCCCCATGCAGCCCCAATTGCATCGTTACCAACAAAAGTTATTTTCTCCTTCAGCTCTAAAGTACTTCTGTTCAATATAATATCCAATTAACTAACTCTCAGCCCTCTCTGTGTGGTCTCATATCCCACTGCAGTCAATGACGGGAACCTGGCTACAGGCGGACTGTATTGTTGGCTTTCGGGCTCTGATGTTGACAAAGATTAATCAGCGATTTCAGTAATTCTTGCAGCAGTGCAGAGATGCTTTGCACCAATGAGCAGCAACACAAGGTGATCCACTTCATGGGGAGCCACGGAGGAAGACGCGGTTGAACAAAAAAAAAAAAAAAAAAAAATGGGAGAAGGACCTGTTGTTGTTCCCTGAGAGCAGACTGACAGGAAACAGACTATTAAGTGGCAGGGTGGGTTGGCGGTAGGTGTGAGGCTGAGCCTGACCCCTTTATCAGGAAACTGCACCGAGCTGCCGAGAGCACACTGCCCCAGCACTAATCACCAAGCCGCCTGGCAGTAAAAGAATAGAAACCAGGCCCGGGCTGGACTCACTCAGCCAGCCAAATGACAGTCTGGTGGAGAGGAAATAACTGCTTTCAGATCCCTATCGCTCATATCAGTCGATAAACACTCTGGGTTTTCACCTGCACCTATGCCATCAAATTTTCTTTTACACAAAAAAAGAACCTTTCAGCTGCTTGGCTCAAGATGCTTTTTTTCTGTTGTTGTTGACTGTTGGCAAGCAACTAAAAAAACAAATCATAACTTACCACGGCGCCAGATGACAGTTGAATCCCTCAGCCAGGTGTCCGATTGTATTGAGACCGTCAAAGCAGCAAATTCCCTAAAGCAAGCAAGAAAACTAACAGGTGTGCATTAAAGCAGGCAAAATGACTGAACTATAACTGCTAATCATCTGTAATGGCACTGACTGCAGCAGCTGTCTGAACCAGCATAAGTGCGAACTGTGCATTTTTACATTTTAAGACTGGGCTCCGTCAAGATTGGACCTCCATTTTTATTTCAGCTTATAGCACACTAACTTGGAAATGCAGAAACTATGTCAATAATTATGAGCACTTAGTGAGAAGATGACAACAGCTGCACCATCTAGAAGTAAAGGACACTTTTAGTGACCTTAAGTTGTGCAGGTAGATGGATATAATTAAATCTGAATACAGCCAAGTTTGCCGTCAATGTTCCTGTCGTCCATGAAGGTTAGGGGAGCTGTGGAGTGGTAGTTAGAGGTGCAGCTTGGGAGTGAGGGGTCCCAGGTTTGCCTCCCACTGTGTCCATGGCTGAGGTGCCCTGAGTAAGCATCTACCACCTCAAATTGCTCCCCAAGCGCAGTCCAGTCATCCAGGTTGTGGTAAACCCAACACACAAAGCTAAAGCAAAGGCATTCAAGCAGCTTCTTTTATTCTAAATGACCGGTAGGGTGTTTAGGTGTTTATTAGAAACGTCCATGGGTGGTGCCCACCTGAACTTCTAATGACTAAGGTCTGTTAACAACCAAACACTCAATACCTTGAAGTTGTCTTGATCCTGTGTTTTCCTCCCAGTGAATGTTACTCTTAAAGACGCGTTGCCACCAAGAAACTCAAGGCTCAAAGTGTCAACTTGTTTTTGTTTCCCTCAAGTATACAAATCTGTAACTTTCTCTCCGAGCAGACGTAGACATTTTGGAAACAAACTCGTGACCCTGCATTCCACCTACCCCTGAATGACAAGGGACAATCTTTTGAAGACAGCAGCCTCCACATTTTAGTCAAGGAGGACAGATGCGTTAAAAGAGAAGTAAAGAAAGCCTTCTGTGTAACTGGAGAATCCTTGATGTTCCCAATAGCAACTAAACTCTCCACATGTCATTTAGAAGTGAAGAAGCTGCTTGAATGAGAGGTGAAGCATTTGTTTGAAGTCCGGTCTTTGTTGGTTGGATATGATATTACTGTCTCTATGCTATGCTACTCTAACTAGCTGCACCCTCCAGCCACCTTTTTACTGTATTTTCTTACTCTAGGGAAGCAGGTAAAAAAAAGACATATTAGTTCAAATATGAAGCTAACCCTTTAAGAAGTCTGACTCCTTTCTTTCACGTACTTTGGCTTCACAGTTTAGTTCTGACATGTTCAATGTATGTGCATAGATTTTGAAGGTTTTCTACCGTTTGATCCCCTGGTAGGCTGAGTGTGCTGGAAATGATAAGAAGGCAGAAATGAACATTTAACATGATGGTTAACTCTGACACACGTCAGTCATTGATAAGTGTAAACTGTAGAAAATGGGCTTTAAGGAGCACAGCTCATGGTGTGGTTGTTGAGTCTCATCTTTTCAGTCAATATTCAACTAAGATGTTGTCATTTCCTTTCTCATTTGTGTTAAGAGCGATTCACGGCCTTCGTGTCCGCGCCACTACGTGGGCAGATGTAACTGCCCAAGGACACACGTCAAAATGTTATCAGTGCTGACATAGCACAGAGTCTAAACCCTATCCTGAACACCCAACCAGCGCTGTCTGTGGGGTCATTTTTCTGTAAAATAATGCAGTTTCTCCTTTTCAAATCTGAAATAATTGGAGACACTTGTAGACACGGATAGCTGGTGGTATGATAGTGTAACTAAAGGCTTTTTTTAATAATAACCTGCAATTTTTTCCGAGCTATTGAACTCTTAAAATGTCATTCAGTGTAAATCTTTTGTTCGAGAATCCAATACATCTGCCATAATTCCATTTAGCTTTTTAATTGGAAGCTGATGGTATTTTATTCTAGGCTCAATTTCTCTATACCTGTATCTCCCCAATTTCTTTATGGAGAATTTTTATTATTATTATAGTTCTTTTTTTTTGTAGATATAATTGCTGTGCTTTCATCAGATTATGTTCATCACTCACTGTACCAATTATCTTTGTCTGGGCTTCTACAAGGTTATAATCTGTCAATGAAATGATCGGTAAATGGGAAGGGTGGGGTGGTAAGGGGATAATCGTTAAATGCTAAATAGGATCTGGAAAGCATTTTACGCTCACCCCTAGCATACAGTGTTAAATATTAATATACCTGGGTTAAGTGTCTGGTGAGCCTGAACACATCAGATGCGCTCCTTTTTGTGCACAAGCCATGTCAAATCAGCGACGTGCGGCATTACTAATTCCTTCCAAAATGGGTGAAAGATTCAGAAATGTGTCTCTGCCGAGGGTATAGATCAGGCGGAGAGTTAAATACAGAGAGGCAAGCCAAGAAAATGGCGCCTTCAGACAATTTTTAAAGGTCCTGGAGTGAAAAGGCACACCAGCAATGGCCAATTTCAGCTCTGAAAATTGTGTGCGAATTTATTCCAGGAGAGCCTAAGGTAAGCGAGGTGGAAAATGCTGACACTTTGAAAAAATTTACAACTGCCTGGCCTTGGCCCGTGACTCGGGTTGAAGGTTTGAAGAGCATCAACCTGATTTTCTCGAAATCACTTACCTGCAGGCCACCGTGCCCTTAAAAAAGCCTGTTATGGCTGCTATAAGCTTACTCTCTATCGCGCTCCTGCAATAACAGGTCGGAATCTGAGCGGCGCAGCATCGCCCTGCAGGTGGCTCAGGAGAAATTGAATTAAAATATGGAAGAAAGAGGGGGAAAGCGTGCTGTGCTTTGTTTACAGATGTGCTCGTGATCATCTCTGTTGCTGGTCAGGGTCTCACCAGGAGATTCACTTGGCGTCTGTGTGTATGTGTCGCGGTGGTGGTGTGATTTACGCAGCATTTGTCATGCACAGCGTTATGTGTGGTTCAGGTCACAGGTGGAGGCAGCAAATCACTGTGCCAAAATAATGTGATTGAATGTCAGTGGGCTTGCTGCTTCCCTCAAAGGAAATGAATGGACGCCAAATGACAAGGTTCAGGGCCCAGGCATCAACATCTGTTACAGTCAAAATGCATGTGCAGAGAAAAAGAATAAAGCTGAAGGCTAAAAACTGAAACAAATCTAAGAAAATGGTTTTTTACTCTAAAACATTTTTTTCGTAGTCTGTCTTCCCAGCTGGTGGATAATGGGGTAGCTCATACCGCTAAAAGGTCACTGACGACTGCTTCATTGCATCTCTGAGTGTTCGCACTTGTTTTAAGAGTGTCAAACACACATCAGGTACTTAGATTCAGTTCACTAATTCGAAAAGTTAAAAACCAGCTGTGTGGATTTTTTTTATTTTTATTTTTTCAAACAGAAAAATGTACAGGAAGTCAGGACAAGCAAGGGGAGAAAGGGAGAGCTGAGGGGAGCAGCTTAGCATAGCACACACCTTGGTATACATCCGTCTACGTGACTTTCAGAGTCCACTGCACACTGTGCGCTCTAACACTATGGAAGACCATTCTTCAAAAATAGCATTATACTCAGCAGCTTCATTACCACTTTGAATGAAATAGAATTTCTTCAATACCGGCACACTTGAAAAGTTAAAACACAGCTGCGTGTATATATTTCAGACGTCAAGACATTATGTACTGTATGCAATTATACAGAGCTTAGCACGGTGCACAGCACACTGAGCACTTTAACACTATAGAAGACTGTATGCCCTTAGCATTTCACACACTGGTAAAATGTGATAAATACACCAGAAAGGTATAAATCAGTGCCTCTGCGTGGCTCCACAGTTTACTAAGGGCAGATGTCTTTCATTATATTGTCTATCTCTCGGTAAAGTTCTCCAATAAAATCCTGTATAACAGGACAATTATAAACTAAAAGGCGTGTTCCTTGAGGATGGGCGTCTGCTTTGGTTTGCCCACAATCTCAGGCTGCATCAGAATCAATGCAGAAAGTTTGTATTAAAGATGAACTTCACCTGGGAAATGATGCCCAAATCTGGTGCAGGATGAAAACACATAAGCTGCCACAGAAAATTCTTCAGGGTGTCCCAAGACCAGAACAGATGGCAAGCGACTATATTTTGCATCGAAGATCGAAGACAAAGTTGGCTTTAGATTCTGAAATATGATATTTGGGAGAGAGCCAAGAGAACAATAAGGAGGAAAGAATACAATCTAAAGAAGAAGCTGCAAAGGAGATAAGAAAAATACTGCCCATATCTTCTGTATTGTGGCAGACATTGTCAGAATAACAGGATATTCACTGCTGATCACGTTTAAATTAGATGCAGGCGTTCACTGTGTGAAACAGACGGACTACATTAAACCAAGAGAACGAATAAGTGAAAAGAATGCTAATGTTTACCTGCTGCAAGGAAATATTCAAATGCGCATCAGTCATTCTGAGGACACAAGCTGAGGCCGAGGCGTGGAGTGCATGATTGAACATCAAAGGGGAGGGTGCTATCAGCATTTATCTTTGAGATTCACAGCTGGGAGATAAGTCGCGCTTTAATTGTGGGTCTGTCTATTGTAGGTCACAGGCATCCCATCAATCACAGCACCCAGGGCAACCTGGCATGTCCTGACTTTAAGGAACAGAGGGAAGCTGATCATGAATTATAATAAATTACTACTGCTTGGCATTTTCTCATTTTCTTCATTAGGAGGAAAAATGGCCAGCCAGCAAAAAGAGGGCAGAGTTTGGAGCTCAAGGTTTCAACAGCGATGGCAACGTCCAGCG